>CM070555.1:58299983-58899983 GCA_036346405.1 Phyllostachys edulis
ATTAGTTAGCGGAAAATAGTGAGTTATCTCGATGGAACCAAGCACTATAATAAAACTGTATAATCATCAGAGGCATTTTTCTTGCAGATTGGGCATGGCATGCATGTTGGTACATAGGTGCGTGTGATTGGCGGTTTGCTTGAGCAACTAGAAGATAAGATAAAATGGCCGTCTTCTGATCTTAACAAAAGCATGAAGCGAACTAACTTTTGAAGACTCGATCATTCGAACGCAACTGACACTTTACAACATGCAATTTAGAGTGGAGTGCAAGCCGGGGGATTTGTGGAACTTGGGAAATTGACTTTCAAGGCCACAAAAAGGTTTAAAGCCTTGCGCCTCCGGTCCAGAAAGCTTTGGCCTCCCAATAGTTTGGGCGTGAAGCAAAGCTCATTGCCAGAATGGCCGGCTCGATCGCCATACCTGTTGATTCCTATACCGAACTATGATTTTGCTATACTTTGGAAAGGTGACATGTGGCCACGGTTGAGTGATAGGAGCATGTAAACGCTTCTTTGGAAGCACCCCATTTGGCATTTGCTAGCATGCATGCCTTGTTTGATATTTTGTTTGTTTACGATAAATCTAACAATATTATTTTCATATTACTAATTTCGAATATTATTTTTTGCTATTAAAGTTCGATTATGACAATTATTCAAGCCTGTGGTTGTTTGATTCGGGAATCGGGATAGACCACGGTGTAAGCGCTTTGGACATTGATTTGTTACATATCCATGCGAGCCGTCTGCTTAAAGAAAATCAATGGCTCAGGTCAAGAAGCACCCCCTAATTAAAACCGAAACATTAAACTGGCCAAGATATTTAACGAGTAGTTTTCCATCCACGTGAGGAATATCGATCGAGCGTCCTAAAATGATTCACACGCATTCCCATCCGGGTAGCTCTGGCCTCTCGATCAACTCGGGAGGCAGAGGATGAGAGCCCGTCTCCGCGCGGTCGTGGTCGTGCGGAATACGACCACCACGTCCTTCCAACACGGTCTTACTCTTATCCTCGACTTCGTGCGCCACCACTCGGAATATTTGTTTCACGTCAGGTGCGATTGATGTCGATGCACATTGGTTACTGTTATCCTCGATTTCGTGCATCACCACTCGCCGGACTCCAGTTACCCCTCCTTACTCCTTAGCACTTGTAGAAAATGGTGCGCTGTAAAAGGCTCGGCTAGAGGAAGAAGAAGATATGTTAGTGGGCTTCTTGGTGCTTCTTGGGCTGTTTTCTGGGTTATGGGCTAAAGGAAAGAATGGTGGGTCGCTGATTGTTGGAGATTTGCAGGACCAGTTGGTGATCTGGTGATTTAGAGACTTGGAGAACCTTACACGCGGAGCAGCAAAGCAACAGGCAGCGTGGTGCGGTGGTAGCTTGGTGAGGGCACGGCTCACGTCTCAGCCCACCGCGGCGAGGCAGACGCCGGTCGCCGGGCAGCACAAACGACAAGCGCACAAGGCAGTGCGACGAGCCGATGAGGATGCAAGGCGGCCCACTGCGGTGAGGGCAAGTGGGCAAGCGGCAGTGGCCAGCGGGCAAGGCGGCGCAACGTGAGTCTTGGCCGGCAGCTGGCAAATAAGACAAGCAAGAATGTGAGTATGTGCTGTAAGCATCGATTGATTGAAATGAATAGAGACAATTCTTGGTGACTATTGTTGACAATAGCCACGTTCGTAAATTTGTAAAAATAAACAAGCCAACGCCGACATATGCGCATCACCTCTATTTTCATTCCATCTTCCTCACAGGACATCGGAGGGATAGACCGCGGATGGCCATCCCCAAAGACAGTGTCCTACTTGCCAACGTCAGCATACACACCATACGCTAGTGCTGATTCCTGTAGGATATAGCGTGATTTGTCGCCGGCCGAGTTCCTTCCTCGAATCCTAGCCAGCACAAAACACGCACGCACGATCCGCCCGTGAGCGACCAGCCGGACAGAGGTATCACTTGCGGGACACTGCAAAGAAACTTCGATCGGAACAACACGCGACACGAGAAGCTGCAAAACCTTTTTCTTTTATAGCAGCGCATGCGAGAGCCGGCGTTCGCACGCCGACATATGCGTCGTGGGCGACGTTGCACAAGTGTTGCAAATTGCAATGCCGCGCGCGATGCGAATCCCCTGCCTTAACGGAAAGGTTTCGTCTATACAATATCTGATTGTTTTATCAGCCTAAACAGTCAAATTTTAGTTGATTTACAACTTTATTATCCATAAATTATAGTAAGTTATTTATGTATTTTTGTTCTTGGTCACTGTAATTATTCTCATAAGTTTTAATAACTCATATTTCAATCACATGATTCAAAATCTAATATATACTTTGAGAGATTGAGCAAAAATAAAAACAAAAATAAAATTATATCTTAACAAAATCGACAATATGGTGAACCTGTTATGTTCCGAATAAAAAAATCATAATAAATTCAGACTTAATTAATTATATTAAAAAAAGTGCAAATCTTATATCGATAGATAAAAGTTGGAACGTTATTTAGCAAAACCGCATAGAAAAAACAAGCGGACATGATATACATGCAAAACTAAGGATAAAACGCTGCTGTGTTACGTAGGCACGCGGCCAGCCTCACGCAGTACATATTCCCCACGCACGCGCCAGATGGCAGTGTGCCACCCACAAGCCACCGCAAACTGTCCTGTCCTCTCTTCTTTCCCTCTCCCCGCCACCTTCGCACCATCTCTCTCTCTCTCTCTTCTCGTCGATCTCCATGGCCTCCAAATCTTCGGACACTGCAGGTGAGTCCCCTAGCTCCCCCAAGAAGCAAGCAAGAAAATATCCATATCCAGCATGGCTCTGCAGTCTGCACGCGCTCTGCGGCAAATCTTTGGTGCTTGTAGCCACGGTGCTTACTCTCCACGCGTGGCTATTAGGGAGCAGCAGCGAGTCCATGGCGGAGGTGTACAGCTCCGAGATGACGCCGCTGCAGAGGCACGTGGCCTTCTTCGACAGGAACAAGGACGGCGTCATCTACCCCTCCGAGACCTACGAAGGTGATCGACCACCCATCCATATCTCATCTCTGTAGATATTATCTCCAACCTATCTAGAACACGCGAATTTCACAGAAATTCCTACAAGAAACTGAACAGCTCGTTCAGGCCAATCGCCATTTTTTTTTTGCTTTTCCAGAGTCCAGACGTACGGCGCTTAATTAGTTTTGAGCTCTACTAATCTATTGCGCTAGCACGGCGCGTACAGCCTACCTGGACGTTGTTTCTGTTCGTCTCTGTGCACCCGCATTTAGTTAGTTTGTTTGTTTGTGGACTGTTGCCTTGCAGGGTTCCGCGCGATAGGGTGCGGAGTCGCGCTGTCCGCCGCCAGCGCCGTATTCATCAACGGCTTCCTCGGACCCAAGACGATACCGGTATGCACAATCTCTTTTATCTGGACGATGGAAATGTACACACTGTTCTATTAAATGGGATACCCAGGAGAAACTATGCATCAATTTGATTAAGAAGAAATAGTCACTCAAATTCGAGCCGAAGATGACTCTAACCTAGGTGGTGGACACATCTCCAACCAACTGATCTAGGCTCAGTTCCTACCGTACACTCTCCTACTGTTCATGGTGTATACCAAAATTTGGATTGCTTTTTGCGATGTTGTTTTCTGATTCTTCAGAGCTGTTTTTGGGTCAGTTTGGTTATTGTTGCTCAGTTGCTTCACAAGATTTCAGTAGACGAACAGAGCACAAACTAGAAAGATGCTAAGGTCGTTTGCCATTTATTACCATTCCTTGCCATGTGGGGGCGAACAGCCTGGTACCTGTGAGCTTGTGACCATTTAGGAACAAGAGACAAGCGTCCTAACCAGGTTAGCCTTCTTGAACAAAGCGAAGATGGAAGCCTTGAGATGTTAGGAAATCAGCAAGTTTTCTGCAGCTAGCGTACCTCGTGGTAACAAGATGAAACGCTGCTACAAGCTTGATTCAGAGTTTTGAGCAGTGTCATTTACTATATGATTAGACAACTACTGGATGCAAAAAAAAAAAAAAAAATCCTAAGTGAGGATATGTACATGCCAACACATATACTAAAGCTATGGAGCCATGTGTTATCGCATACATATACTACATTAATTCTACTACATTTCTGTTGTGATTTGTGAACACTGAACAAAGTGGAGCCACGGCTTTCGGTTGGTCGCTTTTCAATAGGACTTTGGAACCGTGGCATGAAATGGGGATCGATTCAGGTGTAAAGATCGTTTCTGATGCTGACTCGTTTTCCATTATTCTCGCGTTACTGCAGGAGAACGAGAGGCTCCAGCTTTCAAGTTCCCCATTTACGTAAAGAACATCCACAAAGGTAAGCATGGAAGCGATTCAGGCGTGTACGATGCCCATGGAAGGTACGTAAGCTATCTATATTATACCCATCACCATCGATGTCATGTGGATTAAACCCTATGACAGATCATGCCACTATGCAAGAATCTAGTTTTTATTAGAGTCGATCACTTCAGATTGTACTTTACTCAAGATAAAGGAAACTAAACAAGTAGCCAACCGTAAAGTAATGCGAAGAGGGAGATGTGAATTGCTAAACAAAAGAAAAGAATAGTGCTATGTTGGTGTCGATGCACGATTCTCAAACCACTTTTGATATGAACAGAAGGTTAAAGGAAGCAGCTGGAAGTGCTATGTTGTCTTTGTCTAAACTCTGAAGCAAGTGATGCCACAGTGCCAAACACAGCAATTAACTACTGCTCAATGTGAGACGAGATAAAAGTATTGCTGAGACCTGGCTGTGGCATCGACTAAAGTTAACGTGAAACAAATATATTAAGTCAAAAATTATTGCCAAGATGATGGGATCGCATCAACATGTATCAGTTTTTAGGACCACGATTTGGATTAGTTGATTCTAAGACGCGGTTTAAAAGTTGAAGTGCTGAGTCAAGTACTGACAAATGAAACCATCCAGCTCTGAATTGTATCTACACCTGTCAAGTTTTATAGGACAAAGGCATTAGAGAATGCTGCCACGATCGATGTAGGAAATTAAGTCCAACTATTGATAAATGGCACTATCAATTATAATTTTAAAAGGAAGACAGTAATGCAACTCTAAGGCATTGGCTGTCCCTGTTGCTACTTTCTTAGGCATTGGCTGTCCCTGTTGCTACTTTCTTACACTAGTTGTTTGATTGTTTCAGTAAGACAAAAACAACAGCGCATGTCTTATCTAGAGGTACAAAAATAATGCAATAAACTAACATGGCTGCAGATTTGCTAACTTTACAATCTGTCAACTTGCAGGTTTGTTCCTCAGAAGTTTGAGGAGATATTTAAGAAGCATGCCCACACCAGGCCTGATGCCCTAACAGGAAAAGAACTGCAGGAGATGCTTCAAGGAAACAGGGAGCCTAAAGATTACAAAGGATGGTAAGTTTTCATCTGGAGTTAGGAACAATGGAAAATGTAATTAGTGCTCTTTTGAGATCGATTTTTGGGAAAAATTTCAGGGTGGGTGGCTTCACAGAGTGGAAAGTGCTGTACTTCCTCTGCAAAGACAAGGAAGGGTTTCTTCACAAGGACACTGTCAGGGCAGCCTATGATGGCAGCCTGTTTGTAAAGTTGGAGGAAGAGAGGAAGAATGCTAAGGAGTCTGCTAAGAAGAAATGAGAGCATCTTTAATGTATTGAACCGATGTCGATTCAAAGTCATGCCATATAAGCATTCTAGGAATCGAGCTTGTTTTTCTCCAATGTATTGAACCGATTTCTACTAATAACTAGGACACACATTACATTAAAAAACCACAAAATAATAATATCCTCTCTCAAACGCACTCTCTTCTATGTAGTTGTTTAATGCTCATATGAATTGTTTAATGCTTTGAATCGATTCCTAAGTAGAGTTCGGTTCCATGCATTTTTTGGTTGGAATCGACCCCTCCAATGTATTGAATCGATTCAATGCATTCTCTCTCCTCATTTGAACCGGCTAAAACACAACATTAGAGATGGTCTGATAAGAACATCCTGGATACCCTCTTATTTGTGATTGCGTGCAAGTATTGTAGATTATGTTTGGTATGTGCGTGTGGGTAGGTGGGTGGGTGTGGATCAGTAAATTATCTCTGTAGTTTGATTACGTGTGTTTGTTGATTCATCTTACCGGTAATGAAAATTGATGCATGTTTGTACAGATATTGCAATTGTTTGCAAATTGTGGTGTGTGAGTGAATTAGTAACCGTGATAGCCTCCGATGTTTTCAGTTCATATTTCCTTTTATTTTTACAAATTAGTGTTAGTCTTCCTTTGTTTATGTTTCCACAAACAGCTGACTTGATGATTCCAACTCATTTTTGATCCATTCCTTCGTTTTCAGTTTCATAAGTGCATCAGCACCTAGTCTGTTTAGCATCTAGTAGAATTGTTTAGAAACATAGCAGCTAGTAGAATTAGATACGTATTACTCTGTAGAATCGGTGGCAACTGACGGAGGGTACCTTCAATAGCTATGGGTGTGTTTGGTTGCTGCATATCCTAACTTTGTCGTCTGGCGTCATCGAGCTAGGGCTAGCCAGGTGAGTGGATCTGAGAGGGCTATTTGGTTGGTTTGTTTACTGTTGGGTCATTTGTCTTGACATGTTGTTTAGTTGGTTGCATCGAAGTGGACACATATTGGATGCAAATTTGGGTTATTTGGTTGCTGCATGTGAGAGTGTGTGATCACCTCTTGTGTTGGGAGGTAAGAATACCCTGTAGTAGTATGTGTTAGTAGGATGAAAAAAGCGGCTAAGGGCGTTATTACAAACAATATATTTAACGATATTTAACAATATTTAACGATATTTGACAACATTTGACAACATTTGACGATATTTGTGATATTTAACAATATTTAACAACATTTGTGACATTTAACAATATCTAACAACATTTAACGATATTTGATGATATTTAACGATATTTGATGACATTTAACAATATTTGTGATATTTAACGACATTTAACAATATTTAACAACATTTGTGACATTTAACAATATTTAACAACATTTAACGATATTTGTGATATTTAACGATATTTGATGACATTTGTGACATTTAACAATATTTCCACGATATTTAACGGCATTTAACAATATTTAACGACATTTAACGACATTTAACAATATTTGTGACATTTGATGTTATTTGTGACATTTAACGATATTTGTGACATTTAACGATATTTGTGACATTTAACGATATTTGATGACATTTGTGACATTTAACAATATTTGTGATATTTAACGATATTTAACAATACTTAACAACATTTGTGACATTTACCAATATTTAACAACATTTTACAATATTTGTGATATTTAACGATATTTGATGACATTTGTGACATTTAACAATATTTCACGATATTTAACGACATTTAACAATATTTAACGACATTTCGACATTTAACAATATTTGTGACATTTGGCGTTATTTAAGGACATTTAACAATATTTGTGACATTTGTGACATTTAACGATATTAATGAGGCATTGACAATAAGGTTACAATAAAATGTAGAACAAATTTCTCTGAGATGTTGAGACATCGAGTTACTTCATAATCATTGTAAACTACTTACGAGAAAATTTCACTCATCTGTAGATATGAAGTACACCTTACCAAGTCATAGATTTGGATTCATCTCATTTGGAGTTAGGATGCATTTTCTATGAATTTTCAAAGACATGAAAAAGAGCACAAGTTAAATGCATAAGTAAACTTTTTGGAAACAGTAACATGGTCAAAACCTATTTTACCAGCAAGTTCATTAATAGAGGAAGCCAACAAAGTTGGTATCACTCAAAAAGGGGTTATAGAGAATTACTTATGTATTTTCCAAGTTAAATGAATTTTTAATGCACAAAATAAACCTAAACAGTTTCCCTGGTTCTAGGAGTGCTGTGGGACACCTCTGGAAAAGTTTCATAAATTTTTAGAAATTATTTGACAACTTTTAGGAGGCAGTCAAACAAGTTTGACTATAGTCAAACCCTAGAACATAAACCTTGCAGAATTTTTAGAGACAAATTCTGTGCATAAAAACCTCTGAAAATTTTATGTAAGGTTAATATTGAAGTAAGGAGCCTCTAGTTAAAATTTCATAATTTTTGGAGTTAGTTTGCTACCTCTAAAAATTCTTCAAAGTCACTGCCCTTTTCTCTCTCCTTGAGCATTTGAACTTGAGTCCTTTGCTGCAGCAGTTGGATTTCTAATCAGCGGCTCGAGCGAGTGGGCGTTCGGACCGCTCCGATCGGCTCATGCGTGGCGGCCGTCCATCCCTCGATCAGGGTGAGATCGAGTGAGCGTTCAACCGTCCGACGTCACCTTGATCTCGGTAGTTCATCTCAAATCAGCGATCGGCGTTCATTGGGCGTTCGGACCATGGCGATGCAGATGAATCTCGGCCGTTCGATTCGATCCAGCGTATGTTGCTTTCTCTTGAGCTCATACCTTTGTCGTCTGCAGCGCATGGGCCTTCCGATGCAATATCTAGGGCCCAGTTATACGTCGATTTCCTTCGGTTAAGTTGTTTAATTTCGATAGGCTTTATCTATCAATGAAAATTGTATTAAACTTCAAAATTACATAACTAATTCATTATAGATCATTTTCGGTTGATTCCAATTTTGTTAATTCTGGTTTCTACTAAACTTTAATATAAAAATGGTTTTAAGTTTAGTTTTGCTCCAGAAAATTGTTATATTAAATTTAATTTCAAATTAGCTTTGTTCATTCCAATAAAAATTCCATTTGACTTCAAAAATGCATAACAAATTCATTTGAATTCCTTTTCAATTGAAATAACTTTTGTTAATTCTGTTTTAAACTAAACTTTAATCTAAAAATGGTTTTAAGCTTGATTTGGCTCGGGAAAATCTGTATGATTTAAAATTCAGATTAGGTTTATTTTGAGTATTAAATATTCATTTAACTTGGAAAATACATAAGTAATTCTCTGTAACTCCTTTTTGAGTGAAACCGACTTTGTTGGCTCCCTTTGTTAGTGAACTTGCTAGTAAAATAGGTTTTAGGCATGTTAATGTTTTCAAAAACTTTACTTATGCATTTAACTTGTGCTCATTTTCATGTCTTTAAAAATGCATAGAAAGTGCATCCTAGCTCCAAATGAGATGAATCCAATTGGGTTGTTCATCTTATGAGGTGCTTGATTTACCATAAAAATTGCAGGTGCACTGCATTTTTAGAAATTTGTGCCAAACAATTTAATTCGGGTGAACAGTAACAGATAGGAATTAATCAGCCTTTTTCTAGCTGAGCCAATTTGTTTTGATCATAACTTTTGCATTAAGAATCCAAATCAATTGGTTCTTGTTGGTAAATTCATTATAAATCATGCCCTACCTCTGTAAAAATTTCCATGTCCGAAATAATGTAATATAAATCATGCCCTACCTCTTGTAAAAATCATTTTAATTCAATATAAATAATGCCCTACCTCTTGTAAAAATCATTTTAATTTAATATAAATAATGTAATATTTGAATAAATTGTTCCCAGAAGGTTATCACAAGTTTTTATTTCCATTTTTGTTTAAAGCTTCCAAAAGAGTTGTAGATAATCTTTGATTCCAACAACATGTCCAGAAACATTGTCAGATCCATATAAATCTGAAAAAACATGTTGATTCACATTCCAAAAACATGTCCATATACATTGTCAGATCCATATACATCTACAAAAACATGTTGATTCACATTCCAAAAACATGTCCATATACATTGTCAGATCCATATACATAAGCACCACCTGTGGGATGTTTGTCATCCACAAATAGTTAGTTAGGATTAGTTGGAGGTGTGAGTGGCTAGGTAAGAACTTACAGACCAAGTACTCGGCGTGAATATATTGTAAATCGATTTGCGATTGCATAACACGATGACATAAGCATTTCTTTGGTGCATAAAACAAATGAAAACAATAACTACAAAATGCAGCAAAATAATTAAGGTTGTGTTTGGTTCGCTCTATTGTTGTATCAGTCAATTGCATCAGCATTCAGTACATGCTACTGTGCACTTATGTGATGTATCAAGCTATGAGCATTCAGTACATGCTACTGTGTACTTATGTGATGTATCAAGCTATGAGCAAAAGCACACGTTGCAGTTTTAATTTACGTATGTATATGCATCTTAATTTGCAAGCGTATCGGTTTTATTTCATCAGGATGCAAGCTTTGGATAGCCGTTAGCCGTTAAAGCCATTACAACATGCGAGCCAACCCGCATCCAAATTCCAACACCAACAAATCTCAAAATAAAAAAGCACGGGTACCAACAGTGAAGATTTTGCAGCCTTAATTTCATCTAAGTTAAACAACTATTTACATCAAGAATACCACTAAACTCAACATCCTAGGGAAGCTGTTTTTGAGTGCGAGTTGATTGAAACAAGATAGCAACATTTTTAAGTGCGGATTAACTTCATGCTTCTTCCAAGCTTCCTCAAATTGCGATCGTTGCATCTGCATGAGTACATCTTACTATCGGATAGTTCTTCTAGGTGAGAACAGAGAAAACAACGATAATAGAAGTTCATGCCAATGAAGTTTCCACGAGCCAATAAGGGGCCACCAATCGACCTAGCACAAAATTGCAATAACGATAAACAAGTGTGGCATTAAGGATTTCCATTTTCCCCATATTATGGATATGGATCGAGGACATGAGATGCATTGTCCAACATAAACCAGCGCATGCTAATCTAGCCATATTGTCGATTTCTTTAATCGATATACTTGCGATTTCTTTAATCTAGTATTATCTGAGGCGTCAATTTGTAGCCATCGATTCTCGATTCAAAACAACGTCCGATGGCTACGGTTTACTTGAGCGGTGGAAATCAAGAACTCACGAGTTATATTAATTGGCATAGGATAAGAACGGGAAGTAGTCTCTGCGGAACATGGCGTGAGGTCTAGTGCAATAGGATGAAAGGATTAGCGGATTTCATATGCAAGCATAAGCATGACGAGATGCTAAAATAAAACTAACCATCCACTTGAAAGGAGAATCTACAAATAATAAGCCATGAATAGCATTAATTTAATACTATATTGTAACTATTTGCATGATAATCCACAATTGATGGACACACGAGAAATGATAGCACTTTGTTCACCTACGGATTGGAGTGGAATGTGAGGAAGCCTACACTTCCTACTTGTGCTTGCTCTTCCTTTTATGCTTCCATATCTTTTATTCTTTCTCACCATCTTACAAACCACAGTAGCAAAATAAAGCCCAAATCATGAGTTTTATTAAGTATAGATCATCGTTATAAAAGCTATCGAACCCGATTCTTTGAAGGCGATGATAATGATTTCGACCAATACCCATTGGTTCTCATTTCGTGAGGCTTTTACCTAACCATCGAAATTCCAATTTGGTCAAAACTAAACCGAAATAAACAAGTTTCCCATGAACCAACGAAGACCGGGTTTCTAAAAGCCCAAGCGAGCGAGAATGGAAGGTACTTGATAATAGCGATAAAATAACAACTTTGAAGACCAAAATCAACTTCTTTGAGACATAGCAGCGGCAAGTTCTATCTAAGGATCCTTACAACAAAGCTATGGCTTTCGCTCTCGCTTCAATGGATCTTGGGCATGTTAAGGTTCTGAAATTACAACGACCGGATCGCCGTTCGAATCACGAATCGCATGTGAGAGAAGAGAGAGAGGAGAGGTGGCGTGGAGGAGGAGCAAACTGGCGCGTCGCTTCTCCTCGTCGGCTTCGAGAGAGCGAGGACAACCACGCGAGGAGAGGATGGCGGATGGCGGACGGCGGCTCACCCTCGCGTGGTTAGCTCCATCTGTGTGGTTGTGGGCGGTGGTGTGTGCGGGCCTTGGATGCCCGGGCGGGGCGCCGAGGCGAGCAAGCGGAGGCGAGGCGGCGGGGCTGGATGGATGCTGCCGGATCTGGCGGATGAGTCGCGGAGGCCAAGCGAGGATTATTTGCCGCGCTCGGCTTTGCTCATGGCGGCTTCGGAAGCGTTCGTCGGGCTGGCTCGGGGCTCTCTTTTGCACAGTGTGGCTGGCGGATGTGCGATATAGCGAACCAAACAGCGTGGTCGCATACAGATCTTGAGCCAACATGATCTGAGGAACAAAACACACCCTATAAGCGACTAAGAAGAGCAAGATTAAACTTCATCGTGAAACCAACACACGCAACAACCAAAAAAAACCACAAGCACCACCTTTGGTGAGTGCAGCGCCAATTGTTAACGGTGAGACCGGTGGCGGTCGAACCGGCAACCATCGGCGGTGCAGCGTTTTCTGTTGACAAACTAAAAACAACACGATTTCAAATAAAAATTCCACCTAACTTTTGATCTACTTATTCAAATGACACCAAATTTGTAACACAACTACCCTAGGATATCTGGAATCTATTCCAACCAACAATTTCAAGTATTATTGTCAAAGTTCCCACCTTTATCCATTTTAAGGAAGAGTGCTCAAGAATCGAGCAAAATAAGGAGAACGAAATCTACTCAAGCTAGTGAGATCTAGTGCGCAAATATGAATGAACTAAGGCAAAGAGCGAAAAGATAAAGACTCACTAGAATGATAAGAAAGTTGTAGGCGCTTGCGACACAACGACAAAACATGACTATGTCAATAGTAACATGGCCAAGAACACCTTGACGGACTAATGAAAAGGCGAGACCCACACAAGTGAACTAGGCGATAATGCCCTTTGCAAAAACTCTAGAGGTGGTGGTAGTAGTGGTGGTAGAGGTAGGCGTAGAGGTGATAGGAGCAAGCTGAAGTGGGCCGGAAGGTGGAGGCGGTAAGGGATGTATAGACCACGACAATCCCTCTGGCAAGGCCCGGTCCCAAATCTTGAATCCATATCTGTCGGTCTGGATGAAGCAGAGTGAGAGTCAAAACCGACCTCTGGCAGAGATCGATGGTGAACTCTGAGAAAAGTGCATGGTAAGCTGGGAAGCATGGGAAACAGTTGAAACAGAAAAAAATAGTGGACAAAAAAGTGCTCTGACAGCTGACAGACAGAGGAGCACTGTCAGTTGTCCGAACAAAGATAAGAAAAATAGGAGGTCCTACTGAATTGAGAGATGTAGAGTCCTGTGTCATGTGGAAAGTGGCACTAGAATCCAGAACCCAAGAAGTACCTAGAGGAGACGTCTGAGCTAGGCTAGCGAAACATCTTTGAAATGTGAGAGAAATTTCTTTGAAGTAGAGTCTGCAAATTCTTGAACAAGTCATCTCACTGAGAAGGTCCTGACGTGCTGGTCTGTTCTCCCGTCGAGGAAGGGCCACCTTGCCCGCCTTGGATCGTCCACCCCCACGTGCCTTGTTCCTCTTTTTTTTGCACCGCACAACTCTGGTAGTCGTACCCGAAGTTCTTGCAATAATTGCATTGAACCCCAGTTGGTGCAAAAATAGGAGCTGAAACAGACACCTAAGGAGGGACTGTAGTTGAAGTAGAAACCGTCGGTGTAGTCAAAGAAGAAGGGGTAGCAAGCACAGTAGGAACAAACTGTGCTACTAACCCGTGACGGTTACTACTCGGCCTGAAGCGTCGAAAAGTCCTTGTATTTGTTGGTCATGGTGGCGGCTCAGCAGATTGAGCCTGACGAGTTCAAACTCTGGCGAAGGCGGTGAAGCGAAGTCATAAAAGCGGCGGTCTGGTTTGCCTTCGCACCTTATGATACTCCTGGTAGAGCGGAGAAGCTAGCTCATCCAGCTAGCGTCAGAGACTGACCATAGCTCGGAAGAAGTCATCGACGGAGGAGTCCTCCTGGCGAAGCGTCTATAACTCACGCTGAAACGAAAAGAACTGAGCATCGCTACTTTGCTTTGGTATCGCTCGCGCAAGTACTTCATCGGCGAGTGGAGCGTTGACCAACAATGTCTGGTGGATGGATTAAATCATTGGCCGACCACCGGGATGGCTTAAACATGGATCTCATCGACACACGGCGGCTAAAAGGCGTCTATGGCACACTTAAAAGGCCTCATCAGCAGTGTCAGCAGCAGCGGTCTCTGCCTGCTTCTTGATGGCATCATCTTCTGCAGGAAGTGCAGAAGTAGGTTGTCTGAGAGGATTCTGAACCGGCAAAAAGGTTTAAAGACTTGCGCCGGTCGAGCTTTGGCCTCCCAATAATTTGCTTCAATTTGGCGTGAAGCAAAGCTCATTGCGAAATGGCGGCTCGATCGCCATACTGTTGATTCCTATCTTAGAACTATGATTTTGCTATTCTTTGGAAAGGTGACATGTGGCCCGGGTTGAGTGATAGGAGCATGTAAACGCTTCTTTGGAAGCACCCCATTTGGCATTTGCTAGCATGCATGCCTTGTTTGATATTTTGTTTGTTTACGATAAATCTAATAATATTATTTTCATATTACTAATTTCGAATATTATTTTTTGCTATTAAAGTTCGATTATGACAATTATTCAAGCCTGTAGTTGTTTGATTCGGGAATCGGGATAGACCACACGGTGTAAGTGCTTCGGACAATGATTTGTTACATATCCATGCGAGCCGTCTGCTTAAAGAAAATCAATGGCTCAGGTCAAGAAGCACCCCCCTAGCTCTCGATATCTGGCTCGGTAATTTAAGTCGATGCGCTAGGGTGTTTTTACGCTCAAAAATCCGAAAGTGTCCAACATACCCTGGACCTAGGTCTCATTTTAATCCGAATCGACGCACCCCGCGCATAGGTGGTACCTTTATCCCCGACTTTGATCTGGAGGCCTCTTCAACATTGGTTTGCGTGGCTCCCTTGCATACCTTGAGCGATCTTGAGATGTGCTAGAATTAGCTATACCTTCTTGTCGTTTTCTGCACAAGTTGAGGGCACAGTAATGATCTTGTATTTGTTTTTGTTGGAGGGTGACCGACTTAAGGTGCGAGGGTTTCTATCGAGTTCGATTCGAGGTGTTGCGGTTGTGTCTGTCGGGCTTTCCAATATGTATTGCGATCTTTGCTCTGTTGGCGAATTGAGGTACAACGATGTAGGGGTAACACGGAGGTAAGTTCTTGATTTTTAGGAGATCCTTGAAGAGATAGGAGTATGATTTAGTGACGGTGATGGCATGGCGTGTGCCTCCTTGGGCGGTTTGTATTTGCTAAGCGCGGATCTGACTTGAATCTTGATCCCTAATTGACTTAGGCTATTCCCAAAAGACCGATCTCAATCCTAACACGAATTGATCTTGTGCATCAACTTGCACCATCCACATATTCATTTCGCCCAAGTCTAAACCAACTTCTATTTGCCTTCCAAGTTAAACCAATTGCTAAAATTTCTATGGTAGAATCAATATCATAGCTTCATCATAATTGAACCTTTTGTTAAGCTTCCCAATTTTCAATCCTGCTGTCATTTCTAAGATCAATATGATCAAAGTATCCGTATTAGAATCATACTTTCCAAATCAATTTGTTATGCATATTGATCTACCACATCATTGCTTACATTAGTCCACCAACAACTATAAATCAACCAAGCACTATTATTCCATTAACTCCACCAATTTCATCAATTCCTTACAATTCAACCAATGCTCCTAGATTCCAATCATAACTCACTATACTAATCCAACTTCATTTTTATTCATTATCTAAACTTTGATCGGATTATCAATACTAGATTTCCCACGATCATTAACAATACATCTAAATCCTATTTCATCATTTAATTATATCCAATAAATCAATATAATCAAATCATTCTTCAATTAATTCCACATAGTTTACTTATATATCACGATTAGGTCAATTAACCAAAAATTAACATCGGTACTACTATGAAAATCCAACCGCTTCACATTTCAATCACTACCCTTACTGGATCAATTTCTCCACACTAACTCTCTAACATTTACTAAAATCCATTTAAATCTACCAAGATGTGTTTCTATAATCCAATCAAGATTTATTTCTATATTTCAACAAGGATATACTTCTATAATCCAACATTAACGTATTCTAATATCCAACAAATGTATTTCTATAATCCGACAATAATATATTTCTAATAACCCAATCATGATATAATCCTATGATCCAATAATGATGAAATCAGATAATCAACTCCAACAATTATATAATCCCACAATCCAATCTTCAACAATAATCTATCTCATAATCCAATATCCCTAACTCTAATAATTCAACAAATCGTCCTATAATCCAATAGCCAACATTCATTTCTATATCCAATAATAATCCAATTACTCAATAATCATGTACTTAATTCTACTAATCCAATGTCCCTTGCTCCAATATCACAACAATCTATTTTTATAATTCAACATTCATTTAGTCTAACATCCAATAATCCAATAATAATGCAAGGTTATGATCCAACATCTAGTATCCAACAATTATCTATTTCTACGCTCCCACTTCCAACAATTTATTACTCTAGTATCCAATAATAATTTATTCCTATAATCTGATATCCCCCAACAATGTGTTTCTAATAATTCAATATCCACAATCGTGTAATCCTTTAATATGATATTCCATAATAATGCTATCCTTCGTCAGGTGGCGACCTCTATA
Source organism: Phyllostachys edulis (assembly GCA_036346405.1). Lineage (NCBI taxonomy): Eukaryota > Viridiplantae > Streptophyta > Magnoliopsida > Poales > Poaceae > Phyllostachys > Phyllostachys edulis. The sequence goes on from CM070555.1 coordinate 58,316,597, forward strand.
CTTTGCACAACTACGAGCTATAGCAATAGGCTACTATTGGGTTATGGGTTCCTGGAAGGATGGGTTGAAGGTTCTGGGCCTAGGTGGTCCATATCTGGGTGGTGGTTGTTGTTGCATGCTTGGATGGAGTCCATGGATAGGTGGTGGATGGAGATGGCTAGCTGCTGGTATTGTGGTTGTTCTGGATTGGCCAGATGCTGTCTTGTTAAGGTCTACTGGTGGATTTTCCGTTGGTGTGTCCTTGATGTCGTCCCAATTTTAATTCTAACTCTCGATCCACCGTGTCTTTGTCTTTCCACCCTTTTGCATGGAGGTGGATGGTCCCGTACTTCTTGGTGTGACTGAGTTGTATTTTGGAGTCCTTGATTGTGCTGCCATCAAGGGTAATAAGTTGAAGTCCAAGCCACAAAGAGATGCAAGATTTTGACCCCACCAGGTTGTTGTGTAACAAATTTGCTTGCAGCAAGCCTGACAGATGGAAAGAGTGTGCGCTTGGGTGTTTCTTTGTGGGGCCTCCGTTATACTTGGCTGGGTTTGGGTTGAATATGAATGACTCGGGACTGAGGGCAGATCATACTTATGATCAGAAGGATCGTCGGGTACTTCCTGTCTTAGGATGTCGGAATGTGAAACAGAAGGTACATCAAGACTCTCCCGTTAGTTCCCATCCTAGTATCACAGTTCTCCTTTACTGACGAATTCACCGCACCACTGTCATAGAAATCTGACCCCTCGTAGTTATTTGGTCGAAGGTACAGGTACCTCAACAACAGACAACTCCACACTATTATCGGTGCTCTTTAGTGGAAAAGACGCCCCGGATTTATAACTGCCAATGCTCAATTTGGTTTACTGGGTGTTGGCAGTTTGCAAATGGTTAGAAATTATAACTGTAGGGTTATCATCGGCTAACTTGGTGGCAATTAACTTGTCGTTATGTACACTTAGATCTTGGAGGTTTGCTGCTGGTGATGATGCATCCACATTGGACTCCTCAGCCTCGTCCTCTGTGTGAGAATGCTTCTGAGGCAGATAGGTATTCGGGTGCGGCAATAACCCATCTTCATATTCAGGATTACCTTTATGATGCTCCAGGTGTCTCTCAAGGGCATTTACTGATCTTAATTATAATTGGGCTGTTTCCATCTGAATGAGGATTTTCATGTGAGTTAGCCACATCAGCCAACTACGTAGATGACTGCGGTGGGGTCTCATATAACGACGGGTCACCAGAGTCTTGGGAAGGAGTGGCTGAGTTCCTAATGGTGATTCACCCTGTGGAGACCCATACTTATCATATGTCTGCTTGTTGTCAGCGGCTGATGGATTGTGGTCCTCAACAACACTCGAACCTTACGTAGAGGATAACCACTAGTCAATCTTTGTTGGAGGGACTATGCTCATGATGATTTCCAATTGTAACTACGGTGCTTGGCAATGATGGATACCATCCGGCATATCACCTTTCTTTGTAACCACCGTCATGCTAGAAGGCTTTCCATGAAGTCTGCCCACTTTTATAATACCGGCCACTTACAACTGACCTGGCGTCCTGTGGGGAATGTGTTAAGGAATTGGTATGCATTAGTGGGGTATATGTTGTGAGTCCTCTCGTTGGGCATGAGGATTAGGTATATTCCGTAGAGTGGTAGCCTCTCATGCTATTACTTGATGATGAAGCTCGTCGTGAAAGAGCATATTATCTACATCCATGGACGGATGAGGATAATATGGGCGGGAGAAAAATACTTGACTTTGGATCAATTGAGTGTCGGTTGGTGAATTAAGTCACTTAGCCCATGGATTTTATGGTGGCCATTAGGAGCCTACTGGTAAATGCATGCTTGCACATGGCTATGGTGGATCTTTGCATAGGTATAGATATGTTGAGTAGATTCTGGAAATAGACAACCTTGGATACTCCCGGTGGTCATTTTACTGTGTCGACTTGTCATAGTCACGATGTGGCGAGAGTCCGCCATCAGTTGGTCATGACCAAAAAGGTTCTTGGACTTATATCAGTGTTAATCCAAGTAGTAGAACTTATAGGTCTGGTTGGTTGGCATATTTCCTTACTGTTGACTAACCTTTTTGCGCATCAATGCTATATATGCAAACAACACTTATATCTGCTTCTTGGATGAGTCAATTTAACCTAGGGGATGTGACTTGTTAGTGCGACATAAACGTTACAAATTCATGAGATTAGGCTGCGTGCCATTCATACGGGTATTGGGAACCCTGGTTGGGTTGTGGTGCTGGGGGAATGGTTTTCAAAGTCTTTGAAGCCCTTTCATCATTCTTAAAGACCTGGTAAGAAGCAACTTTGTTGAAACTTGACGATTTTGAATAGTTTGACAATGAGCAAGTCCTTGTAGCAATTATGTCTGTCCATGATCATTCACAGGAATCTGGAGGGGGGGGTTGTATTAGTTGTTACACCTGGGGTTATATGCAAGTTTTTGGTAGTCTTGCGGTTAGTTTCTATTAGTTCTTTAAGATTCAGCAGTAGCTTGTGGTAGGGGAGAAATTATTGTATTTATTTGACAGAGTTAGGCTGCGGGCTGGTTGGGTTAAGCCACACACAGATAGTTAAATAACACCAAGAAACATAGAGATGCAACAAGATCCAAATCCTACACTACTTGAGTCTCTCGTGCTCAGTCACGCTTGAGATCCTGTTCTCAAGACCGCCCAAACCACGTGTTTGGGACCGCTGAGAGCTTGCCTCTGAGTGCGACCTACACTACCCTGGATCCACGTGCCCAGGTACGCTCGAGATCCCGTTCTCGAGATCGCCCAACTACGTGTTGGGAAACGCTCAGGGCTCATTCCTGAGTACGCCTAGGACTTCGCTCCTGGGTACGCTAGAGCTACACGCTCGGAGTGCCACGGACCACTCATCCAGGAAAACTGAAGTGCAGAAGTGGGATAAGACATCTTTTTACACCGCCAGCCATTTTCTTTATTTTCTTTAAGTAGTTACAGATTTACTTGAGAAGCTAATGGGTCATTTTGGTTATAAAGATGAAAAGATGAAAAGCTAATGAGTATGGTCGGACTTATCCAAAAATTGGAAGCGAGGTCCATACGAAATCTACTACATGCCTCTAGCCCCGACATGCAACTTATGATCTTATATTGGTACCCCATCACCTAAAATCTCAAACCTCCTATCCTAGGTTGAATTACTAGCCTGACAGGTTATTTGACAGAAATTTATCACACGGATCCTATGACGAAACAAACGTTTCCCCCGTACTCTCTCGGTCGGAAGACTTATCTAAACCTCCTACGTAGGAATGGTTCTACGTTAGCAGGCTGTCACGCTAAGAAGAGGTAAGCTTTTTAACATAATACTTTTGAAACAGGAATGGAATAGAAATTGATATGGAGATGAGAATTAATTAAAGTAATTAGTGCAATATAGCAGGCGAGAAAAGCACACCTAAGTTCCTGCTACAGTTTTAATTTTATTAGCGTGGCCTGATCTTATTGCTCTGATACCACCTGTGACGCCCCGTGTCGTTACCCCAAGGGTAATCACACTTTAGGCATACAGATTACTATTCGTTTACTCAGTAGAACACTGCTAAAACGAATAGTAAGCCTTCTGAGGTTACAATGAGAACAATAAGATAGAAACTGTACCTTTTTATTCCAGTAATAGCCACACAAGGCTATGGTTCTTAGTACAAGTATTATACAGCTACAAAAAGTAACTTCTCCGCTTCACTCGCTATCCCTGAAGTACTGGCCATCTATTCGTCCCACGTGTCAAACATGGTGCCCATTTCGCCTTGGTCCTCAGAGTCTGTGCATTCTCATCATGCGGTTGCTTCGGTACCTGCATGTCCTTTGTTCCACTCGGGATAGTTCCCGGCCGGACTAGGATCTACAAAGGAGAATACTAACAAGGTTGAGTACACGAGTGTACTCAGCAAGCATTAATAGCAAACAATGCACTGAATGAACTATCTCTGGTTGTTATCATAGTTTCTAAATCATCTCATTTAGGAAATAACTCATTAAAACATTTAGGTGGCGATTTTATCTGAAAACACTACTAGTCACTCGGGTGAAGATAGACCCCTGTGGTTCCGTAGACTCCAATCACGGAGGCGGTGATGAGGATTAAAACCTCTATGTATTATTTTAAATGCATAATAAAAGACCATCGTCTTCATGGTGCGTAACCCTAAGACTAACGACCTCCACAGTCGTTAGTATTGAAGGTTACTAATGGGTACCACTGATGGGATGAGGCTTTGTGCCTAATCCCGACCGGATAACCGCTTCGTAAAATTCTTGGCTGGTATTTCTTATCGTATGATGAATGGAACCGTGTTATCGTTCCAAACCATGCGATGGTACAACCACTGAGACATTGACTATTAACCACCCTACGGTTAAGCTTTTCACAAGCAACACAAGGAAGTTAGCACATTGCTAAGCGCTCTACCGTTCAACCCGATCGTAGCAGCTTCACGAGGCGTCTTCTCCGAGTAATGCGCCACCTCTTGGAAGTTATTTAAAGGTGAAGCCTGAAGGCGAAAGGAAAAAAAAGCAGAGACAAAAGCAGAGACAAGAAGGGAGACAAGAAGGAGGCGATAGGCGACACACAAAACAAGGCCAAGGCAAAGATATGCCTGAAGCCTAAGCGGTGGAATTAGAAGCTAGATAATCGACCTTAGACTCATATTCTAAGTCGATTGCGGATTAAACATTCCTCCATTCGATGTAATTGAGGGTAGTACTTAGCCACATCTTGTAAATCCAGTTCATATCAATAAAGCGACCCCATTCCATTCCGGGATATTCCACGTCATTTTCCTCGTTTATTTTAAATAAGATCGGCGATTCGATCGTCGGCAATTTGGCGCCGTCCGTGGGGAAGAAGGCGTAAGTTTCTGAAGAAATTTTTCTTTTCGCTCAAGAAAATCCTCGCCCAAAAACTCTGCAATCGCTCATGCGACTATGCGGAGTTTGGGATGAGGAAAATCGGATTCGATTTGGCGGACTCGCCAACCTTGACATGGAAGGATGTATCCGTGCCATGGAAGAAAATGACAGAGTCATCCTCCTCATCCTCCTCCGCGGCTCGCCGCGTCGCCGCGGCGTTAGCGAGTCGTCGGATGGATGAAGATCTTGCCGCCACTACGGTGGCGCAACCGGAAGAACCGGCGTTCAGACCATTCGAATGCGGAGGATCTCTTCAAGCGGTCTTCTCGGCCGTGAAAGCAGTGAAGAAATTTCAGCTCTATCACCGGAAAACTCTATACCATTGATGAAATCATGGTGAAAGATACTCTCCTTGACACGGCAATTCCGAGTCAACCGTCACTGATAGCGGTGTCGATGAAACCTCCAGATGCGTAGGCCATGTGGGGATGATCACACTCGACATCTGATCGGCGGTTCGTCGGATCGGTGAAAGACCTCGAAGTGCTCATCTCCGACCGATCTCCATCGTGGAAGATTACGGCGAAGCGACAAGCTCTCCATTAGTTATGATGGAAGCTCATCGGAAGATCAATCTTTGGAAGCCGCGAGGTCAGCGATCGGAGATGAAGATCAAGATGCCTGCGGTCCTACACTCTCTACCACGCCATCACGTGTTGTTAGAGATGATCCGGGCAAATCAAGCACCAACCGGAGGCAGCGGAACTAATCGGCGTCAATCGGTTAACTACTTTGGCTTTGCCCCACCCAGTGGTGACGGGACCGACCAAATCCGAAGGTCGGGGAAGGTTGAGACGGTACACCTCGACCAAGTATGAACCACGAGACCTTCGATGGCTATCTAAAACTTGCGGCGTATTCAAAACATGTTAAATAATTCGATCCTACTCTAGCGAGAACGCCTAGTTTTGTACAACTCGTGGGTCGGTATCAGAAATTCTCCAGCAGACCATGCGTGAGCAGGCGTGCTCGAGAACGAGAGGGGTTGAGAAGTCGGACTAGGACTTAGTCCCAGCGCTCCTCCTCGATGAGGGGCAACCGCGGTCATACCGAGAGCGATCGATACAAGACCTCCTCGGCGATTCCGACCAAGGAGTCACGAGGGAGAAGGCTATTTCAAGAGGATACTCCCCATCTGCGTCGAGAAGAACCACCACTAAGACCTAACGATCTCAGACATCGTTTGAACCAAGTGGTGATGCGTGGACATCATATCAATGTCCACGATCGGATCGACCTACCGGAGTTCAGCGTTCCAATCCTAGGGATCGGTCTCGATCGATTACAATCCGACACCTTCGGAGAAGGCGCCATGAATCAATCACAGTTGTCGAGCCTTCTCTGCGGGCTCCAAGGCGTGCGTTAGCCTAGCCGGTTCCCGCCAAGCCAACTTGGACAAATTCAATGGAACTCAAAACCCATTGGAATTTCTCCAAATATATACCACTTCTCGAGGCTCTTTGGTGGCGATGAGAATGTAATGGCCAACTATTTACCCACCGTGCTCGAAGGGTGCGCGTCGTGGTTGTTAAACTTAAATTCGGATCCATATATACTTAGGAACAACTCTGTGATCTTCGATTGCCAACTTCGAGTGCGTCGATATACAGGAAGGAGGGCGATCTCCACGAATCGGTAGGGATCGATGAGACTTTACGTCAATATATCAAGAGGTTGACCAGGTTAAGTAACTCTATACCGAAGTCGCGAGTCCTCTGTTATTCGGGCTTTTAAAAGCAGTCTAAGGAATCGGCGGTTTCACGGAGGACATAGCAATGAACCCTCCAAGAACAACCGTTGAGCTTTTTGATATGGCGGACAAATATGCCCTTTGCTAGTGAAGCAATCGAGTGGTGTGAAGCCATCGATCGGAAAGACAAGATTCCCGGCCGGTGCGGACAAGCGGAGAAAAAAGAACAAGAAGTCTCTCAAGAAGAAAAAGAACCGCAGACCAGACGACAAAGAAGTCCTCGCCGTTCGGACAAGATCGGGAAGGGCAAGAAGGACTATCTTGGTCGAAGCAAAGCAAAAGTTCCGACGAAGGATTCGAGACGAATAAGAAGTGGTGTCCACTTCACGGTGACGAGGGCATGATCTGCGCTTTGTCGTGTCTGGCGGAAGAAAGCGGAGGATTATTATGCGGTAAAGGACCATTTCGAAGAATCTGAGGAACATGGAGAAGCGAGCTCCAAAAGGACAAGGATGGTGGCGAGGAGATGGAGTGCAGGATCCCCAACACACAATCAACATGATTTTGGAGGATCTTCTTCATCTGAGTCGAGCGTCATCTGAAGGCCATGGGCGGGAGGTCAACCTCGTCGAATCTCCAAGCTGTAATCAAGCACTTTCGAAGTGGTCGAACACCGCAATTTCCTTGACAAAAGACGATCGCACCATCCCATCGGCTCGTACCGTAGGTTCCCCATCGTCGTTGAACCAACTATTAATAATTGTCGGGTTAATCGGGTCTTAGTGGATGGGGTAGTTCCTTGAATATATTATTTGTAGGAGCTTTAGAAGAAATGCAGGTCCCCATGTCAAAGGTGAAACACATGAAATATGCTTTTCATGGCATAGTTAGGGTTCTACCGCTAAACCGATAGGACAAGTTTCCTTCTGGTGGCGTTTGGAAAACGACAATTTCGAGCGAGAGAAGATCCGTTTGATGTAGTAAACTTGAATCCGCGCCTACAACGGAATCCTCGGTCGACCAAAGATTAGCAAAATTCTTGATAGCCACGCATTACGGTTATCAAAGTTTGAAAATCTGGGGGCGAAGGAGTCATCACAATCGAGGAGATCGAAAAATGAAACTACGTATGCGATCGGAAATCCTTTGCCTTTGGTTGATGAACTTCCGGCCGAGAGAGGTTAATCCGTCTCCCATGCAGTCAAGCACTTCGAAGCCAAAGATGACGCCCAAACCATCCGACCGGACCAAGGAGGTACTACTCGACAAAAGCGCTTCTCGGACAGCGTCAAGTCATCACATGGGTCGGACAACCAGATCAACCGCGCAAGATTACGGTCGGGGCAAGACTCGACCCTAAATAGAAAAAGTCGCTCGTCTCCTTCCTCCGAGCAAATCAAGGCGTGTTTGCTTGCAGCGTCGATATGCAGAGTCCCCGGAGGTGATCGAGCAGGCTTGCTCTCGGCGATAAAAACCGATCAAGTAGAAACTCGACGTTTTGCACCCGATCGGAAGGAAGCAATCGATCGGAGATTGACAAGCTTCTCGGCGGGATTTATTCGTGAAGTCGACCACCCACGGTGGCTTGCTAATCTGTAATGGTTAGGAAAAATAATGGGAAATGGCGAATGTGTATCGACTTTCTGAGATCTTAATAAAGCTTGTCAGAAGGATGACTTTCCCCTTCCGCATTGATCAACTAGTAGACTCTACTTACGGGTGCGAGTTACTAAGTTTTTTAGATCGTATTCAGAATACCACCAGTTAGTATGTGTAAAGAAGATGAGGAAAACTTCCTTCATCACCCCATATGGTACTTCTTGTTATATTAAGATGCCATTTGGTCTCAAAAATCTTTGGTGCAACTTTTCAAAGGTTGATGCAAAAACTTTTAGTCCACAAATCGGTCGGAATCTAGAAGCTTATGTTGTGATCAGGTCGTAAAGACCTGTATTTGGCGACCACATTCACGACTTACAAGAAACTTTTAATAACTTGAAAGACATAACCTCAAGTTAAATCCGGAAAAAGTGTGTGTTCGGAGTTTCTGTTGGAAAAGCTTTCGGTTTCCTAGTTTGGCTAGAGGTATTGAAGCAAATCCGGCCAAAAATTACGACCATCGACGGATCGCCCTCCGACCACGAAGAAGGAAGTCCAAAAACTAACCGGCTGTATGGCAGCGTTAAGTCGTTTCATAGCAAGGTTAGGGGAAAAAGGATTACCTTTCTTTAAACTTCTTCGGAAACATGGGAGTTTTGAGTGGACTAAAGAGGCAAACGATGCCTTTGAGGAACTTAAAAAGTACCTTACAAGTACCCCGGTTTTAGTTTCTCCGAGACCGGGAGAAACATTGCTAATTTACGTGGCAGCAACACCACAGACAGTTAGCGGTGTACTGGTTGTAGAAAGGGATAATATCCTACGACCAGTCTATTACGTAAGTGAAGTCTTACATGGACCAAAGGAAAGATACCCACAGGTACAAAAGTTGCTCTATGGCCTCCTTATGTCTTCAAGGAAGCTAAGGCACTACTTTCGAGCCCACAAAGTGGTCATTACCTACGGATATCCCTTGGTCAAGTCCTTGAAAACGAGGAATCATCGGGGCGAATAACCAAATGGGCGGTCGAGCTAGGGGCGTTCGATCTCCATTTCATTTCACTGAACGACAATAAAGTCGAGCAATAGCGAAATTCATTGCGAATGGACAAACCTGAACCCACCCAAGGAATCGAAAGTCTGAACACCACGACGAGTGGACAATGTATTCGACGGTTCCTTGATGTTACAAGGATCGAAGTGGAGTGGTCTTGATATCCCCTACTGGCGAACACATCAAGTACGCCATCCAGTTAAATTTTGTCAAATTCTTGGAACATCGATCAATTCGTAAGTTCTATGTTTAATTTTCATTCTTTCATTTCTTTCAATTTCAATTTCATTAAATTCATTAATTAATTAAGAAGTGCAACCTTGCTTATATATATACACCTACATTACAGTGGTTTATTATTGTTAGTGCAGTGGGAGAAGACATTTTTCTCTCCGATATCCTTTTAAGGATCTCGATACTCTATGGTCCTAGTCGTGAGCATTTTTCTTCAAATGATTCCCACGCGCGACTACACTCTTTTCTCAAAGAAAATGAGTAATCAGAGCGCCACACAACTAACTATCTCATGAATGATATGCTTACGATTATGAAGATTATGCTTCATTATTTTAAGATTCTGGTCTATTCTTGTGCAGTTCTTTGGTGGGACACGGAAAGCCTCCTAGTCGAAGTCTCTCCTTTTTCGCGTGGTCACGCCCACTAGAAGGAGCTTCCTAGCGGCGGTTCTTTTCTTCGATCCTCGCTACGGTCGGATCTGAGAATTTGAACACGTTTCAAGAAATGTGTCGTATGCCTTGAGTCTTAGCATTAGTTCAGGCAGTTATGGGACAATAGATATAAACAAAGTTCACTTATAATTTGTTGCATACATATTTGCATTTCTTCTTATGTCAAGTTTGACAAAGTCTTTTTCCGACCATATATAGTGTTTTTGATTGGTATTTCCATTATGACAAACAAAGATCTATAACTAGTCGAAATCATCTGTTGAGTCTGACCACATTTGATTTCCTAATCTTTAACGATCGATTTTGTCTTACATGTCCAAACATACCTTCAAAAACTCACATACATGGTTATGACCTCTTTTTATTCTCTTTCTTGGCTCACTTGCTTGCGATGCGTTCTTCTACTATAAAGCGATCGGGGCTAGGAAATATCTGAAATTTAAAAAAAAGTCAAGCAGGATAAACAAAAGCTTTGTCAATGACATAAAAGGTAAGTTTTCATAGATATTCAAATATTTTTACACTTGCGAGAACCTACTCTAAGAAATATTCGGCCTAACTCTTGTTTGTCGAGATTAGACCTCCATCTCCTCTACAACTATATCTCCGAGTGGCTTTGAGTTCTTCCATGAACTTGGTAGCCTCCTCAGTGGGCGATTGAAGTCATCTTTAACAGCTTGGAGATCTATGGAGGGTCGGAAGCTTTCGAGTTTGCCAAAGCAAAACTAACTCCACTGCAACGCTTTGTTTTTAGGGCACAGGCATAATTCGTCAAAGTAGTTTTGAGCAGAACTTTAAGGTCCTCTAGAAGTTGACCCAAATAGTTCATTTTCTCTATTGGATCTCCTAAGGAAGGCGGGCTTGATCCTCGATCCCATATCAAAGATCATCTTGTTCAAAGCATGAATCTTTTCATCAATATTTTGAGCAAGAGCGCCTCCTTATCTGCTCAAATTTGAGTTTTCTTTACTCTGTTCAAAGCATTTGCGTTTACTCTGCAAAAACAAATCAGTTAATGAACACAAGCATAAGTGAAGGAAAAATCAAACTTACGACATATTACCTTCATTTGTTTTGCTAAGTGTTTCATATTTGGTCGTTGCTTGACGATCAACAGGTCTTTAAATTTGAACTTGCTTGACAAATGATGATCTTTAGCTTTATTTCTTCTTCAAGAAGAGCCGTCTTGGCTTTCTCGTACAACCTCCTCTTTTATTTTTTCCGGATCTATCGAATACGATAAGGAGAATAATTGTAGAGGAGCAAAGTATTGAAGAAGAAACAAAAGTTCAAAGGGAAAAGTTCTTACTTTCCAACTCGGTGCTTTTGCTCCAAGTCCTTAACTTCATTGGTCGTCGATCCTCGATCACAAACAAAGTTCTCGACCAAATGCTACACAAATAGCGTTCTCTTTCTTAAGTTTCTTATAAACTTTTTAAAGAAGAGCTATGAAGTCGGGTCGTAGAATACTTACGAATTGCTGGTCATTATAACCAAAAAAATCGAATCGAGGTGCATCTTGAGTTGAGTATCCGATACTTTCGCCACGCCTCATCAAGCTCCTTATCCTCGATAAATCGGGGGCGAAAAGGAACTTGTTAGGTTGAGAAGGCTTATCAGCGATGATCGGAACTGTTGAGACCTCTCGAGGCATCTACCTCCTGAAGGGGTTTCAATCACCAAAGGATCCAACTCAACCGTTGCCCTTGTCACCTTTCGGGGCTTCTTCGACCACTATTTCCTCGGGAACTTTATCACGAGAAGTGCTCTGGTCGGGAACTTCCACAGGTGCCAGGTCCTCAGGAAGAACTTGGTCGGAAACGACCGGAACACCAGAAGACCTATGCAAACCGAAGATGGGAAGTTCAAAGTATCAAATCATCAAGGAATTATTAGAGGTACATACTTATCGACCACTTTCATTTGTACATACCTTGTTAATCTCAGGGATTTGACTCTGAAAGCAGCAAGAGAGAAATCGTGCCGCTAGCCTTCCTTTTCTTCTCCTCCAATTTTGCCGGTTACGGACCCGGCAAGGTTTATTGGAACCCTCATCCTCCAACAAGATGTCGGAAGCTATGTCCTCGACCCGTTCATCAAGGACCGCATTCCTAACTATCCGGTGGAGGAGTGGTTTCATCAATCTCGGATCGATTGTTTCATTAACAACCGTAAGGTCGTGCCACGACCACTCTGGAGTCTCTGACCTCCTTGATTACATTCTGCGGGCCCTCGAGCTTATCCACCTAAATCAAAGAACAAATTTGATTGGGTGAAGAAATCCTTTATCTAAAAAATTCGTACATATATGATTCGAAATGTTCTATTACCTCGAGGATTCATCTCCTTCAGTGCCTCGAGGCACGACTTCGGTCGGAACTAAGGTGGGGCGTTGATCCTCACAGATTGTATGATTCGCAATCCGACCATTGCAAAAGTAGAAACACGATTGGAAATCTGGTGGAATATATGTATACACATGGTAAAAGGAATTTTTGATTAAATTACCTTAAGCCTTGCGATCTCCTTCAATAGGAGTTCTGGCTAAGATCTTGGGGCATTGACCTTTTCTCCGAGCTCCCTTATGCAGATCATCGACTCGTTCTCTAACTTCCCGGGGAAAGAGCTTTAATGAAGGAAGAATAGACAGATTTTAAGGTAATACATTAATCAAATCAAAATACCGATCGAATTTATCTCAAAGACTTACCACCTTCGAGGTAGCTTCATCACGATCAAGGCACGGGAGCAGGAATGAGTCAGGAGCTTCAATGGGCTAATCGGCGAAAGGTGAAATCCTTCACCACATGCCACGAAGTCGGGCCTGACTACGCAAGTCATAGATGGCATCCGCCCATCTTTTGACTATCCTGTCTTCTTCTGGTCTCCTTCCATTTGGGGTTTTCACTTGCTTTAGTTCGTGAAGTAGAGGCCATCGTCTTTAAGAATCGTCATGTAAAACCAATACTTTTTCCATAGCGACCACGAAGATTTAGCGTACATGAGGATGTACTCATCGGCCTTCCGTCATGAAGGCGCAATGTGCATTCCCGAGAGCTGCTTGATTTTGCATGATTTTCCCATCACCATGCGGTAGAAATAACTAAAGAGCTTCAAGTTCGGTTGTATTCCGGTATGCCTCGCACAAATATCTTGAAAATCTTGATATTTGCGATCGAATTTGGGGCTAAATTCACTAATTCCACCTCGTAATGTTCAAGAAGCGGAGGAGGAATTTGTGTACCGATAATCTCAAATTTCACATTTGATGTAGGCGAGAAAACAGGATTTCCTCATCTTCACGGCTCGGAAAATGCTCTCCGATCGCGGTCTCCAATTAATCGATTTCTATCTGGGAGCATTCCCATCTTCGCCAAAGCCTCAAGCTTTTTCTTGCCCAATTCGAAGGCAACCACTTCGTAATTTGCTCGACATGGCGAAAATCCTCAAGGATGAGTAGTGGAAGTTGAAGACTTTGTGGTGGGAAGAACAGAAAAAGGCTCTGGAGGATTTCTTGGCGAGAAGCTAAAGGGATCGAAAGGGATTTTGGAAGCATAAAAATTCTAAGAGCCCAATGAGAGAAGATTTTATAAACTTCCGATACTTTGAAGGATTCCCACAAAAGTCCAAGCGACAAAAAGCTTCTTTTTGTTCAAGCGACGAAGGAACTCTTCGTTTCCCAAGGCAAGTTCTCAACTTTAAAGTGAACACTGAGACCGCTTCAGTATACCACGACATTAAATGGGTTGCGCCTGATCGATTTCATCGGAAAAAGGTATATGCACGACCAGTTCATTTAAAGTTAGGGGCTAGGCGACGAGGATTAAAACCTCTATGTATTATTTTAAATGCATAATAAAAGACCATACGTCTTCATGGTCGTAACCCTAAGACTAACGACCTCCACAGTCGTTAGTATTCAAGGTTACTTAATGGGTACCACTGATGGGATGAGGCTTTGTGCCTAATCCCACCGATAACCTCGTAAAATTATCGAATGGTATTTCTTATCGTATGATGAATGGAACCGTGTTATCGTTCCAAACCATGCGATGGTACAACCACGAGACATTGACTATTAACCACCCTACGGTTAAGCTTTTCACAAGCAACCGCAAGGAAGTTAGCACATTGCTAAGCGCTTCTACCGTTCAAACCCGGTCGTAACGCTTCACGAGGGCGTCTTCTCCAGAGTATGCTTGCCACCTCTTGGAAGTTATTTAAAGGTGAAGCATGAAAGACGAAAGGAAAAAAAAGAGACAAGAAGGAGACAAGAAGGAGGCGATAGGCGACACACAAAACAAGGCCAAGGCAAAGATATACACGAAGCCTAAGCGGTGGAATTAGAAGCTAGATAATCGACCTTAGACTCATATTCTAAGTCGATTGCCGATTAACATTCCTCCATTCATGTAATTGAGGTAGTACTTAGCCACATCTTGTAAATCCAGTTCATATCAATAAAGAGCGACCCCCATTCCATTCCAGGATATTCCACGTCATTTTTCTCGTTTATTTTCGTAAGATCGGCGATTCGATCGTCGACAACTGGCATGAATTCATGATTTTATTTAGCACTGCGCAGGCTTTGTACCACTTTACCCATAGCTATTCTGAACTCTCTATAAACAGGGTTCACCGTATTTCCTTTGATGCGGGTTCGAGATCAGAATGCAGAACGTTTTCCTAGTTACATGAATTAATTTCTCCACCCATTATTTTCCGTCGGCGTTGACCTCGCCACCCACCGAGTTCTGGTACTGTTGGCTAAGGTAGCTTCTATCCTGCACTCAATACTCCACCTTAGCGCTATAGCGCCTTGGATCCCCCACTTCCGGAATTCTCCTATCGGTCCTAGGTTCCTCCATCACACTCACACATATATAACTTACCCATTGTGGAGAGCATAGTCACGTAACAAGGTAGCATTTTCTTGCATTGAAACGGAAAAATAGTTGGTCTTGAATTCTGACATCGGCGAGTAAGAGTTTGCTAGTCCTTATATTTTAACCATATGTAAAGGGTCCCACTTCCTGCCTCATCTCTTACCTGCCAAGGGCCCCCTTTACCAGCCATAATATTCTCATATCACTTTCTTTCATCATTTCTCATCTCATTTATCATTCTCATTCCATTCATGTTCATCTTAATCATCTTCATCTCATTCATTTTATTTAAGTTTTGAGAAACAATTTTGATGCAATACATATAATAGTGCAAGATACGGTTTACATTTAAATTAACTATATTTATGATTAAGATGATCGCTTGCCTTCGTAGATGAGGGAAAGGTCGGTCGATTTAAACTCGTCACCGCTCCCATCGGTGCTTGGCTCGTCTTACGAAGCAATCTGGCAAACATGAATAAAAATATAAGTAAATACGTAGTTGATTTTGAGTGATAATATGAATACATAAGTTAGTGGCTTCCTAGTGTTAGTACAATTTAATTTAACCAAAACTCTTTGGGCCATCGCAAGGTTAGCACTCCCCTGGGCCGATCTACCACCGAATCGTGCTATGCTCGAAAAACTCGGCGTTCAAGCTTAAATAACCAACAAGGTCAAAACAGCAACATAAGTTCGACAAAAAACCAACGGCGCACCCGAAGGCTACCCAAGGAAATTAACTAGCTAAAGACAGAAATAACGGTAACCCCAAAATAAAACATTCACTAGCAAAACTATGCAGCTAAAACTTATTTAACTAACTGACTAATAGCCACAGGCAAAAGTAGAACAAATTGCTAGTATTACACAACTTCCTACGATTAATCCCAAGCCCAACCCTTGCTACCGAAACCCTTCTACTGGCCTAACCCACCCTCTCTCTCTCTCTGTTATCAACCGGCCGGCCACAAACAAAAAAACGAAAACCCACCCACACCTATCCATCCCCAGATCTAACTCTTCTTCTCCAACTCTCCCCAACTCTCATCTCTCTCTCCCAAGATCGACACATGCCAAGCCCCTGCTTGTCTCCCGAGCCCACCGCCCACGCCTCGGCTGGCTCCTCCAGTCCTCTCGTGGCTCGGCGCCGCCATGCCTGCACGCCACTTCTCAGACCTCCCATGCCCCGACACTGTCCGGCTTAGATCCGGACCGCTTGCAGATCCTCGTCGGCCCAGATCGTGATGGCCTCCCGACTTCTTTTCTTGCCTCATGACCAATACATCAATCAGCTTGCCGCTCCGTCTCCCCACGCCCCGGCCCGGCCATCATCATGCCTGTCAAATCACCGCATCATCACCTCCAACGCACTCGACGTCGCCATCAGGCACCAGCTCTCACCTCTCCTACCTCCGCGTGGCTCGCTTGTTGCCCTCTGTTGCGCCTCGGCCCGCTGGCCGGAAGGCCACGCTGCCGTCTTCGCCCAGGTCGGCTCGGCCTGCCTCCTGGCTCCTCGGTAACCTCGGCCCAGTGGCTTTGGCCTGGCTGGCTCGACCTCCCGGCCACCGGCGCCATGGCTCAGAAGGTCCAAAACCCCCAAAACCAGACGCTCTACCCAAAATGCACAGAAGTCCAAAAGGATGATGCTTGCAAAGGTGTGTGCATGCAGGGCTTGGTGGCTACCTAGAAATGAACTTGGATACTGGAGAAGAATGCTGTTAAGGTATGAACTCACCCACAGACCAACATGCAACTGCACACTACTTGATGGTTTGGGGATTTATCGGATTTGTGCTTGATGGTTGGGGTAGGTGGTTGAGGATGCGCAGGTTGAGGATGCCGGTGATGAGAATGGTGCTACCATCGGTGGTGGTGATGTGGTCGCCTTCTGGTTCCTACCGTCGCCTTGCTCCCTGGCTCCTTCTTCCTGTGGCTTTCTTCTCTTGTGTCTTCGGTTGGATGGGCTAGCTATGGGTGTGGAGGCAGTGGGGGTGGTGGCTGTGTGTTGGTGGCCGGTGAATGGAGGAAGGAATGGTGCTGTGAAATGGCGATGGGGTGAAGGAGGCTTAAGAACATGCTAGGGGCCGCCGTGCGACTTGTGAAGCTACTGGGGTGAATGGAGTGCTCTGGGTGGCTGTGCTGCTTGTGAAGAGTGTGTGACAAGGTGAGGAGGCTTTTGATGGCAAGGCAGAAATCGAGCTTGGTTCAAGAAAAGGTTCGGTGTTCGGAGGTCGTGACATGAGATGGAGCGAATGGGAGTGGTGCCACTCGTGAAGGTTCTTTGCTTGAGTTGATATATGCACGAGAGGAAGAGGAGGGGAGAGAAGAAATGTAGAGGTCTTTGGAGGAGATGCTAACTTTGAATGCTCTGAGTTCAACTTTGGTGATGTACAACTTCCTTGCAAACAGTGCACTTATTGATTTGTTTAACTAATGAGAATGAGAATGCAAAATTAATTACTGCCTTGATTCTACTACTGCACTGATTGAATGCAAATGATTACTCGTGCATGAATGATGAGCTTGATTGGATGATGCGATGATGCAAAGGTTGTTCTATTGACTAGAAATGCAATGCTCACGAAACGAAACCCATCTAAACCAACAAGCTGACAACGAATTAGATGCTTAACGACAGTCGCAACACTATCGTTAGCTTACCGCTAAGATGAGATTAACTACCGCTAATTATCGATTACTGCTATGTGATTAAGACTAAAAACACAGGTTCTCACAATTGATTTGTTACATATCCATGCGAGCCGTCTTCTTAAATAAAATCAATGGCTTAGGTCAAGAAGCACCCCCTAGAACCGAAACATTAAACCGACCAAGATATTTAACGAGTAGTTTTCCATCCACGTGAGGAATATCGATGGAGCGTCCTAAAATGATTCACACGCATTCTCATCCGAGTAGCTCTGGCCTCTTGATCAACTCGGGAGGCAGAGGATGGGAGCCCGTCTCCACGCGCGCGGAATACGACGACCACGTCCTTCCGACACGGTCTTACTCTTACTAGTGGCCAGCTACGCCCTTGGGCGCGCGAGATATGTGGGGCCTCGGCCTGTAAGTCACGGCTGTGCATGGGGCCCACGCGTGGAGAGCAAGCGAAGGCTTGCGAAGTGTGGCTCGTGCCTGCGCAGGCGCGCGTTTCGCCGGAAAAATCGGGCGGCAGAGAAGGCAGAGCGCGCGGAATCAACAGCTAAAAAAACTCGGGCGACGTAGCCCGTTTCTCCACGAAGAACTTCTATGCCCTTTTACCTGATAAGATCCTCGACTTCGTGCGCCACCACTCGGAATATTTGTTGCACGTCAGATGCGATCGATGTCGACGCACATTGGTTACTGTTATCCTCGATTTCGTGTGCCATCACTTGGAATATTTGTTTCACATCAGGTGCGGTCGATGTCGACGCACGTTGATTCGGGGTACGGGGCTGTTTGCACATGTCGCCAACGCGCGGCCGGCTGGCTAGAGGCTAGAGCTACTATAGCTAGCCGTCGCATCTCGCGAGCGCGCGTGCGCACGTTGTACCGTGGTGGTGTGGTCTCCCCCTGGCCCTCCACCGCGCTCCATCGGTTCGCGTCCACATCGTGCATGGGTGGTCGCTGCTATCGGTCCGGCGCACATTGGCGGGGCGATAGATCGAATCCGTTCCAATATGTTTTCCTGCGCCTGGGGTGGGGACCATGGGGTGAGGTGGTGTTGCGACTTGCGAGCCGCGCTGTAGAAGACGCCACAGGTTACATAGACACATACATGGAGGACATCATATCCAAGCGTTTAACTCGGACAGAATCAGTAAAAGGGGGAGATGGGTTTAGATCCACAGACCACAGGGTAGCTAGGCGACGAGGCCTTCATTCGTTGGGCGCGGAATTGCCAACATGTAGCGGGTGATAGTGGAGGACGGCGAACAATGGTATCGGGTGTCGAGTTTGGTTTTGGTGGGGGTGGCGGCAACGGATGAAGCTGCGGAGGAGCGGCAGAAGATCCACGGATGGCAACACCGAAGGCCACAGAGGGAGGGAATCGTATCCCCTGCCGTAAGGCAGAGATACACGATGGAACTGAGTCGGCAAAGGCAGGAGACCATAGCGATACCGCAGCACTGTAGCATATTTGCTGTGTTGGTAGTGGGCGCTCAGCTGCAGATCGGACGGCTGGGATCTAGCAAAGACAGATTGTGCATCTATGTCTTCAGATGATACGCAACCTAGAGGCAGATGGGGTGTTAGGTGGGACAGGGACAGAGCCACTGTTGGGGCTCTAGCCTCACATTCGGCTGCCGAACTCTAGTTACCCCTCTTACTCCCTTAGCACTTGTAGAAAATGGTGCGCTGTAGAAGGCTCTGCTGGAGGAAGAAGACAGGTTAGCGGGCTTCTTGGTGCTTCTTGGGTTGTTTTCTGGGCTATGGGCTAAAGGAAGAATGGTGGGCCGGTGATTGTTGGAGATTTGGAGGCCCAATTGGTGATCTGGTGATTTAGAGACTTGGAGAACCTGACACGCAGAGCAACAGGCAGCGTGGTGCGGCGGTAGCTTGGTGAGGGCATGGCTCACATCTTAGCCCACCAGGGCGAGGCAGACGCCGATCGCCGAGCAGCACAAACGACAAGCGGACAAGGCAGTGCAACGAGCCGATGAGGATGCAAGGCGGCCCACTGCGGTGAGGGTAGGGATGACATTGTCTCGACATTCTGATATCTGCGTGGCGAATCTTAATAGAGGCGGGTATAGGCGTCTTTCTTTCTTGCACTTAAGATAAAAGCGGTACATTCATACCCATCAGATGGCAGGCGTGGGTATAAGTAAGCTCCACCCGTACCCGCTTCGTCCGATTACCCGCCATCTAATTTTCAGCCTAACGCAAATGAGTCCCAACATTTATTGTCAAGAAAAATCAATAGGTTGTTCTGTGCACTTGTCACTATAATTTCAGACATCACCTCCTGTCCACCTCTGTTACAGTTGAAGAAATCAGCATGATAGCAATAATATAAACAGAAGAAGAAAGGCATTTCTGATTCTGTAGGCTTATAATGAATTCTAATTTGATTTTTCCCCCAATGCTACTATAAATCACTAACGCCTTCATTAGAATTTATGTTCGTCAGTTTATGCAGCTCTTTGTTTTCACATAACTCATCGATAGAGAAAAGTTGCTTTTGCCATTGAATAACATGCAGATATGTGTAACACTTGCGATCAGAGTCATAACACAACTGTTACACATTAACTATGCCTTATGACTCATTCGTGTTATTCTCTATGCAGGTGAGAATACTATTATATTCTCATCATAAGGTCCCATTCATGTTATATTTCTAGCTATGGCAGTTCAGGTATCGTTAGCAGGCACTGGTATGCAGTATCTCCACCACTGTTGCAAGAACATGATCCGATTTTTGAAATGGCAACAGAACGAAAGCCGATCTCTGAATACAAGATCTCTGAATACAAAACCTCATGCTGTATGTGTGAATCGTTTTAAAAAAAAAATCGCAGAAAGGTTTAAAATGGCATCAGAAGCAATGCTTTAGTATCTGCTAGCTTTTAATGCTGCCCCGTGACTACCCGCGGGCGATGGGTACCCACGGGCGGCAGTGTATTGTTCGCAGGTAAACGGGCATGCCCGCGGGCGATGGGTACCCGCGGGCGGCGGGTATGGGTGAGGTTTTTCGCCCATCGTCCTTCGCGGGCATACCCGTGGGGGAAAATGGGGGTCGCGGGTATGGGTATGGGCGAAGACTACCGCGACCCGCCGCGTCTGATGCCATCCTAGGTGAGGGCAAGTGGGCAAGCGGCAGTGGCCAGCGGGCAAGGCGGCGCAACGTGAGTCTTGGCCGGCAACTGGCAAATAATACAAGCAAGAATGTCGCTTGCGGGACACTGCAAAGAAACTTTGATCGGAACAACACGCGACGCGAGGAGCTACACAACCTTTTTCTTTTATAGCAGCGCATGCGAGAGCCGGCGTTCGCACGCCGAGATATGCGTCATGGGCGACGTTGCACAAGTGTTGCAAATTGCAATGCCGCGCGCAATGCGAATCCCTGTCTTAAATAAAAGGGTCTGTCTATACAATATTTGTCTGTTTTATCACCCTAAACAGTCAAATTTTACTTGATTTATAACTTCATTGTACATAAATTATAATAAATTATTTATGTATTTTTTGTTCTTTGTCACTGTAATTATTCTCAAAAGTATTAATAATTCATATTTCCATCACATCATTCAAAATCTAACATATACTTTGAGAGATTGAGCAAAAACAAAGACAAAAAATAAAATAAAATTATATACCAACAAAATACGACAATGTGGTGAACCCGTTATGTTCTGAATAAAAAGTCTTAATAAATTTGGACTCAATTCATCATATTAGAAGGAGTGCAAAACTCAGAGCATATCGAACAGATGAAAATTTGACTATTTTGATAAAAAAAATACTCGAATGTTGTTTAGCAAAACCGCAGAGAAAAGCAAACGAGAATGATATACGTGCAAAATTAAGGAAAAAACAATGTTGTGTTAGGTAGGCACTAATGGCGGATCCAGAATTAAATTTAAGGTATGGCGGATAGGCGGAGTTGCAAACACGCAACAAAACTTGGTGGAGTTGTGAAATATTATCAGGACCCACCCAGGATGGGCAGCTGATACAAAAATACGGCTCAAATCCATGCACTGACGAAGATACATGCGTGACTGAAAAAGGGTTAAGCGATAACATCACACATCGGCAAAAGCCATATGATAATAAAAAATCTTTGAAAATAGAAACATCCAACCTTCTCTAGCGACACCAAATATCACGAGTATAGCTACGTAACCGGATGAGTTGGGAAGCAATTCTTCGTGGCTCTCACCAATAACATAATCTATCTCCATTCTTTGAAAAGTCAAAAATCCAACAAAAGGAGAGAAGTATCCTAATAAGATCAAGACAGATATCAATAAAGAGCGTCATACAAATTAGATTTAACAAATCAGCTAGGAGACTTGTGTTATGACAAGCAACACTAACAAAACACAACCATCACATAATTAGCTTGTCTCTTGAAACAATTCTTTTTACCATCATTATATCGCCATTTCCTCTTTCCTCCCCATGTAACTAGTGATATTACGAGAAAAATTGAACAAACAGTGCAAAGATGTACAAAGGTTCATGAAGCAATCCACGAGTTTTAAAGCTCATACGTGATTCAAAGTTTATATCTAAACAAGCGTAAACTTTGATGACTAATAACCATTTTTGATGAAAAAGTCCACTCCAAAACCCAATTAAAAAGCTTTAAACTTTAAGTAGTCTCTGTAGAAACCCAATCGATGGTCATACACTCAGGCAAATCAGTATTTCAATCGAAAATGACAATGATTCTGAGATCCATCTCATTTTGCCCAGCCACAAGTCGAATTTTGAGTAGAAGCTGTGGAAAGTACAAGTCTGACCAAACCAGGAAGAAAAGACCCTCTTTGAATGCAAAAGTTCTACTAATTTCAAAACCACAAAGCACTTCATTTGAACACCGCCTCACATCCACAGTTCATTGATTACAGGTTTACATTTAGTTACCTCCCACGCATCAATCGAAACCAATGAAAAAACAAGCATACTTCCACAGTTCGCCCAACAAGGTCTGTCCTCTTCCCCCAAATTTCCTAAGAGACCCACAAATTATAGTTTTTTAGGCCTCGTCAATCAAACCAAAACCAATCGACACATCAACAAAAAAAAGAACTCCTTTTGCCCAAATTGAACCAAATCACCACACTAATCCCACGTATCGGTACAAAATCGCACGGAATACCCAAATTCCAAAGCTCCAGAGTCTAGCCCTCATCAAATCAACTAGATGGTAAGGTGCGCTACACTGCGCCTGTCCGTTGAATATATGATATTTGGCAGTTGTTTTTACATTTTTTGTGTGGTATAATGTAATGTGGTACACAGTGCATGAAAGATTAGGAGCATGCTTTATAGTTTTTTTTTGTGTTAGATGGATTAGAAGCAACTTTCTTTGAGAATATATGAAGTCCATAAAAATAAGAAGGCATGCTTAGTGTTTTTGGGCTTCTAATATGTGAGCCTATTATTATCATGTTATACGAAACCACTACTACTGCTAATTTACAATGCATATATTAAGGTAATATGTTATAGGAAACAAGTTACTACTGGTAATTGACAAAACATAAATTGAACTAATCTCGGTGCATTCTGGATATTGTGCTAGTAAATTATCATTTTGGTAATAGGTTAACGAAAAAAGCGATGAAAAGTTGAGGCAGTGACTGAAATGTACCAAGCACAGTAGCACACATAAACTACTTTGAGAATATATGAAGTCCATAAAAATAAGAAGGCATACTTAGTGTTTTTGGACTTCTAATATGTGAGCCTGTTACTATCATTTTATACGAAACCACTACTACTGCTAATTTACAATGCATATATTAAGGTAATATGTTATAGGAAACAAGCTACTACCGGTAATTGATAAAACATAAATTAAACTAACTCAGTGCATTCTGGATATTATGTTAGTGAATTATCATTTTGGTAACAGGTCAGTGAAAAGAGCGATGAAAAGTTGAGGTAGTGACTGAAATGTACCAAGCACACATAAACTAAGGTGCAGATGCATGTTGTGAGGTATAGGGGAGGAGTATGGAATAGTGCTTAGTTGACTCTTGGATGTGGTCTTACAAATTTTAGGCCCTCTACACACGGCATGCAAGGTCAGAACTAACACATACTATGCTGACAAATGTAATATGTCAATATGTGCTGCTGGTTAATGTGATATGTTATTTGACAAATGTGAACAAACAACTGTTTAATATATGATGCATATGTCATGAGGTGTAAATGTGTGATGGTTTTAAGGTAAAATCTTTTTTTTGTCAGTGTTATCTGATCATCTTTGAAGATATATTAATTATGTTTTTTCATATCTTGGTAACTAATATCTCTTAAGGTGTAAATGTGCGGTGGTCTGAAGGAAAATATATATATTTTTAACATCATCGTATAAATTGACAATACAAATGCACCAGCCTAAAAAAAGAATGGTGACAAAATAAACATCTCTAGGCTCATCATGCTAAAAGGCAGAGCAGGCAAATGCAAACAACTATTGCTTCTCCATCAGACACAGAACGCGACTAAAATCCTTCATAAAAAGAGGAAAATCCAAAAAAGACTTGTGTTATGTATAGATCTCAATAAATCCTTTCAAATAAAGTTGAGAACCAGCTGAAAATACCATGGCTCATGGGCTGTCATAACCATGAAATCGAAATTTGAACTTCGATGGGAAATACAAGGAGGATTTACCTCTGGAAGTGTGGATGCAGAATAACATAAACAGATGTGATAAGCCATTGGAGCGTTGTGGTCATAACAATCATCAATCTGATATAGTAAAAGCAGCACATGTGAGTTGGATGTAATCATATCTCAAAATCTTTTGGGCAAAACTGTCAAGGACCAAGAAGCAAACCCAAGTAGAGAAAATAGCCTAGCGGTGTCCAGGAAATAAGCATGAGTGATCCAAATTAGCTATTAAGTAACTAAAATAAATCAAAACATGACCTTCCTACCTCGTAAATCATAGCTGAGCAAAGATTGTTTGTAGGCTATGCCATTTTATGGAATACCATAACAGAGCACCTGGATAATTTGTGTTGTGTGTCATCACCACAACAGCACAATCTCAATTCTCAGCATGCAAGGTTGTAAAATCACAAATTGTCATTGACACTCAGACAACACTTCGGTATGAAATACTCAGACATGTTTGGATGCAAGCCTTCTCATGGAAGCAAGAATAGTTGTATAACACATGCAGAGGGAAAAAAAAGAGTAAGAAGCAATGAACGACAATACCGTATATGCATTTCCCACTACTACAGAAAAGGCTTTCACAGACGGTTCAAAAACGTCATCACAGACGGTTTCGTGAGCCGTCTGAGTTTATGGGTCGATGATGACATGAGGTCATCACGCAGGCGGTTTTGAACCGTGCATGATGTATACTTCCCGAGCGGTTTGTGGTTCAAACCGTCTGCGATAATAATATCACGAGCGGTTTCATCCACAAACCGCTCATGATAAGCACATATCACTGAGCGGTTTCAGCCACAAACCGCTGCGTGATAAGCACATATCATGAGCGGTTTGTGGTCGGAACCGTCAGTGATGACTTTTCTCTATAAAGGCCCAGCGTTGGTTGCTTGTACCATTAAATCGGCATCATATATATATTACATATATATTGTTCATAATCTCTCGGCCACTTTGGGGATCGTCCACCTTGACATGAGAAGGATGAGGCGGTAGCCACGGGCAACCTCATTGAGCCCTTGCAAGTATAAAAAGTATGGATGCAAGGAGGCGTTAGGACATCAATTACGGATTGGGCGTCGCTATGTTCAAGAATTGTGTCGTTGATCATGATGCCACTTACTCCGGAGAAGTGGCATCATGTATTAGCAACTATCCATTCTTGAGTATGTAATAGTCTTTAAACCCAACAAGAACACTAAGCAACCATTCTCATATTTCAAAAGAATTCTCATTCTTCTTGTCTTGTTGGCTGGACAATTCATGCTAAAGTGGCCGAGGACTACTAATAATATATATATGATGCCGATTTTAATGGCACAAGCACCAACGCTGGAGACTTTATAGAGAAGAGATTATGAATGGAATGGTAGGACGTGCACGCAAGAGGTAGGAGAACTTGACCGGCATGAACAAGGGACTATTAATATGAACTAATTATCAATTCAATTTCAGCATAAGACTATTGACACCATTACATCACGAGCAAGGGACTATTAATATGAACTAATTATCAATTCAATTTCAGCATAAGACTATTGACATCATTACATCACACATCAAGAGGACTATTAATATGAACTAATTATCAATTCAATTTCAGCATAGGACTATTTACATCATTACATCACAGAGCAAGGGACTATTAATATGAACTAATTATCAATTCAATTTCAGCATAAGACTATTGACATCATTACATCACACAAAGAAGAGGACTATTAATATGAACTAATTATCAATTCAATTTCAGCATAAGACTATTTACATCATTACATCACGAGCAAGAGGACTATTAATATGAACTAATTATCAATTCAATTTCAGCATAAGACTATTAACATCATTGAGCGGTTCATCGACAAGAGAACAAGACCAAGGGTGTCCAAACCCACCACACAAGTAGTAGCCCTCGGCATCCATCGCAGAGCACTAGCTAGCCATTTTCATCACAGAGCAAGGGGGTAGAGACAGAGAGGGACCTTAGTACAGTAAGAACCACGGTGGCGACCCCACCACCAAAGACAACCCTCATCCATTTTCTTTACCTTGCATAAATCACACAAACATCGGGACACAACTTAAGGTTTATGCATAAAAATCAAACTCAACAAAAGACATTAAGCTAACAGATCTAGAGGAGAATAGAGGAGGATGGGAAAGCAAAGCCCGACTGTGGCCCTAGCAGTATGCAACGGGTCGGCGGCGTCGTGACGCAGGTCGGCGGCGGCGTCGAGGTGGGGAGGAGCGGAGTTAGGCGGGCGCAAACCCTAGCAGAGCCGGGGAGTGACGAGAGTTTGGGCGTCATCAGTAGTTGTGGCACAATGGTGACGCCGCAAAAGACACTCTTATCGTCTGAGTGTCTTTTGCGGGTCACCAGTATCTACTAACCGTCGGCAACAGGAAGAATGGCGGCGTCGGCGGCGGCGAGGAGGAACGGACGAGAGTAAGGCACTGGGGAGTGGCGAGTTAGAGCGCAAAACCCTAGCGGCAAGTCGGGCTAGCTCCTACTTATAAAGAGACTTATCGAGATGGTTCTATTATGGAACCGTCGGTGATAATTATCACAGACGGTTCCATAATAGAGCCGCTCAGTGATATGGGACATATCACGAGCGGTTCCATAATGGAACCGCTATGCGTGAAATGGTTTTTTCAAGTATATATATACAATTACATGACATGAAGAAATTACATGTTTATATTAAAAAGCGAAACCTATAATTAAACAAGGTTTTTCTAGTGGCGAAGGTAGGTCGCTATCTCCATCTCGCAATACTTCATAGGCGATGGTGTCGGCATCGGACGGTTCACGATCATCGTGACGAAGCACGAAATCGTCCACCCGTTGACGCCTTGCTCGAAAGTGTCTCCGAAGACCCTCGGATCGTTGAACCAAGAAGAATTGAGCCCATAGGCTCTCTTCCCTTGCTTGAGGGTCTCGGCACAGTCGACTTCGATGCGCTGCCGCCTCGATTACAGTCCAAGTGACGGCAAGCCTCACGAGACGTGCAGCGTTGTTTTGGAGGACTACGACGATGACGTAAACTTCGCCGAAAGTGCGAGATCACCCGAAGACACGGCGGAGGAGGATGTCAAGGCGGCGGAAGGTGGCCATCACCGCTCGGCAAATTCTCCGCGGCAGAGGAGTGAAGACACTGCTGATCAAACAGTGTTCTTCCGCAAAGACGGTTCAACTTATACCGAGAGAGGTGCTCGACAAAGTCTTGACGAAAGGCCATCGATGCTGCGCGACAAGGAAGAGGCAACCATTTCGTTTTTATAAGTATGTGGGGATGATCATCTTGGATGGCGGATGATCCTTTTATAAAACAAGGAATAAATTCGGGCGTGAGGCGAAGAGAGACGCGTCGAGGGCCGAAGCGGATCGATGCGATGAAGAGACGATCGGGAAGCCGGGCGGATGGCGGCGAACACGACGCGCGGGCGATGAAGAAATTAACTCACGCCGAGCGATATTATCACGAGCGGTTATTTTTAAGAACCGCTCAGGATATAATTAATATCACAGAGCGGTTCTTGTTGAACCGCTGCGTGATACTCACGACGGTTGTGTTTAAAACCGTCGTGATATCGATTAATATCACGAGCGGTTACGAACAAGAACCGCTCGTGATACTTCTGACGGTCTTCAACATGAACCGCTGCGTGATATTGCCTCTTCACGAGCGGTTTTTAAGCGCGGCCCGATGAGTACGACGCCTCTAAACCAAAACCGCTCGTGATTGAATGTATCTGAAGCGGTTTGGTCAACCGTCTGTGATGAGGCGTCCAGTATTAGCCTTTTTGTAGTAGTGTCCTTTTGGTTAGAACATTAGGAAAATATTAACTATCATACATGTTTAAGCAGAACGAAAAGTCATCTATCTCTCCAAACAGTCACAGGAGTGAAGCGAACAATGTAAAAGGAGAACACAATCACCTTATTGTAGCTACATGCAGCAGGGAACAACTCCAAAAGTCTACTTTGGTCTGAGATAGCAGCAATAGCTTACTGCATTGCCTTGCTATTTAGCCATAGAGTAGGCTAGGCTCACGACATGTTAAAAATTCTGAAGAATGTAAAGCATGTAGGTAGGCAAAATATCCCTAAAAATAAAAGGAATGTGTTAATCATTCGGCAAACTGTTCATAAACTAAGGATTGAAGGAACCTCATACAAAGCCACATATATCTTTGAAAACAGACAGGGGGGATTACAGTTGTCTGGGAATCATATAGTTATAGTCTCACCATACTGTTTGCTTGAGTTGCAACGGGACAAATATGCTGGCAGACGACATCGCAAACAACCTGAAACCAAATATGGAAGGGAAAACTGAGATTAAGTTCAATAGAACCCTACCAAGGAGCATACAAATTGCATTCATAATAAAAATGTACTAAGGCATCATTTACAATCTACCGTAAATTGTCTTATATATCTACCATTGATGACAGTCATGTCTGTGTTTGACATAATAGCTGAAATAGATGCATACAATACGTAAACAAATAAGAAAGCATGGAATAGGTACATAAGGTATAGACCATACCAAAGATGGAGCAAGCTACAGAGCGAACAAATTTTTTTTGAATGGCAGCATGGTAATGACTCTCAATAGCTCTTGCAGAACGTATTACGTGCAGGTTGTGAGTGTTTTGTTTTTCAGAATCGTTGTAAACACATAGCATCAGGAATACCACTTCAATGTAGGAAGCAACCACACAAAATTAGCATCACAGCTAATGTGAAAGGAGGAAATAGTTCTATGCGTATGAAATTAGCTCAAGGACGGGTCCCCAAGACAAAAGGATATAATTTATAGGCGAAATATAGTGACATCTTAGCATAAAACAATACAGAATTTGTACTGCATATATGCAACTCTCTTTGCCAACAAATGAATTAGTATGCCTCATAGTATCGAGGGAACCTCGCTTTAGCTCCACCAAGGGATGTCTGGGTGAATTGCATCCAGCAAAAAAAAAAAAAATCCTAAACTGGTAATTATGTCTGCATCCAAGGTAACAAGAGAGGAGGCGGCGATGGGAGGGCCGGAGGGGGAACAAGAGGGGAAGGAAGGTGGTGATGGGAACGGACCGGGAAGGACCAGGTGGAGTGGCTGCGGCGCTTGACCAGGAGGCAACGGCTGTGACGACCACGTGAAGAGGAGCGGGAGGGAGGGAGGGAAGATTCAATTAAAGCAGTATCGTGAAAAACACTAAAACCCTATCCAATTGATAGTTGCTTAGGAGCACAGTACTGAATCCGCTTAGGAGCACAGTACTAAATCCGCCCCAATTACGCCTCCCTCGCAAACCCCAACCCACCCAAGTCGAGACCCAGAATGACATAAGAATAGATCGGAGAAGTGCGGGTTGGGGGAAGGGGGCCGTACCGAAGGTGCGGGAGTAGCCGGAAGCAAGGTCGGCGTGGAGGGTGGGGCGCTTCCACCGGGAGAGTCGGGAGGCGAGGGCCTCGTCGTGGTGGAGCAGCAGCGCCGCCTCGTCCTCCCCCAGAATGGTCTCGTCCAGGAACACATCCTCGTCCATCATGTCCTCCTCCTCCGACGCAGCCACCGCCGTCGGTGGGGGGCTGCGGGTGCCGAGCATGGGGTGGGCCCGCTTCGCCGCCGTCGAGGGCGCGGGCGGCGCCCCCCCGCCACTTGCCACCGCATCCGCCGCCTGAGCTCATCGCCGGAGTCAGCAGTTGAGGAGGAAGCGAGGAACGGAGACTCGAGCGACGGAGCTCTCTTCTCTGACGCCGGCGTAGGGGGGGTTCTCCGACCGGAGCAAGCTGTCCGCCAGAGCACCATAACGGTGGGTCCGCCTACTAGGCACGCGGCCCGCGCACGCAAGTACATATACCCCACGCACGCGCCAGATACCAGTGCGCCACCCACAAGCCATCGCAAACTGTCCTGTCCGCTCTTCTTTCCCTCTCCCCGCCACCTTCGCACCATCTCTCTCTCTCTCTCTCTCTCTCTCTGTAACTTTCTCTCTCTTCTCGTCGATCTCCATGGCCTCCAAATCTGCGGACACTGCAGGTGAGTCCCCTAGCTCCCCCAAGAAGCAAGCAAGAAAATGTCCATATCCACCATGGCTCTGCAGTCTGCACGCGCTCTGCGGCCACCAAATCTTTGGTGCTTGTAGCCACGGTGCTTACTCTCCACGCGTGGCTATTAGGGAGCAGCAGAGAGTCCATGGCGGAGGTGTACAGCTCCGAGATGACGCCGCTGCAGAGGCACGTGGCCTTCTTCGACAGGAACAAGGACGGCGTCATCTACCCCTCCGAGACCTACGAAGGTGATCGACCACCCATCCATATCTCATCTCTCTAGATATTATCTCCAACCTATCTAGAACTCGCGAATTTCACAGAAATTCCTACAAGAAACTGAACAGCTCGTTCAGGCCAATCGCCATTTTTTTTTTGCTTTTCCAGAGTCCAGACGTACGGCGCTTAATTAGTTTTTTTAGCTCTGCTAATCTATTGCGCTAGCCTTGCTAGCACGGCACGTACGGCCTACCTGGACGTTGTTTCTGTTCGTCTCTGTGCACCCGCATTTAGTTAGTTAGTTTGTTTGTGGACTGTTGCCTTGCAGGGTTCCGCGCGATAGGGTGCGGAGTCGCGCTGTCCGCCGCCAGCGCCGTATTCATCAACGGCTTCCTCGGACCCAAGACGATACCGGTATGCACAATCTCTTTTATCTGGACGCTGGAAATGTACACACTGTTCTATTAAATGGGATACCTAGGAGAAACTATGCATCAATTTGATTAAGAAGAAATAGTCACTCAAATTCGAGCCGAAGATGACTCTAACCTAGGTGGTGGACACATCTCCAACCAACTGATCTAGGCTCAGTTCCTACATGTACACTCTCCTACTGTTCTTGGTGTATACCAAAATTTGGATTGCTTTTTTGCGATGTTGTTTTCTGATTCTTCAGAGCTGTTTTTGGGTCAGTTTGGTTATTGTTGCTCAGTTGCTTCACAAGATTTCAGTAGACGAACAGAGCACAAACTAGAAAGATGCTAAGGTCGTTTGCCATTTATTACCATTCCTTGCCATGTGGGGGGAGAACAGCCTGGTACCTGTGAGCCTGTGACCATTTAGGAACAAGAGACAAGCATCCTAACCAGGTTAGCCTTCTTGGACAAAGCGAAGATGGAAGCCTTGAGATGTTAGGAAATCAGCAAGTTTTCTGCAGCTAGCGTACCTCGTGGTAAAAAGATGACACGCTGCTACAAGCTTGATTCAGAGTTTTGAGCAGTGTCATTTACTATATGATTAGACAAGTACTGGATGCAAAAAAAAAAAAACATATTCCTAACGTGAGGATATGTACATGCCAACACATATTGCAACTGGTAAGATGCCCCCCTTCTTTTTTAGAAAAGGTGGAGAAAACAGGCAGAAAACAACTAAAGCTATGGAGCCATGTGTTATTGCATACATATACTGCATTAATTCTACTACATGTTAGAATTAATCTTGTAACAGAGTCAAGTTCAAAACGTGTTCGAGTTGTGTTATCGTCTCCAGTCATACGATGCAAGACGAAACCGTGTCCACTTGCCGCACAAGTCTAGGTGTCACGTTTCTTTAGAGTTGTTGCATGCCCGAGTCGTGCTCACGGCGAGGCCGTTGAGTGCTGTTAGCTTTGCACGAATCTCGCGTGAATACGTTGAGTTCTGTTAGCACGTCGCGTGAGTTGTGTTGGTTTCTGTTAGCATGTTTGCATGCAACCAAGAATAAACAAAGAAGGAAACCAGAAAAAGAATGAGGGCTGGCAGCGGCAAAACTTTCTTCCTCTCTCGTGCGTTCTCTCTCTCCTGAATTGTTTACGCTGCTTTTGTTTCCCGTGCGTGTGTCCAGGTGATAGTGTGCGTGTGTGTGCTGGCTTATACCTCAACAAGATCCTGAGCATGTGCTTCTTCTCGTGTAATCTTGTACCTCGTGTGTTGATTCGCTGCGTGTGAGTGTGTTTTTTCAGTATGTTCACATGTTCTTGTTTCTAACGAGTTCTTGCCTCCGGCGCTTGTGAGCGTGGCCGCTTTCTTCTTCGGCTTGGTTCCAACACTACATTTCTGTTGTGATTCGTGAACACTGAACAAAGTGGAGTCACTCCTTTCGGTTGGTCGCTTTTCAATAGGGCTTTGGAACCGTGACGTGAAATGGGGATCGATTCAGGTGTAAAGATCGTTTCTGATGCTGACTCGTAAACATTATTCTCGTGTTACTGCAGGAGAACGAGAAGGCTCCAGCTTTCAAGTTCCCCATTTACGTAAAGAACATCCACAAAGGCAAGCATGGAAGCGATTCAGGCGTGTACGATGCCCATGGAAGGTACGTAAGCTATCTATATTATACCCACCACCATCGATGTCATGTGGATTAAACCCTATGACAGATCATGCCACTATGCAAGAATCTAGTTTTTTTATTAGAGTTAATCACTTCTGATTGTACTTTACTCAAGATAAAGGAAACTAAACAAGTAGTCCACCGTAAAGTAATGCGAAGAGGGAGATGCGAATTGCTAAACAAAACAAAAGAATAGTGCCACTTTTATCATCTGGGGTGGATGCACGATTCTCAAACCACTTTTGATATGAACAGAAGGTTAAAGGGAAGCAGCTGGAAGTGCTATGTTGTCTTTGTCTAAACTCTGAAGCAAGTGATGCCACAGTGCCAAACTCAGCAATTAACTGCTGCTCAATGTGAGACCCGTGAGATAAAAGTATTGCTGAGACCTGGCTGCGGCATCGACTAAAGTTAATGTGAAACAAATATATTAAGTCAAAAATTATTGCCAAGATGATGGGATCGCATCAACATGTATCACTTTTTTAGGACCATGATTTGGATTAGTTAAAAAGTTGAAGTGCTGAGTCAAGTACTGACAAATGAAACCATCCAGCTCTGAGTTGTATCTACACCTGTCAAGTTTTATAGGGCCAAGGCATTAGAGAATGCTGCCACGATCGATGTAGGAAATTAAGTCCAACAATTGATAAATGGCACTATCCAATCATAATTTTAAAAAGGAAGACAGTAATACAAGGCATTGGTTGTCCCTGTTGTTACTTTCTTACACTAGTTGTTTGATTGTTTCACTAAGACAAAAACAACAGCACATGTCTTATCTAGAGGTACAAAAATAATGCAATAGACTAACATGGCTGCAGATTTGCTAACGTTACAATCTGTCAACTTGCAGGTTTGTTCCTGAGAAGTTTGAGGAGATATTTAAGAAGCATGCCCACACCAGGCCTGATGCCCTGACAGGAAAAGAGCTGCAGGAGATGCTTCGAGGAAACAGGGAGCCTAAAGATTTCAAAGGATGGTAAGTTTTCATCTGGAGTTAGGAACAATGGAAAATGCAATTAGTGCTCTTTTGAGATCGATTTTTGGGAAAAATTTCAGGGTGGGTGGCTTCACAGAGTGGAAAGTGCTGTACTTCCTCTGCAAAGACGAGGAAGGGTTTCTTCACAAGGACACTGTCAGGGCAGTCTATGATGGCAGCCTGTTTGTAAAGTTGGAGGAAGAGAGGAAGAATGCTAAGAAGTCTGCTAAGAAGAAATGATAAGAACATCCTGGATACCCTCTTATTTGTGATTGTGTGCAAGTATTGTAGATTATGGTATGGGTGTGTGGGTGGATGGGTCTGGATCAGTAAATTGTCTCTGTAGTTTGATTCCGTGTGTTTGTTGATTCATCTTACCTGTAATGAAAATTGATGCATGTTTGTACAGATATTGCAATTGTTTGCAAATTGTGGTGTGTGAGTGAATTAGTAACGGTGATAGCCTCCGATGTTTTCAGTTCATATGTCCTTTTATTTTTACAAATTATTGTTAGTCTTCCTTTGTTTATGTTTCCACAAACAGCTGACTTGATTATTCAAACTCATTTTTGATCCTTTCCTTTGTTTTCAGTTCCATAAGTTCATCAGCACCTAGTCTGTTTAGCAGCTAGTAGAATTGTTTAGAAACATAGCAGCTAGTAGGATTGGATATACCTTCAATAGCTATAAGCAGCTAAGAAGAGCAATATTGAACTTGCGGTCAGCGGAAACAAACACACACGCAACAACCAAAGAAAACCACAAGCACCACTGCCTCACCAGTCTAGCCGCCAACTGTTAGCCAGTGAGACCGGTGGCCAGTGAGACCAGCAAGCACCGAGCGGTTTGACTGTTTCCCTGCTGACAGACTGAAAACAACACAATTTCAAATAAAGAATTTCACCTAACTTTTGATCTACTTATTCAAATAACACCAAATTTGTAACACAACTACCCTAGGATATCTGGAATCTATTCTCACCAACAATTTCAAGTATTGTTGTCAAGGTTCCCACCTTTATCCATTTTAGGGAAGAGTGCTCAAGAATCAAGCAAAATAGGGAAAACGAAATCTACTCAAACTAGTGAGATGTAGTATGCAAATGTGATCCTAGATGGGTTCCTACGAGTCCTATAAAGCTATATCTTAGCACGAATCACACTAGAACACGATGGAACCAATAATCACTAAGAACACCTCAAGAGGGCAAGAAAATCAAACAAGAACACAAATAAGACATGAATGAAGGAGTTTGAACTTCTATTACCATTTGGAGATGAAGGTGTGGATATCTTGGGGATATGCTCACGATCTTAGGATGATACAATTGGCAATAGTGTTGCGGGTTTGTCGAAACACTCGTTTTTGGCAAAGTTCAGCAAAATCGGTATGACCGCAATTGATGAGCGGTACTACCGCAGCGTTGCGGTGGTACTGGATTCTAGTTGGCGGTATGATTTTTCCAGAGAGCATATTTTTTGGAGTTTCTTCCCTGAAAAACGGTATGACCGCATCTTTTGAGCGGTACTACCACAGTGCGGTCCTAGCGGTACTATCGCAGTGCGGTAGGACCGAAGTTTACATGGCGGTATGACCGGTTTTGCTCTGTTCGCTGGCCAGGATGGCGGTGCTATTTGTAGGTTAGGTTAATTTCATGGGTTTTAGTGCATATGTGTTGTATGATGCATGTTTTGACTAACGTGGGTCAAGTGTGAAGAACTTGTTCCCGGAATCGATTTCTTGGTCTATTGTTGTGCAGAAAGCTCGGAGGTCAACGATGGTCGACGGCGAGGATGATCGAGACTAAGCTTAGAGAGCTGAGGTTTAGAACTATCGAGGAC
Source organism: Phyllostachys edulis (assembly GCA_036346405.1). Classification (NCBI taxonomy): domain Eukaryota; kingdom Viridiplantae; phylum Streptophyta; class Magnoliopsida; order Poales; family Poaceae; genus Phyllostachys; species Phyllostachys edulis. The sequence goes on from CM070555.1 coordinate 58,352,038, forward strand.
GCCAGGTGAAGTCAGTGGACTTAAGCATGGCGCAAAATGGATAAGGATGATCGAACGGGAAGTTCGGTGCGACAGATTGCATCAAGTAGCGCAGGAGTCGGTGTAAGTGCCATGGTGGTTTCAGTGGGAGCCAGATGGGAGAGACTTGCCGACATGAAGAGAGCCATTGATCAACCTACACGTGGCGAAGCATGGGATTGCTTCAGAAGATTGGACTCAGTCTTCGAAGAAGGATCGAGAAGGTGCATTTTGGTAACTTCACCAAAATACCGCCTTGATGACCTTTGGCTAATCCAGGACGCAAGACGGTGCAAGGAGATGTGGTTTATGTCAAATGAAGATAAAGATCACGAAGAAACGGATTCGGAAAGCCCGGTTCGTCATCTGCTTTGAAAAGCGTGCGTGAGTGTAGACCCTTTTGTGTGTGGGCTTAACGGGTGCCTATTAGGGTTTCTCTCATAGCCTAGCCTCCACTATATAAGGGGATGTTCAGATGTGGAGTCCCAAGCCCTTTAAAAAAAGAGAACCCCTATTTTGTGTTTTTGGGGATTTTGGGTAGTTGAGGCTAGGGTTTGTGATAGGTGGATTGATTGTGTGGTCAAGTGTTGAGCTTTTGTCCTTCATGATGGAGTGGCTGTAAACAAATTCAATCTCAAATCAATCTAAGTAAGATTCTTTAAGATGAGTTTCTTCTTGTTCTTGCTCTCTCTTTTGAGATTTTTGGTCTTTGGTGATCGATTGGTTTTCCTTTGGTTTCTTACTGAGATCTTGCTTGCTGTGACATGTGAGAATGCATCTATGATCATCTCTTACCCACGAGCAAGTTCTAGGATCAAAGTTTGATTTTCCTAGATTCTTGTGTCCTCCTTGCCTCTTCTTTGAAATTCGTGGAACCTTGGTTTCGATCTTTGTCATCGTCGATCGGAATAGGTTACTAGCCTTCTTGATAGGCTATGGTCGAAATTTGAGGGGATTTGGATCATCAGATCAAAAGTTAAGCCAATTTTGGTTTTGGGTTCGTGCAGATTTACTGTTCATCCGGTAGTGCCGCTACTGTTCACCGACACTACTGTTTATTGGTAGTACCACTACTGTTCATCGGTACTACCACTATTGTTCACCATTATTGTTCATCTGTCGATTTGTTGTGTTTTTAATTGTTGTGCTTTGAGGTTTCGATGGGATTCAATACAAGACATCCATTGTGCTTGTTCGTTTGATCTTCATAGCTTTCATAGCTAGTGGAGAGAAAATCATGCTGAATCCGATCAAGGTGAAAAATAGGCAGAGCTCTTATTCACCCCTTCTAGTTGCCTTTTCGGTCCAACAAGTGGTATCAAAGCTCGGTTAGTTCATTCTTGATCATAACCGTTCACTGAACTTGGCGATGGAGAAGTACTCCACCAAGCTACATGTCTTCGATGTGCTCGACTATGCCTATTGGAAGAATCGCATGCATGCCTACCTTCAGAGCGAAGGTCAAGCCATATGGGAGGTTATCCGAGCCCCGCTTATTTTGCTCGAGGTTGCTACGCCGGCTTCAGCAGCCCTCTTGGCTAACAACTACAAGGCAAAGAACCTCCTATATGCCAGGCTTGATAGATAGGAGTATGATAGGATCTGTCAGCTTGAGACCACGCATGAGATTTGGCACACCCTCGAAACCTACCATGAGAGTTCATCTCAAATCAAGCAAGTACGCCAAACGGTCTTCAAGCGAGAATACAACAAGTTCGAGATGCGTCTTGGAGAGAGCATCGATGATGTATTTACTCGCTTCAACAAGGTGCTCAATCAGTTGAGAGCGGTGTAGAATCAAGGATAACCGATTAGAGGGGGTGAATAGGCGGTTTTTAAATTCTTTTGGCTAAAAACAGATTTTGCCAAACTTAAAGCTATGAAATACAATTTCACAAGTTAAGGCCTAAATGGTCTAAGGCTTTTTAAGTGCATTACACTATCAAGACAAGCTAAACAATTTAAACAAGATAAACAGCTAGCTCATAAGCATAAATGCACAATGTAAAGAGCGAGAGAATAAACCACACTAAGGAGACGAACGATGTTTTTCCGTGGTCTCGGAGACTTGCTGGTCTCCACTAATCCACGTTGAAGAAGCTTGATCGACTCAAGCCGGCTTCACACAAGCACTTCCCTCGATCACTAATGGTAGCTCTTCTCCACTTCGAATAGGCGAACTCCAACCTTCACAAATGCCCGGGTCTTCTCACAATCCCTATTGAGAAGATCACCGACGTAACTCCGAACCGTCTTCGCTTGAAGATGCTCAAGTGCCACAAAGATTCTTTGCTTGAAGATGCTCAAGTGCCACAAAGATCAAACCCTAATCAGCGCACTTGGAAAAACCTCAAGAACCTTTGCAAGAAGATTTTAATGCTCTCAAAGAGTGGAAGAATAAGCAAAAGGCTCAAGAGTATTCAATGAGGTTCATCAAGACTCTCTAGCTACAGTGGTGAGGTATTTATAGCCTCTACCTACTGTACTAGCCGTTAGAGCACGAAATGCCCAAAAGATCAGCAGGTCTGGTCAGACTGCAGGCATTTGGCCGGTTAGTCTGGACTGGGAATAACGGTCAACTGGTACACATTAAATGCACAGGAACTAGCCGTTATCACAAGTCCGGTCACACCGCCATTAAGAGCCTAGTTAGACCGGTCTACAAGAAACCCAATCTAGAGAAAAAACAAGCTACTGGAAAAGCTTGACAAACCGAGGGTGCGGTCAGTCTGGAACTACACCTACGGTCAGTCCGGCTTTAGCGAATTAGTAGCAAGACACAAAAAAACACTTCTCTGAAAAAATCTAACCGAGCCTCTTAACCTGGAAGTCCGGTCAGTCCGGACCTATGCCGGCGGTTAATCTGGCCTAAGGCAAAAACACAAGAACTCCTTTCTCTGGAAAAGGTTGACCGGGACACTCAGTCCGGAGGTCTGGTCAGTCCGGACTAATACCAGTGGTTAGTCCGGTCAATGAAAATGCAGAAAAGGAGCTTATTGGAAAAAGCTGACCGCAATGTTGATCCGGGTTTCTGGTCAGTCCGGCCGATCAATGGCGGTCAGTCCGGCCAAGAAGATAAAACACATTTAAATTAAGGCCAGACTATTTCAAATGAAACCAAGATTTAAACCAAGTAAGATTGAGCATTTGTGGCATCATTCGCTTTCAAGCTACTAGTCATTTGATCCCTCTTTATAGTACGGTTTCCTATTCTAGCAATCTGGTCTTTTATCCTTCATTCTCTTAGACCGGTAAAACTATGAAAATGTCTTATTAACTAGATACCTTTGCCTTGAGCTAGATGAGATTCTTTAGCGCTCTTTCATCTCTATCAGAAGATAACCCTATTAACGTCTTGACAAAACGAGTTAGTACAAAACACACGGTTATCTTTAATTACCAAAACACTGCAAATGGGGCCTAGATTCTTCAAACGGTAGACATCGAGTATTCTCAGTATGAGAATGCTACCCACCTATTGGCTACAATCAACACCAAGGAGTGGGAGATGAAGGCCACTGCCATTGAAGAGAATGTTAATCTCTCTAATCTCACTTTGGAGTTGCTCTATAGCAAGCTCAATACTCATGAGAACAAGAGGGTTGATCATCCTAAGAAAGAGAATATGGCTTTAGTAGCTGACCCTCTTTAGAGAACTTCTGATGGCTCTTTTGAATCTTCTTTTGGATTTTCACTTGCTTGTTTATCTGCAATCCATGAAGAGAAACTCGAGACTATCCCTGAGCCTAAGTTAGCCCTCCAAGCCGAAAAGTTCATACGGGCCTATCACAATGTGAGAATTAAGAAGAGAGGCAGCCCTGTGACATGCTATGAGTGTGGAGAGCTCTATCACATCCAGACGAACTGTCCCAAGCTGAAAGGGAAGAGCAACCACAAGAAGGAGAAGGCAGCTTCGAGAAATCCTCAAGGGAACAAGTCCAAGTTTGATGCAGCCAAGCTCATGAAGGCCGCTCACCGGGTCCTTACTGCTTTTGGAGAGCAATCCATGAGCGATGTGGACTCCGGGTGATACAGAGTCGCCCGATCTTCTCGACGTAGGATCAAGATACTCACGTGTAGCCTCTCGAATCGTAGTGATCCTCTGTTGCCAATGCAGGAATGAACACTCTTTAATTCGCAAGAACACACGCGCTGGACTTCACGACCACCAAGCGAAGCCCTATCGCGCTCCCAATTCCTAGCGGAAAGGTTGAACGATCTCAATTAGTACGAACTCTCAATTTCTCCATTGATACCGTCGGCCATCAAGAAGAACACAATCTGTTTTTAGTTATCTCATACAATCTGGTCTGTCCTCTACGTGATGGCGGCGCTGCTACTTAAAGGTCTCCTAACCTCTCACGCTGTTACACAAGCACGTATGGGCCTTGGGCCGTTTTTTTCTTTATTGGAGTTCGGCTAGGACCAACCCTCATACGTATAGTCTAAACTAATGACCCACTATGGCCAAACTAATGAGCAACTTAGTACATGACCGAACAAAGACCTTCTCATGTGCATGCATGCATGCAGCAGCATCACGTGACCAATAATGACCTCCATGTAGCAGCATTACGTGACCAATAAGGACCTCCTTCTCATGTGCATGCATGCATGAAAACACTTTGGTTTTTGCTACATATCCTGCCGCATGGATCTTGTGCTTGGGCCACATGATATTGCCTCCTTGTTCTCCTCATTTGCTTCAGGACCAAAAGCCTCGCATCGTTCAAATCTGTTGTTGTAGTAGCTTGGTTCTTGCCCTGGTCATGGGCCATTTGGTGCTTCAAGAACATTCTCACATACACTTAGAGTAGAATATGTGTTTGTAGTATGGATGTCCTCATCATCCTCCCCTTCTTCACGAAAAGCCGCCCTCGGCTTTCGATAGACTGAAAATATGTTAAACAAAAAAAATACAATGTATATGTATGGTATATATATTTGTCATCCACACTCCTTCTGTTTAGCACATTATGATTTCCTGAAAGTGTACTAAACAAAGAGAACAATGTATATACGTGATATATGTATGAGTCAATTATTGTGTCATTCTTGTTGTTTTGCAGAAAATAATTAGTACAACAGCAACCATAGGATATATACATTGCATTACTCTTATTCACATCATTCTCCCTCCCATGAGAAAAGGTCGTCCTCAACTTTTCTAAGTACATGGACAAGATATTAAAAGGACAAACCAAGTCAAGTTGTTCAAAAATAGGGGAGAAAATTCTTAGCGCCTTCCATGTTTCAACTGGGCTACTCTGATTACTTGTACATGATTGTTCAGTAAAGGATAAACAAGTATACTTATGGAATATTTTAAAACAACAAGCACCATTAGTGACACTCATCTCATTGTGATCATGGCATGGCACAAAAGATTGTTTATCCAAAACAAGCAATTTTAATTCGGCAACCTTACCACATGTAATGCATATTCGGTAAACATAAAACATATCATCTACACCATATTCTCCAATCAAATTGAACTTATATGTGTAGGCATAAGTACTAGCTAATGATTTTAAACATGAAATTTCAGCAACATTCTCAATCACACTAGATAGCTCTCTAGGATCATCAAACATGATATAGTACAAAGAATCACTAGGAGAAACTCTAGTAAGAACTTCCTTATGAGTAATCAATTCCACATTATGTAAATTAAGCACATTAAATTCAGAATATGGAATATTCAAAGGAACAAAAGAGTTCTCACTCTTACTTACCTCTTCTTGATGAATATTCAACTCAACACCATTATTGTTACCTTTAACGTCCTGCTCAGTTATTGTAGGTGTTGTAGGTATCAAATCTTTATGTTGAAACCACGGGACATCAAGCACTCCATCCCCAACCGTGATTATCTCCTCGTCTTTTAGTTCCAACGGTGCTGGTTGTTGAACATTCAACTCCTCTTTTTTAATATCAACCTGCTCAATGTAAGAAACAACACTAGAAGTAGAGAGTAAATCATCAATTTCAGTAAGAACCTCACTTTTACTATCATCTACTTCACTCATTCTTTTTGGTGTCTCCCTCACACTCTCAAATTGGATGCTCTCAACCTCACATATGGTAGAATCACACAGCTCACAATTTTTAACACTCTCACTCAATTTGGCTATGTGTCTCTCATCCTCATATGGGTTTTGAAGCATCTTATCTTCCATTAATCGTGGACCAGTAATGGCGCAATTGCCATCAACCACGATCTCCTCATGTACTGCGGGTTGTAACAGGGCAACACTACTCGTCTCCTTAGCCGAAGAAGAATTCCCATGCTTGACCATCTTCTCAAGTGAGACAGCAGTGAATGAATAAGAACTAAAAAGTTGGCGCAGATTCAATTGATGTGTGAGCATGTCTTTAAGTCTCTTTTCCGCCTTCGTAGCACATTTTACAAGATCTTGAAGACTACGAAAATATTCATCTTGAAGTGCAGCAATGATCTGAAAATTCAATCCTGCTTTGAAATATTTCTGTTCTTGATATTCACTAGTGATGTTGGCACGATGCATTGCATGATTTAGCTCTTCATAGTAATCTTGGACAACTTTGCATCCTTGTGTAATACTCTCCACATGGCGTAGTAGTTCCCGCTCATAATAGGATGGAACAAATTCTCTTCTCATTGCCCATTTTAAATTGACCCAAGATGTAATGAGTCGTTTGCCACTTAGTTGTTGCTACCAACTAGAGGCATAGTCCTCAAAAAACATAGTGACCAATCTCACTTCCTTGGCTTTTGACTCAAACTTCTGATATTCAAGCTCGAATTCCATGTCTTGTACCCACTCAAGGTACTCCTCTGGATCATTACTACCATAGAAGGGAATATACGTATACTCGCGATCTGCCATGGTTAGTAGCAAGACAAAGAATATGTAGAATTTTGTGGAAAACACTCAATCTCACTCTTTTCTCTCCCAAGCAGAGTTCTTACCTTTCCGAAGTGAATTAAAGCCAAAAGAAACTTACACTTGGTGGAAGCTACAATAGCAAAGTGATGATCAAACGAATTTAAGAGTGTTCACAATTGCACAACAACGGTTATTTGGTGGAGCTTGGTATGGAGGTGTATATCCTAGCAATCTGAAATTCTTGATGTTGTAAAGCTAAGTAACAATCCAAGCTAGAATATTTTGCCTAAGTGCTGATCCAAAAGGTTTAAGTGAAGTATATGAATGCGCACGCAAAGATCAATGTGACTCAATGCAAACAAAGGAATGAGCTCAATAGAGGCAATCTGAAATTGAGAATTAATAGCTCGTTTTGCACCAAGTACTAGGAGAGACGCTAGCCAATTGCAATAATATGAAATGTAAGGGCACAAGATTGCTCAAATAAATTAAATACACAAACTGAAATTTTATGAACTAAGGTTATCCTTTTCCCAAGTTTCGGCCAATATCTTCTTTTCTTTCTTTCTTTCTTTCTTTCTTTCACTTCACAGCCACAGATTTTTTTTTGACTTGTGGCTTGTCTTTTGTTTCGTTCTGTCTTTCTTTCTTTTTTTTTTCTTCTTTTTTTTTTGCCGAAACTAGGGTTTAAGTTCTCCTTGCACAAGCTCAAATTTCCAGCAAGTGTAAATAATTCAATGAACAACCCTAAGCAATTATCAAAGACTAGTCTCAAAGATGAAAGGAAAAATCAGGAAACTTTTTTTTCATGCACTGTTCACAGCTCGCGGTACTGTAGCAATTTTCGCACTGTAGCAGGCGCGAACTATTGGATTGGTTCGGTACTGTAGCAACCGTGAATTTGATAGCAGCCACGAATTAATGGCGGCCGTCTTCAGTAGTGATCCGACTACGATGGCGGCGCTCATCAGAAGCGATCGCGAAGATTAAGCAACGCCAAAGAACACTACGATCAGCACTAAACAAAAATTCTAATGGATTAAAACCTAACTAAACTCACAGGAAATAACAGATGCAAAAACCAGGATTTGGAATTTTTTTTGTAGCAATTTTCGGTTTATGGACTCTAGGTATTAAGAACAGCAAATAAAATCAATCTACTCTAGGGATAAGTAATCCTACCGAGTCAACCGCGCTCTGATACCAAAATGATACGGAGTCGCCCGATCTTCTCGATGTAGGATCAAGATACTCACGTGTAGCCTCTCGAATCGTAGTGATCCTCCGTTGCCAATGCAAGAACGAACACTCTTTAATTCGCGAGAACACACGCGCCGAACTTCACGACCACCAAGTGAAGCCCTATCGCGCTCCCAATTCCTAGCGGAAAGGTTGAACGATCTCAATTAGTAAGAACACTCAATTTCTCCACTGATGCCGTCGGCCATCAAGAAGAACACAATCTGTTTTTAGTTATCTCATACAATCTGGTATGTCCTCTACGTGATAGCGGCGCTGCTACTTAAAGGTCTCCTAACCTCTCACGCTGTTACACAAGCACGTATGGGCCTTGGGCCGTTTTTTCTTTATTGGACTTCGGCTAGGACCAACCCTCATACGTGTAGTCTAAACTAATGACCCACTATGGCCAAACTAATGAGCAACTTAGTACATGACCGAACAAAGACCTTCTCATGTGCATGCATGCATGCAACAGCATCATGTGACCAATAATGACCTCCATGCAGCAGCATTACGTGACCAATAAGGACCTCCTTCTCCTCATGTGCATGCATGCATAAAAACACTTTGGTTTTTGCTACATATCCTGACGCATGGATCTTGTGCTTGGGCCACATGATATTGCCTCCTTGTTCTCCTCATTTGTTTCAGGACCAAAAGCCTCGCATCGTTCAAATCTGTTGTTGTAGTAGCTTGGCTCTTGCCCTGGTCATGGGCCCTTTGGTGCTTCAAGAACATTCTCACATACACTTAGAGTAGAAGATGTGTTTGTAGTATGGATGTCCTCATCACCGGGAGCGAGGAGGACAAGGAGGAGGAGCTCCCTCAAGAGAAGAAGAAATGGAAGACAAAGGACTTCACCTGCATGTGCTTCATGGCTGACTTCGTCGACAATGATATCGATGAGGATCACCGCGAAAGGGGAAAGAACACGTGGTTCATCGACTCCGGCTGTTCACGACACATGACCGATGACTCGCGATCGACGGGTGATGACTTCATCACCTTTGGAGATGATACACAAGGGTAGATCGAAGGAACGTGATCAATCAGGGTAAACAATAAGTTCATCCTGAAGGACGTCGCCCTTGTGGACAACCTAAGATATAATTTATTTTCTGTCTCACAGCTTCTTGATGATGGCTATGAGACTAGGTTTACGAAAAATGTTGGTCGTGTGCTTGATTCAGTTGGTGAGCTTGTCTTTGGGATCTCTAGAGTTGAGAGGATCTTTGGAGTTGACTTTTCTGAATCTCTTGCTGGGTCTCTCAAGTGTTTGATTTCATCTTCTTCTGAGTTCTAGCTTTGGCACCGTCGTTTGGGGCACATTGGTTTTGATCATCTGACGCGAGTTAGTAGCTTTGATCTCATGAGAGGTTTGCCCAAACTCAAAGCCATCAAGGATGCTGTATGTGAGCCTTGTAGGCATGGCAAGCAAGTTGCCGCCTCACACCCTTTATTGACTATGGTCATGACTGACGGATCGGGACAGTTGCTTCACATGGATACTGTTGGTCCTGCTAGGGTTCGGTCAGCCGATGGCAAATAGTATATTCTTGTCATAGTCGATAATTTCTCGAGATATTCTTGGGTGTTTTTTCTTGCTTCGAAAGATGAAGCTTTTGATCAATTTCATGATCTTGTTCTTCGCTTGGCCTCTGAACTCCCTAGTGCCTTGAGAGCGATTCACAGTGACATTGTCACGGAGTTTAAGAATGCATAATTTGCCTCCTTCTGTGTTGAGAGCGGTATTGAGCATCAATTCTCCTCTCCGCACATCTCTCAACAAAATGGTGTGGTAGAAAGGAAGAACAAAACCTTGGTTGATATGGCCAAGACGATGCTAGATGAGTATAGCATTCTGAGGAGGTTATGGGTCGAAGCTATTACTACAGCTTGTCATATTGCCAATCGTGTCTTCTTGAGACCGTCTTTGGGCAAGACATCCTATGAGCTTCAGTTTGGTAGAAAACCCTCCGTTTCTCATTTTCGAGTTTTTGGAGCAAAGTGTTTCATTCTCAAGACAGAAAATCTAGATAAGTTTGAGTCAAGAACTTCTGATGGTTCATTTCTAGGTTATCTTGCATATTCGAGGGGTTTTTGGGTTCTTAATGTTAAGACTAACGTTATCTAGGAGACATGCAATATCACATTTGATGAGACTAGCCCTGGAGCTAGATCAAATATTTCAGGTGACACACAGGCAACAGAGAGCATCTTTGTGGAGGAAGATGAGGACGATGTTGATGATTGTCTCTCTCCTACTGCTGCTACGCCTCCTGATCCAATTGAAGAACCTATTTCCACTACTTCACCTTCAGTTGAGGCTCCTACTGCATCTTCATCATCAGTAGTACCTATGGAGGTTGAAGATGTGCTATCTCCCCCGGGCGCACCACTTCACATTCAGAGGTGTCATCCTCCGGATCAGATGATTGGTCATCTTCATCAGCGAGTCACTCACTCCAGGTATCACGATCCGAGTCTCTACTGCTATTCTGCATTTGTTTCTTTTTTCAAACCTCGCGATATATCACATGCTTTATCTGATTCGAGCTAGGTCAATGCCATGCATGAGGAGTTAAAGAACTTTGAGAGGAATATGGTCTAGAACCTAGTAGATCCTCCTAGTGGTCATAATGTGATAGGAGCCCGTTGGGTGTTGAAAAACAAACAAAGTGAGGATAGTTCTGTGGTTAGAAACAAGGCTAGATTGATAGCTCAGAATTTTAGCCAAGTTGTGGGGTTAGACTTTGATTAGACCTGTGCTCCTGTTGCTAGATTAGAAATCATTCGCATCCTGCCTGCATTTGCTGTATCTAAGGGCTTTAAGCTGTATCAGATGGATGTTAAGAGTACATTTCTGAATGGTTACATAGAGGAGGAAGTCTATGTTAGGCAACCCCCAGGGTTTGAGGATCCCAAGCATCCACATCATGTCTTCAAGCTATCCAAAGCCTTGTGTGCACTACAACACAAAAGCCTTGTAGAGACGCCTATTTTATGGGTTAAAGACGTTTTCAATCATCTCTATAGCGTCATAGAGTCGTTTTTGCAAAGTGTCTCTAGAGCCTCTCCCCACATACCGTATCAAAGATTGTAGAGACGTATTAGTAAGCGCGTCTACAATGATATGAGTCGTTTAGATTGCATCTCTGCAAGCTTAGAGACGCTTTCATATATACATTTTCATATCGTCTCTACTCTTCCTAGTGACGCTTTATTGCGTGCCAAGAAACATAGATACGCATTCATATACGTATTTAGATTAAGCTAGAGACGTCCATTTTTATTTTATTCTGTAGAAATATTTTATCGCTAGTTAAACTACAATGATTCAGAAGACAATATCACATATTTTCATAAGAATTTCAGATCTGAGGTAAAGCCATTTGAAATGTAGAATTACATTGTCTATATATAATAAAAAAAACTAGAAAAAAAAACATAGACACTCTGTTGCGGACTGAATCAAGTTAACAACTAAATCTAGTATCCACATACAAAGGTGCAAACACACCAAAAAAATCCTACAAATCCTACAACTGAATCAGGCGACGAGTGGCTAGAGAGCAGCGGCAGCGTCTTCAGGAACAAACAGTCTAATCCACCTCCAAATCACAGAGCTTGGTACCTGTTCAGTGATAAACTTGTTTATTATGTACATAGAGCACATGTGTTTGTGAAATCCAAATAAAAACAATATAGCACTAATCCAAGACTAATACAAAGAATACGACTACTAAGTAATTAACTATATCTTAACAGAATGAATGCTATCATAAGAAAAAATACTGACCTCATCAATATCCTCATTAATGTAAATACCGTATTTAAAAGTCTGGCTCAAATTGCTAGCAAGTGTAGCCACATCATAGTCCCCATCTCAAAGGTCTTCATCGTCGTTGTCCCTACCTCGATCCTGCAGTGATGTTGGTCGGCTATGACCAAAGAAACAACACCAATTCAACATATGGTTTCCCCCCATGAAATGGAGGACACAAAGCAAAGCAAGATAAGCAGCTGAAGTCTGGGGTAACTTATATGAAGATGCATGACATAATAGTATGATTGAGACAGCTACTATATAGCTGTCTCAATCATAGGTGCAAATGAAGTGGGACCTGTTGATAACAATCAAAACATATCATCCAAATGAATATTAATAAATTTAATTTAAAGCTTAACACAAAAGATGATGCACTAACCGGCCAAACAAAGTTGTGGAACAATTTCTCTGTAACGGTCAAGTCTTGTTTGAAGCCATCACAAGGTCGGTTGTCAGGATAGAAGCTAAATACACTCTGATCATGAGTAGTAGCTGTAGCATGGAAAGAAGATTGTTATATATTTATCGTTTTTATGTACCGAAAAGTCATCTTGATACATGCTATGAACTCGACCATCGCCAAATCCAAAGCATGGTATCGAGTTGTCATCATCAAATCGTGGCGAGGTTCTCCTATGATGGATATAGCCTGTTCATATGGGTTTGGAGTATCTCCCATTGCGTGCGAGCTCCGGCTTGTTGAAGGATGCCTTGCCCGATTAAAAACAAGAACCATCGGTTCTTTTGGAAGAAAGAACAAAAAAGAAATGATAGACCGTGAAAAAGTTCTCGAAGTAATGTCTTTGATCAAGTTGGAACAAACACGCCCATTCGTTGCTCTTCGTGAAATCAATCCCAACGATCGATTTGAGGACTCCATCCAAATAAAGCGAGAGCATCAGTCACCTAGATTAAAAAAAGGAAACAAGATGTCATCATACTTCAGTATAACTAAATCGAATTATCGACGTGTTATGTCATATGTGCTGAACGATAACGGAATAAGCTATATAAATACAACTTCATCTGCAAGATACATAACATAAATTAGTTGTTTATAAAGGGCATTCCCCACAAAACAACTAGGTGCGAATAAGGCAGTCCACACTCCACAGTACCTCAACATATCAAGAATTTTACATTTACTTTAAGAATCAGGGGACAATTGCAAAACTTCATACATTGAGGAATTATCGAAGATAAACTGGACACCAACTTTGTGACATATAAACAATCTAAGATTCTCATACAGAGAAGTATGAAAGCACTTAATTGTTGAACCAAGAAACACATGAACCGGCCCACTTCCAATCAACTCGAGCATCAACAAGCCTGGATCAAATCACAACTCACGCACCACCAGAACTATTTCCATCCAATTGAAGCAACCCACAGGTTTCACACATATCAATGGACTAGGCCGCAATGCACGATTGCACATGCAGGAAAGCAAGAACCGGAATCATGCACTAAAAGAAACAAATTGATCTCGCCTGCTCTAGGGTATGGTAATCGTCGCTGAACTTGGCGAAGCAATTGTGCCCTCTTTGTGCGGCATTGTTGCTATGGCTATGGTTGTGGTTATAATCGTACGGCTGCTGGCCCGACGAATTCGGCTTGGAGTAGAACACCCCCATGGCCTTCCTCCTAATCGATCTCCCTCATCGTCTGCCTCTCCACTCTCTGAACAAGAAATCAACCACGCATCACAGAAATCCAAACCAAATCAGCAATTCTTCGAGACCAGACAAGAAGAAAGAAATGCAGTGGAGAGCGTGGAGGTGGAGGGCACGGAGGCGGGCGAGGAGGGCGCGGTGGTGCCGATGGAAGAGGAGCCGGATCCGGGAGGTGGAGGGCGGCCGCACGGCAGTGGAGAGCGTGGAGGTGGAGGGCACGGAGGCGAAGGAGAGAGCGCGGCGGTGCGGACTAAGAGGAGCCAGTCCCAAGTAGAGAGCGGCGGCCATGGCAGCAGTGGAGAGCGTGGAGGTGGAGGGTATGGAGGCGGGTGAGGAGGGCGAGGCGGTGCCGACGGAAGAGGAGCCGGGTCCAGGCGGCGGTGGAGAGCATGGAGGTGGAGGGCACGGAGGCGGGCGAGGAGGGCGCAGCGGTGCCAACGGAAGAGGAGCCGAGTCCGGGAGGTGGAGGGCTCGGGTACGACGGTGGAAGGGGTGGAAGAGGAGTCGGGATTGAGGAAGGGGTGGAAGAGATTTGGGGACGACAAGATTTGAGTGGGGTGAGGCTAACTACCAACTGAGTGGGGTTAGTGTTTGCTAAATGGGTTGGGTTCTAAATGTTAGGACGCATTCTAAACATCTTGAGAAACGTCTTTATGTACTATCTGATTTTAGGTGTAGAGATGCAATAAAAGCGTCTAAATAAAAACGTCCCTAGTAGACTATTTTGTTGTAGTGATGGTCTTAAGTAAGTCCCTAGAACTTGGTATGATAGACTTAAGATCTTTTTGCTTAAGAATAACTTTGAGATGGGTAAGGTAGACATGACCCTATTGTAAGATCAAGGATGGCGAATAGGAGGTTATAAAAAATTCTAGTGCACTAATGACAATTGTGATCTTTATGAGGAGAAACTAGCACAAGTTTAAGAGCTATGATCAACAAGGTTAAGACAACTCAAGATTATGCCAGAACCAAGTACAATTCTAGCTAAGCAAGTCTACTCAATTAATTGCTAGAAAAGTAAATGCGAAAATAGTAAAGACAAGAAATAAACCACAATGGGGACACTAGATATTTTTTTCGTGGTATCAAAGACTTGTCGGTCTTCACTAGTACACGTTGAGGAAAGTTGAACGAATCAAGTCGGCTCCACGAATTAAGCCTTAACGCTCGATCACTATCGTTGCTCTTCCTCCTCTCCAGAGACGATGAGCACGCAACCACTTCACAATTCATTGCCGGGTCACTTCACAAGCTTCTTTGAAGTGATCACCACGCAACTTCTTCTCCAAGCCGTCTAGGAGCTGGCAAGCACCAAGAGTAACAAATTGTCGCACTCACTTGGAGACTATCAAGTGCCAAGATGATCAACTAATGATGCAATGCACTTGAATAGCTCTCAACTACCTCAAAATATAAATTGAATGCAAATGAGTAGAAGAGAGAGCACCAAAGCCTCAAGTGTATTCAATATGGCCAAAAGGTTCTGGGCTTGGTGCAGGTGGGGGTGTATTTATAGCCCCTAACCACAAAACTAGCCGTTTGAGCAAAATTCCTGAACTTTTCAGCATTTGCAGTAATACCGTCGTGCAAACCCGGTATTACCGATGGCCATGATCAATGGTCAGAACTGTTGCATTTAATGCTTTGAACTAACCGTTACAGAAAAAGGTGCGGTACTACCACCAACTATAAATCAGTACTACTACACAGCGGTAATACCACTTGGCTAGATCGGTATTACCGATTTCCAGAGGAGTGAAAAAATCAAGAAAAACACCCTCTTTGGAAAAATAACGTACCGCCATGTAAAACTCGGTACTACCATATTCCGGTAGTACCGCTCAGGAATTAAGGTCATACCGTTTTTAGAATTCAAGAAAAACTACCAAAAACATGTTCACTTGAAAATACATACCGGCAACTAGATTTCGGTACTACCGACTTGCGGTAATACTACTTATCAAATGTGGTCATACTGATTTTGGGATTTCAAGAAAAACTCCCAAAAACAAGCTTCTCTGAAAAATACGTACCGCTATGTAGATTGCGGTACTACCGACCTACGGTAATATCACTTATCACTTGCGGTCATATCGATTTCTGAACATATTTCCAGAAGCAAAAACAAATGCAATGCATGACTTCTAGTTGATCAAGATGGCACATAAATAGATCCTCAAGCTACTAGCCATGATCCCTCTTTATAGTACAGCATCTAGCCTACAAATCTGATCTTTTCTCCAAACACTGAGACCGGTAAAATACTATAAAAAGATCCTTAGACTAAATGATACCTTTGCCTTGAGCCATATCTATCTTTATCACCTTTGCATTGCTTATATCCATATCATCATTCAAGCTCTGGAACTAAACTTCTAAACATCTTAACACACATGTTAGTCCCTTAACACATTGTTGACATTAATTACCAAAATCATTTTTAGGGGTCTAGATGCTTTCACCTGTTCATTCTTATGCATGGCAATGACTTCTTGCTTGTTCATATTTATGTAGATGATATTATCTTCGGTGGTTCTTCTCATGCTCTTGTTTCCAGTTTTTCTGAGACCATGTTCAGGGAATTTGAGATGAGTGTGATGGGAGAGCTCAATTACTTTTGGGGGCTTCAAATCAAGCAATACAAGGAATGGATCTTCATCCATCAGACGAAGTACGCCAAGAATCTACTCAAGCACTTCGAGATGGCTAATTGCAAGCCGATCGCCACTCCCATGGCGACTTCGATTGCTTTGGATCTAGACGAGGAAGGAGAATCCGTTGATCAACGCGAGTACCGCAGCATGATTTGCTTCCTCCTTTACCTGATGGTCTCAAGACCAGACATCCACTTCGCAGTCTGCCTTTGTGCAAGGTTTCAGGCATCTCCGAGGACTTCCCATCGCCAAGCCGTCAAGTGCATCTTCAGGTACCTTCACTCTACCCTCTAGTATGATATTTGGTATTCCTGCTCTTTTTCCTTGTCCATCAGAGGGTTTTCTGATTTTGATTTTGTGGGTTGTCGGCTAGATAGAAAGAGTACCTCAGGCACTTCTCTCGTCTCTTGGTATTCTAGTTAGCAGTCCTCTGTTGCACAATCTACTACAGAAGCTGAATATGTAGCTGCCGCTAGTTGCTGTAGTCAGATTCTATGGATGGTGTCCACCCTTAAGGACTATGGGTTAGCTTTTGCTAGTGTTCCTCTTCTCTGTGATAACACTTCTGCCATTAATATTGCTAAGAACCATGTGCAACATTTTAGGACCAATCACATAGACACTCTTTATCACTTCCTTAGAGACCATGTAGAGAAGGGTGATATTGTGCTAGAATTTATGGAGTCCGAGGCTCAGCTAGCTGATATCCTCACCAAGCCTTTAGACCAAACTAGGTTTTCCACCTTAAGGAGTGAGTTAGGGGTAATGTACCCTTATGGGTTGGTTTGAGGGGGAGTTGGTTCTCTTCTGAGCTTTCCTTGTTCATCAGATCTCTCCTTAATCTTTTTCTGAACTTTCTGATCTTTCTAGCTTTTTGAGTTTTTCTTGCATCTCATTGTATCATATTGCATTCATATGAAAATCACAAAAAGATGCATTGTAACATAAGCTTTACTGCTTGTCTTTTAAGTTGACGAAGCTTTGCTTGTTACCCTTTTGAGATTTAGTATTTCAATTCTTGCCCAATTCCATGTCTAGTTCCCTGACTTGCAAGAATTATCATTCTTTCACATATTTAGCTTAGTCTTTTCTTGATTAGCTAGAACTTTAAAACAACTTGAACTAAAAAATTGCAATTTGTGGATCTTTTAGCTAGTTGCACATTTAGTGATCTTTTTGTGACACTGGCTATGTCAAAATTGCTTTGTTAGCTCTTGAATCTAGGATTGAACATCATTTGAGTTTCTTGTTCCTTTATGAATCTAAAACTGCTCTAG
The DNA here is from genome assembly GCA_036346405.1 of Phyllostachys edulis. Taxonomy (NCBI): domain Eukaryota; kingdom Viridiplantae; phylum Streptophyta; class Magnoliopsida; order Poales; family Poaceae; genus Phyllostachys; species Phyllostachys edulis. The sequence continues at coordinate 58,369,606 of CM070555.1, forward strand.
TGCAAAATAAAAAAATAATGTCAAGTTTTAAGGTTCTCATGTGGTTAAATTGTGCTAAACTATTCTCACGAGACTGCAAGTCAAAGACATGAACTTGGAGATAGTTTGATGATCCAGACGATCTGATGGGGACTGCTTGTCAAAATTGATATGAACCTCAAGATCTGTCGCCCCCGGTTGAAACTTAGGTAGAGTTTGTGGATGGTTCCTAGTCCAGGATCCTCTTCACTAAGATAGACCTTTAATCAACATCAACATTCATTGCAAATGAAAACTGTTGTTAAAAATTGGGTGATTGAGGTACTTTGAGCAAAATGATTCACTTCAGTACTTTTTGTCTTTAGGATGGTCGTTGTTAGCTTCTTGATCTCACATTGACATTCTAACATGGTCATTATCACTTTAGTATCCCTTTTGATGAACTTACTAATTTTGAATCTTTGCTTAAATTGTTAAAATTCATCGCTTTATCTTGAGCTTTCTAGCTTAGTTTTGATATATATATGTCTTAACATGATCTTGATAGCTCTTTCAGGCTTGATATGTATTGAGTAAGAGTAGAAATGCTAGCTTGTTCTCTTGGGTAATCTTCAAAGCTTCTTGTACTAAACATTAAAAAATGAAGCCACTTCATTGCATTTCATGCATGCACTTTCTTGTGCTTCTTCCTCATTTCTGCATTTGTCATCTCTCGATGAGAGGAAGGCGTGATTCCTTGATGACTCTATTGTCAAAGGGGGAGAAGATATAACAACAATGTTAAAACGAGAGCTATTTAGAGGAAAATGGGGAAAATCAAAATTCTTAAAAATGATGATTGTAGTGAGAGGCAGCATCTAATCTGTATTCTTCTGATCTTATTGCCATTTTTGATCTTGAATTGCAATTCTTAGAACCTCACAATGATCAAAGGTCAAATTGATCAATTGTTCTTTCATATGGACCTTAAGTGAAATTTTTTACTCTTCTCTAGAAATTGAAGTTTTCTTGCTATGTTTTGTCTATGTTAATCTGAAGCCAACTTGGTCATTTCTATTGAGTTCTCTTGCTTTTGGACCAAGTTTTGCCTTTGCGCGAAAACATTGAGTGTTGTTCGTTTTCAAACCTCAAACTTCATTTTTGGGAAATTTCTAATGTGTTCATCAAGGAGGAGATTGTGGATATCATAGGGATATGCTCCTGATCTTAAGATGATGATACAATTGGCAATAGTGTTGAGGGTTTGTCGAAGCACTCGTTTTCGGTAAAGTTCAGTAAAATCGGTATGAACGCAATTGATGAGCGGTACTACCGCAGCGCGGTGGTACCGGATTCTAGTTGGCAGTACGATTTTTCCAGGGAGCATGTTTTTGGAAGTTTTTCTTTCTTGGAAAACGGTATGGCCGCATCTTTTGAGTGGTACTACCGCAGTGCGGTAGGACCGAAGTTTACATGGCGGTATGACCAGTTTTGCTCTGTTCGCTGGCCAACTTGGCGGCGATGTTTGTAGATTAGGTCAATTTCACGGGTTTCAGTGCATATGTGTTGCATGATGCATGTTTTGACTAATGTGGCTCAAGTTGCGAAGAACTTGTTCCCGGAATCGATTTCTTAGTCTATTATTATGCAGAAAGCTTGGAGGTCAACAACGGTCAACGACGGGGATGATTGGGATTAGGCTTGGAGAGCTGAGGTTCAGAACGATCGAGGACGTTGGGCGAAGTCAGTGGACTCAAGCATGGTGCAAAATGGATAAGGATGACTGAACGAGAAGTTCGGTGTGACAGGTTGCATCAAGCGGCGCGGGGGTCAGTGCAAGTGCCATGGTGGTTTTGGTAGGAGCCGGATGGGAGAGACTTGCCGACATGAAGAGAGCTATTTATCAACCTACACAAGGAGAGGCATAGGATTGCTTCATAAAGATTGGACTCGGTCTTCGAAGAATGATCGAGAATGGGTATTTTGATAACTTCACCAAAATACCGCCTTGATGACCTTTGGCTAAACCACGGCGCAAGACGGCACAAGGCGAGGTGGTTTAGGTCAAATAAAGATAAAGATCACGAAGAAACAGGTTCGGGAAGCCCGGTTCGTCATAAGCTTTGAGAAGCGTGCATGAGTGTAGACCCGTTTGTGTGTGGGCTTAACGGGTGCCCATTAGCGTTTCCTCTCATAGCCTAGCCTCCACTATATAAGGGGATGTTCAGGTGTGGAGTTCCAAGCCCTTTAAAAAAAGAGAAGCCCTATTTTGTGTTTTTTGGTATTTTGGGTAGTTGTGACTAGGGTTTGTGAGAGATGGGTTGATTGTGTGCTCAAGTGTTGAGCTTTTGTCCTTCACGATAGAGTGGCTGTAAACCAACTTCAATGTCAAATCAATCTAAGCAAGATTCTTCAAGATGAGTCTCTTCTTATTCTTGCTCTCTCTTTTGTGATTTTTGGTTTTTTGGTGATCCTTTGGTTTCTTGCTGAGATCTTGTTTGCTGTGACACGTGGGAATACATATAGGATCATCTCTTATCCACGAGCAAGTTCTAGGATCAAAATTTGATTTCCCAAGGTTCTTGTGCCCTCCTTGCCTCTTCTTTGAAATTCGTGGAACCTTGGCTTTGATCTTCCTGATCATCGATTGGAATAGGTTCCTGACCTTCTTGATATGCTATGGTAGAAATTCGAGGGGATTTAGATCACCGGATCAAAAGTTGAGCCGATTTTGGTTTTGGGTTCCTGCTGATTTTACTGTTCATCCGTAGTGACGCTACTGCATTGTCGCTACTACTCACCAGTACTGTTCACCTGTCGAATTTTTGGTGTTTTTAATTGTTGTGCTTTGGGGTTTCGATTGGATTCAATACAAGACATATGTTGTACTTATTTGTTTGGTCTTCATAGCTAGTGGAGAGAAAATTGTCTTGAATCCGATCAAGGTGAAAAATAGGCAGAGCTCCTATTCACCCCCCCTCTCTAGTCGCCTTTTGGGTCCAACAGAAGGATTAAAATCGCTCCGCCAGGAGGACAAAACCCGTAGGGCAGCACCTAGCTCTCTCAACCAAACCCTACTTTCTCTCTTGGAGGCTCAAGTCAAAACCTTACCCCCCCCTCTCTCTCTAATGCCCCCTTATATAGTGGAGGCTCATACGAAACCCTAACCTGGTCACAAAGTGGATCATATCCACCATAAACACCCATGAGAACTATAACACCCTGGCCCAAAATCCGCTCAATGCCCAGCCCACCGTGGGGTGGACCCGCGTACACATAGCACCCCACTTACACTTTTGTCCTCGCTTCGTGTAAAAGGGTTTACCTGGAGGTGCTATGTTTAGACCCAACAGGCATTATATACTATTACAACTCACTTTAGACAAACAATATGGGACTAATCCCACCACATGACTCCTCATGGGCCACATGGGCCGCACTATGAGTAGGCTGGGGTATTACAGGAACCTATTAACCCATTACACAACTAGTATTTTTCACTCAACACATCCACGCCCGCTTTTTAAAGAGTTGTCTTCATCCTTGGCTCCAATAGCCCAAATCCATCATGTCTTGTCCTCTGTGAAGTCTCCCTAACCTAATTCACTTAGGCTTTCGCTGCATTTTTCAAACCGCTAACTTTTCCGGTTTTGGGCAAATGACCACATTTGCCCTTAGCCGACGTTTCCCAAATCCTTCACTTCAAAGTATCGCCCATGCTTCGTCACCTTCCTTGTGGCCCCAATGACTTTCCGTCAAGCTTCTCACGTGTTCAGATCCCACTGAACCGTCCTCACTTGCAAACGGGCCCAAGTCACTTGGCCTGCCACATATCCCACTTGACATTGACCACTTGTGCCTTTCATGGCCCTTTTCCATCTTGCGCCTTGTCCGAGTCCAACTATCTCACCCAGCCTCCATAACTTCCCTGGACATTGGATCTCCCAACCAAGTCCTGCTTCACCACCATTGACTATAGTTGACTCTGGAACCACCTGCACAACAATAGACTAAGCAAACCATTTGCCCATAAATGCACAATGCAACTCACATGCACTAAACTGAAACTCCTAAGACCTATTATTAAATTTCAGCATCGACACATGCCATGGCCGGTCAAACGCCATTTGTTGGTTTCTAGAACGTCTTTGGAAACCCTAGACATGTGAGCACCTTCCAAAACTTCTATGGAAACCCTAGACATGTTTGGGGTACCCCAAACACACCACTGGTCTGACCGCCATGCACCGACCGATCAGACCACCCATGCCTAGAGGTTTGATCGGCCACACATATCGGCCAGACCAGTTTCAGGCTGACAGCAGCCCCAAAATGTTAAACTCCTAAAACCAAACTCAAACTTCGACAACACGTGTAAAGCACAGTCAATTGCTCATCACAACCCATGGTTGACCTCCATATGGTCTCACAATCTCCCCGTTGATGAGTAACTTGACAAACACTCAAAAGGCAAGAATTTGAGTTTGTTTTTGGAAAGACAAGCAAGAAGTTGCAAAACCATACATAGCACTAGAAGGTAACAAATTAGCTCAAAATGCATATTTGATGCACATGCATGACAATAAAGCCCCCCTCACTATAACACCCATATTTGGCTAAAACAAATTAGCTCAAAATGCATATTTGATGCACTTGCCAGTCTTTCAAATAAGGAAAATCATGCACAATGCACCACTTTTCTTGAATTTTGCCAAAAATTCCACCAAACGCACCCTTTGACAAACACTCGCCCTCTTTGGCAATTTAATCATCAGGGGGTCATGCCTCCCCCTCAAACTATGCATGCTAAACACAAAAAAGAGCATATATGCATGAAATGTAATACAAACCTACCGAGCTTTGAGAATTATCCAAAGTGAGGTGTGACCTATCTAGAATTGCCACAAAGCCATATATAGCATGAATTACAAGCTATCAATGTCATATCGATCTATCTATAGCAAGCTAAGCAATCTAGCAAGTGAAATTCACATATTATCTCAAGTTTAGTGCTATGCTTCACCTTTATCAAATCCAGTCCTAGAGATTCTAGTGAGAGTCAAGTCATGACAAGTATCTCAAAATAAGGTCACGAAGCTACAATTGATTGTTTTGGTGTGCTACAACTTCCAAAAGTTATTCATGTTGGAATGTAATTGGAATAAATTGGGACAACACAGCAGACATTCAGCTTAAAGTCGAAAGATCAAGAGGGAACTTCAACTCAGTCTTTTACATGGAAATATTTATAATTGTTGCATGGCACATTTAGAAGCAACGGAATGGGAGAATATTGCGCCGAGTGTTACTAATTGGAAGGCTCTTTTTATGAATGAACTAGTTCTGCATGTGCATAGAGTTAGAGAGCAACAAAGACATAATTTTTGACTGGCTAGATTCTTTAAATTAATTGTGTTTTTCCCTTAAGGGATTGTACCATACTTTGTACACGGACCTTCTATTATTTTAAATTTATATGAGGTGATGGTGATGAGACAGTAGCCACGACCTACTTCATCGAGTCTGCAAGTTCAAGAAGCATGGCTGTTAGGAGAGCGCGTGGACATCAAATTACCTATATGTCATCGATAGGCAATTGGACGCCGCTATGTTCAGAAAGTGGCGTGGACGCGTAGGTACTCTGACTGAGAAGTGGCATCATGTATCAGCAACCAATCATTCCTTGATGTCAAGTTCTACGGTGAGGTCACCCTTACATATAAACCAAAACTCAAGTTGCTTAGTGGTCTTGTTGGGTTCAAAGATAGTTGCATGCTTCTAATTAATAACTTCAAGTTCAGTTCTACTACTATTACTTCTGAGACCGTGGTTTAGGAGGATTCTACGAAGCACTTAGAGGATTAGCATGAAGCAAATCACACACTCTAGTGTGTCAGGTTCGATGAGGTAGGCCGTGGTTTCTCCTGCACGTTTAGGATGAACACCCAAGGAGCGAGCTAGCTAACTGAATTTAGGCCTCGAGTTAGCTAACAAGGACTACAAATTTATATATATATATATATATATATATATATATATATATATATATAAAGCCGGTTTTGAAGGCACAAGCAGCCACTGTTTGGAGATTTTATAGAGAAGAGATCAGGAATGGAATGGTAGGACGTACTTGGGACCAGTGAAATTTTTTCTGCCGATTTTACACGCAGAATCGGTTTACTTGGGGCATGATAAGATTCAAATGAGCCCCGAAATTTTGGTTTTGATGAATTTTGTCCAAAAAAAATGAATTTGCTAGAATTTTGTTCGAATTTGATTTTTTTTAATTTAAAATCCCAAAATTTCAAAAAAAAATTGAAAATTTCGACCAAAATTTCCAATTTTCGATTTAAAATCGGTCTTACTACCGCATGGGTAAAAAAAGTGCAGCCAATAAGTTTTTTTCCCTACCTAGGACGCAAGGGAGGAGAACTTGACCGACATGAACACAGTTACACAGACAAAGGTGAAATGAATGACGAGAGGTAGGTGAAGAGGTGTTGTAGTAGTTTTTGACTCATTTGGCCTTGTTTTGGAATAGAATACACACCAATTAATAAATAGTTGATGATCAGATGCACAAGCTAGGTAAAAATTCCAAAAATTTGTATGTTAATTGTAGGTTTACAAATTAGCTTAACCTTTACAAATTTGAAAAGTTAATTGCAGCTTTCAAAAGCAGAATACCATATAGGACCATACTATAAGATTAGTTACAAATACAAAAAAATTGTATTTGTATAGACTGATGTTTTGCCCTATCCGAACCACATCTCATGAACCAACATCATACATAGAGAACCCACCAATACCATCCAACCATCACAGAACACCCACCATAGCCCACATCATTCATCGTCCACATCACAGAGCAAGGGGAGGGAAAGAGATAGAGAGTAAAGGGGAGTAGTTACCCTAGTGTAACCGGAAAATCGACCACCGGCAGTAGCTCACCACATCCATCTCCTTCATGTATGCATAAGCAACAACAACCCACATCAGTAAACAAGTCAAACCCAAACCCAAAAACTGAAGCAACAGAGAATGAAAAATGAGAAAATAATGTCTTACCTCGACATCACCGGTGTCGGTGGTGAGGTAGCCAAGGCCGAGGTCGGTGGAGAGATAGCCGGGGAAGGTCGGTGGAGAGGTAGCCGGGGACGCGCACGCCGGGGGGAGAGGACGAAGAGGGGAAGGCAGATCTGGCGGCGGGGAGGTGGATTTGACCGGGGGGCGGTCGATTGGACCGGCGGCGGCGACAGCGTCACCGTAGTTGTGTCATAATAGTGACACTGAACAAGATACTCTTATCGTAAGAGTGTCTTGTGCAGTGAACCGTGGTGTCACAACCAGTGGCGACGGGAAGAAGGGCGGCATCGGTGACGGGGTCGAGGAGAAGACGCGACTTGGGGGCGGCCATCGAGGAGGAGGCTTTGGGCGGCGGTGTCGAGGTCGGGGGCACTTAGGTGGGGAGGGGAACGGGCGAGAGTAAGGGCGCTGGGGAGTAACAAGTTAGGGCGCAAACCCTAGCGGGCTCCTACTAATAAAAGGATATCACAGACGGTTCTATTATGGAACCGTCGGTGATACTTATTATGAATGGTTCCATAATAGAATCGTCCGTGATATGGTCTCATATCACAGACAGTTCAATAATAAAATTGTCTGTGTTACGGTTCCAATAAATAAACATTTTTTACTGGCATAGGGTGTGGCGTTTTTTGTGTTCTCCGTGTACTTAACTAATTAAAACGAGTTGTGGGTACATAAACACATGTGGTACCTACTTCGCAATAAATAAGTAAATTCTAGGGTAATAAACAGTAAAATTGAAGACAAAGGGATATACTTTACCAAAGACCATCGACAATTCAGTGGTGGCGGGACGATAAAAAAAACAGTTTTTACATCACAGACGATAAAAAAAGGATCAGTGATCCTATCTTAGCCTTCAAATCTTTGTAAGCCTTCTCCTCAGCTTCAGTGGTGGCGGGATCAACGACAGTTTGATCAAATACCTCTACCTGCTATCTTGCACGCTCCAATCACGCTTGTAGCCGTTCAGACTCCGTAACCAAGTACATGATAGTCCAAAGACCATCAACCCTGGCCTCCTCTGTCTCGGCGAGGTCGACCTGCTCTCCTGCCATCCAGATGTCGTCCTCGACTCTCCAAATTGTATCCTCGGTGCAGACGAAGTAGTTTCAGAGGACAATCTCCATGATGAGGTTTACTCGCCGGATGCCAGAGACCCTCGCATTGGTCCATCAGAGGAGGAGCTCCAGTCGACCGATGATAGCTGCTATGGTCTCTGGTAGATCGGAGGGCCTAGAACAAATGGCATTGCGAACAGAAGGCTTGTCCGCAGCTTGAGCCAAGTTACTACCAGAGAGCTGCGAGTAGACAACCACAATGTAGGCCAATACGGCCGACACAAGCGGAGACATTGACGCTGGAGAGAGAAAAGGGGAAGCCATTTCGACTAGAGCATGTAGTTTGAAGAAATAGGAGTTTTGTGAGAAATCCCTTTCGAATGCAGATGTCTATTTATAAAACGTGGGAGCCATAAAGACCGACGTGGGAGACGAAGAGATACAATGGGAACTGTAGCGACCTGCGCCGGAGATGAAGAGATGAGACGTGGTGCGTTTAAACGAGCAATCAGATGACGTGGTATCTGTTTTTATTATCACGGACGGTTTTTAATATAAATCGTCTGTGATATTAACTCTTCACAGACGGTTCTTAGCGCAGCCAGTAACACAGATGGTCGCTAAACAAAAATCATCTATGATGAGGCGTCCAGTATTAGCCTTTTTGTAGTAGCGACCCTACCTTCCTCTAAAACAAGGATGCGACTAGCACATGGACGTACGATCCGAACACTAGCGTCGTACGCCATGCCTTGTCATTTGATCTCGCGCTATGGGGTTCAGTCGTCCAATCTCGGTGCGTTTTTTCTTCCTCTCGAAACAAGTGAAAGTAACACTATGCAACATCACGTACCTGTCGACGATCGAATCGCCGATCTTACGAAAATAAACGAGGAAAATGACGTGGAATATCCCGAATGGAATGGGGGTCGCTTTTTATTGATATGAATGGATTTACAAGATGTGGCTAAGTACTACCCTGAATTACATCAATGGAGGAATGTTTAAAGGCAATCGACTTAGAATATGAGTCTAAGACCGATTATCTAGTTTCTAATTCCACCGCTTAGGCTTCAGCATATCTTTGCCTTGGCCTTGTTTTGTGTGTCGCCTATCGTCTCCCTCTTGTCCCTCGTTGTTGTCTCTTGTGCTTCACCTTTAAATAACTTCCAAGAGGTGGCGATTACTCTGGAGAAGACGTCCTCGATGAAGCGTTATGACTGGTTTGAGCGGTAGAAAGTTAGCAATGTGCTAACTTCCTTGCGTTGCTTAATGAAAAGCTTAACCGTAGGGTGGTTAATAGTCGGTGTCTCGGGGTTGTACCATCGCATGGTTTGGAACGATAACACGTGTTCCATTCATCATACGATAAGAAATACCGCCAAGAATTTTACGAGCGGTTATCCGGTCGGGATTAGGCACAAAGTCTCATCCACTGTGGTACCCATTAAGTAACCTTCGAATACTAACGACCGTGGAGGTCGTTAGTCTTAGGGTTACGACCATGAAGACGATGGTCTTTTATTATGCATTTAAAATAATACATAGAGGTTTTAATCTCGCTACCTAGCCCCGAACTTTAAATGAACTGGTCGTGCATATACCTTTTCCCGATGAAATCGTATCGGGCAGACCCCATTTAATGTCGTGGTATACGGCGGTCTGTGTTCACTTTAAAGTTGAGAACTTGCCTTGGGAAATGAAGAGTTCCTCTGTCGCTTGAACAAAAAGAAGCTTTTTGTCGGGCTTGGACTTTTGTGGGAATCCTTCGAAAGTATCGGAAGGTTATAAGATCTCCTCTCGCTGGGCTCTTAGAATTTTTATGCTTCCAGAATCCCCTTTCGATCCCCTTTAGCTTTTCGCCAAGAAATCCTCCAGAGTCTTTTCCTGTTCTTCCGACCACAAAGTCTCCAACTTTTGCTACTCATCCTTGAGGATTTTCGCCATGTCGGAGCAGATTACAAAGTGGTTGCCTTCGGAATTGGGCAAGAAAAAACTCGAGGCCTTGAAGCAGATGGGAATGCTCCCAGATAGGAATTTGATTAATTGGAGACCGGCGACTGGAGAGCATTTTCCGGGCCGTGAAGATGGTGAAATCCCTGTTTTTCTTGCCTACATCGAATGTGGGCTGAGACTACCGGTACACAAATTCCTCCTCCGTGTTCTTGAACATTACGGGGTGGAATTGGTGAATTTGGCCCCAAATTCGATCGCAAATATTAGTATTTTCGTATATTTGTGCGAGGCATACCTGGGAATACAACCGAACTTGAAGCTCTTTAGTTATTTCTACCGCATGGTGATGGGAAAATCTGCGGCAAAATCTGAGGCGACTCTTGGGGAATGCACATTGCGCCTTCATGACGGAAGGCCGATGAGTACATCTTCATGTACGCTGAAATCTTCGTGGTCGTCGTGGAAAAAGTACTTGGTTTTACATGACGATTCTGAAGACGATGGCCTCTACTTGGGAACTAGAGCAAGTGAAAACTCCAAGTGGAAGGAAACCAGAAAGAAGACAGAGATAGTCAAGAGATGGGCGGTGCCATCTATGACTTATGAGTCGGGGCCCGACTTCGTGGCATGTGGTGAAGGATTTCACCTTTCGCCGATTAGCCCATTGAAGCTCCGACTCATTCCCCGCTGGTGCCTTGATCGTGATGAAGCTACCTCGTAAGGTGGTAAGTCTTTGAGATAAATTCCGATCGGTATTTTGATTTGATTAATGTATTACCTTAAAATCTGTCTATTCTTCCTTCTGTTAAAGCTCTTTCCCCTGGGGAAATTAGAGATCGAGTCAAGATGATCTGTGCGGGGGAGCCTGGAGAAAAGGCTGAATGCCCCAAGATCTTAGCCGTAACTCCTATTGAAGGGAGATTGGCAAGGCTTAAGGTAATTTAATCAAAAATTCCTTTTACCATGTGTATACATATATTCCGACCAGATTTCCAATTGTGCTCTACTTTTGCGATCGGCCGGATTATGAATCATACAATCCGGTGAGGATCAACGCCCCACCTTAGTTCCGACCGAAGTCGTGCCTCGAGGCACTTGAAGGAGATGAATCCTCGAGGTGATAGAACATTTCGAATCATATATGTACGAATTTTTAGATAAAGGATTTCTTCACCCAATCAAATTTGTTCTTTGATTTAGGTGGATAAGCTCGAGGGCCCGAGAATGTAATCTGCGAGGTCAGAACTCAGAGTGGTCGTGCACGACCTTACGGTTATTATTGAAACAAGCGATCCGAGATTGATGAAACCACTCCTCCCACCAGATAGTCGGGAATGCGGTCCTTGATGAACTGGTCGAGGACATAGCTTCCGACATCTTGTTGGAGGATGTGAGGTTCCAACAAACCTTGCCGGGTCCGTAACCAAAGAAAATTGGAGGAGAAGAAAAGGAAGGCTAGCGGCACGATTTCTCTCTTGCTGCGTTTGAGTCAAATCCGGAGATTAACAAGGTATGTACAAATGAAAGTGGTCGATAAGTATGTACCTTTAATAATTCCTTGATGATTTGATACTTTGAACTTCCCATCTTCGGTTTGCATAGGTCTTCGGTGTTCCGGCCGCTTCCACTGTGTTCTTCCCGAGGACTGCACTGTGGAAGTTCCCGATCAGAGCACTTCTCGGGACAAAGTTCCCGAGGAAATAGTGGTCGAAGAAGCCCCGAGCAGTGACAAGGGCAACGGTTGAGTTGGATCCTTTGGTGATTGAAACCCCTTCGTGGAGGTAGATGCCTCGAGAGGTCTCAACAGTTCCGATCATCGTTGATAACCCTTCTCAACCTAACAAGTTCCTTTTCGCCCCGATTTATCGAGGATAAGGAGCTTGATGAGGCGTGGCGAAAGTATCGGATACTCAACTCAAGATGCACCTCGATTTGATTTTTGCCGGTTATAATGACCGAGCAATTCGTAAGTATTCTATTTACCACTTCATAGCTCTTCTTTAAAAAGTTTATAAGAAACTTAAGAAAGAGAACGCTATTTGTGTAGCATTTGGTCGAGAACTTTCTTGTGATCGGAGGATCGACCCAAATGAAGTTAAGGACTTGGAGCAAAAGCACTCGAGTTGGAAAGTAAGAACTTTTCCTTTTAACTTTTGTTTCTTCTTCAATACTTTGCTCTATACAATTATTCTCCTTATCGTATTCGATAGATCCGGAGAAAATAAAAGAGGAGGTTGTACGAGAAAGCCAAGACAACTCTTCTTGAAGAAGAAATAAAGCTAAAGACCGATCATTTGTCAAGCAAGTTCACTAAAAGACCGGTTGATCGTCAAGCAACGACCAAATATGAAACATTAGCAAAACAAATGAAGGTAATATGTCGTAGCTTGATTTTTCCTTCACTTATGCTTGTGTTCATTAACTGATTTGTTTTTGCAGAGCAAACGCAAATGCTGAACAGAGTAAAGAAAACTCTGAAATTTGAGCAGGATAAGGAGGCGGCTCTTGCTCAAAATATTGATGAAAAGATTCATGCTTTGAACAAGATGATCTTTGATATGGGATCAGGATCAAGCTTGCCTTCCTTAGGAGATCCAATAGAGAAAATGAACTATTTGGGTCAACTTCTAGAGGACCTTAAAGTTCTGCTCAAAACTACTCGGACGAATTATGCCTGTGCCCTAAAAACAAAGGCGTTGCAAGTGGAGTTAGTTTTGCTTTGACAAAACTAAAGCTTCCGACCCTCCATAGATCTCCAAGTCTGTTAAAGATGACTTCAATCGCCCACTTTGAGGAGGCTACCAAGTTCATGGAAGAACTAAGGCCACTCGGAGATATAGTTGTAGAGGAGATGGAGGTCGAATCTCCGACAAACGAGAGTTAGGTGGGAATATTTCTTAGAGTAGGTTCTGCAAGTGTAAAAATATTTGAATATCTATGAAAACTTACCTTTTATGTCATTGACAAAGCTTTTGTTTATCCTGTTTGACTTTTTTTAAAAAAAATTCTCATATATTTCCTAGCCCCCGACTGCTTGATAGTAGAAGAACGTTCTCGTACAAGCGGTGAGCCAAGAAAGAGAATAAAAGAGGTCATAACCATGTATGTGAGTTTTTGAAGGTATGTTTGGACATGTAAGACAAAAGCGATCGTTCTTGATTAGGAAATCAAATGTGGTCGGATCAACAGATGATTTCGACTAGTTATAGATCTTTGTTTGTCATAATGGAAATACCAATCAAAAACACTATATATGGTCGGAAAAAGACTTTGTCAAACTTGACATAAGAAGAAATGCAAATATGTATGCAACAAATTATAAGTGAACTTTGTTTATATCTATTGTCCCATAACTGCCTGGAACTAATGCTAAGACTCGAAGGCATACGACACATTTCTTGAAACGTGTTCAAATTCTCAGATCCGATCGTAGCGAGGATCGAAGAAAAGAATCGCCGCTAGGAAGCTCCTTCCAGCAAGGTGACCACGTGCAAAAAGGAGAGACTTCGACTAGGAGGCTTTCCGTGTCCCACCAAAGAGCTGGACAAGAATAGACCAGATCTCAAAATAATGAAGCATAATCTTCGTAATCGTAAGCATATCATTCATGAGATAGTTAGTTGTGTGGCGCTCGATTACTCATTTTCTTTGAGAAAAGAGTGTAGTCGCGTGGGAATCATTTGAAGAAAATGCTCACGACTAGGACCATAGAGTATCGAGATCCTCAAAAAGGATATCGAGAGAAAAATGTCTTCTCCACTGCACTAACAATAATAAACGACTGTAATGTAGGTGTATATATATAAGCAAAGTTGCACTTCTTAATTAATTAATGAATTTAATGAAATTGAAATTGAAAGAAATGAAAGAATGAAAATTAAACATAGAACTTACGAATTGATCGATGTTCCAAGAATTTGACAAAATTTGCCCATCGACATAGCCATCAGACGGAACACGGTCGGGTTACTTCGACCACAGTGTAAGGACCTTCCCATTTAGGAGAAAGTTTATTGCGATTTGTTTGGCTCAATTTTTCTCGAGAACCGGATCACCTACAAAGAAGGTCATGAGGTCGGTACTCTTTTAACTATGGTACCTTCGCATGGCTTGTTGGTAGACCGCCGATCGCATAAGGGCTTGGTTTCGCTGTTTTCAAGGAAATCGACGTCGCCGAAGTCGTCGCTCATTCTGATCATTTTCGTCAAAACGATCGATTCGAAAGCAGAGCCAATTTTGAGTTCGGAGGAAGCATAGCTTCAAAGACCATAAACCAAAAAGAATGGAGTTTCACCGGTCGCACGATCGTCGTGGTTCGAACGCCCATAACACGATGGAAGTTATTTAACCCAAGCGCTGACCGCTTGATTAATCGGTCAATACTCGGCGTTTGATCCTCGCATAAGGATACCATTAGCTCGCTCAATCGCCTCCGTTGTTCTGCGGATGTGCAATGTATAAAATGAACTTTGACACTAAGTTCATCGCAATTTCGGAATTGACCGCCGAGAATCGGGAACCATTGTCCGTGATGATACGACCGGGTACACCAAATCGCGTGATCACATTTTTCAGAGAAATCTCTTAGCGGCCTCGCTTGTTATTTTAACGATCGCTCGGCTTCAATCCATTTTGTAAACGTGTCAATCATGACGAAAAGGAATTGAAGCCCCGGTGCTCTTGGGAAAGGTCCTGAATGTCCAAATCCCAGTTGCAAAAGGCCAAGAAAGAGAAATTGTTTGTAAGGCTTGTCTTTGGCTAGTGTACTTGTCGACTATGAAACCGACATTGTACACACTTCATCACAAGCTCTTTTGCATCATGAAGGCGCTTGGCAAGAATAGCCTTGCTTAAGGCTTTACCGACTGTGGTTCTCAGAGGAATGGTGTGCTCCACGACACTTTCATGGATTTCGTTAGCAATCTAATGCCATCCGCTTGAGATATGCATCTCATCAACACTCCATGAGATCCTCGCTTATACAAGGTACTTTCGATTAGAGTGTATGATTTGGCTTTTCGTATATATCGATCGCCTCTACATCATCTTCTCGAATTGTGTCATGTCAAGATAATTGTAGATCGATGTCATCCAGCCTCTACCGTGATCGTGATAAATACCAATCGTCAACGACTGTGGAGCATCCATGTTTCCTTGATTAGTTTGTTCAACTTGCAAAGAATCATGTATGTTCTCGGAAGGCTCAACTACCGAGGGTGAATTGAGTTGCTCGAGAAAAACTCCAAGGGACGGTCGACCTCGTGGAGGCCATCCGTGCTAACCGGTCCGCCAGAAAGTTTTCCTTTCTAGGAATATGTTGGATCTGAAACCGAAGAAGTGCTTTTCGAAGTTTTCGTACTTCCGCCAGATAAGATGACATCTTGGTACTAGAGCATTGATACTTTTTCCCCACTTGATTCGCTACTAGTTGAGAATCGCCTTTCACTAGTAATCATGCGAATCCCGAGCTTAACGAAGCCGCCGAGTCCCGCCAAGAAACCTTCATATTCTCGCCACATTATTGGTGGCGGAAAATTTAACTTGGATGGCGATTTGATGTGTTCGCCAATGAGGGATATCAAGACCACTCCAATTTCCGATCCTTGTAACATCAAGGAACCGCTGAATACATTGTCCACTCGTCGTGGTGTTCGTACTCGGGTCCTTGGGTGGGTTCGAGGTTTGTCCATTCGCAATGAATTCGCTATTGCACGACTTTATTGTCGTTCGTGAAATGAAATGGAGATCGAACGCCTAGCTCGACCGCCCATTTGGCTATTCGTCCCGATGATTCCTGTTTCAAGGACTTGACCAAGGATATCCGGTAGGTACGACCACTTTGTGGGCTCGAAAGTAGTGCCTTAGCTTCCTTGAAGACATAAGGAGGCCATAGAGCAACTTTTGTACCGTGGGTATCTTTCCTTTGGTCCATGTAAGACTTCGCCACGTAATAGACCGGTCGTTGGATATTATCCCTTTCTACAACCAAGACACCGCTAACTCGCTCGTGGTGTTGTTTGCCACGTAAATTAGCAATGTTTCTCCGGTCTCGGAGAAACTAAAACCGGTACTTGTAAGGTACTTTTTAAGTTCCTCAAAGGCATCGCTTTGCCTCTTTAGTCCACTCAAAACTCCCATGTTTCCAAGAAGTTTAAAGAAAGGTAATCCTTTTTCCCTAACCTTGCTATGAACGACTTAACGCGCCATACAACCAGGTTAGTTTTGGACTTCCTTCTTCGTGGTCGGAGGGCGATCCGGTCGATGGCGCAATTTTTGCCGGATTTGCTTCAATACCTCTAGCGAAACTAGGAAACCGAAGCGCTTTTCCAAATGAAACTCCAACACACACTTTTCCTGGATTTAACTTGAGGTTATGTCTTCTCAAGTTATTAAAAGTTTCTTGTAAGTCGAGAATGTGGTCGCCAAATGGTGGTCTTTACGACCGATCGTCAACATAAGCTTCTAGATTCCGACCGATTTGTGGACTAAAAGTTTTTGCATCAACATTTGAAAAGTTGCACCAAAGATTTTTGAGACCAAATGGCATCTTAATATAACAAGAAGTACCATATGGGGTGATGAAGGAAGTTTTCTCCTCATCTTCTTTACACATACTAACTGGTGGTACCTCAATACGCATCTAAAAACTTAGTAACTCGCACCTGTAAGTAGAGTCTACTAGTTGATCAATGCGGAAGGGAAAGTCATCCTTCGGCAAGCTTTATTAAGATCTCAGAAAGTCGATACACATTCGCCATTTCCCATTATTTTTCCTAACTATTACAGATTAGCAAGCCACCGTGGGTGGTCGACTTCACGAATAAATCCCGCCAGAGAAGCTTGTCAATCTCCGATGGATTGCTTCCTTCCGATCGGTGCAAAACGTCGTAGTTTCGCTTGATCGGTTTTTATCGCCGAGAGCAAGCTCTGCTCGATCACCTCCGGGGACTCTGCATATCGGACGCTTGCCAAGCAAACACGCCTTGATTTGCTCGGAGGAAGGAGACGAGCGACTCTTCCTATTTAGGGTCGAGTCTTGCCCCGATCGTAATCTTGCGCGGTTGGATCTGGTTGTCTGACCCATGTGACGACTTGACGCCGTCCGAGAAGCGCTTTTGTCGAGTAGTACCTCCTTGGTCCAGTCGGATGGTTTGGGCGTCATCTTTGGCTTCGAGTGCTTGACTTTGCATGGAGACGGATTAACCTCTCGGTCGGAAGTTCATCAACCAAAGGCAAAGGATTTCGATCGCATCGTAAGCCATTTTCTCGATCTCCTCGACCAGTGATGACTCCTTCGCCCCAAATTTTCAAACTTTGATAACCGTAATGCGTGGCTATCAAGAATTTTGCTAATCTTTGGTCGATCGAGGATTCCGTTGTATCTTGATTCAAGTTTACTACATCAAACGGGATCTTCTCTGCTCGAAATTGTCGTTTTCCAAACGCCACCGGTAGAAGGAAACTTGTCCTATCGGTTTAGCGGTAGAACCCTAACTATGCCATGAAAAGCATATTTCATGTGTTTCACCTTTGACATGGGGACTGATTTCTTCTAAAGCTCCTACAAATAATATATTCAAGAACTACCCCATCCACTAAGACCCGATTAACCCGACAATTATTAATAGTTGGTTCAACGACGATGGGAACCTACCCTCGAGTCGATGGGATGGTGCGATCGTCTTTGTTTGAAGGAAATTATGTGTCCGACCACTTCGAGTGCTTGATTACGGTTGGAGATTCGACGAGGTTGACCTCCGCCCATGGTCTTCGGATGACGTTTGGACTCGTATGAAGAAGATCCTCCAAAAATCATGTTGATGTGTGTTGGGGATCCCGGTACTCCATCTCCTCGCCGCCATCCTTGTCCTTTTTGGAGCTCGTTTCTCCATGTTCTGTATTGTCGAAATGGTCCTTACCGCATAATAATCCTCCGCTTTCTTCGCCAGACCACGGCAGCGCAGATCATGCCTACGTCACGTGAAGTGGACACCACTTCTTATTAAATCTAGAATCCTTCGGTTTAACTTTTGCTTTGCTTCGACCGCATAGTCCTTCTTGCCCTTCCCGATCTTGTCCGAACGACGAGATTTCTTTGTCGCCGGGTCTGCGGTTCTTTTTCTTCTTGAGAGACTTCTTGTTCTTTTTCTCCTGCTTGTCCGCACCGGCCGGGGAATCTTGTCTTCCGATCGATGGCTTCACACCACTCGATTGCTTCACTAGCAAAGGCATATTTGTCCGCCATATCAAAAAGCTCAACGGTTGTTCTTGGAGGGTTCATTGCTATGTCCTCCGTGAAACCGCCGATTCCTTAGACTGCTTTTAAAAGCTCAATAACAGAGGACTCGCGACTTGGGTATAGAGTTACTAACCCGGCCGAACCTCTTGATATATTGACGTAAAGTCTCATCGATCCTCGCCGGATTCTGGAGATCGTCCTCCTTCCTGTATGGCGATCAGACGCACTCGAAGTTGGCAATCGAAGATCACAGAGTTGTTCCCAAGTATATATGGATCCGACCGTAAGTTTAACAACCACGACAGGCGCACCCTTCGAGCACGGTGGGTAAATAGTTGGCCATTACATTCTCATCGCCACCAGCACCACGATAGCGGTGGTATATATTTGGAGAAATTCCAATGGGTTTTGAGTTCCATTGAATTTGTCCAAGTTGGCTTGGCCGGACCGCTAGGCTAACGCACGCTTTGAAGCCCGGCAGAGAAGGCTCGACAACCTGTGATTGATTCATGGCGCCTTCTCCGAAGGTGTCGATTGTAATCGGCCGGAGACCGATCCCTAGGATTGAGCGCTGAACTCCGGTGTACCGATCCGGCCGTGACGTTGATATGATGTCCACGATCGCCACTTGGTTCAAACGATGTCGGAGATCGTTAGGTCCTAGTGGTGGTTCTTCTCGACGAGCGGGGAGTATCCTCTTGAAATAGCCTTCTCCCTCGTGACTCCTTGGTCGGAATCGCCGAGGAGGTCTTGGTATCGATCGCTCTCGGTATGACCGTCTTTGTCCCCCTCACCGAGGAGGAGCGCCGGGGCGAAGTCCTAGTCGACTTCTGAACCCTCTCTGTCTCGATCGCCTCCGTCACGCATGGTCTGTTAGAGAATTTTGATACCGACCTACGAGTTGTACAAAATTAGGCGTTCTCGCTAGAGCAGATCGGAATTATTTAACATGTTTTGAATACGTGCAAGTTTTAGTCGATTATCGAAGGTCTCGGTGGTTCATACCGGTCGTAGGTGTACGCTGTCTCAACCTTCCCCGACCTTCGGATTTGGTCGATCCCGTCGGTCCACTCAGTGGGCGGTGCGAGCGAGTTAACCGATTGACGCCGATTAGTTCCGCTGCCTCCGGAAGTTGGTGCTTGACGGCCCGGATCATCTTTAACAACACGTGATGGCGTAGAGAGTGTAGGACCGCAGGGCATCTTGATCTTCATCTCCGATCGCGTTGACCTCGTGCTTCCAAAGATTGATCTTCCGATGAGCTTCCATCATAACTAATGGAGAGTTTGTCGGTAACGCTGAATCTTCCACGATGGAGATCGGTCGGAGATGAGCACTTCTCGAGGTCTTCACCGATCCGACGAACCGCCGATCGTATCTCGAGTGTGATCATCCCCACATGGCCTACGACGGTGGAGGTTTCATCGACACCGCTACTGTGGCGGTTGACTCTTGGAATTGCCGGTCGGCGAGAGTATCTTTCACCATGATTTCATCAATGGTATAGAGTTTTCCGGTGATGGAGCTGAAATTTCTTCACTGCTTCACGGCCGAGAAGACCGCTTGAAGAGATCCTCCGCATTCAATCGGTCTGAACGGCGGTTCTCCGGTTGCGCCACGGTAGTGGCGGCGATCTTCATCCATCCGATCGACCTCGCTAACGTCGGCGACGCGGCGAGCGGCGGAGGAGGATGACTCGCCATTTTCTTCCATGGCGCGGATACATCCTTCCATGTCGAGGTTGGCGTAGTCCGCCAAATCGAACCGCTTTTCCTCATCCCAAACTCCGCATAGTCGCATGAGCGATTGCGAGTTTTTGGGCGAGGATTTTCTTGAGCGAAAAGAAAAAAATTCAGAAACTTACGCCTTCTTTCCCCACTCGACGACGCCAAATGTCGACGATCGAATCGCCGATCTTACTTAAAATAAACGAGGAAAATGACGTGGAATATCCCGGAATGGAATGGGGTCGCTCTTTATTGATATGAACCGGATTTACAAGATGTGGCTAAGTACTACCCTCAATTACATCGAATGGAGGAATGTTTAAGACAATCGACTTAGAATATGAGTCTAAGACCGATTATCTAGTTTCTAATTCCACCGCTTAGGCTTCGTGCATATCTTTACCTTGGCCTTGCTTTGTGTGTCGCCTATCGCCTCCCTCTTGTCCTCGTTGTTGTCTCTTGTGCTTCACCTTTAAATAACTTCCAAGAGGTGGCGATTACTCTGGAGAAGACGTCCTCGATGAAGCGCTACGACCGGTTTGAGCGGTAGAGAAGTTAGCAATGTGCTAACTTCCTTGCGATTGCTTGTGAAAAGCTTAACCGTAGGGTGGTTAATAGTCGATGTCTCGGGGTTGTACCATCGCATGGTTTGGAACGATAAGACGTGTTCCATTCATCATACGATAAGAAATACCGCTTCGATAATTTTACGGCGGTTATCGGTCGAGGATTAGGCACAAAGTCTCATCCGGCCAGTGGTACCCATTAAGTAACCTTCGAATACTAACGACCAGGAGGTCGTTAGTCTTAGGGTTACTGACCATGAAGACGTATGGTCTTTTATTATACATTTAAAATAATACATAGAGGTTTTAATCCTCGTCAGTACCTCGACGCACACACAAAACTCCTCCGCCTGATCTCGCTGATCGGGTGAGTTCTTCGAACTCGTCCATGGGATTAGAAGTTTCTCCTTCGAAAAAATATTGGGAAAAATAACATATTCTCACCGAAATTGCATGGAAACCACCATTATAGAACCTACATACGCTTTAAAACTAATTCAAATATCCCAATTAAACAAATTTTGATGTTACAATATTGCAACATTTGAAAATAATAGTGGCAACATCCGAAAATAATTGTTGCAACATCAAGAAATTTGCAACATTTAAAACTAGCTTATGAAATATTTTGATTTCATGCGTGCAACAATCGGCGACAATAGTTACAACATCAAGAAATTCTTGAGGAAAAAAATCCCATTTCAATAAATTGTTGTAACATCAAAAATCATCTATTGCAACAAAATAAACCCTTATAGTTGCGAAAAATACACAACACGAGCTACGAGAACCCAACAGGACCTCTCCAAAACCGACGAGCTAGAGAATCGCAGGCCTTATAGAGTAGAGCAGGCGGAATAGCAGAGGTGGAGTGGGGAGAATGAGAGGGGATGGGGCGCTGAACTGGGGATCGAAGAGGTCGAGGTTGCCGATGAGGTCCCGTGGTGAGCGGCTGAGCTTGCAGTGCTCTCCGGAGGCAGTCACAGCCAAGAAGCCGGTGTCCCTAGCACGGGATTTAGGGCCGCCGCTGGGGTTGAGCGATAGTGGCGGAAGCGGGAGCTCGAATCAGGGCACTGGGGCCGAAAGTAGATTCATCACCGGCGAGATATGACCGGGAGATGCGATCGCTTCCCTCGCCTCCGCCTCGTCTTCATTCGCATTGCGCTTTAGTGGGGAAAAGTGGGGAATGGTGGGTGGAATGGTCGAGACATCGAGAAGGTGCGCTCTGTTGCCTTGTCTGGATGTTTTGGGCGGATTAACGACACGTTGACACGAATAGGAGCATACGATAGGAGCGTTAGTATGGGACGTCCTTAGCGTATCAATCTCCCTAAAACAAATGCTCGATCCGTCCGGTCCAGCCGTGTAGGCAGCAGCTGGTCGGAATAGCCGAATAGGAGCGGCCCGAGCAGCTAACCCGCTCACTCCATTCGCCCAGGCCGCAGGAGAAGCCGGCCTTCTCCGTCGCCCACCTGGCCGGCCCAGTGCAACCACCCAGTCCACAAAGAAGAACGCAGACGGGCGGCACCGCACGCGCGCGGCCTGGAGCGTCCGCCGTGCGGCCCTGAGATGTAGCAGTAAGAACCGTGCGGCAAAAGCCGCGTTGTAGCCGCGTCGCGCAGGCAACGGCCGAGGCGCACGTTTATTGCCCGTGGCACCTGGCACGGCTCGTATAAACGAGGGGAGCGCCCCGGCAGCTTACGCCCTTCGGCCCAGCCAAGGGCCTGAGCGACAACCAGTGAAACTTGCGAGCCGCAACTGCCCGCGGCCGAGGGCCTGAGCGAAACCTGAGGCCTAGGCGGGCGGACACGCGGGGCGGTGGAAGCGCGGAAGGGGCATGGTGGCGCCGAGGAGTCGAACGAGGCGACAGACGAGGGGCCCGGACGTCGAATAGATTTTGCAGCCCGGCACACGCTCGAGCGCACCAGATTGGGTCCAAGCAGCCAACCGTGAGTAGCGACCAAAACCATTTTCGATCCTCTCTCTGTCTCTGTCTCTCTCTCTTTCTCTCTCTAAAAAAAAGGAAAAAGAAAGAAAAAAAAGCACGTTTCAAAAGCCATGTTGACTCGTGAATTTATATCCCTACCATGTGCTGTAAATTTGTAAACCAGAATAGCTACGGTGCTAGAGTTGTTTTGATCACACCGAGTAACTGACGACAAGTTTGCAAAGTCGATTCGCATGTTAAGCCTAGCTAAGCTAGCTAAAGCTACCCCAGCCTATGATGTACCCGGGCTGGTATTTCCAACATGATTGGTCTGTGTACGTCGAGTGGTTTAATTCCCGGACTTATGGTTGCTTGTAGGCAGTAATGGAATTTCAATAAAAATTTAGTACAATACGATCTATGAAAACATAGTAGCTATCAAAAGGATTTTGCTCCCCCCCCCCTAAATGTAAGGGCATTATATTATTAAAAAAATATTTAAAATATCTATAAAAGTATAGCATGATTAATCTACTCATATGAACATCGTGTGGTTAATATAGTTGAATACACATTAAGTGAGGTTGACAACATTTGGCACGATGTCGACGATATTACATAACAAGACGATTAAACCCAGGGATTTAACTATCGGCCGATAATCGGTTGAATCGGCTGTATCACCCCCCCCCCCGGGCGCCGCCTAGCAAACCGGTTCCGAATTTTGAGGTTTGGATGAATTTTGTCAAGAAATAAATCAAATTTACTTGAATTTTGTTCAGTTGATGAATGAGTGAAGTAATACAAGCCTATCTGAATCTTGCTACTATGCTAACTAGCTCAGTTGATGATTTTTGTTTGAATTCGATTTTATTTTGAATTTAAAATCCGAAAAATTCAAAAAATATAAAAATTTCGGCCGAAATTTTACAATTTTTCGGTAGAATCGGCTGTATCGGACCCCCCTAGGCTGGCAAACCGGTTCCGAATTTTGACGTTTGGATGAATTTTGTCAAGAAATAAATCAAATTTGCTTGAATTTTGTTCAGTTGATGAACGAGTGAAGTAATACAAGTCATCTGAATCTTGCTACCATGCTAACTAGCTCAGTTGATGATTTTTGTTTGAATTCGATTTTATTTTGAATTTAAAATCCAAAAAAATTAAACCCCCCCCCCCCGTTTTAAAAAATTGCTGCCGGTAATCCCTGATTAAACCACCGTGTACAACTAGGCATCTCACTTTTGTAGGTGGAGGCAAAAATATTCACACCATTAACACTGAGCTGATCCAGGTAATTACCCGATTATAAATCCTATATTAAGCCCATTCGTCCACACACAAGCACACTCCTTCCCTCCCTACTGCATCTTGCTATTCTCTCTTCCCTCCTGAGCGGCCTCCTCGGCTTCAAGAAACTCTCGTTAGAACTCATCAAACACAACACAAACCAGAAACAACAAGCATGTCGAAGCTTGCTGTAACAGCTGCGCTCCCTATTCTCTCGTTGCTCGTCCTGTGCGCGTGCACGCGCGCGAGCGGCGCTGACGACTACACGGCGTTCGTGTACGCCGGGTGTTCGCAGGCGCGCTACGACGCGGGCTCGCAGTACGCGGCGGACGTCGATACCCTGCTCTCGTCCCTCACCAACAGCGCCGGCTACACCGCCTACGCCAACTACACCTCGCCGTCGGCCGCCACCGGCCTGGTCGGGGTCTACCAGTGCCGCTCCGACCTCCCCGCCGCCATCTGCGGCGGCTGCGTGAGGTCGGCCGTCTCCAAGCTCTCCTCCCTCTGCAACTCGGCCGCCGGCGCCGCGGTGCAGCTGCGCGCGTGCTTCGTGCGCTACGGGAACGACTCGTTCCTGGGGAGGCAGGACACGACGGTGCTGTTCAAGAAATGCGGCGGCGATGGCGGGGACGCCGGCGTCGTGGCCATGCGGGACGCGGCGCTCGGCGCTCTCGTGGCCGCCGCTGCGCCCGCCGACGAGGGCTCGTACCGTGCCGGGGCGGCCGGGTACGTGCAGGCCATGTCGCAGTGCGTGGGGGACCTCGAAGCCAAGGCGTGCTCCGACTGCGTCTCCGCCGCGGCCTCGCAGCTCAAGGCCGGCTGCGGCTACGCCTCTGCCGGGGAGGTGTACCTCGGCAAGTGCTACGCGCGCTTCTGGTCCAATGCCGGCACCGGGGCCAGCAACGGAGGTGGCATTAGTGGCGGCGGCAATGGCATCAGTGGCGGCGGTGCGGGCGCGGGCAATGGATACGCATATGGATTTGTGCCGCATACGTACGGCGAAGTCCACGGTGAGCAGCTACTTCTCGCCCTACTTGATTCCTACTACTTGTTATAGAACAGCTCGACGTCGTCCGCTAGCGGTGACCGTACGCGTAAGTGTGCCCTTACCGCTACTGGGACGCTGCCGTAAGTCTAGAATTTAGGGGGCTAACGGGACGCTGCCGTAAGTCTACTTGGCCGCGGGCTGCCTCCTGCCCGATTGCCGGCGCTATCTTTCTACCTGTCAGCTGCCGTATTTCACATAGGCTTGTGTCACACAGCGCTGTCCAATTACCGCCATACCTCATGCCTATGCGAGCCGTCCAACACGTTCAAGCCTACGTCCGCGGCGCTAATCGCTAAGGTTCGCCATAACGGGGATTGAAAAATTTGTTAGGGATTGGAGTGGGACTCGATACTTGGTGGGAAAAGAGAGCAGAGTCAGAGTGAGATAGATGGCTTTGATAAGTTTGACCGGTTGGTCTAAGACAGCAATGATTAACACTTGGCTTGACGCAGCCCACACAAAGGAATTCCGGTCCAAATCATTTCCTTATTCTTTCTCTTCTTCTACCTTAGAACAACTAAGTTTCAAGCCATAACGCTCAATGAATGAAGATGCTAGAGGGTATCCATGGTCTGTCCGGCCATAGAGGTACTCTGCCTCCTTAGCCCCTGCCACTACTATACATCGTCCTAGATCCGTGAGCTGACTCAAGAGAACTATACATACTAACACGCAAGTATGCAACTTAACGTAGTTTTGGTTGAAGTTTTCAGGCATCATTATTGTCTGGAACACGGGAATTATTACTGATTCATATGGAACGAATTATTTCCTTTAAATTTACCGGGTTCCAAATGAGTCCTCAGTTTGTAATTGCGAAGTGTATAAGTTGATTTGCCCAGTCAGCCGATCCAGTACTTTTTTTAGCTTTTGATGCCTGATTGTATAGCGTGCATCTTTCCGGGCTTACCGTTATCTAGTTTTGCGTACATCACATCGGCACGGATGCTGAAGAAATGGCGTTGATGCGAGAGCTACATCTGGTTACTTTTTACGGAATTCTGAATTTTTTGTTGGATCTTGCAACCGTGACTGGACCATTATCACTGCATTACGCGTACGATTCAATTGTTAAGACTACCAATGACTGAAAATAGATTTACGAATTAAAATTCTCATAGGGTACTCCTCCTTGTGTCTGTCATGATGGCTGCACGAACAGCAGGCACATTATATTTTTAGGCTTTCTAGACCTGTATTGTTTCTTCTCCTCGGGTTTAATCCATGCATTAACTAATTAAATTTGAGAAAAAGAATACAACATCTGAATCTTGTAGAGAGAAAGAGAGATAACTTTTATTCAGAGGAGCAAATTTAAACAGTATGCTACATGGTTAGGGAGCGACAACACATTTGAATGGTTTGAAACTTGACTAATGCTGGCTTAGTGCTAGCTACGACCTGCTGTGTCAGCAGAATTTGCTGAAATTGTGGATTTCCATGTACCTTTTGTGCAAATCTACGTTAGAAATTAGGCATGACTACAGCTTAGAGTAGCCCCCACATTTCCCTTCAGGCTTCAGTAAGGAGGGTGTCAATGATTAAGGCACCAAATAGAACGTTCTGATGATCTTCTTGGTCCTGTAATTCTCTGACAACCATTTAATACAATGGTCATAAGGTAGAGCCTCTTCTACCTTTTACGTCAAAAAAAAAATCTTCTTGGCCCTCGTCAATTATATATACCCCAAGTCCCCAATCATAGAAACAGCCTCTTAAGCATTTCAATTCAATATATAGCAAAAATGTTCTTAGCGTACTGCATTACAGTGTGTATACCAGTAACACTGACAATTCGACAAATTCAACCCTAACTTATGGTGTACAAGTATTCTCTCATGCATGCGCATAGACATATATAGTATATTATAAGCTATGGTAGATGATACTAATTAAATGGCCTAGTTACAAGCAAACTATGGTGTGTGCAAACTGCAAAGGCATCAAAGAGACCAAAAGGACTTTTTTGCCTTTCACTTTTTTCTCTCTGAACTTTTAGCTAGACTTTCATGTGGATTCACTTTCTTGGTGTCATTAAGCTTACTCTGAAGCAGTATATCACAAAGTGGGTTCAAAATGATCCTGCTTTCTATCAATGGAATTTGAAACGGGAGGGGGGATATCTCTGGTATCCCACTGTGAGTAGTGTACTGCTCAGCCTTTTCTGCTTTCCGGGGTAGCTTTAAACCTTTTACTAGGCTACTTTGCACAAAGCTACTGGTATAGTAGTATATATATATCAAACACAGTACGGCACATACATGGAGTAGATTTAGTTTGACATTTTTGATAGTTCGCTGCTCTGTTCCATTGTTCATCAGATGAATCTGGGAAGACTATTGCCATCATCATCGGCCTCGTGGCGGCGGTTGCCCTTGTGATCATCTTCCTCTCCTTCGTCAGACGGGCCGGCGGTGTCGGTGGTAAGATCAAATTTGATTTGAGAATTGTTTGAATCTTGATTCGATCATCTATATCAAGTTCACCATTGCTAGTGTTCATGGCATATTCATGAATCTACCTCTTTTATCTGAACCATATGCAGGCAAAAGCTAAGGGTGCAGCAGGATGTGGTCACCACTTAATTAGCTCAGATTGGATCCGTCGGTGGCTTTTGCTTCGGCATTGCTTTAGTATCTCTCCTGCGCCTCTTTTTTGTCTTTTAGGGTTTCTTTTGTCGTGTCATTATACAGGCCAAAACAAAGGGAAGCCATGCTGCAATGACCTAAGCTGAAAGCTTGCCACTGTGCTCAAGTGTCAAGCGAAGATTCCAGCTGCTGCTATCAACTAGCCACCAAGGAAAATTTACGCAAAAATAAGGAGTTAAAGTGCGGTCCCTGCTCTCACTCTATATATATTTCTGTAAGAAACCTATATATGATTCATGTCGAAATTGTTGTTGGTGGTGTTATCTCATTGCGATGGTTGGTGGCATGTACTCATGTAATGATGCACATTGTTGTTAATTTCTTGGAGATAATTAATTACTACAATCTTGTGTACTGCCATGGCATATAATATGTTGGTGAGTAAGGCAGTTGAGGAACTGAATAATTTCAACTTTTTATGAGAGCGACAAGGGTTGTCATCTTGTCATCATGAGGGTTCATAAAAATGGATGGATCAAATGTATCTTATTGCGCTCTTTGGTACTGGTAAAATCATTACTAATGAGTGATCATAGGGTAGGAACTGAGCCTCGGTTAGTGGGAGGTATGGAGTTAAGTCCTCTTCAACCTATTTTCTTCTTAATGAAAAAATACATAGTTCCTTCTAGGTATTTAAGATTTTAGTGAACATAAGGAGAGAAAGTTCATCGGAGGATGGCACTGTTATCAGCATATATAAGTGCCATAGACCAGCAATGATATAAATTATAGTACACGTGAACCGCCAGTCAAGTTAAATAAGTGCATGTACCAATTCATGAAATCTTTCTGTTAATTGTGCAAATCTTTCATATGTATTCTCCATGCAGGGGCAGACCCACTTAGGCATCTCCAATAGTGCGTTTATTATCGTCTCTTAGCTATGCCATGTCAATAAAATCCTACATGGAGGAGAGAGAGTATAAGTCATCTCTTCCTGAAAAGACTGTCGTGCACGCAAAACAAGACATGATACATTAATCTACTCTAGTTGACATGTAGGCCCGTTTTATAGAAAAATTATAAAATATAAATGTTGAAGAGTGTGCTAGAGACTATCTATTGGAGATGTTGTTTCTAAAGATGATGTAGCATATGTTAGAGACAAGATTATCTCTAACTATTGGAGATGCCCTTAGAGCCCAGGGGGCATAGACCCACTCAATTTCTAGCATGTAGCTATAAGACCTAATTTTTCAGTCACGCGCATTTACTCAATTTCTGGTTCCTAGCTATATCTTGATACAACTCATTTGAAATGTGCCTCCACTCGTATTTTCTTCATGGTCTCCATGCCGTAACACTAGCATGTCATGCGTGTCCTTTCACCGCTTCTCCCAGTCCCAAATATGTAGGTACGGTAAATGTATTTTTGAATGACAATTCTACTCACGTGCATAATTGCATATAGGAAGGATCGAAGGACCTACGTGCCAATGCCATTTTTTTAGATAATGGAAGTCTGTTTCTGGTTTACATCAACTAGAGATCTTGTATACCATTCTGTACCACCATCAGCTAAAACAAAAAACGACCAAAAGCCAATAAACAAATTGTCATACAAAGACTAGGCTAAAAGTGAGACGGCCTCGAAAGTCGAAAGTAGGGGGAGTCCGGGAGAGGCGTCTTTGCTAAAGCGTCCCAGTGTCGACGAGTCGGGCGGACTCTGGGCAAGTTTGTTCCGCTCTCGCTCTCACGCGTGAACGCCATGCCCGGCGCGCGCGCAGCGCACACGCCGACGGTGCATATACCGCATGAAGCGTGCGCACGTACAGCCACATCACGAGCGCGCGCGGCGAGGATGAGCTGCGGGGTTTTCCCGGAAGAAACGTCGCGAAAAGATTTACGTGAGCTACTCGTTCCCCTGTGGCCTCTGCAGCTGTGCTGCTCCGCGCCCACCGTTGCGGTCGAGCGCGGGCCGGGACGAGTGGATAGCCACCTGGGCCTCTGCCGCGTCGCGCGTTCCTGGTTGGGGAGGGTTCCTGACGTGCCGCTTGCTCCTGCTAGCTTGGGCTCCCCCGCGGCCACGACGAGGCTGGGCCGTA
This sequence comes from Phyllostachys edulis, assembly GCA_036346405.1. Taxonomy (NCBI): domain Eukaryota; kingdom Viridiplantae; phylum Streptophyta; class Magnoliopsida; order Poales; family Poaceae; genus Phyllostachys; species Phyllostachys edulis. The sequence goes on from CM070555.1 coordinate 58,399,163, forward strand.
GAGTTTCGTCCTGGAGGCAATCACACTATAGAAAATGTGATGTTCTCTTCTTTTTTTTTTTTATTTAAAAAAGGTGCTTAACTTAGCTGATTTTTTATACAAAACAAAATTGTATAGTTCTTCTAAAAATGTACTATAAATTTTAGGAGTAAGTTGCAACGCGTAGTTCTCAAATTGAAGCTGTGCATGATGCTTGCATAGTAGTAAGATTACTAGACTACTAGACACTTCGATAGCACACATTATTATTTTTCAATATTTTACTGTCAACAAAACAGTGTTAATATTGAACTATTGATCGATTGGTTCGACGGAGAAGACGGGCAGCAGTCTCTAGCAACCGACAGAAAAGATCTGTCCAAGACGAGTAACTACAGACGTAAGACGGAGCAAAATCATGTTCCGGAAGCTTCTTTCTTTCCTCTACACCATTCTCCCACCCTCTCTCTGCCCCTGTCTCTCGATTCTCGAACCGTCTCTCCGACGTGGACACCGCAAATCCGTTCATGATTTAATACCCGTTCCTTCGTCTCTTCCCCAACGCACAGAGACTCCATTCCAATCCGGCGATTCCCAGCCAGCAGTAGCACGCGCAGCTTGCTAGCTAGGCGCTCGCGCTCCCATGGCGGACCTCTTCTTCGGGAGCCCCTTCCGGCGCCTCCTCTACGCCCGCCCCTTCGCCCCTGGCTGGCCGTCGTCGTCCGCCATGGGGGCCATGCACTGGGTGGAGACCCCGACCTCGCACGTGGTCAAGATCAACGTCCCGGGCCTGGGCAAGGACGACGTCAAGATCCAGGTCGAGGACGGCAACGTGCTGAGCGTCAGGGGCGCCGCGCCCGCGGCGAAGGAGAAGGAGGACGGCAAGGAGGCGGTGTGGCACGTGGCCGAGCGCGGGAAGCCCGAGTTCGCGCGGGAGGTCGAGCTGCCGGAGAACGTGAAGGTGGAGCACATCAGGGCCGGCGTGGACAACGGCGTGCTCACCGTCGTCGTGCCCAAGGAGCCCGCGCCGGCCCGGCCCAGGCCGAGGCCCATCGCCGTCTCCAGCAAGCTCTGATGGTGAGTCCAGCTAGTGTGCTAATGGAAAAGCATAATTGCTCTTTTGCTGCAGCGTCAATGTAAATCAATATTGCGAGTTTCACTTGTGAATCTTGTGATATGAATATGATAGGAGCGAAACAGAGGAATAATAATGATCGGATTGTATGTGTAGCAGATGTTGTGATCTTGTTTGCTTGGTTATGAGGAGTTGGCTAATAAAGAGACGATATTAGTGTGCTACTGCATCTAGGATACAATCTGTCCATTCATCAATACTTAGCAACCGACTAAATTATACACGGAGAGGTCCGAAATGCGTATGATACAGTGAGCCCCTTAAGATTGGCATCAGAGTACAAGGGTCACTTTCGTCCTTCATATTTGTACTTTTGGTGAAAGACACCGATCAGCACTCGGTACTAACCAGGGGTACAATTGGAGCGGATATTATCGGATATTGCTCATTTTATATATTTTTTATTCAGATATGGATAGTGTCTGATACATATTTCTTCATCTCATATTCGCTTCGCGAGCCTTCGGTCAGTCAGACAAATATTATCCGCTTCTTTTGCACCCCTACCTACGATATTAGACAGTAAGAGTGCAATCAGAGCGAACATAGAAAGACTCATAGTTATTAAGACGGTAAAACGAGACGAGACGACTCACCCCCCTCACACCTTTTAAGCGGTAAGGCGTGAGGCGAGGTGACGCCTTGCCACATCATAATGTGAGGCCACGTAGGATTGGAAAATATAGGATTTGAGGAATCATCTAATATATATTAAGTGATAGTTGTTTTGTTAAGTGATATATATTAAGAAGGGAAAGGGGAAGAAATGCCAGAAGGCTAGAACCCATCACAACCGCCCGCCCTGCCCGTCACCCTGCCCGCCCCGCTGCCCGTCGCCCTGCCCCGCCTCCTCTTTTACCCCGCCCGACCGATGCTCGGTGAGCGTTTCCTCTTTTCCCCCGCCTACCTCCCCTTTCTCTTCGTCTTCTTCGGCGGCGAGCGAGTGGCGAACGACCGAGCGCATGCCACACGCCCAGGGTTCAAGAAAGCGCTAGGCGCTAGGCGGGCGGTGGCCTGGGGCCTAGCGCCTAGGCGGACTAGGCGGCGCCCAGGCGGTGACTAGGCGGTGCCCAGACGGTCGACTTGGCTCCGCTGCACCCTCTTTTGGAGTATCGGGAGGTACACTGGGCATCAAAAACATATCCTCAATGCCAACTGTAATGGGTTCAAGAGAACCAGATATGACTTGACAATTCTCTGTGTTTGCGGCAATAACAACATCAATAAGACCCGGTGACGGCTCTTGAGGCTCCAATTCTATCACTACTGAAGCACAGTAATTTGATTCTTCCTGGTGGCAGTTATCTAAGGGGACAATGTCCATACCAGAACCTGGAGGTTCACCCAGCAGGAAGGGTACATGACATGAGGGAATTTTCCCAAACTGTGCACTCGATGAAAAGGTAATTGTCACTGCATAAAGGGCAGACAACTCATCAGCCCCTTCAGAACCTGAAACTGGCAAATCAGATCCCCAGGCACGGTTAAATGGCTCTGAATCAAATCTAAATGTGCAAGGTATTCTTATTTTGAGACCAGATGAGTGCAGGCAGTCAGGAATGCACGCGAAGTGCCTTCTAAGGATTTGCAATGTTTCAGCACCCTTTGAATCCATCACACGCAGCACTTCTTGTGTATAGCCAATTCTCTCAATGTTAGGTTGTGATGGCTTTTCTTGTTCCGGGGGAGTTGAGCTCACATCCTGTATACTTAGAATGTAGCCAGATGCTCTGCTCTGGATGCTGAAATTAGGCAATGTGAGGGCCCATGATTGCTTCACAACCAGTGGCACAACTCTTTCAAGATGAATGTAAGATGCCAAACAAGGCATACTCTTAAGATCTTGAACGGGACGTGGTGATGGGACATCAAACAAGGAACCTGGATGAGAGGGAGTGATACCTGAAGGTTGCTCTCCAATTCCCATGAGATGCCTCAGTTTCTTCCCGGGAATGCAAGACAACATCCGCAAACATATCCTGGATGAATCATCTGAAGCAGTGAGAAGGCAGTAGAAAAACATATGACACAAAACAAACAATATCAGAATGTCTACCATGCATAATTTCAAAACTAGAAAAGGGAATGTCTACCTTGCATGGTCCCGAACCTCTATGTCAGGGAAGGACTCGATGGTGAGCACAAGTAGGTGCGAGAGGGAGCTGGAGAGCGTCGCCGCCGTGGCGGCGGCGGCGCCCGGCGGGGGGAGGCCAGCTCGGCCTCGGCGGCCGCCGAGACATAGAGGAGAAGAAGTCGGCGCGGGATGTTAGCGAGGGCGTACCGTCAGCGGTGATCTCGTTCGCGGAAGGCGGTGTAGGTCGCGATCGCGTCCTCCTCGTGATGGCGGCTGCGGGAGGAGGATGGGCGGGGCTCGATCGCGTCATCGAGGTGATCCTCGGCGAAGGCGAGTCAGCCCGGCAGTATGTCGTGAAACGAAGGCGCGGCTTTTCGCTTTGATGGCGCCGTGGCAGAGATGGCGCGGCGAGCTCGACTCGTCGGCGGCGAGATCCAACCGGCGACGGGCCGGAACCCAGACGAGCTTGATTCGGCGGCGGGGAGGCCGAACCCTAGCGCGTCGCACGAGTGGATGAAGTGGTCGGGGGAGTCGGGCGCTCTTCTTCTTACTTCTGCCTCGGCGCCCGCCTCGCCTACAACCGCCGAGCGCCGCCTCCGACCGCCTCCGACCGCCTCGGACCCAAGCCCGCCTGGAGGACCGCCTCGGTGGAAATCGCAGCGGAAGAGACCCGACGCGCGCGTAGTCGGCGCCTAGGCGGCGATTTTTCCCGATTTTTAGAACCTTGCACACGCCACACCACTGCCACTTCGGCTTCGCCCGCCTCCCTCCACGCCCATTCGCCCGCGCCGCCTCCTCGGTCCTCCCTCAGCGCCGCCTCCTCGGTCCTCTCTCAACGCCGGTCCGCGCCGCCGCCTCCTGTCCTCCCTCAGTGCCCTCCGATCCTCCCTCAGCGGCAGCGCTAGCCCGTGTCACGCTGCCTAAGCGACGCCTTAATAACCATGGAAAGACTAATTGCTGAGATGTTAAAGGAAAAACACTCAGTATCCCATGCATGCTTAGATGCAGCAATCCACCCATCTGTTATCCTGTTCCTAAGTGAAGACACAACATATTTTTCTCGTACCAACCTGATATACGGATACATACGGACGGATATCGCTCATCCCATATCCGATTCCACATTTTTTCGTTGGAGTCGGAGTCGGACACGGATAGTGCCGGATAACCATATATCTCTTCTGTATTCACTCCGCAAGCTTTCTGTCGGTCGGTCAAGAATTATTCGCTTTGTTTGCACCCACTAGCGGCGTTAGGGGGGTGCCCCTGGTGCACAGCACCCTAAAAAAATATATTTTTTTACCTAGGTATCATTAGTATCATAGCATGAAGTAATACACATTATTGGTATGTATTCAACAATCTGCAAAGTACTCATACAGCTTGGAAAAGACCCCTCATAGAAGAATGATTAGCCAAAAATACATGCTATGGTGGGAGCCTTTGAGTCATTTGACTTTGTTTTCAATGCACACTTGATGCTTGTCATACTTGATACACAAATGAGTTGTCTCAGTCTTTGCAAAAGAGAGATCAAGATATTATTAATGTTATGTCACTTGTTAATTTGGCTAAGGATAGAATGCAACGAATGGGGTGTGATGGGTGGGAAGAATTCATTCAATAAAAGGTAACATTATTTTGCACTAAATATGGCATCAAAGTTTCTAAACCGGATGGTAGATATGTGCCTTATAGAAGATCATTATGTTTTTACCCAAAATAAACAAATGATGATCATTTTAGAAGAAAAGTGTATCTTGGCATCATTGATAATGTTCTCCAAGAGCTTGACAATCGGTTTGACAAGATTAATATGGAGTTGCTTGTTTGCATGTCCGTTTTAAATCCTATGAATTCATTTGCTTCTTATGATAGGGACAAAGTGCTTAGCCTTGTCAACTTTTATCCCAATGATTTTTAAAATACGGATTTAATGGGACTTTCTTTCCAACTTGGTAACTTCATTGATGATATGCGAAGCGATGATAGATTTAAGGGCCTAAAGAATCTCGGTGAGCTTTCTACTAAGCTTGTTGAAACAAGTAAGCATGGCATTTACAAGTTGGTGTGCTTGCTTCTCAAATTGGTATTGCTCCTACCGGTGGCAACGGCGAGCGTTGAAAGAGTATTTTCGGTGATCAATCTTGTGAAGAACAAGTTGAGAAATAGTATGGACGATCAAGTATTGAATAATTGTTTAATCACCTTTATAGAGTGAGACATCTTCTGGAAGGTTAGTGATGATGATATAATCAAGTGTTTCCAAGGAATGAGATCACGTCATGTGGTATTGTGATTTCTATTAGCTATTTAGGACTCTTTTATTCATATAAGATTTTATTTGAACTATTTGTACTACACTATTAGCTAATTTCGAACTCATTTGCGTAATTGTGTTGGACTTGTGAAATTACTTATGTGTCGTACAAGATATTTTTTTTCATCTTTGAAGTGTGCACCACTATTGCTAAATTTCTGGCTTCGCCACCGTTTGCACCCCTAGTATTAACACCATGTCTTGCTGGGCAAAGCGAGCTTGTAACACCCGTTCACCCCAACTCTTTTTCTACTAACTCGGCACTAGACAAATATTAGACTATACTTCATCTTTTGTTTGAACACCTATCTCAAGATTCCTAGCTCCGCCACTATGTTCAGTCTTCACCCATTAGATACCCATTAGATCCTTATTAGACTATACTTCATCTTTTGTTTGAACACCTATCTCAAGATTCCTAGCTCCGCCACTATGTTCAGTCTTCACCCATTAGATACCCATTAGATCCTTTTGCTGAACACAATCATAGCAAAAGAAAAAGCTCCAGCACTGCTGACTGAGGCTAGGAGACAGAAAGAGATGAAAACAAAATTGGAAAAGGGTCAAGAGTTGATGAGTGTAGTAGGAGACGAGGAAGATTATGAGAGTATCAATACAAATGCAGGAGACAATAGTGGATGTTGAATTTTCCCAAGGCAAGAGTTGTACCAGGAAAAAGAGTGCTAAAAAGGAATAAGGGTGGGGGAAGACATAGACTGTGTTGTGACGCGGGTTGGTTGGGTCTGGGTCATGCCAACGCCAAGGTTACGAGGCTTAATTGAAGAGAAATGGGAGAAACTAATTACTTTGATTATTCATTGTTTGATTGATAATGGATATATGTTATCCCTTTTATAGGGATAACCTGACTTGACACTTAAAAAGTAATTTAAAAGGAAACATATCAATTCAATCAAACTTTCCAACTACTAAAAATAACATTCCTAATAGATAAGATCATATCCCTACTTGATAGATAAGGAATTTCAAAATAACCTACCTAACAAGCTATTCTTTATCTCAGGAAACCCATCAACCATATATGAAAAAAATAACAGTGCTACAATACCGATGGGTACTATTGACATCTTTGCTACGATTGCATGGTCTTTTTCACACATCGATCAAATTTATCCACACATTGCTCTAATTGCATCGCGTCTTGCTCCATAACAGGCTGAAGACATTAAAAATACCATTTTGGAATGCAAGGGGCCTGAGCAACCCAGGTAGAGATGCTAGAGAGATTAAGGGCTTGGTGCCTCATTTAGTGAATGGAGGTTTGACTCATCTTTGGTATGCATATGACACTGTTTTGTTCCTACAAGTAGATGATCAACCCATCATCAATACCAAGTTTATCCTTTATTGCTTTGAATGCATGTCAGGATTGAAGGTTAACTACTAGAAAAGTGAGATTTCTGTGTTGGGGGGTGTCTGAAGATGAATAACTAAGAGTTACAGGTATGTTTAACCGTCAAGTGGGGAGCTTACCAATGAAACACTTAAGGATTCCAGCGAGTGATAACAAATTAACCATTGCAGATTCGAGCTTTCTTCCACAAAATGTTGAAAAGAGACCTGGGACCTGAAATGTGGGAACCTATCATCTGGGGGGAAGTCAATACTGATAAATTCCTGTTTAAGTAGTATTCCACTTTATACTACGGGATTTTATCTTTTGTCTAAGGGAATTCAATAGAAGATAGATGCAATTAGAGCTAGATTCTTCTGGTAGGGGGTAAGTAATAAGAAAAGGCATGCCCCCAGATCGGGACGTGGAGTTCGTAATCAAACTAGTGCCCGGTACTGCTCCAATATCCAGAAGACCTTATCGGATATCTCCCAATGAGCTGGTAGAGATGAAGAAACAGCTTGGAGAATTGCTTGACAAAGGCTTTATCCGACCGAGCTCCTCGCCTTGGGGATGCTCGGCCATCTTTGTCAAGAAGAAAGACAAAACTTTGCAGATGTGTGTGGACTACCGTCCGTTAAATGAAGTCACTGTCAAAAACAAGTATCCTCTTCCTCATCGATGATCTTTTTGACCAATTGACTAGAGCCCGAGTCTTTTCCAAAATTGATCTGCGATCAGGCTATCATCAGATCAAAGTCAGGGCTGAGGATATTCCTAAGACGACCTTCTCTACTCGCTACGGCTTGTACGAGTATACTGTCATGTCCTTCGGCTTAACAAATGCTCCAGCATACTTCATGAATCTAATGAATTCAGTATTCATGGATTACTTGGACAAATTAGTTATCGTGTTCATTGACGACATTCTCATTTACTCCAAGTCTGATGAAGAGCATGAACAACATTTGAGGCTTGTGTTGGATACATTTCGTAAGCATCAGCTGTATGCAAAATTCAGCAAGTATGAGTTCTGGCTCAAGAAAGTCAACTTTTTGGGACATGTGTTATCCGAAGGTGGTATCACTGTTGCTCCAAGTAAGGTACAAGATGTACTAAACTGGGGTCAGCCCAAAAATATTTCTGACATCTGAAGTTTTTTTGGACTTGCGGGTTATTACCGTAGGTTCATTGAAAATTTCTCCAAAATCGCAAGACCTTTGACTCAGCTTTTGAAGAAGGAGAAGAAGTTCAAATGGTCAGCCGAGTGTGAAGAAATTTTTCAGCTTTTGAGAGAACTCCTGACCAAAGCTCCAGTTCTCACTTTGCTAGATATCCACAAGAGCTTTGATATTTATTGCAATGCATCTTGCTATGGACTTGGGTGTGTTCTCATGCAAGAGGGCCGAGTTGTGGCATATGCATCCAGGCAATTGAGGCTTCATGAAGTAAATTATCCTACTCATGACTTGGAATTGGCAGCCGTAGTCCACGCTCTGAAGATTTGGCGACATTACCTCATCGGTAATCGCTGCGAGATCTATACTGATCATAAGAGTCTGAAGTACATATTCACTCAAGCTGATCTAAATATGCGACAAAGGAGATGGCTTGAGATGATCAAGGACTATGATATGAGAGTTCATTATCACCCAGGCAAAGCCAATGTAGTGGCCGACGCTTTGAGCAGAAAGTCGCAGTGCAACTGCTTGTCGGTAACACCTCTTGCTAAAGGCTTGTGTGCTGAATTTCAACGCCTAAGTCTTGAAATGGTTGAAGAGGGATTTATCGCTGCCTTAGAAGTGAAATCCACACTTGAGGATCAGATCCTTAAGGCTCAGAAAACCGATGCTGAGATAGCCGAAATCAGGGAAAATTTGAAGACAAGTAAAGCCAAAGAATTTTCTGAAGACGCCCAAGGTATCATTCGGTATGGCAACCGTTTAGTGGTACCCTCGGATCCCTAGTTGAGAGAGCTAATTCTTAAAGAGGCTCACAACTCCAAGTTTTCTATACATCCTGCGAGTACCAAGATGTACCAGGATTTGAAGAAGACATTCTGGTGGAGCCAAATGAAAAAGGCAAATTGCACAGTATGTTGCTAAGTGTGATATTTGTCAAAGGGTCAAAGCCGAGCATTTGAAACCAACTGGTACCCTTCAACCGCTACATATTCCCAAGTGGAAATGGGAGGAAATCGGTATGTATTTTGTTACCGGTCTTCCAAGGACTCAGAATGGGTCCGATGCCATTTGGGTGATCATTGATCGTCTGATGAAGGTTGCTCATTTTATTCCTATCAAAACCACCTTCAATGGTCATAAGCTAGCAGAGCTCTACATTTCCAGAATTGTTTGTCTCCACGGTGTACCGAAGGTCATTGTCTCTGATCATTGCCCTCAGTTCACTTCATACTTCTGGAGTTGTCTTCATCAAGCAATGGGGACTGAACTCTCTTTTAGCACTGCTTATCATCCTCAAACCAGCGGTCAGACCGAGAGGGTGAATCAAGTGATGGAAGATCTTCTCAGAGCCTGTGTGCTGTCATATAGCAAGAACTGGGAAAAGTGCATGCCGTATGTGGAGTTTTCCTACAACAACAGCTACCAAGCAAGCATTCAAATGTCACCTTTTGAAGCATTGTATGGAAGATCTTGTAGGACTCTGTTGAACTGGTCCGAGTCTGGAGAAAGACCATTCTATGGTCCAAACTTGGTGGTGGAAGCCGAAGAGCAAGTTCGTCTGATCCGAGACTGACTGCGCACTGCACAATCTCGTCAGAAGAGCTATGCTGACCATCGTCGCCGAGAGTTGAGCTTTGAGGTAGATGACCATGTATATCTTAACGTATCACCTATGAAGGGCACTCATCTCTTTCAGGTGAAAGGAAAAGCTAGCACCTCGTTATATCGGACCTTTCCGAATCATTGCAAAACGAGGAGCTGTAGCATATCAGCTGGAATTACCGGACTCTCTTTCAGCAGTACATGATACATTTTATGTCTCTCAACTGAAGAAATACCTTCGTGTTCCTACCAAGCAACTTCTTATGAGAATCTTGATCTCCAACCAGATCTTTCCTACTAAGAACAACCGGTGCGTATCCTCGATGAAATGAAACACAGGACAAGAAACCGCACCGTCAAGTTCTTGAAAATCCAGTGGAGTAATCACACGGAAGAGGAAGTCACTTGGGAACGTGAAGATCTGATGAGGATTGAGCACCCCCACATCCTCCATGATTGAAGTGCCTTCGAATCAAGAAAGGCAAGGTTAAACAAAGCAATGTAAAAGAAGATATAATAACAACACCATGTTGTTCTTAATGATCTTTCTTTTTCTATCTTTGAAGGAAATAAACACAACAGATGTTGTTTATCTATCTTTCTATCTTTGAAGGAAATCAAAACAACAGAAGTTGTGTTTCTAGAAAAGATCTGTTCAGCTTCATTCTATTCCAACTCCTGAACTACTTGGAATCTCGGGACGAGATTCTCTTAAGGGGGGAGGGGGAGGTTTGTAATAGCCTCAAGTTAGTGAACAATATTAGTATGCATTTCATATCATATTTGTCATTTTAGAGCATGTACAGAAGCTGTTACTCCCTCTATATGAATATACTTGACGTTCAAGCCCCTAATCTCCTCCTTTGAAACGTCAAATAAAAAAATCGGAGGTAGTACTTTTTAAAACCTAAGGTCCAAACCCTAATTTCAAACTCGTTTTGAAGCTTCCTAAGAAAATACAAGTCAATACTTGTATTGAAGCCTGGGAAGTATTTTTATCAAATACTAGATTATTTTTCACAAATTAATATTATTTTTGTCAATTTTTTTTAGAAATCAGTTTGAACTTATGAAAAACCTATGTTCCTTTTTAAACCTTTTCGGTTAAGTATTTTTAAGTAAGTATTAAAATGTGAATAGTGGTTTTCAAAATTTATCTGGGACATATATCATCCCAGTAGTTTCTCTGAAAAATTTCGTATTTCTTTAAATTTATTTGATATTTTTAAGCCACTGGTCAAACTTTTAAAGTTTGATTTTGGTTTTAGTCGTCAGCCCAAGCCAATTGGCACTATAGCGACTCAAACCTTAGCAACATGGTTTAGACCCAACCATGTTCCTTTAGAACCGACCCCGTCACGTTCATAGGGCTCAGCCCAATCCTTTGCTTGCGAGCTGTCTGATTTCAAACAGACCGTCCAGATGCATTGGGCCGTTCGGACTAGGGATGGGAAATGGTAAAGGATAATCCATTTTATCCGATATTCGTATCCGAGAAAACACAAATGTGGTAAATAAAATCCGTATTTGAATAGTATTCATATCCGTATTCTGTGTTATTCGTATCCGTATTCGGCGTTATTCGTATTTGGGGGAAAATGGATAGTATTCGTATCCGTATTCGGTGTTATTCGTATCCGAGAAAAAAACCCCGGATAGTATCCGAAAAAACAAATACTATCCGGGAAAAACGAATACGAATACTATCCGTTTTTTCACGGATCTGAATCTGAATACTATTTGTTCTACCGAGATTTGTCGCAAAAGTTGTAGGATATTAGCATTCGAATCGAATTGAGTACATATTCGATTCAATTAAGATTAGTTCGACATTCAATTCAGATTCAGTGATTCGAGAATGTTGAATTCAGATTCGTATTCGTTTTAAAATAGGGATTCGTATTCGTATTCATTTTAAAAATAGGGATTGATATTCGTATTCGGGACTATTCGATTCGTATTCGATCCGTTTCCATCCCTAGTTCGGACCATCCGAACGTTCCATGCGATCTACACCGTCCATTTTCAATTGGACGCGCCATCTTAATTGGTTAAAACCAAAACGCGCCTTGCCTTTGGACCGTTCGATTTCAATCGAACCATCCACATTGATTGTGCCATTCGGACCTTCCGAACGCGCCATGCAATCTGGGCCGTCCATTTTGAATCGGACCGTCCGCGATTTTCATCGGGCCGTGCCTTTTTCAATTGGAAAAGCCCAACGCGCGCGAGCCGTTAGATTCAAAATCAACCGCCAGGATCAATTGGGTCGTTCGGACCGTCCGAACGCGCGTTGATTTTGGACCGTTGGATCTTGATCGGACTGTCCTCATTGAGTGGGCCGTTCGGACCGTCCGAACAACCCGTTGATCTCAACCGTTGAATCTAGATCCAACGGTGCCGCTTTTATTCGTTGGAAACTCTTAAGCGTGCCCCTTTTCATGACTGTTGGATTTCGATCGCATGGTCAATATGAGTTGGGCCGTTCGTACCATCCGAATGTCCCACTCAATCTAGGTCGTTCGTTTGCGATCAGACGATTAACATTCGTTTGAGCTCACCGTTTGGTTTTGCCGTTGAGACTGACCGCTCGGGCCCGCAAGTCAGTAACTCAATTTCATCTTCTCCGCGCTATTTCGCCAGCTCCGAGCACATCGGCGTTGAGGTGGCATTGCGTCGCATTTTCGTAGCATGCAACCGCCATTTGGCACCATTTTGCTGCCATTGTCGCCACGCACAAGTTTTCCTTGACTTCTCCGGCGAGGAAGCTATAAAAACCCTCATTTTCCTTCTCGGCCAAATTGATGCCACAGTGGTTTGTTCCTCATCTCCGGTGTATCCTCTCTTTCTTACACATTTGTTCATCTCTTAATGCCTTGTTCATCCTGTTAATGGAAGCTCTTGGCATTGTTTGTAGATTGAGAACGCGAGCTTGTGTGTTGGGTTGTCCAGAGCGCGCCCGGAGCGCCGCTGCTGTGGATTTTCTTCGCTCCGGTGAGCTCCTGTGTACCATTTGCGCGTCACATCATGTTCTAGGGTATGCTGAGCAAAACCCCTCAATTAATTTCATCTTTGGTCAAGCAGGTTGGTTGTATTTCGAAAATCTCCTGTTTCGGCCAAATTTGACCCCTTTCGTCTCCAACTCCGGCAGGGTGGGCCATTTCTCAATTCATTTCTTTATGAGCTTCCTTTTGACCTAAATAACCTAACCCGATAACTCACTCTTCATTTCCATGCTCAGGTCATCTTGTCGCCATGGTTCTCTATATTGTCGTTTCAGTCTTTTGTCGCCGGCGAGCTCTAGAGCTTCTCCGACCATCCTCTCAACTCAGGTAGTTTCTTACTAGCTCCTAGTAGCTCAAGTGAGTGCTAGTTCACGCAATGTGCTTTCAAATCGGCAAAGTTCACGATCCCATCTGCTCTGTTGTTCTCGGACAGCCCGACAACACTGTAGCAGAGCTTTAGCTGCTAATCCCTGTCGTTTAGTTCTAGCGAATGTTAATCTGGTTTAATCCTTTGCTAAAAATAGTTTTAAACATAAGTATTTTGTTAATTAAACCTTTTGCACATCAATAACCTTGATCTACATCTTTTCTGCATTTTATCAGTTGGTATTTTTTTCTCAATGTTTCATTGCTATCATTCTTTTATGTACTGATCTTACCGACGCGAGTGAGTATATTGCTGAGCAACCTGAGTGTGAACAAGTGGTTTATTACCAAGGCAAGCATCCTCTTGCACCATGTTGATCCCAGTTTTGATACTTTAGTATTTTGAAATGCAGTGTTAACTGTGTGCATGCTATTTGTGAAGTATCAATACTTTGTGAGTTAGTTAGTTATATATCCCAATCTTGTGGATTATCCTAAATCAAATTCATACACTTATGCTTAAGATAGAAATCTGGTGCTAGTATTTTGGGTCTTTAGATTTTTGCTTAGCCTTGCAAGTCCGTAGAACGTTAGTTGTTTGACAAGCTTATCTTGTCAGACCTGGGAAACATTTTCTGGTCTATTATCTTGGTTTCTTTGTTCAGTTTGGTTAAAACTGAAAGTTAAGTTAAGCTTTGTTTGATAAAAATTTGGTTTAGATTTGGACAAGTGTTTGCTAGTGATGGTGCCTTCGTGCACGAGACTTGGGAATGTGGTAGTCTTGTCCGGATCGTCAAGGACCGAACTTTAACCTGTCAATTCAAGTACCTTACGTACTTCCACACGCGGTGTATGGGCGCTACTTGGTTAAGTAAGGGGCTGATGTTATTGAGTTGAGGAACTGGTGGAGTGAGGACATTTGTGAAGTTCACGTGTTCGTAGGGCTCTGATTTCAATTCTATATGTGCAGGTGAGCACTATTTTATTTTCAGTTCATTGAATCGGCATTCCCGACACAACATGTGTGCCCCGGTTAGCAAGTTCTATTAGTAGCTTGTACTAAGCAGGATTAGTCGCACATGGGTGATTCAACTCAATAATGTCAACTTGCTGAAAAATACCGAGTCTTGGTTTACCCGGCCGACATACCTATGGTAGTGTGCTACTCTCCCGGGGGCTTACGGGCTGACCAAGTCATGTGGGTAAAGATGTACACCCCTGCAGGGTTTAAAACTATTCGAATACCCATGTCCCCGGTTACGGACAACACTTGTTTTGATGGACACCAGAGTATAGACTTTTGATTTAAATTGTTGTCTTTGGGTATGCTTGGTTCAGCATGAAGGATTATTCATGCTTGTTCAAGTCAAAGTGAACAGCCACTTTGATTTGCTTTGTGTTCTGTTTAATTTCTCAATTACTTGTTGTTTTGATCCAAACTTGTTTATAAAATTGCCTTAACCGAAATTGGTAAGTATAGAAGTGAAACCTGTTGCTTTATGCAAACTAATGCCACTACAACCTTTCCTGTTGTCAGCCTTATGCATATAAAAGTTCTAATCCTTTGGTTAGGTTCTACTAAACACTTCTTTTAGTAGTTTTGTGTAAGTCTTGCGAGTACCTTTTGTACTCAGGTGCTTTAACCACTTGTTGCAGGTGAGGACAATTATGTGTACGACACATCCGTTAGCACCGATCAGGGCGACGCTAACGAATGATGCTATTTCGACCTCCACTCAGTTGCCTGAGGGTGTTAGGGCACACTTGGTGGTTCTTTTGCTGTTTATACTTTGTTTCCGCTGCATAACTTTGGTTAGATGACCGACTGTGGTCACTTGTATCTTTTGAACCGAACCAGTCTTGTAAAGTTTTGTTATGTATATATGTTGTATGCCTTGTATGACTGTGTACAATGTTGTAAAGGATATGTGCACATTAGTCTTGATCTTGTGAACTAATGTGAGACACATATCCGGGAACCTGGCATTGGGTTCATTCCTTGTTAACAATTATACTTTCGGGTGTAATCCTTAACTTGGAATGTATCCAATACCTAGGGTCCTCACACATGCCTAGACACGTAAATAAGAAGTCAAGATTATAACTAACAAAAGTTCGCTTAAAAGTGAGCCCCGTGTCGTGAAACTTGTCCACGACGATGTCGTCCATGAGGCGTGCCATCTCTGGCGTCATGTGGTTCACCCAGTCGCTGGCCACGCCCTTCTAGAAGAGGGCTTTACGCGGGATCTTCATGCGCAAGCTCATGTAGCCCGTCTTGTTTGCCTCCAGGCTCCTCAGGTTCTCGAGGCTGCACAGCTCCACGATGGTGTGGACGACGCCAGCCTTCTCCTCCGCCTCGGAGAACGGCAGCCCGACGAACCGCGTCATCTTCCTGACGTTTTCGGTGGGGTCACGCAGTGGCTCCTCATACTGCAAGAAGAGCACATTTTCTGGCGTCGCGGCACTCGCCCGCTAGTACCCGAGGATGTGGTCCCAGAATGGCCTGCACATCTTGGTGCCGTCGCAGACGGACTCGAAGGTTTCGGCGAATGACACGTCGGGCAGCAGCCGCCCGGTGAAGTGCCACAGGGAGACGACCATGTCCTTGGGGTCCCTGCAGATGTAGACGACCTTGCAGCCACCGGCACTAGCGGTCGGCGCGGTGCCTGGAAGCATGGAGAGAGGCATGTGTGTGTTCATGAGGCGCGGGGACGGGAGCGCGTCGAGCATGGCCTCCCGGCCTGCAGTGAAGAGGCCCTCGAGGAAAGGGAGGCACTGGTGTGGGTTGAGGTGGCGCAGCGGGTGCCCAGCGCCGGCTGGCTGGTGCGCGCTTCGTGCCATCGTTGCGAAGGCCAGGGCGTTGAGCCACGTGGTGCCGCACTTGGGCAGGCTGGTGACGATGACGTCATCGGGGCGGGGCACGAAGCGGCGTTGGAGGGAGACGGCTGCCAGGACCCACGTATCCGACAGCCAGAAGCCATGGTAGCAACGGAGTCTCATCGGCAGGTTGACCTCCATCTTGCTCGGTAGGGCGGAGACCAGGTCGGCGAGCCCTTGCGGGTCTATAGACTGTCAGTCAAATTTTCAACTATTGGATCAAACAAGTAACGAACCAGATTAAACAACAAATAATACATAATACACAAACATATGCTGACCAATCCTTATTGGATTCCTGATTCTGGCCCATTAATTTATTTTTTTGTTGTCTCGTTATCTTTTGCTGTTCTTATTGTGGGCTGTTCAGATTTTGTATTGAGCCGGTAATTCTTGTTGGGCCTCAAACTTGGACAAGAATTACTCAGCCCATTAACAAACTGAGAAGTAATGCAACAAACTTGCAAACCAAGTAAAATCGATCTCAAGATGAAGAAAGATGAAGAAATTGAAGACAATCCAAGGTGCACTTCAGGAACAAATTACAAATCTCAATTTCAATTTGAAACTACAACATTTAGTAATGCTACAGACTTTGTAACGATTTATGAAATTCTATATGTAATAGGTAGATTACAGTTGAATGATGTACTACCATGTGCTATGATTTGCATGACAAATTTCAAGAACAAATTATAAATCTCAATTTCAATTTGAAATGGTAAAGTCTATTAAGGAAAACATCTATTACAATATTACAAACTATATTGAGGAAAACAAGATAGATCACATCCATCTATTACAATATCGGGAACACAAGATGGATCTCAACCAAAATCTATTAAGGAAAACATCTACTACACGATACTATACTTCACATAAACAAACTCATGATCTAGCACATCAATATCAGGAACTATACATGGAATCAAATGTCTCCTACTACACAAGAGTACTCGGGATCATTGCGACATAGAGATGAAAATCTAAATTCTGCAACCAGGAGATGGCCAATCAACCTACAAAAAACAAATTAATATAACTACATTACTATAAAAACAAAGGAAAAATTGAAAGAATAATAAGAAAACACAAGGTTGGACATACATACATTCTCAACACTGACAGGCCTGGCCTTATTGTCCTTATTGAGTACAGTTCAATCAGGAGCTTCCTTCAAGATGGTTTTTTGTTTACTTTGTGGAGAAATCACTTGAACCTCTAGTGAATGCTGGTAAATTGAAAGAATAAGATACTTAATGAGGCTCTAAATAATAATGAAATTAGGTTCCAATAAAACTCAACTAAAAACATGAGACCACTACATTTACAAAAATTAATTAACCAACTTGAAACAATCAAATTTTAGTTTATTTACAACAACATTATACATAAATTACAATAAATATATTATGTAATTTTTGTTCATGCTCATTGTAACTATTATTGATTACAGTAAATATATTATGTAATTTTTGTTTGTGCTCACTATAACTATTATTGAAACTCTTAAAAACTCATATTTCCACCATATGATTCATAATCTAACATATACTTTGAGAGATTGAGCAAAAACGAAGACAAAAGAAAACAGTCAAATGTTGTTTAACATTACCGTTCAAACAACAGACTATGAAATATACTCCTTGTCAAAGATATCTTAACATTGTAGAAATGAATATTCCTTGTGTCCATATTGTATGTCTGTATTCTTAAAAGAAAGATCTGAATTTTAAATTAATTGAATCACTCCTTTAAATTTCAACAAACAAAACATTTCCAAAATAAGTATCTGTACAAAAGAATCAGCCATTATGAAAAGAATAAAAAAAACAAAGAAAAACAACATAATTCTTACAAACATTAAAATACTACAGTTACAGAGTTGGTTCATTAGTTGCTCACATTTTTCAAAGTTGAACTTCACTTTCCTGACGCTAACAGCTCACAGTACAAATAATGCACTCAAGGTATATTCCAACAGCTACCATACCGTCATATCATTTCATGAGTAAACCAGCCAAGCTACTAATTCCCTTTACACAACTCTTAAAAGAAAATAATAATAATAATAATAATAATAATAATAATAATAATAATAATACGTTCTAATAAAAATGAACTCAATAACATGACACTACCACACTTAGAGAATAAATTAACCAAATTAAAACACATGACTATCAACTATACCCATTGAGAAAGATAACTTAACATTCAAATAAACTCTTGTCAAGATCAATATTCCTTGTATACATATTGTATTCTCACAAAAAAAAATAGGTTTATATATGAAAGAAGTTTAATAGCTCCTCTCAAGTTCAACAAACAAAACATTTCGAAAAAAAGTGTCTGACAAAAAACATTAACCATTATGAATAGAAAAAATAGAAGCAAACAAAAAAACTCGGTCAGTTAGAACTAGGACATGGCAGTGTAAAACCATGCAACCACATGAATACCATTGATCATTCAAGGAAATACTACCAGACCCCCACTCTAAATAATCATGAGATTGCTACAGTTACAGAAGAAATAGATGAATAACAAGAGAAAGGAATTAAAGTCAGAAAGATAGTGCTACTAAAGTTACAGTGTGAAAGCATCTAGGCCCCTAAAAATTATTTTAGTAATTAATGACAATATGTGAATATGGGACTAACATATTTATTGAGTATTTACAAGGTTAAGTCCCAATGCTGAATATGACAAATTCGAGATGTATGCTAAAGGACAACATGAAGATCAATATGGTTCCAAGATAAGGTACAAATAGTCTAGGATCCTTTTTATGTTTACCAGTCTTAGGAGAAAAGGATGGAAGACTGGATTTTAGGTTAAATGTCGTACTAGTAAGAGGGACCATGACTAGTAGCTTGATAGCATGTTCTTGTGCTATTTGGATCAATTTAGGATCATGCATGCACTTAGAATTTGATTTGGTAGCCAACTATGCTTTGTCAGGATAATCGGTAGTACCGACGTTATGTCGGTGGTACTACCGCTCAGCGGTATGACCAGGATGGTAGTGCGGTACTACCGCAACCCGGTTGTACCAAAAAATAGTTGGCAGTACGTAATTTCTAGAGTGACACCATTTTGGTTTGATTGCTAACCCTGAGAGCGGTGTTTCCGGAGTTTCCTCGGCGGTACTACCACAGAGTGGTATGACCACATTTGTTCAGCGAAACTACCGCACCCCGGTGTTACCGAAAAATTAGCGGTATGTATTTTTCAGAGAGTGCCCTTTTGGACTCTAAGGTGAAGCAGTAGTACCACTCGTATTTTTCGGTATGACCGGCCAGCAGAACTACCGCATGTTGCATGGCGGTAGTACCACGCTGAATTTTTCAACGACTATGTCAGAGCAGTTAATGCGTCTGTTATAGCCGTTCTGCACGGTTAGGTGAGGTGCGGTAGTACCGGCCATTACATGGTGGTACTACCGCATTTGCTGAAAAGTTGGGGTTTTCCCCCCAATGGTCGTATTTGTTGGTGGGAGGTATAAATACCCCTCCACCTGCTCAAGGACAGCATGCTAGACTTCATTTAACATCCTTTGAGCTTGAGCATCCTCTCTACTCCTCCAATACACTTGTGCATTCATTGTGAGGTAGTTGAGCCAAAATTCAAGTGCATTCATTCTGGATTGATCCATTGCATTTGTTTGTCGTCAAGCGAAGATCATGTTTTATTACTCTTGGTGTTTGCCAAACATCTAGACGGCTTAGCAGAGTTAGCACGGTAATCTCTTCAAGAAGATTGTGAAGAGGCCCGGTGCCAATTGTGAGTGGTTTGGTGTTCGCCATCTCCGGAGCGGAGGAAGAACAACCACTAGTGATCGAGGGAAGGCTTAATTTGTGGAGCCGACTTGATTAGTTCAGGCTTCCTCAATGTGGACTAGTGAAGATCGGCAAGTCTTCGATACCACGAGAAAAACTCCATTATCTCAATTGTGGTTATTTCTTGTCTTTACTATTTCCGCATTTACAATTCTAGTAATTATCTTGTGTAGAATTGCTTAGCTAGAATTGTATCTAGTTTAGACTTAGTTCGTAATTGACTTAATTTGTTAATTAGTTCAAAATTTTTAAAACCTCCTATTCACCCCCCCTAGTCGGTTATCCCTGATCCTACACAGTGGAAATTAATGAATTTTACATAACATCATCAACTATACAAACTGCAGAAATGAACTGTAAAAATATTAAAACGAAGTTGAAAAAAGTACATACAGTTTCAACAATAACAGGCATGTCCTTAGACTCCTTACTGGCCTTTTTTTACCAGAAAGCATTTGACAGCTTTCTGCAAGTTGGTTTCTTTTTTACTTTGTTTAGAAATCACTTGAGCATCATCCTGCGAATAATCCAATGTAACCATATATATAGCAGTATGGAAAATTAACATAAAGTTGCAACGTAATTAACATTAACACTTCAAAAAATCAGGAACAACATAAAAACGTCTATGCAAGATTCAATTGTTTTCTCAGCCAAAAAAGTCATATTTTAGTTTAATTACAGCTTCATTATACATAAATTACAGTAATTTATTTACATAATTTTTGTTTAAAAAAATACCTCTCTAGGAGAAGGAACCTGAGTCTGTGAAATTTGCTCCATTGATTGAGATAATTGTTTGTCATAAACCTAGAAATTAACAAGAAAGCAAAAAGCAATTAATACAAAACTAATGGTAAAACTTATAGAAATAATATTCAAAACATAAAAAATAATCAAAAAGAAAAATAAAACACTACCTTGTTACAAAAACGTTGAGAATATCTAACAAAAGGACTAGGAGACACTGAATCAGGGACAATTTCATTCTCCTTATTCGCAAATGGATCATATGACTCATGATTTAATTTGTCATCATCAAAAACAAGCAGTTGAAATCTTAGACTACTTTCATCCCACATGTGAAGTGTTTCGTCACAGTTTTTGAATCCAGGGAGCCTTGGTTTCACTTTCTTATTACTAGAAACAAGTGCATCTGAAATTATATATACAAAAAAATTAAACAAAATTATAAACATATCTGGATACAACTAACTATCAGGTAGCAAAAATTACCTTTTGGCAAGGAAATATTACCATCATCAGCAATCTTGGGATTAGAGCATTGGGGTGTGCAAAAAGATTGATCTATAAAAATAAATAAATCACCAATTACAAATAGCATCTGTAGGCCGCGAGTGGCTGCCGAGCACTAGTACACACGGGCAGCAGCAAGCGTAAGGCTTACATCCATGAGCGAGCAGCCAAGCACTATGGCGCTTCTCAGAGGCATTTCAGCAAACACCCGAGCTGCAATTCTCTCCTTATCAGTCATTCTCACGCACGAACGAGTGGACACACACACACTAACACACACATAAACATTCGAGCACACAAGCAAACATGCACAAACGCGTAAAGACGACGCAATGGAGGATACACGCACCTCAGCTCCATGTTTGAGCCTGCGCCAACGACCACCTCCTCCGCGACCTCTACCAGCGGCGGCGACGTCAAAGCCTTCAACTCGCCGTGTCGTGCCGGCACGACTCGCCTCTGGCGAGGTCCAAGCATGGCCCAAGGCACGACGAGCCATCACCGTGCCGTAGTGGCTCAGGCACGTCCTTGGGCGAGCACTGCCCAAGAAGACGAAGGGGACGAGAGAGACAGAACGAGGAGGTGGTGGTGGTGGCGGCAATGATGGGAGAACGTTGTCATCCGCGTAGAAGATGTCCTCCATGGAGCCCCTCAGTGGGTGCTGAGGCTGAGAGGAGGAGGCGGTGTCGGCGCGAGCGGGAGACGAGAGCTCCGTGGGGGAGTAGCCCGCTCGGTGGAGGCGGCAAAGGATGATCGACATGGTGGATTAGCTGGTGCCAACAGAGTCCTCGTCGTCGGAGTCAGGGGAGGAGGAGGGCTCCAGGCGGAGGTGGAGGGGCGGAGGCGACGGCGGGGGCGGAGGGACCAGGCGGAGAGCCACGGGTAAGGGGAGGATGATGATGAGAGGGGTTTGGAAGGGAGAAGGAGGAGATGGTGGAGGCGAGGCGGGTGGTGTTGGTGGACGGTGGGGGAGAAACCCATGGCCGCCGTGGCTATGGATGGAGGTGGTGGATGATGGGGAGTAGAGGTCTGGAGGAGAGCGAAGGAGGAGGGGTTTAGGGGATTGGGGATTTTTTTTTGTCTGGTTGAGGGGTGAGGATGATGGTGGTGGATGGATGGTACTCCTTGAGTTGGGCCAGGCCGGGGGTGGGGAGCAATGGGTTTGGGCCAAGCTGCCTGGCCGGGGGAAGGGATAGCAATGGGACTGGGCTCTTCGTGCAGTGCCGGCTCAAGCTCTGCCTAACCCAGTCGTCTTGCCCGACATCTCAGTAGTCTCGGGCCCGCCCGGCCATGCCGACCAGTTTGTTGCGTCTTGAGTGTCGTCTTAGTGCTTAAGGCATGTCGTCTTGATCGGACCTTGGCTGGCCCAAAAATGCACGGCCCAAGTCCCAGCTCTGCTCGAAGCTGCACAACTCGACGACGCCGACCCCCTCCTCTGCCTCGGAGAACGGTAGCCCGACGAACCGGGCAAGCTTCCGGACGTTTTCGGCGGGTCGTGCAACGGCTCCTTGTACATGAACCCTAGCATCCTCTCTTCTCTCCATTTTCCTCCAAATCTCTTCGTGATCTTGTCGTTCTCATAACCTGAATTGCTTCTTCTTTGCGCCACCATGCGCCGCGATTTTTCCAAGATCACCAACACAATATTTTGGTGAAGATACTAAAATACTCCTTCTTGATCGTTACATCCTTGACTGAGTCCAATCTTAGGAAACAATCTCATGCTTCGCCACGCGTAGGTTCACCAATGACTTTTCTCATGTCGGCAAGTCTCTCTCATCCGACCCCCATCAGACCGCCTCAACACTTGCATCGACTCAAGTCACTTGATGCAATCCGTTGCACCAAAATTTTCCGATTTTATCCATCTTACGCCTTGATTGAGACCAACCACTTCACCCGACATCTTTGATCATTCTGGATCTTGATTTCACCAAACCAAGTTAGCCAAAACATACATCATGCAATACATATGCAACAATTCTAGACTTTTGGCCAATTCCAAAAATTCAGCACACCTCACTATGCATTGAACCGCCATGGCCAGTCAGATCATCGCCACCGGTTCACACTCAACACCAAAATTACCTTGGATCATAGTGAGAAGGAAATTTGGAGGGATTTTGGAATTTACACCAATAAAAGATCATTAGAGAGCAAGAATGCATATGAAATGCCCTCCCTCACTAAGATCTACCATTTTTTACAATTTCCCCTTGTTTATAAGCTAGCGTATCAAGTATATCATTCCTTGATGACTCCATTGTCAAAAGAGGAGAGAATGGAGCTTTAAGAGATGTAGGGAAAAACATAAAAATAGCATGAATAAAGGCCCCGTTTGTTTCAGCTTCGGCTTTGGCTTTTCAGTCGGAAAAGCCGAAAGCCGAAACAAACGGGGTGGCTTTTCGTAGCTGCTTTCATCGAAGCCGCTTTCCACCTCACTAGAAGAAAGCCGAAAGCCAAAAGTCGCCCTTCGGCAGCTTCCGCGGCTTCCCACTACTTCTCTTACCAATTTTCCCCTCAAGTTCACTGATATTTACCCGCAAAATGCCATCCAATAAAAACCCCCGGCTACCTCCCCCACCCCACCCCCACCACTTGGTCCTCGTCTGTCGCCTCCTCTGTCGTCTCCTCCTCCCATGCTTGCGCCGGCCGCCCTCCTCCTCCTCCTCCCCTCGCCTCGCCTTGCCGCCGCCTCCCTCCTCCTCCCCTACGCTAGACCTCCTCCTCCCCTGCGATCACGTCTTCTCCCCCGCCCAGATCTGGATTTGCCCAGATCTGGGCGCCTTCACCTCGGCTCCTCCGGCTCTGCTCCGGCCTCCTCCTCCTCTGCCGGCTCACGCCGCCGCCATCCACCTCCCCCGACACGGTGCCTCCTCCTCCGACTCCCTCCTCTCCCTACGCCGGCCCCGTTCTTCTCTCCACCCGCTCCTCCTCTCGTGCAACCGTCCTCCCACGCCGGCCACCTCCTCCCTGGCAACCTCCTCCACCCGCGGCCGCCCTCCTCCACCTCCCTCCTCCCAAGCCGCCGCCTCCTCCCTCCACCTCCCGAGCCGCCCTCCCCCTCCTCCTCCTCTGCCGGCTCACACCGCCACCATCCACCTCCCCCGACACGGCGCCTCCTCCTCCGACTCCTTCCTCTCCCTACGCTGGCCCCATTCTTCTCCTCTTTGCTCCTCCTCTCATGCGCCTGTCCTCCCACACCGCCACCCTCCCAAGAACCTCCTCCACCAACGCCCTCCTCCACCTCCCTCCTCCCAAGCCTTGCCGCCTCCCTCCACCTCCCGAGCCGCCTCCCTCCTCCTCCCGAGTGGTTGGCCTCTCCCCCCTCCCCGATTTCTTGGTTCCAATTAAGGGTTCGAGATGGATGTTGCTTGAAGTTAGTATGTTGAATTTAGTTCAGTATGTTAGTTGCTTGAAGAACATTGGACAAGAATGGTGATTAGAATGTATGGCAATGAAGAATATCGATTGATTATGGTATTGCTTGTTATTTTTATCCATGAAAATGATGAATTGTGTTTGCTACTACTTGTTTGCTTGAAGTTCAATCCATGAACCCTATGGGACAGTGCTTGTATTTGTTTGTTCCATTTTGGTCTTAGCATAAATTGTTGTGATGTAGGGAAGTTGGGAGGCGAATTTTGCAATTTTGTGACCTGTTCTAGAATTACTTGCTACTATTAGTTGTCATGTTTGACGGCACACGTCTTTATATGTTCTGTTGTCACCAGTTGTGCATGCTCTAATTTTGCAATCATTTGACTGTGATTGCCCATGTTTTGTTACCTCATAGGAGTTGTGCTGCAAGTTCAACTTTATAAATCTGTTACACTATATGAGTGCGTACTTTTGATTGTGATTGGCATCTGGATTGAATTTTCTTAAGCAATGTTCTCTGATGATATGATATGATATGATATGAACATGATGTTGTAATGGAAAATATATAAGCAATTAGTGGATCAAGATTGGATATCCAGAGTTTTAGATTATTGGATATCAAAAATGAAATGAAATTTGTGTATGTTTGTATGTTTGTTTTTCACTCGATGAACTGAAGAATGAAATGTAATGTTTATGATGTTGATCCTGCTGCTATGGTTGTAAAACTGAGTTGTCGAATTGTTTGTAAAGTGCACACTTATAACATGTATACATAGTTCTGATTAGTATTCATACAATTCAATTTTTCATTTGATTTATCCAAGTACTGCATGCCTGTCTGTTTGCAAGCTTGTTTGTGTGTTGTCTATTGTATATGGTCTCTCTATGGGCAAATTTTAGTTTTATTTATGACATTGATTATCTTTGTAAGTACTTGATGTTGTTTTATTAAGACATTAACAGACTTAAACAAAGTGCCTAACACTGACGATGCTGGTCCCAAGCCTAGAAAAAAGTGGAGGGGGCATTAATTGGTTGTAATAATTATTTATGTAATAATTGTTTGTAATAATTATTTGTTGTAATAATTGTTTGTTGTAATAATTGTTGTTAAATACGTTAATCCTTGATTCACATGGTGGAGAAATTCGTGCAACAAGCTTCAATTCGGTGCTTGACCAGTTTATGACTTGGTAAGGTGTACTTGATATCTAGAGGATCAGTGAAACTTGCTTAGAAGTAGTTTACAATGACTATGAAGTAACTCTGGATGTCTCAACATCTATGGAAATTTGCTCGGTTACTCTTATTGTAACCTTATTATCAATGCCTCGTCAATTGTGTTAGTCGTCGTTAATAATTGTCAATTGTCGTTAAATGTTTTTAAATGTCGTTAAATGTTGTTACAATTATCGTTAAATGTTGTTAAATATCGTTAAATGTTGTTAAATATTGTCAAATGTCGTTAAATGTTGTTAAATGTCAAATGTTGTCAAATATTGTTAAATATCGTCAAATGTCGTTAAATATTGTTAAATATCGTCAAATATTGTTAAATGTCGTTAAATATCGTTAAATATCGTCAAATATAGTTAAATGTCGTCAAATGTCGTCAAATATCGTTAAATATCGTCAAATGTCGTTAAATATCGTCAAATGTCGTTAAATGTCGTCTAATGTCATCAAATATCGTCAAATGTCGTCAACAAATGTCGTTAAATGTCGTCAAATGTCATCAAATATAGTTAAATGTCGTCAAATATCATTAAATGTTGTCAAATATCGTTAAATGTCATCAAATGTCGTTAAATATTGTTAAATGTCGTCAAATGTCGTTAAATATCGTCAAATATCGTTAAATGTCGTTAAATGTTGTTAAATGTCGTTAAACGGGATCAAACAAGTCATTACTGACATCAAAGGCATTTCAGACATTTCACCTCGGAAGCTATGACCAACCTACCTAAAAGCAGACGACCAAACACCAAATCGAAAAAGCCCAAATTGTTCACCTAATCGCCAAAAAAGCCTGCAAACCTGTAGGAAGCCACTTTTTCGAAAAACACACAAAAAACAAACAGGCACAAAATACAATGGAATGGCTTCAATTTTTTATTTCTAGTTTTTAAGGACAAAAAGCTTTGAAGATTACCTAATATGAAGAAGCTAGTATCTACTAATGCACAAGACATATGAAGTATGAAAGCTAGCATATCATGAGAGGCAAGCTACAGATTGACATCAAGAAATCTATTCAAGAGCCATCTAGTCTAGTGAATAAACTGAAATCACTTTAGGATAATCTGAATTGATCACAATTTTAAAGTACAAAAGTATAAACCAAGCCACAACAAGCATGTAATCCAAGATAATGAAACAAACATTGACTACCACAAGGATTACAAAGCCTACAACTTTCTCAATTTCATTTGTATTGCAATTTTAGCATGAAAAGGCTCTAGTGGGTTGTAACATATCACTGTTGAGCTAAGAGTGCTCTAGGCGTGTAACAAACCATTTTTGAGTAGTGCTCTAGGCGTGTAACAAACCATTTTTGAGTAATGATATCACATATGGATACATGTTTTAGCATAAAATATCATTGTCACAAGGTATATTAATGATTGCTCTATGTGTGTAACAAACCATTGTCGAGCAGCGAACTATTATCATGATATCAAAGCATTTTTAGTTATAGCACAAAAAATGAGCAAAAGTCATGAATTGTCCAAGATTTACTTTTAAGTTCAAGACATAATCAATATAAGCTAAGTAATTCTAGTTGGCATTCAATAGTCATATTCAATATCTCAAATAACAAAAAAGCCTGGCTCGACTCATACTAAATGTTGAACTTCGGTACCACATGGTGATTTTAGCTTAAGACTAGACCTTGTAGCTCTAAGTCACATCCCAAGGTATCAACAAGTAGCTAAGCAAATTAGTCATGCTAAGATAAGCATACAAGCTATAGCAAGGCATCAATCAAAAGCGAGCAACATCAACAGGGGTAATAAGCAAAGTTTGATGAAACTACAAGTTGAAGCGACAAAGCTATATTACAATGTGTCATTTTTTTCATTTATCATGGATGCAATATATTACAATGCATGAGAAGAAAGCAATAAAAGCCAAAGAAAGGTAAAAAAAAAGAATCAACCACCTAAACCACCCCTAATTCACTTCTCAAGAAGACAAACCTACTAGGATCCAAGAGCTTGGTGAGGATATCTGCTAATTTGGTCTCAAAATCGATAAACTCTAGAACAATGCCTCTCTTCTCAACATGGTCTATAAGAAAATGAAACCTGATGTATATGTACTTGGTCCTAGAGTGTTGCACTGGGTTTTTGGCAATATTAATGGCACTAGTGTTGTCACACAGAAGAGGCACACTATCAAATGCTAACTCGTAGTCTTTAAGAGTAGAAGGCATCCACATAATTTGGTTACAACAGCTAGCAGCAGCTACATACTCAGTCTCAGCAGTGGATTGTGCAATAGAAGATTGTTTCCTAGATGACCAAGAGACAAGAGAAATGCCTAAAAAGTAACAAGTGCCTATAGTACTCTTCCTATTAAGTCTACAACCAGCAAAATCAGAATATAAAAACCCTCTAATGGACAAAGATGAAGAGCAGAAATACCAAATACCATATTGAATGGTTGACTGAAGATAGCTGAAGATTAGAGCCCACCGACCACCGTCCCCCTTGGCCATAAAGGGGTAGCATTGTCTTTTGCCTCAAATCATCACTTTTAGAGTTTTAGGAGACAATCTCATACCAAACGCTTCTGTTAGCCAGCTCTAGATTCTCAAATGAGTGAATCATCTAAGAATCAGGAGTTAGGAGCTAGAAAACGAGGAGCGGAGCTCTACTGAACAGACCCTAAATTGAGCAGCCCTAAATTGAGCAAGGTTATTTACCAAACATCTCAACCATGGGTAGGAGAGCTCAGTGAGTGCAACGGAGAGAACAAAACATGATTAAAAAAAAGAAAAGCATCAAATCTGGTGTAAAGTAAAGTCATGAATATTGGACTGTTTTGGCCC
This sequence comes from Phyllostachys edulis, assembly GCA_036346405.1. Lineage (NCBI taxonomy): Eukaryota > Viridiplantae > Streptophyta > Magnoliopsida > Poales > Poaceae > Phyllostachys > Phyllostachys edulis. Next base: position 58,427,599 of record CM070555.1, read on the forward strand.
TGTAGCGCACCGTAATTCCTAAACTAGCCCCTTAAGCATCAGAATTTCATTTTTGGCCCCCTCCTAGCACCTTTTCTTGCCATCCGGGACAAGAAGAACTCACGTAATGTAATGCCATATAAAGACTAAGTCAAAATTATTCTTTGTGGCCGTTAGCGTGAGCAAGGTGTCTTTGCGACGGCGACAGCAGACACCTTGCCGCCGCACACACTTCAAGAAAACATAAAAAAAGATTAGGGTTTCCAGAAATGAAAAAAAGGTTAGGTTTCCACAAATGAAAAAAATTAGGGTTTCCAGTTTGGGTTAACGCTTGTACGAATATGAAATTTTCTTCAATCATTTCAATTAGGGTTTCAACGGGCACTGATATTTGTAAAAAAAACATTCATTAAGAAATATGGACACCGAGGTTTGTAAATTAGAGTTTCCTTTTACGCAAAATCGAGGTTTCGTCATGTTTCGGTTTCTATTTGTTTGTAGTAATTTCAAAATATAGGAAATGAGTTTAGAAAATTACGAAACTTTTTGTGGAGCCTCTCATCACAATGTTGTTGCTTCTGTAATTTTTCTATTATTTTATTCATTCCGAGAAAGGATGATTGATAAGCATATCAGATGAGGTATAACCTTGAGGATGTCATCCAAGCAAACTTTGTTTGCTAAAATACTTGTTGTCTTTTAGAAGTGGGATAAAAAGACACCAGTACTATTGGAGTCTCTCCTCGATGAAGTCGTCTGAACGTATACGCGTATAGAGCCAAGCAGTCGATGAAGTACTTTATGAAGCTTATACAGAATATGATTGAAGGCGCTGAGAATGCTCGTTGTGATTATGAAGATGCCCTAAAACATGGAGGATTCGATGTCGGTGCGAATGGTTCTTTCTAGGATTCCACTAGAAGAGGCATACTTGCAATATAGGCTTGCTTTGATGGTTTAGCGGAGACACAGAACCAGAACTACATTAGAGTCCACGGACAGAAGCATGTTACGCGTAGTGACATGGCATGATGATTCGGCTAATTGCTTTAGTCATCCTCGCTACTACTACAGTACACTACAACACAAGCATCCGGACCATATAAGTATACATGCCTTTAAGGGATAGTAAAAAACATTGGGGGTAGGACGGGGGACTACTACATAATGACCTGACCTACTGCGTGGACCGATGCCATTTTCCCTTCCTTGCTAGCTCGGTGTTGAACTCCTCACCGGCCTTTCCCTTCCCCTTGTCGCGGGACTGTCCACGTCGGGCTGGTATGTCGAAGTCGTCCATGTCCTGTGATTCCATGATGTAAGTGCACCGTATAGTGAAAATAATAAGAAGGATGTAAATTCTTCATAACTCACGTCGTCGTCTGGATTCGCCGAGGCGACAGATCTGTTGTGGCGGCGGGCTCACCAAGATGAGCCTTTCCTTGCCCTTGTCGTGGGGAATTTGTCCACATCGGGTCGGTATGTCAAGTCATCCATGTCCTGCGATTCCATGATGTAAGTGCACCGATAGTGAAAATCGTAAGAAGGATGTAAATTCTTCATAACTCACGTCGTCGTCTGGATTACGCCGGCGGCCGGATACATCGGTGGCGGTGGGGGCTCACCATGAGCCTTTCCTTGCCCTTGTCATGGGGCGCCCACGTCGGGCCGGTATGTCAAGTCGTCCATGTCCTGCGATTCTATGATGTAAGTACACCGTACAGTGAAAAATGTAATAAGGATGTAAATTCTTCATAACTCACATCGTCGATATGGATTATGCCCGGGCGAGTACTGGGCTCCTTCGGTGCCTCCTCAACAGGGTCCGGTACATAAGGTTTCCACCGCACGAAGTTCTCGGCCCGCACCAAGTAGTTCAGCATGTACTTCTACTGGATGAATGCCCTGTCGTACATCTCCGAGCCGTCGATCCACTGGAAGAAGTGGCAACGCATCTCGGGCTGCCATTACGTGGGGATGAAGTTAAAAATGTAAGGAATTCAACGTTGGGAGAGGAAAATCGATGCGCGCGAAAGAAACGCTTACGAGGTGGTGCCCGCACGTGTAGTACGCCCGGGTGGCGATGTCTGGGCGTGTGGACTGAATGATCTCTGCCCGTTCGCCACGCACACACTGCGGGATCGGAAAACATGGTGGTACTTGAGCATCTTTCATTGAAAAATCTGGGTATTGTAGCTGTCTCCTCTTCTCAAGCCACTTGCGCTTCTGCAACATCCTCGCGTAGAAGTTTACCGAAGAGTCCATAGCTGGGTATCTGTTGTGTAGTGTTGTGTAGTGTTGGGTTTGGTTCAACCCCCTTTTATAGGCCCCAGGGTTGGCATGGTGTGGTTAATTTCATGCAGAGTGTTGTCTTTTAGTTCTGAAAAGCTGAGGAGGTAAAGTGTTGTCATGTCCATCTGAAAAGATGAGGAGGCATAGTGTTGTCACATCTTACTTTGCAAAGAGAAGTTATGTCTTGCTTTGCAGAGTGCTGTCTTATCGGTCTGAAAAGCTAGAGTGCTGTCTTATCGGTCTAAAAAGCTGGCGAGGCAGAGTGTTGTCACGTCTTTCTTTGTAGAGTCTTGTCTTTTCGATCTGAAAAGCTGACGAGAAGGTCAGGGTTGGCAAGTCGATCTGAAAAGCCTAACCCTAAACCTAAACCCTAAACTGCGCAAAGCTATCTTCTTTAGTCTTATCACTGCGCAAAACTGGCCCGTGTGGTCTTGTCACTGCGCAAAACTGTCTCGTCTGGTCTTGTCACTGCGCAAGGTTGTTTCCTTTAGTTTTATCACTGCGCAAAGCTGTCCCGTGTGGTCTTGTCACTGCCCAAAACTGTCTCCTTTGGTCTTATCACTGCGCAAAGCTACCCCGTGTGGTCTTGTCACTGCGCAAAGCTGTCTCCTTTGATCTTATTACTGCGCAAAGCTGCCCCGTGTGGTCTTATCACTGTGCAAAGCTGTCTCCTTTAGTCTTATCACTGCGCAAAGCTGCCACGTGTGGTCTTATCACCGCGCAAAGCTGGCCCATGTGGTCTTGTCACGGCGCAAAGCTGCCCTATGTGGTCTTGTCACTACGCAAAGCTGCCTCGTCTGGTCTTGTCACTGCGCAAGGCTATCTCCTTTGGTCTTGTCACTGCGCAAAGCTGGCTCGTGTGGTCTTTTCACTGCGCAAAGCAAGCTAATACATTACCTGCTTTGTTAGCCTCCTCCCGCGGGCTATAAAATACACGCCCCACGCTCCGAAAGTACGACCACTCGACCCTTAAAACCGTAGGAAGAAAAACCTTCTCCGTCGTACAGTAACATACGATGGCAGACGCCCAAGGACTATTCCAACCGGGGTCGCTGAAGCCAGACCTTCTCCTGGAAAGGAGGGAGGACTTCGGTCCTAACTACCGGTTGATGCCGAACAAGCGTGCTCAACCGGTATTGCCGAAATGCGGACATGGGGAGGACTCTATCGTGCAGGTCATAGACTTCCCTTTTGAAGGCGGACGGCGTTGCTTTCGATACCCATACTCTGGAGAAAATAGTTTTGTTCATGTTACTGCTAATACGTCCTCTATACTAACCGTCCCTTGCAGCAGATGGCGAAATGCAACTTTACCCGCTGGATCGATCCTCCCTATGAACGACATGTTTCGATGCACGTGGATACATTGTGGAACCGAATCTTTGATTTGGAGGCGCAAATTGACGATCTCAAGGAGCAAAATGATAACCTCCGCCAACAGATGCAGCGCGAGAGGGGCAACAAGGAGGCCGTGAACATAGGAAGTTCCTATGATCCCACATACTGCTGCGCCAACCCTAGCTGCATATGTGCGTGCCACTACAACGACGGCCAGCCACGTCTGAGGCGCCCAACTGGAGAACATTTTATGTGGGTAGTGGGAGGCACCTTCTACCATTAGGCATAGGCGGAGAAGCTTGTATCTCGGTAGTCTCCCCTTCTGTACGCACTTATGTTCAATCTCCTAAAGCATGTAACTAAATGGTGGACGCGTCATTGCGGTTGCCTTTTATCGAGTTGACGTGTTGCATCGATGTGTCGTGTGCTTTAAGTTATAGGCGTCGATATGCATTGAACAAACTCATTCATGGGTAGATAATGTTACTGGTTTATTCTCATTCATGACGGACTGCGATGCATACATAAAGAGTGGACATTAAATCTCATTACGACTGAACATCTACTTGGCAACAACAAGAAATAATAGAAGAAAGACCGCAAAACTAACTAACTTAACTAATTTGTGAAGCATGTTCTCAACTCTTTCCATCCTTTCATCCAGTCTTTTAAGTCTATTCTTTTCATTCTGCGTTGGTGGGTTAGAGGGTCGAGCCACTGGACGAAATGAAGCAACACCACGAGAGTCATCTTGCAAGGCTGCAATTTGCATTGCAATATCTTGAACCACTGGGACAGCTTCGTCAGCCCATTGCTAAAACCGACATGTTGTGCTCTGAAAAAGAATTGCAGCTTGAAGTGAAAAAAACAACATGCTATTTCGAATGGAATTGATTAGGCGCAAGTTACCGTAAGATTTGAACACTTCATGAACACTCGGGATGGATTCGTTGGCATATGCAAAGTGAAAACATTCACCGGATCACTACAACGAGGGCAAACCAGCTGCTACCGCAGTGATTGTAATTGTCTACTCACTCGAAAGTTAGATGAGGCCAAAGACATCCTATCTAAGACTGAAAGAAAGAAGAGGAGGAAATGAAGAGTGAGGTGAATGGTAGCCAAAGCATCCATATATAGCATGCGGCTGAATTGCAATTGGGTTGAAGGAAATTCGCGTCCGCGAGGTAGCGGACCCAAGGAGGAATCGTGTGGCAGCGTTGAAGGAAATTCACGTCCGCAATGTAGCGGGCCCAAGGAGGAATCGTGTGGCAATGTTGAAGGTAATTCATGTCCACGAGGTAGCGGGCCCGAGGAGGAATCGTGTGGCAGCGTTGAAGGAAATTCGCGTCTGCGAGGTACCGGGCCCGAGGAGGAATCATGTGGCAGCGTTGAAGGTAATTCGCGTCCACGAGGTAGCGGGCTGGAGGAGGAATCGTGTGGCAGCGTTGAAGGTAATTCACGTCCGCGAGGTAGCGGGCCCGAGGAGGAATCGTGTGGCTACGTTGAAGGTAATTCGCGTCCGCGAGGTAGCGGGCCCGAGTTGTCATTTGTACTGAATATTTAGAAGAACATTTTATGTCGATAAATTACAATGTCATACTGCACATTGACACTACATAAATCACAATGGCACAATGCACAATGATATTACATAACATGCATTATACGACTATGACAGTACTTATGGTACATCGTCCCGCCGCTTGCCCGGACGACGTAGCTGATCCTCAGGGAAGGTGAACCTGTCAGGGGAGTGGTGTACGTCTCGTAAGCCATAGTAGGGGCGTTGCGTGGGAGGCGTCGCAGTGTAGGTGTCCTGTTCAAAGCTGAGCAATCTGTCGATTCACTCGTGCTCATCCTACGGAAACGGTACTTGGTGAGTTAGTCCTTGATTTTATGCAATGGGAAAATTGTTGTAACTACGTTAAAGCGTACCTAAGTAGGTTGTTGTGTGGACGAGGTTCCTCCTGGCCAGTCTGTGCCCTGAGTAGGTTGTTGTGTGGACAAGGATCCTCCTGCCCAGTCTGTGCCGTAATGCTGCACGGTGTACCCTTGGTGCGTCTCGCCGAACCACTGGTCGCGCTCCTGCACGTATGACTGAATGCCACACGCCAATGATCCCAACCCATCGTCTCGGCTACCGCAATGTAAGGGTCGCCTCTGATGGAACAAATGTCGCGTCGGCGAGGAAGTCGTATGCTACGCCTCCCTCCGTGATGACGACGGCTGAAGTAGAGTGTTGTCCCCTCACAAGTGCTCCGCCTCCCTCCGTGATGACGATGGCAGAAGCAGAGTGTTGTCCCCTCTCAAGTGCTGCAAGAACAAATGGTTATATCAGATACGTTTGAAAGGAGTGCATGGACAAGTATTGATGACAACAACATGTGGGCCCGAGGCGCGTCGAGGTTGAGCGATCGTAGCTCCGACGACTTCCAGAGTGCGACGGACGTGCGGACGGCAGTGCCGAGGGAGGTGCCGAGGGCAAAGGGGGTGGAGGGTGCCCTCGGCGTCCTCGATGTTGTACGTGAACGTCACTGTGGCGACCACAAGTTATGGTCCTAATTGCAGCCCTCGCGTCCTCGGTCATGGCGCGCACCGCATGTAGCAGGCGATCAAATGTGCTATTGCGACCACGGCGTAGAGCTTCAGCACCCTCACGCTCAATACGATCAAGGCGGTAGTACTGCAAGGAAACCCATAGTAAGTTAGAAACGTGTTGTCGGATGAAATTTGTACGAAGAATGTTTTACCGTCTCGTCTTGGCGTGCCGCTCGGTGACGGTCGGGACCTGCTAGTACAATGGCATCTTGTATGACCTCCACTGGACGCTGTGGCGCTGGCCCAGTAAGCCTACACCTAGTGCACGGAACGTACCACTGCAAGTACGCAGCATACGTCTGGATGGTGTAGCCTCGTAACTCGTGCACCACGTCTGTCGCCGCCCTCTTGCCCCACAACGCCGTCCACGGCTGTTGTGTCTGCCTCCAGTCATCGCTCCTCCGGCCTCTCCTCGTTTGCTTGCAATTGAATTTGGATGTCAGAAAATGTAAGTCAGACATGCGGCTAATATGATATCGAAAAACGACATACCGGTGGGCCTTCTCCGTGAGAGGTTGTCCTGGCGGCGGTGGCACCTCCTGGTAAAGGCCAAACTGTCTCATGACCTGCTGTGGATTATACAGCTCGACCATGTGGGAGAAGACCAAGTGGCATGTCGTCAACCAGAACGTCTCGTCTTGAGTGCACTGCGAGGATAATCCGTAAGGGGCTGTCTCCGCAAGGAACTGTGCAGTCCATGGCCACCAGATGACCTCGTCCTCGTGCAGAGTAGACCTGTTCAAATGCCGGGTCGAGTCGAGCTTCGGGCCGGGCTTGAAAAGCCCGGCCGAAAATCATCAGGCCCGAGCCCGGATCGCCTTTACCGCCCAGCAGGATTTTCGGTTTAAAAGTGTTATTTTAATCATTTTTTGGAATAAAAAACTAAAATTTAATTCATTTTCAGCATTAAATAAATATATTTTCATTTTTTTAATTGGTTTTATCAGAATTTCGGGCCAGGCCGGGCTTCTATCGGGCCGGTTTTGGAGTCCCAAGCTCGGCCCGGATAGCGTCGGGCTCGGGCCAGGCCACCCATGAACAGGTCTAGTGCAGAGTCTCGAATAGGTTATGGAACTCAGGGTACACACGCCTCGGTCTCTCTCTAGCTCGAATAGGTTACGAAACTCAGAGTACACACACCTCGGTCTCTCTCTGGCCCAACCTAGGGTGGCAAGTGTCCAACGTGTTCCCATTGTACGCCCATCAATAGGGTCGTCGCCTCTAGTATTACCGTAAAGCTCAGCGCTCAACTCGAAAGGGTGCACGATGCTCCAAAAATACGGCTGGCCAACAGGAAAGTGCTCCCACGACCATAGCTGCAGCAGTGTGTAGCATACCGCGAGGACTAGCTCCCCGCCCGTACTGCGCTGAGTGGCATCGCACAACCCTCGGTAAGTGGCACAAAGCACTTCGGAGCCCCAACTGTATTGTGGCACCTCGTCGGGCCGAGCGTCCACCAAAGACTCTGCGAGATGGATGTAGCTTGGGTACACGCAGTCTCCCTGATTCGTAGGAAACAAGATCCATCCGAATAGGAACAAAAGGTACGCGAGGAAGTGTGTCCTAACTGCCTCGACAGGCGCATGCAAGGGGCAGGTCATGTACTCCCGCAGCAAGGAATGTTGCCCACTCGATATGTTCTCAGCAATCGGGTGACCGAATCTCTCAGCCATACACACCTTCCAGTCTGGTCGCCTTGGAGGTGGCACTACTGGAAGACTGCTCAATGGTAGACCTGTAATCATAGCTACGTCCTCCAGAGTTACGGTCATCTCCCCCCACCGAAAGTGGAAGGTGTGAATCTCTGGCCTCCAATGATCCACGAGCGCAGATAGGAGTACCACGTCAAACTGAAACGCATACTGTACGTCCAACATGCGGGCAATGGGCAAGAGGCCGGTGTCCCACAGTCTTGGGACATACCGCTCGTCAAGAGGCCACCTCTCTCTAGGGGCGCTCAGGACCAGGCTCGGAGGGCCGACGCCAGACGACCAGGTTCGGCATCGGTGTCGCCCATCCCAGCGTGCGTCGAGTAGCTCATACGGGCCGTCAACTAGAGGTTGTGCCATCTCCTACTGAGAGAGAAACAACACGTTAGTCTGCTTATAAAACAGAATGTATGGCACAAAAAAAGAAAGTGAAACATATCACAACAAAATGTAAGACAAAGTGAATAACACCATATACACACCCATACAACATAACAGTATATATGACCATAATGAGTTGACATATGACCCAGATAACATAACATTACGTCCGTACAGAAAGGCATGGATTGACAATGATACAACTCATACAAGCCATTAAACTAAGCATGCAACATCACAACTTAGTAATTATATCTTGGTCGCTACGGTGCGCTGCTTGTGCTAGATCTGTTAAAGGCAAATGACTCTTCGGAGTGGCCAACCGTCTTGCATAGTCTGCATCTGGGGCGGCGAACCCATTGCCCACGCCGGTCGCCGCCCATGTCGTTCGAATCGTCGTGGATCGGGCGCCTTCCACGGTAGGGTGCTTGGTCGTCGTTCGGCACCCACTTCACCTGCCCCGGCCAGAGATCCCTATAGTTCATGTCCAGGCCATACGAATAGAACTCGGCACTCCAAGTGCCATACAGGTGGTGGATGTCGTAGTACTCGGAGATGTAACGCTCTGAGGCCTGGTGCCACGCCGCGTACACATGGGAGTATGGTTTGTGGAGAAGCTGTGGCTTGTTGTAGGTGCACGACGCTTCGTCACCAATCGTGCAGACTTGCTTCCGATCCCCTCTAGCGTGGCTCATCACATACTTCTCCCTGAGCCGGATCTCGAACTTCTGCCTGACGCCATCCATGGTACGTGCAACGTGCGAACGAGCCTTGCTGATCTTCTTCTCCATGTACGCGTTCATTACTTCGAAGAATTGCTTCCCATCCTCCAAATGCTTCTTGGCCATCATGGCTCTGTTAACGAAGTATCCGATGGTACGGTTTCAGCTCTCCTCCACGATCGCAGTGATCGGTAGGGATCGGACACCTTTGAGAACACCGTTGTATACCTCGAACATGTTGGTCGTCATGATCTCGTACCTTGCACCACCAGTGTCGTGCAGCAGGGACCATTTCTCCAAGTCGGGTGCGTGCGAATTAACCCACTGTGTGAACTCCCCAACTCTCGCGGACCCTCCTGCCGCTACCCCTGCCTCGGTGTCTGCCGAGTTCCTTAGATGCTTCCCGGTCTCCTCATCGAGTTGTCTCCACACCGCATCGAACTTCCGCCTTTGGTTCTGCATGCAGAGCTTCTTGAACATCTTCATCGTCCTGTTCAAACCTTGTGTGAAATTTCGCCGCGAGATGCCTCATGCACCAACGGCTCTTCACATCATTCCACTGGAACAGCGGCTGCGTCCCGTTTTGCATCATGCTCAACACGGACAGCAACCTAGCATTGCGGTCCGAGATGACACACACATCCGGGCGGTCTTGGACCACCGCTTTGCTTCATTGGACAGAACCACAACCCGACTATCGGTGTTCTCGCTCTCAACAATTGCGAAGGCTACGGAGTAATCGGTCATTCGTGATCGGCACAATTCGGCGGTGAGGATGGTACCCTTGTACTTCCCACATAGGAAGGTGTCGCCCATCGTCAAGACGGACGACAATGCCGAACCCTTGATTGCTCGATCAAGGCCCGAAGACCCTTTCAAGAACAAAACAATTGGGCCCTTCGTGGGTGCACCCGATCAAGCTTGTTTATGTATGTCCCAAGGTTTGATTGTGCGATTTGATGCAAAGATCCTTAGGACTAAGTTGTAAGCCTCTTCAATGTGCCAACATTTGCTCCACGACCTTCCATTTCTTTGCCATGCCGCCTTGTAGTGATCGCGAACCCCACCATATTGGCAACCTCCGCCATTGGAGTTTTGGCGAAATGGACACATCTCCAATGACGAGGTGGCTTATCAGTACAGCAACATACGAGGACGCCATGTTGCGGTGCCTTTGAAGCGGCTCACTAGCTCGCATGTGTGGTCCTTCAAAGACCGTTATCCGAAGCCTGTGGTCATGGCCAGGAACCGGCCAGGCACGCACCTTGCCAAAGACAGATTCATTAACACACCTAACGATGTAGGTGTCGGGTTGGACCTCTGCACCGATCGTCCACCAATGTTAATGACATATCTAGCAATAGCATGCTGGGCGGCGCTCTTGTTAGGGAAGCGCTGCCCTAGGAGCAGGGTGTCCTCATTGAACCCCCACTCGGCCCCCTCCGGCTGTGGCAGAACCAACGATGTTGTTGCAACATCGTCCAATCTTGAGGAGACGTAAGAAATGTCGGTGGTCACAACACCACCAACTACACCTCCCGTAGTAGCTTCTCCATCTTCATCGTCTTCAGAACTAGTTGTTTCCACGTCCTCCTCCTCGCTTTCCACCTCTTCGGACTGGTTGGCCAGGTACTCGTGGCAATCAATACGGGCTGCCCACCATCTCTCCACTCCTTCGTTGGGCTCGGTTGTCGGCCGACGCCTCCTTAGGTCTCCATCACCCACTTCTCGCTGCGTCTCCTCCAACACCGGAGACCAACGCAGCTCCTCCTCACCAGCAGCAGCTTCACCGAACCACCCACACCAGATGTCCCCGCTGCCGTCCTTTAACCGAACATAGACCATCGGCGCGATATATCACAGCAGATAGGGTTGCAAACACCTCCATGTAATAGGCCCATGAAGCATCACTTGTCACCTTCATAAGTTGCCAAACTATCTCGTCTGCACCACCCACCACCGAGGCATACAACGCCTTGATGCGTAGTTTCTTCCTTGCAGTGGCGCGATCGAACGCGGAACGCACGCATCACCTTAGCTCCGAGAGGCTCATGTCCTTCAGACCCGGCGCTCGGATCACGATCCGACCACAATTTGACGGGTCCACCCCGTACGGCCCGTCGCGTACGAGAGCGTCCCCGTGGAACACGAATAGATCTTGAATCTCCGCCATGAAGTACCTAACACAGGTGCATATCAAACCACTGATATGCAATGCTCAGAATATTTTGAAATTTTAGGTTCAAGTTCCTGACACTTCTATAATTTGTTCATAATCTAATATAGTACTGGACATAAAAATTACATTGTTGCAGGTTCAATTCTATTTCTATTAAACATCTCGCGAAAAATTACATAATACTAGTGGAGATAAAAATTACATGGTTATCTACGGAATAAAATTTCATGACCAAGAAAAATTGATTCATCTCAATTGCAGTTTATATGAATTTTCTACGAAATATTGAAGTTAATTTGATTTCTAGTGTAAAAATAATTCCTAACCGAATTTAATTCCAATTCCAAATTTTTCTGGGGTACTAACAAGTTTCAAACCTATTCTAAGCTAAAGTACAATAAAAAAGGAGACCAACAAAATTGGTTTTACTAAAATTGGAGTTAATTTCAAATAGTTGTGAATTTTTTAACTTGTTCTAATTTACAGTGCAAAAATAAATCACTTCATAATTTCCTAATGCATTTAAAACTTTTTATACCCAAGCTACCTAGTCTCTACCATGCGGGGTCTACTGCATAGTATTCTTTTCATTTAATTTCAAAATTAATAGCCTACTGATAGGTGGGGCCCATTTGTCATTCACTCGGTCCATGGCATAGAGCATAGACCGAAGGTCAACATGCCTGGTCAAGAGTCCATGGACCACACGCTCGGTGGGACCCGACCGTCAGTGACTCTATTTCAATTAATTACTGGCTAATCACATTGCTAACTACTAAGTCTGCTAAGTCAATAATTTTACATTGCTAACTACTAAGTCTTAAAATATTTCCTAACGCCCGCGATTATTTAATTAATCTAGTGAGTTTTATTGGTAATTAATTTTCTTATATATACTATGATTAATTTTACATTTTATTTATCCCGCACTAATCCTCTACTGTCGGCCTACTGCTATTTGACTCGTACGCGGCTTAATTAAATATGTTGGTCTAAAAAAAATACACCGCGTTGATATTTAATTTTACTAGTGCCTAATTAGATTTGTTACTACTAAACTGTTGATAGTATTACTAATTTGCTACTTCCTAAATTTTCCCTTCTCACCTAATCTCCTCCCTAATCCTTCCCTTTACTTAATCCCCTTACTCTAATCTTCTCCTCACCTAATCCCTTCCATTTATCTCTCCCTTATCTCCTCACCACCGAAATATCCTAGCTGCCATCCTTCCTTCCCCATCGTTCTTTCCTTCCCATTCCTCCTCCAAGGCTTCTCTCCCCTGGAGTCCTCCAAGGCTTCTCTCCCCTAGAGTTATCTCCTCACTGGAAGGTACATTGCTAACTCTATTTAATTTACAACACTAACAATAATAAGTCTACTAAGTCAACTATTTACTGGCTAATCACATTGCTAACTACTAAGTCTTCTAATTTTATGTCCGAACACTAAGTCAAAATACACCGACTACATAACTATAACTACTCAGTTGCTACATTAAGAAACTACAAATCATCTAATTATATCCTAATCACATTGCTAAAACTATAGCCAAATGCGAATGACACTTACATTTTCTAGGTGTTCACAAGACGATGCACAACTTCCGTAACTGAGCGAACTTCAACTTCTCTGGTTGCCTTCCCCCTTCTCTTCCGCGAGCTCTCCTTCTCTCTGGCTCTCTTCCTCTCTTCCTCTTTGGCTTGCAACTGAAAATGGCGTCATTGAGTCATTGCGCTTATGCTCGCCGATTATGCATCACCGGCGTCTTAGGGCAGCCAAAGGCAAGGCCACCCGGGCCTAGAGCGGGCTACGGGGCGGGCGCGGCAAGACGGACGCAAGCGGCGCTGGCGGGCTCCGGGCGGCACGCACAGCACGAAGCGGGAGGCAGGGCGCTGGCGAGGCGGGAAGGTGTTCTTGCCGCTCAAGGGCAAGACTTTGTCGTTGTTGCAGTGCCGATCGCAAAGATCTTGGATGTCGCCAGACGCGGTGGCGAAGACCTAGGTGCCTTGTACTGCATCAGTAGTAGTGAGTTGTTGCCGTCCCCGACGGCAGCAAGTGCTAGGAGGGGGGGGCAAAAATAGAATTCTAATGCGAAGGGGGCTAGTTTAGGAATTACGGTGCGCTACAGGGCCAATACAGTCCAAAATTCGGTGCTAGGAGGAGGCTAAAAATAGAACTCTGATGCTAAGAAGACTAATTTAAAAATTACGGTGCGCTACGGTGCCCATACAGTCCAAAATTCTAAAGTCATCGGATGTATGTACATAACAGCTTCAAATTAAGACCAGGTATTTGCAGTAAAAGCAGCCCATGGCATCATGCATGGAACAGAGTTGCCTGTACGGATATATATATATATATATATATATATATATATATATATATATATATATATATATATATATATATATATATATATATATATATATATATATATATATGCCGATTCTGTAATCAAACAGGCAGAACAGCAATGTGCACCCTAACATAAAAACTTTAGTACCGACTCTGGGAAAACATGCATCTCTGTGCTATTATATCACTTAAAAACAAAATCTCTTGATAATAGAAACTGTATAATTATTTCTGAGGTGAAGTCATGCAATTTACCTCCTGAGGGCTAAATTGCATCAATGTTTCTGACCGTTTGTATGACAAAACCATAGAGCTAGCTACTAGCCCTTCCATATATGACCTCAAATCAGTCTAACTGACACGGTGATCCTCATTTGCTATTTTCAGTACTACGTTGCTATGCCCAACAAGGCAACAATAATTGGCTAATTGGCATGTTTTTAGTAGGGGTGCTAATGGATTAGGTTCAAACGGTTAAACAAGTTGGATTCTTGATTAGGCTGGTTTTAGATGTGTGACAACGGGTTGGAAGATCTAATCGGTTGGATCGGGTCAGGTTTCCTCGTAGAATGGGTTGGATTGAGGTGGGTTTAGAAATTCGGATTGAGAACAGGTTGAACTCGTGGGTGTTTGTGCCTACATAGTGCGACAAACTGTGACTTTACATGCGAAGTTGTGATCTGTATGTGCACGTACATGCAGGCTTGTATGCTTCTACGTATGTTAGTCCTAGTTCTAAATAAAAATGTACCTGCTGCATGAACACTTGTGTCCCATGCATGACTGCCGAAGTGTCAGCAGATTAATTGTCTAGTTTTCTGTTAGAACTTACAAACTTTTATAATTAAATAGATTCATGTATGCAAAATTGCAATCCCTTCGATAGTTTAATTAGGCCCTGATGGAGGGGGCATATTTTATTCTGGAATCTGGTTTCACTAAGTTGAGTGGAGTGCTTTTAGCTCGTTAGGCTATTTGAGGAACTTGAGCTTCACCCTAAAGAATTTTTTTTAAATAATATTATTTTAAAACATAATTACAAAAATATATCGTCTCCAAAAAATTACGAAATGTGTTCCTATCGCCGGTTGAAATGGCGGCAGAACCTCTCCTCCTCCTCATCCGGTCCGGCCACCTATCGCCAGCTTGAAATGGCGATAGGTCATCACTCATTTCAGCTGGCGGCAGTTCTGTCGCCATTTCAAATGGCGAAAAAACTAAGCAAATTTTCCTTCTCTAGCTAGGTTTGCCGTCCTTTGATTTTTATCGTTTTTAGCGGTTGCAAAATCATTATAACATCAATTATCATTTTAATTATCGTTATCATGTTTTGTTGTTATGTAATATCGCTATTAAGTGTTATGATGTTTTGCTATGAATGATGTTTTGTCAATGTTATGTAATTATCATAGTTTTCATAGTAATGGCAAGTTCACATTTGTTTCTTACATAATATGCGCTCATGTATATGAGCAAGCATAATTCATGTAAGAAACAAATATCACTTACCTTTCTACTTACTTAATCATTCATATCTCAATCTTTCTCGTAAAATTCTTCAAATTCATCGCACTAGAACAACATACAACGATCAAAAAATGTTATTATGAGTCTAATCATTTTGCACCGTTAAAACGATAAAAATCAAAGGTGCAAACCTAGTTAGAGAAGGAAATTTGCTATGCTTCCCGTCGCTATTTGAAATGGCGACAGGACTCGCCGCCAGCTAGAAATAGCGACAGGACCTATCGCCATTTCAATTGGCGATAGGAATGGACCCATGATGTGAAGGGAGAGGGTTCTCGCCGCCAGCTGAATGAGTGAGAGGTTCTGCCGCCATTTCAACCGGCATGAACATATTTCTGTAATTTTTTGGAGAGACGATATATTTTTGTAATTATGTTTTAAAATAATATTATTTTAAAAAAATTCTCACCCTAAAGCCATCATAAATTTATTGAGGCGTGTTTGGTTGGCTGGATGCCTCTTTGCTTGGCCTAATGGGTGAGCATGGCTATGCTAAATTAAACCAGGGTGTGATAACGCAACATGTGGTTTTTTTCATGTTAAGAGAGATGCAGTTTTGTACTAACGAAAAAGAATAAAAATCCAGTTTCAAAATCCCCCCACGAGAAGAACAAGACCAACTTGGGTTGCATGGATGGGATTGGTTGGAAATGAGTTAGAAATGGGTGAGAAATGGGTTGAACCCATATTGAGAAAATTGGGTTAGGTTGGAGTTGCATATAGGTTGAGTTGGGTTAGGTTGAGTTTTGGAGGTGGAGCAGTGGGCTGATTTAGGTTGGGTTGATGTGCTGTATTGAAGTAGGTTGGGGTGGATTTCAACCCATTAGCAGGCCTAGTTTTGAGATTCAGAGCGTATATTAAATAGTAATAGCCAACGATTAGCAACAGCATTACTCATAGAATAAAATGGAGACCCAGATTCATGCATATACTTGCATGAACAATAAACACTGACTAACCACCTAGCATAAGCACACTATCCATCTCCATTGTCAGGACTAAGACTCGAGATCACCTAGTATACATGCATGCTCTGTTCTTCATGTCAAGCAGAGAAATCATGGAGATTAGAACAAGGTAACCAGTGAAACCAATAGCTCATGCTGTCATGCATACCTAAGTGCTTTTAACTAAGGAACATGCATGGGTGAAGTTGGAGAGTCAGAATCTTCACAATTAAAGTAACTCAGAATCTTCACAATTAAAGTAACATTGCAATTGAAGATGAAATTGCATGCGATCAAGAACACATATGGCAAGTTCTCGTCACGATCCATTAGCTTCTTCGCAGATGTTAGATTCAGTGCTTGACGTCACACAAGAACACGAACATTTCATCCAGGGACCGAGAGGTTTCAGGATTCAGGCATGAGCGGATTAAGCAGACACACCGATCGATCAGAGTTTGCTCAAACGTACGTCAGGGGCGTCGCGTTGTCGGAGAAGAGCTCGGCGGAGATCGAGGCTGCGCGGTCGGTCAGCGAGGAGGTGGAAGGTGGCCGTGGCGTCGGGGGCGGCGTCCCGCAGAATGGCGTGGAGGCGGAGGAGGGCTGGTGAGAAGTAGGCGGCGACTAGCGGCGCGGGCGTGGTCGGAGTCGGCGGTGGGGAGGAGGTATGAGAGCTCCCGGATGTCGTCCCAGATCTTCCTCCATCGGCGGGAGACGGGGCTGGTCCGGGCTGCGGTGGAGGCGGAGGGGAGGCGGAGGAGGATGAAGAGGAGGACGCCGTCGGGGAGCGAGCTGAGGTAGTCCCCGTCGCCGAAGTGGCCGCCGGAGACGACGGAGGAGGGCTTCGCGCACTTGGAGGCGACCCCGCCGTCGCAGGGCTTCTCGCGCACAGCGGCGATCGCGCCGTCGACGTGGACATCGCCGTGGTCGTCCATGGCGGAAATCTCTGGGCTTCGGAGAATTGAGATTTGAGAGGAGAGATCACGAGAGGCGAGACATTTCCGTTAGAAATAGAGGAGAGCAATCTCTCGGGAGCCGTGCGATCGAGATCTCGCGGTCCAGATTCGAGGAGGAAAAGACAAACAGGTGGCGTTTTTCCACGAAACGCCCTCGGTATTTTGTCGTGCTGTCATTTGCACCCTGGAAACGTGATCGCGGAGAAGATCTGCGATCCGATTTGGAGTTAGTTAGACCGTTCGATCGAGTGTTCGCGGCCACGATCGAGTAAGAAAAGCAGATGGTGGACGTTCATTTAAAGCCCTCTACTATTATTTGTAACGTTTTTGCACCCAGGAAATGGCTTTGGGTCCTCACTGCCGGCCCCTCTGCTCGCCGGCGACGACCGCAGTCGGTCCGTCTACTTCCGCATCCAGCGGTCATTCGCCATCTCCAGACGCCTTGATCTCGCCTTTGCCCTCCTCCTCATCCGCGAAACCCACCACCATATTCAACACCTACGCCATACGGTCTCCACCTCGTCGCCGTGGCGCTCTTCTCCGACATGCTCTTCAAGGGCTCCCTCCTCGCCTTTAGCAGTGCCTTCGCCTTCAAGCTGGCCTTCTCGGACAACCCCTGCATCGCCGCTGCGCTTCTTGCCATGTACGCGCGCGTAAGGCGCGCCGGCGCTGCGCGCAGACTGTTCGACGAAATGCCAGACGCCCAGACCTCTAGTTCTTGCGCGTCACGGTGATTTACCTGTTCCTCAAAGGTGGGGCATTGGACGACGCACACAACTTGTTCGATGGAATGGCCAAGAAGGGGTCCCATCTGCTGGAATGCCATGATTGACGGGTACATGTTCGGCAGCTCAGCTGGTTCGGCACGATCTGGGCTGCGCAATGGAGAAGGCAGTTGCGGTGCAGTCCGGAAGAACAATGAAGATTTTCAAGAACCTCCAGGCATGCCCTGACTTCCATGCAGTGCTGACGCTTCCGTGGACGATCACAGGAAGCAAGGTTGTGTTCAGTGACGGCCTGACAGGAACAGTTTCGACGGATGCTGCACTTGTAGGGATTAAAGGTGACGTGGCTCTGCCGTGATTATGCCATTTGAAATTTTTGCACAGTAAGTAGGACTGATTTGATCTGATGCGCTTTTCATTTATTCACATGCTATAGACTGATTTGAGAAAAAAAAAATTGTTGTCTCTGAACTTTCAAGTTTTTTTTTGGTTATTTTTCACACAACTTCTGCATTTCACTCAAGATCAATTGATTTGGGTTATTGGGGTTGATATGTCATGTTATAGATCAATTGTTTGGGTCATTTTAGCCAGCTCTGAATTAGTGAGTTTTAATGCTAATTTGCATTCTGTAACTTATATATTTTACAAAGTTTCACTGAATTCCAAACTTCTTAGTTTTGGAACAAATTTTTCACAGAGCTTACCCATGATTCTGGTCAATTTTGATTCATTGTCTACTCCTAAGTTTTGGTGGTGACTTGGTTTAGTTCTGGGTGATTCTGAGCCTGTGATCCGTTTTGGCATGTATCTTGCATGCTTGTGAGGTTGTGATTTTGTTCCACTTACATTGGATTCGGCATGAATCAATTATGAACTGCAAGGTTTTGTTTTGGGGCTGATTGTTCTAGCTATAGCTCTCGTGTTTCAGCCAACTTCAGCAAATATGGAATAAGATCTGTAGTTTAAGCACGTTAACCTTGGCGCATTACTTCCCCGTGGTGTTTGCTCTAGTAGTTCAAAACACAAGCCCTTCTCACTCATGACCTGAAAGAATGGTAGTTAGCCTTGCAACACCAGCAACAACTGGTCACCCCGCCTCAGACTTTCAGTTCCAAGGAAAAGACCAGTAAGTAAAAGATAGCCGATTCATTCACTAGTGCCTCAAGAGACTAATAGCTCTTCTCTTGCCTACTTCTGCTACTAACTAGTAAATCACATTTTTGATATTACTGTGCGCGGTACTTTACTGTCAGTTTAGTGTGTCTCTTGTTTGAGTAATTGAGACCATTAGCAAGTAACTGGTAGCACTAAAAGGTACATGTCTCTCTCTGCGTCTCTTGAAAAAAATAAAAATAAAAAACTAGTTCTAAGTGCATTGGAAATTCATCTTTCAGGTGCTTATGAAACTCTTGATTGTTGAGGTCTCCTCCTTTGCTACCCAATTGGTCACCTACTTTGTCATAATAGGTGTTGCGATGTTTGATAACTGCTTTTCATTTGCTCATTCGTTGGCCAAATCCTTTTGTTTTTCATCTTTATTTTCATTCCACTTCCATTCGGTTCCAACTGTAGGGGTTATAGTGGCGATCTTTTACTGCTTCTTGAAGCAACTCTCAGAGTATTCTGATACAGACCATGAAACGATTCGGGACCAAGATGCAAGGCACAGTGAAACAGAACCAATTCTGCCAAGAAAAGAGGAGGTCTTAAGCTATGGAGCGACCGAAGAGCAGCCTGAGTCGAGCGTGTGCTCTGCAGAAGATTTTTACAGTGAGAAGGTGTGCAAAATCTGCTACGATGCACCCCGGAGTTGCTTCTTTATACCCTGTGGCCATGGTTTTACCTGTTTTACATGTGCAAGGAGGTTCGTTTTCTTATCTGAAGTTATGGGAGTCCATTTTCTGCAGCTTAAATTTCTTTCACAGATCTGATAAACTTCTGGCTAAAAGGCACGTGAGCCTGTTTCTATTAACACTGACAAAATCTAGCTCACAAGTTGTCGAACTTGAAATCCTAAATCTTAGTGATGCGTCACTCGTAACTCGTAAGTCATAACCCAGATAAGTCTCTCTGAACAGTTCTGGTTTGGCTCTATAGAGCCAAGACCCTGAGATTTAATGCTTGAACTTATTTGATGAAGAAGCTTAACTTCAAGTTAGTTTAACAAGACACTTGAACATATGCAAAAAAGATATGGATTAAATGGAATGTTACTGAAGAATGGTCTGCTGCTTATTATTACTGCAGGATTGTGGAAGATGAAAACAAGAACTGTCCAATCTGTCGAAGGCTGATTCACAGAGTAAGAAGACTGGAGAGCCCTTAGATCAATACATACAGTGTGCTAATCTTTGGTAGAAACCTTTTTCTTTCGAGTGATCTTACGTTTTCTGGGCTTGTATGATGTGTTGGGCTTGTAGACTGGTATTAGCTGATGGAATGAGGAAGCTAAACCCGAAGTGATATAGTCAGTATATCAAAGTAGCACTGTAGTAGTATAATAAGGTAGAAAAATGAGTCATTTTGGGATATAGGAAGTTTAGACTTTTAAACTATTGCTAAATGTCGAAGGTGTGAAGCTAACCGTTTCTTCAACAGTACTACTCCCTCTGTTCCAAAATATAAGGCGTATTTTGGTCATGCACGGAGATTAAGAAAGTTGTAAAACCAAGAGGATGGTAGAGGAAAATGACCATGATGTCTCTAGTGTTAATGTCTTGGGAATAAGAGAGAATAGTATGGGAGGGTGTTTACTCATAAATGTTGAAGAGAGAGGGAAGATAAATGAGGGTAAAAGAGAGAAAATGTCATTAAAGTCGTATGCACGCCTTATATTTTGAAATAAAACTGAAAAAACTATATGCCTTATATTTTGGAACAGATGGAGTATTATTTTAGCACCTCTGTTGAGCATGCACACTTTGTGCTTAGCAGAACTCTGATTTGGCTATCTAATTACTGCTGCCAGTTCTTTTTTTTTAAAAAAAAAAACTGACTTCAGTAGTTCTATTGCCTTCAATTATTTTTTCCCAGGTGCATCAGTGTATGCAATCATTTGTACTACAGTATCCGCTTTACACACGCTTGACTGCCTGGTATTTTCCGTCCCTGCAATTCTCACGTTGATTATTGATGATGTCTTATGCTCAGCTTTGTAGTGCCATGTGTTCGGTTTCCAGCTTCGACCATAATTTGATTAGCTTGAAGTTTCGTGCTGTACGGCGTGGCGCCCAAGTTTCCTTCCCATCTTTTTGGCTATCCGCAGGAAATAATAAAAGTACTACTCCAATTTTTTTCGAAAGCGCAAATAGAGTACATTGTACAGAATAATAATCATATACGTACCAATTAGTAGATCTTAAGTGTTCGATTTCGAAGATGGGACGGTGATTTGAATTTTGAAAGTTTGCATCAATCTTGAAATATTTATTGGTGATATATGTAGTACATGTACCCACAAATACATGTGTGAGAAAATCATTCCTAAGGTAGATTCCATGGTTGGCGAAATTTGTCTAAGTTTTTCCTTTTTAAAATTGATAATTCATTCGTTCGTCCACAGTCGCAACGTGCTAGTATGATTTCGATTTGGTGTTCTTTTTTTCGAACAAGCAAAATGTACTAGGTCATATCTATTAAACTCCAGCTTCCCCAATCTAATTTCCTCCCTTTGTTCTCGAAATAAAACGTTCACGTACTCGTCTCAAAAAAGGAAAAGACGAAAAGAAAGAAAACGTTCGTATATACTGACACATACACATACACACACACACAAATACACACGCGATGACGTCACTGCTCAAACTGACCCGACCAGACCCGAACTCCCCCATCTCGAACCATCTCCCCCAACGACGGACCCAACCCAAACCGATCCTGCCGCAACTGCCTCCTGGATTTTTTTAAAAATATATTATTATTTTAATAAAAAATACAAAAATAAATAGTCAATTTTTTTAATACAAAATGGTGTCCTGTCACCAGTTGAAATACCGACAGAAGAGCTGTCGCATTGAAACAGTGATGAAACAGTGTTCTTGCTCTTTCTCTGTCGCTAATTCAAATAACGACAGAAACATATGGCTAGTTCAAATGGCAACATGAGCCCTTTTTTAAATTAAATTTTATTTGTAATGTTGGTAATATCTTTTAGTATCCGCGTAACCAATAATTTTCAGAAAGATAAGAAAATATGAAGTAGAGAACAATTTAGGAGTTTTGATGTGACCAAGTATATTTGGAATGCGTTTTAGACGGTGCAATATAAAAAATAGCCATGTTAGGCGGTGCAATATCGAAAATAGCTCCGTTCGGCGACACAATATAAAAAATAGCCCCCTCGACGGCGCAATAACAAACTAGCCCCCTTCAGCAGCGCGATAACAAAAATAACCCCGATTTATTTGAATACGGAACGAAATCTTAGAGAGATGATGACTTTGCAAACAATGTGTGGTTTTTTTGTGTACGAAAAGGCTAGAACTAGGGTGGTGTGGGGTGTCACGATGCTGACTCCCTCATATAGTTACATGTACACACAACAAGAACAAATAGTATCGAAACACGAGACTAACATAATGTAAGTTATATAGAAATTAGTATTTGTATGACATGACTGATATTTACAAGAACAAATATCTACTCGTGGGCCCTCTTGGGGCGTACCCCATGTGTGGCCCCTAGCCTCGTCCAGGGCGGCTACGGGCGCTGGTGCGAGTACGTCAAAGGTTCCGGCGGCCGAGGTACCCTACCAACGCAAGTAGCTTGAGGGGGTGTCCCGAGAGGGTGCTGACTTGTCCACAACCCTAACGCAATGATCTGTCGTCTGAGTGGAATAGTACTCAATGTACTCCTCGTACGTCCTAGCGTAGTAGGAAGCATCCTTCTGGACCACGTCCTCCAAGGCATGGAGCCACATCTTAACCCAAGGGGCCATCTTGTTAGCCCAGGAAGTACTACCAGGTACTCCATTCCTGGTGTATCTGTGGAAGGCAAAACGATAAATCCGTAAGTACGTAAGGGAAAGGCTACGACAGAAATAAAACTTGAACTTACCCATGGACGTTTGGCGGCAACCGCTGCTCCTAGGGAACTGGAACCTCCTGTAATAGACCGAACTAGCGCATCACCTAGTGCACATGGTACTCCTCCGCGAAGACGTCATGCACGAAGTTCCTCTGTGTGTAACAGTGCTGCTAGTCTCACGTGCACAAGCTAGACAAGCCTCAAGGTAGGACACATGCGTAGTGATCAGAGTGAAGGTGACCTGTGGAATAGAACGACAAAAACATAGCACATGCAATTAAATTACATTATGAAAAAGACTAAAGGTTCAAAAAAAACTTACCCATCGACGACACCACACTGTACCCATGGTCGGCTGGTCCACATCATCTTCGGCGACGTACATGGCGTCGGTGTAAGCTCCTAGGTCCAAATATGGTCGTCTGATCTGGAAACGCTCAAAGGACCATAGCTAAAGAAGCAGCAGACATCCCGAGAGGATGGAATTATCCTGAACCCGGTGGCATGTGTCGCGCAGGGCGCGATACGTCGCGCACATCACCGCTGAGCCCCAAGCGTACGGCTGGACACCTCTAGGCCCGCCAGCTCCCGTGCATAGCGGATTATGTGCTTATCCACGCTATCGCCATAGGACCCTAGGAACATGACCCACCCAAACAGCCATAGCAAGTAGGCCTCTAAGTGCCTCCCCACTGTGTCCTCGGATGCGTCCTGTGTCATACACTTCGGTTGCAAGAAGAGTTATAAATACTTACGTGGAATTCAAGCTAATCACTAAGTTGAACAAAGTAATTGAAGCGGAAGCAAAAGAGTTATACATACTTACGTGGAATTGGAAGATCCACTTCGGCGACAGTTCGTGCATAGTGTTGAACTTCCTGTAGCCGGCGTTGGCTGGCAGCACCCCCTTGGAACCTCATGTGGAGCTCTGTGTGCCACATGTCCGGGGCGTCATACGCCACCAAGGGGAAGCCCGCGCAGGGCAGCTCGGTTAGGACGCCCACATTCTGAAGCGTTGACGCCATCTCCCTACACGGAAGGTGGAATGTGTGCCTCTTCGGCCTCCACATGTCAACCAACACCGTTAGGAGGCACCAGTCGTATGAAAATCGCCTCAATGTGTGACCACCACTCGCGACGTCCTGGTCATCCTCCCACGTCGCCTGCCTCCACCATCCTCGTTAGTGGAAGGAGGCATGCCACTCTCAACCTACATCGAAAGTTTTAAGAACATACGTGAGTCAACCCACACAAGGCAGACCGAAATTGAGTACACGAAGATCAGAACTACATGTACCTCGGAACCCAACGTGAGTCCACCCTCCGTGCCCTCATGGGCATGCGCAGCCGCAACGCGCCAAGCTCAATGGGCTGCTCGTCCTACTAGGGGAGGATGGTACTGAGGCGGCTGCGGTGAGTCGCGTCAATGGCCGGGTCAAGCAGCTCATATGCCCACTGACGAGGATTGTTGATTAGTCAATTATCCGAATATATCTTTATTCGCTTATTAATAAATAAGCACGATTTTGCTGGGCCCAAGTCAACTTTCTGGGCCTAGGATCAATTAAGCGTTCAGAATGTGAGCCTTAAAGTCTTCTCTTTGACCGTTCCTAAAACTCCCTCCGGAGGCCCAGTAGAACCTCCTCTAGGACCTCTCCAGGATGTCTCCAGGACCTCTGTGAGAACCCACGTAATTAGACCTAATCTATTCAGCAGTAATTGGTAATTAGCGGTAATTAAGTTCAGGTTTCCTTTTGCAAGCATTGCATTAATAGTCGTTAGAATCATATTCCATCATCCATTTCAATCTCATCATCCATTACAAGAGTCCTTTGCATTCGCTAGTAAAGCAGTAAAATCAAAGTCATAATTAGATTGTATTTTCCATTTCCATTAGATAAATAAATCAATAATTGAATTGTTCACAAGTGCAGTTTATATCAATCAATCTATAAGCATATTGCATCATTGAATTGGGTAGCATCAGCATCTCTGCATTTCCTTCTATCCTTCTCTTCTTCAATGCATAGCAAGCAGCTCATCTCCCAACTTAGTCAAACCAGTCAAGCCATCCTTTTTGTACCATCCTCCTGCATTCTGAGGCCCTCACAAGCAGCACTGCATCATCTCAGCTCCCAGTGTACTGTGCCATTCATCCCCCCTAACTTCTCAGGTTTGCACAGCACAACCTCCAGGGTATTCTTAAGCCACATACAGACCTCCCAATTCACCCCCATCCCAAGTTCATCCCCCATGCTCAGGCTTCCCAAGTTCATCCCCTATGCTCAAGCTTTCATCCCCCATACTCAGGCTTCCCCAGTTCATCCCCCATTTACATTCATTTCCCCCCATTCATAGACCACCCCCATGCCTTTCATCCTCATCAGACCAGCCCCCTCCCAACCAAAGCAGAGGAAGAAACAAGCAGGAGGGAGACCAGGGGAGCAAGGCACAGCCAAGGCCGGTAGGATGGCGGCCATATTCTCACCACCAGCACCACCATCCTGAACACCGCCGACCCCCACTGCAAATCATCGACCCCAAAAAAAACAACTCCATCTCCACCCTTCAGGTAAATCATTTGCCATCGCGGAGCAGTAGGGAAGGGGGTAGATTAAGCTTTAGGGGAGTTCTTACCTCTGTAGTAGCTTCCTCCAGTAGCCATTTTCCACTCCAAATCAACCAACAAGCCCTGCATTCATAAGGCAATAGCATGCATCAATACTTCATTCATCTATGTGTAAAGATTATCTTAACTAGAGCTTAGGGGTTAGTGAGAAGAGAGGGAGGTTTCGAGCCATGGTGCCGACGGCCAGGTGGCCGGGCCGAAGCCCTCCAAGCCAGTAGCGTGAGGAACCAGCAGGAGGCGGGCCGAGCCGCACGGTCGGAGGGGACCCGCGTGGTGGCACCATGGGAGCGAACCAAAGGCCGGGAGTTTTGGGAAGGAGCTGGAGACGACCCGAGTGGCGGCGCCATGGACGCCGAGCCGACCCAAGAGACAGCGCTGGCCATCCGGCCGCGCCGGGAGGAGGAGGCGACTGAGGAGGGGCCGAGCCGGGCCAGGAGGAAGCAGCGTCGGGAGGGAGCGGCGTTGGACCCGGGCAGGGCTTCAGGCATGCGATGGACTGGGGGCTCGAGGAAGCGATGGTGCGGTGGCGCCGTTGGTGGCGTCGAGTCATGATGGCAAGTAGGGGAGCTGAGGGAGGTAGGAGGCAGGCAGCAGCAAGTGCGGGAGAGAGGTGGCGGGCAAGTGAGTGGGAGTGTGAGAGAAGAAGATTTGGGGGAGGAAGAGTGAAAAGGGGGCTGTGTGAATGCATAGGGCTGGCTGTATAAGAGAGAGAGAGAGAGAGAGTGAGGTTAGGAAAAATTAGGGATTAGGTTAAAAGTTTGGACTTAGGGAAAGATCTTAAGGAATGTGTAATGCTAGCAATCTGTTTTACTTAATGTCTGTAGCTTTAGCTTTTAGCATTAAATTAAATAAGTTTTAGCTGCATAGTTTTGCGTATAAAAGTTTTTAACTTGGGTATTTTGGATTAATCAACTTAAAATCAATCTGTGGATTAATTGCTAAAATAAATTAAGTTGTCGCTATTTCTATTAAATCACTAGTTAACTTGCATGCTTAGCCGGCATGTGCATCACTAGTATTTAGTTGGATAGATTGTATTGTTTTAATCTTGTTAATTTAATTATTTAAACGCGAACCTCGGGTTTTTTGACCGTAGCGCGATTAGACAGTAGAGCAGCTTCAGTGGGGAGTGCTAACTTGGCAGAGGACTCAAAAATGTTATTAAATTAAAATATGCTAACAAATTGAAGCCCACAAACTTATGTATTCATAATATCACTCAAATCAACTAAGTATTTATTTTTATATTATTCGTGCTGTCGTATTGCTACAGAGGACGAACCAGCACCGACAGGAGTAACTGATCCGAGATTCACCAACATCGACCTTTCCTACAACTCCAAAGACAAGCGATTCTCTTGAACATAAACATAGTTATCTTAAATGTAAACCGTATTTTGCTGTATCATATGTTTATTGCATCAAAATTATTTCTCGAAATCAAATCAAATAATTGAAAATGGGAAGATAAGAACTGAGAATGAGCTAAGAAAGAAATGGGAACTACTATGTTGGTAAAGGGGGCCTGGGCAGGGGAACACGACGACGATGATGATGAAGAGGTAAGAGATTGGCCCCTTTTACATATGGTTATAATATAAGGACAAACAAAACTCTTACTCGGATTTGAGGCCGTAGATTCAGTACCAACCATTTTCCCGTTTCAGCCGGCAAAAAATGCTACCTTGTTACGTAATTATGATCTCCACAACGGGACACGTTGGAGTGTTTGGGCACGGAAGAGAGCCGCCCCAAGGTGGAGTGTTGGGCAAGGACGAGAGCCGCCCAACCAACATTACTGGAACTCGGTGGATGACGAGGTCAGCACCGTGACTAAATCAGCATTGACAAAAAGTAATGGGTGGAGACTCTGACTAAATCAGCATTGACGGAAAGTAATGGGTGGAGACTTAATCACATAATTTGGAAAACGTTCTGTATTCTGAACTCGAACCCGCATCAAAGGAAATGCTGAGGACCTAGTTAATTTAGAGCTCAGAATAACTATGGGTAAAGTGGTACAAGCCCGCACAATGCTATATCAAAAATCATGAATTCATACCAGTCTCCTGGATTGGAGTCTACGGGAACCACCAGGGATCTATCTTCTCTCCGAGTGATAAGTAGTCTTTTCATAATTAAAACTGCAACCTAAGTTTTGTTAAATTATTTTCAGAAAAGAGATGAGCTAGAACTTGTGTTAACAAGCAGAGATGGTCATCCAGTGCATCATTTGCTATTCATGCTTGCTGAGTACTTTTGTACTCAGCCTTGTTAGTATTCTCCTTTGTAGATCCTTGTCCGGCCGGGAACTATCCCGAGTGGGACAAGGGACTTGCAGGTACCGAAGCAACCGCGGGAGGAGAAAGCACTGACCACGAGGACCAGGGTGAGATGGGCGCCATATTTGACGCGTGGGGCGAATAGGCGACCAAGGGAGCTTGGCAGGAAAGCGAAGGGACTTAGTCCCATTTTGCGGTAGTAAATTACTATGTAAGAACCCTAGCCTTGCGTGGCTAACTGAAATAAAAATACAGTTTCTATCTTATTGTTCTGCTGCGTTAACTCTGGTAAAGGCTTACTATTCATTAGAGCAGTGTTCTACTGAGCAAACAAATAGTAATCCGTATGCCTGAGTGTTATTACCCCTGGAGTAATGACTCGGGGGCGTCACAACCTCTCCCCGCAGAGGAGGTCCTACAAGGCGGTTACCTACGTGTGATTAATAACAGTTGCACGTGGAGATATCGGCTATAACGGTCATCACGAAGGGACGCGACGATTGACGTGAAGAGATGCAACCATTGGCGCGAAGAGGCACCACTACAATTAACTGTCGACGCTTGTAAAACTATAAATAGTTCGGCCTACGCGCCTTTGTAACATAGATTCACATCCAAACCCTAATCCACGTGTACTCACAGTCTTTTTTCTATAATCAGAGCATACTCTTTGCAATACACATTGCCATTTTCAAGTCCTTCAGCGAATAGATAGAATTCTCCATTTTCCTTTATATTACTATTGTTTGTCCGTTCTGTGACGAAAGTCCCAGACGGCGACAGCTGGTGCCGTCTGTGGGGAGCTATCATCATCTTCGCCGACTAGATTTTGGTAATGTGTTTCGTACCCTACTGATGAATCACAACTTGTCTGCTTGGAGAGAAGAAAGCATCCCCGACATGTCAGACTACGATGACGGCATGGAGGAAAACTTCGTCCTCGTATCCGGCAATGCTCATGGTTCATCTAGGGCCATTGCTGAGGCATCGTCGCCCACCAAATCTCTTGCCTCCACTGGCTCCGCGTCGGCCGTGCATTCGTCCACCAGCCCCGCTGTGGGTGAGTACCATCCCGAGCCTGTTTCCCTTGGAGCATGAAATTCGCAAGATTCTTGGAGCCCAGCGTTCCATGATTATCTCGCTAGTAGCCTTCACACTGAAGGCCTAAAGAGAACATCTAGGGAGAATCTTCTCTTCACCTTACAATACAACTCGTCCTCTTCCTCAGAGGACGATGGCATGATCACCCCCTCGGCCTGTTCCGGCGGTCGTCAGATCATCGCCATTGGTGACAATCAACCTGATCCCGACGGTAATCCTGAAACATCAGGTCAACAACAGGAACAGGAAGAACGGGAACGCCTCCAACGAAAGGAAGAGGCTCGACAAGCCGAGATACGTGCCGCCACACAAGTGCACATCTCGCAGGTTCGTGACCTCTACTACTGGGATGCCCCTGGCTCCTCAGCAAGGGCGATGCCGCCAGCGATGCATACGCCACCGCCGCAGACAACGATGGTAAGAGATCCAAATACCTTACCAACCCCCCATGCAGGAGGATTCCCCTGCAAAACGCGTTCGCTACTTAGCGAGCGCCCTCATGCGCCCACCAGAAGGATTAACTCCGGAGCAAGGAGTGCGAGTAATGCATGCAATTGCACAAGACCTACAGGATACAGTGGAAAACATTTTCACTCGGTTGCCTACTGTGCATTCCCAAACGGACTCTCACTCAGAAGGGTCCTCGATTGGACGTCGAAGACAAAACCGAAATCGTGATGCTCTTGGCCGTCAGGATCAAGGCCAAGGTAAGCATGACACTCGCTTTTCGGGACGTAATAGACGTCCTAGATCCCCTGTTGGTCATAATAATCGTCGTAATACACGACAATGTGTTGAACCTTTTGCAGGTTGTAAAGGTTTTTCCCCCGGATTGAGGGACGTTACCTGGCTTGGGAAGTTCAAGCCAGGAAGTATAGAGACTTTTGACGGGACGCAAAATCCATCAGAGTTCCTCCAAGTTTATACTACCACCATCCAGGCTGCTGGAGGCGATGACAAGGTAATGGCTAATTACATCCCTACAGTTCTAAAAGGTTCCGCTAGGACCTGGTTGTTCAACCAGCCTAAAGGATCTATATATAACTGGGAGATGCTATGTAATGCATTGCAAAACAATTTTAAAAATTGTTATGCAAAATCAGGAAAGGAGGATTATTTACATCGGCTCCGCCAAACCCCCGAAGAAAATTTACGACAATTTGTAAAGCGTTTCATAGAAGTCCGCAATATTATCCCAAATATTTCTGACGACTCTGTGATTCGAGCTTTTAAATAGGCGGTGAGATATCAAAGGTTCACAGAAGACCTCAACATCAACTCGCCCAGGTCTGTGTCGGAACTCTTCGACATGGCCGGTCTAAACTACACATAGCTAAAATGATTTATTACAACAGTCTACACTACAACGGAAATTATCTAATGAAATCAATTCCACGTCGCTAGTTTTATTTGCTGACCTACTAGGGTTTCAAATTTAATTACAAAGTTGTAAAAATATTTACCTGCAAAGTGGGCGATGGAATCTACTTCTCCCCCTCTCTCCTTCGCTACGAACCGACACGGCTTCGCTATATCAATTTTCCTTTCCCCTCCTTCCCTTCTCCCCTCTTCTCTTTTTCTCGTAATTAAAATGACTTTTGGGCCGAATTTTGGGGTTTTTATAACCTAGACCTAGTCGTCGGTTGAAGCCGCGGGTTCCTGTCACCAGTTAAATTGACGATTTGAATACTATTCGCCTCCCGGCGCCTGTTGAAATAGCGATAGGTTCGCGGCATAAGGCTATTTTTGTAAATTATTTAATTTTAATAATATAATTTTTAAAAATTTCGCTGCCTCCCTCCTTCCTATCCTCCGCCCCCCTAACCCCAACAAAATACACCACCGCATCGTCGATTTGCCGTCGTGGGCGGAGCTAGGGGTGGTACCCGGTATGCACGGACACACCAAAAAAATTCAAATACATACAAAAAGTATATATGTATTATGAGCAAATAATTTGTTAAAGTGAATCTTGGTGAGGATTACTATACAAAATTTTAGATTTGTGTAAAGTATGTACCATCGAAATTTTTTCAAGCTCCATCGTCTCCTCCTCAAACCGCCCCTTCCCTCCCCTACCTCATCATCACCACTCGCCTCCGCCGCCGCCGCCGCCGCCTCCTTACACCCCCCCCCCCCCAAATCCTAGGTTTACCCCTTCCGCCCCACCGCCGCATGCAGCCCTCCTCCGATCGCCGCCGCGGCGGCGGCCCCGCCGCGACCTCCTCCCGCACCGTATGGCGCCCCCGCTCCGCCTCCGTTCCCGATCCCACCGCCCCGCTCCTGCCCCTCCCCCCTCCGGCCTCCGACAACCGCCCGCCCCAGCGCCGCTCGCGCCGCCCGAATCACAGCAATAGCAGCTACCGCCGCGCGCCGCCGCATGAGAGGGCTCCGTCAGCGCCCGCGAATTCGCCCCCTGCCCCTGCGGCGGCAGCGGGGGACGAGGCGGTGCCGCAGCTGGTGCAGGAGATCCAGGACAAGCTGACTCGGGGGGCGGTGGAGTGCATGATCTGCTACGACATGGTGCAGCGGTCGGCACCCGTGTGGTCATGCGGCAGCTGCTTCTCCATCTTCCACCTCCCCTGCATCCGCAAGTGGGCGCGCTCCCCGGCCTCCGCCGCCGACGCGACCGATCCGGCCTCCTCCTGGCGCTGCCCCGGCTGCCAGTCCGTGCACGCCGTCCTGGCCCGCGACCTCGCCTACACCTGCTTCTGCGGGCGCCGCCGCGAGCCCCCCAACGACTTCTTCCTCACCCCACACTCCTGCGGCGAGCCCTGCTCCAAGCCCCTCGAGAAGACGGACCCGACCGGCAAGAGCGCCTCCACTGACGATGCCGCCACCAGGTGCCCGCACGTCTGTGTCCTGCAGTGCCACCCAGGGCCGTGCCCGCCCTGCAAGGCGTTTGCGCCGGACCGGCCGTGCCCCTGCGGCAAGAAGACCATCGTGCGGCGGTGCGCGGACCGGAGCACGCCTGTGACGTGTGGGCAGCAGTGCGATCGGCTGCTCCCCTGCCGGAGGCACCGCTGCGAGAATGTCTGCCACACCGGGCCGTGCGGGGACTGTGCGGTTCTCATCTCTGCACACTGCTTCTGCAGGAAGAAGACGGAGACGTTGTTGTGTGGGGAGATGGTGGTGAAGGGGAAGCTGTCGGAGGAGGAAGGGGTGTTCTCGTGCAGTGAGGTGTGCGGCCACATGCTGGCGTGTGGGAATCATGCCTGCCGGGATGTTTGCCATCCAGGGCCGTGCGGGGAGTGCGAGCTTGTGCCAGGGAAGGTCACCACATGCCATTGCGGGAAGACAAAGCTGCAGGAGAAGAGGGCGAGCTGCTTGGATCCAATGCCGACCTGTGACAACGTATGTGACAAGAAGCTGTCGTGTGGGGTGCATAGGTGCAAGGTCACATGCCATGAGGGAGAGTGCTCGCTTTGCTTGGTGCGCGTCGAGCAGAGGTGCCGCTGTGGCTCATCGGGCCAGATGGTGGAGTGCTACAAGATCTTGAAGGAAGAGTTCCGTTGCAACAAGCCTTGTGGCCGCAAGAAGAACTGTGGGAGGCACAGGTGCAGTGAATGCTGTTGCCCACTGTCAAAGCCGTTTGCTCAGCATGAAGGCAGCGACTGGGATCCCCATTTCTGCCAGATATCGTGTGGCAAGAAGCTCCAGTGCGGGCAGCATGGATGCTCACGTCTCTGCCACAGCGGTCACTGCCCACGCTGCCACGATACCATATTCAATGATCTCACTTGTGCTTGTGGCAGGACATCTATTCCGCCACCACTACCTTGCAGCACACCGACACCATCATGCCCGCACCAGTGCCTGGTCCCCCAGCCTTGCGGGCATCCAGCTTCGCATCAATGTCATTTTGGGGACTGTCCACCTTGCGTTGTGCCAGTTATGAGAGAATGCATTGGGGGACATGTGGTGTTGAGGAACATCCCTTGTGGCTCAAAAGATATCAGATGCAACCAACCTTGTGGAAAGAACCGGCAATGTGGACTGCATGCTTGCGCCAGGACTTGCCATCCTTCCCCCTGTGATATGCCGCCTGCAAATGAAGATGCTAGCTCAAGCTCTGGGGGCAAAGCTTCGTGTGGACAGGTATGTGGTGTCCCAAGGAGGGAATGTAAGCACACTTGCACTGCCTCATGCCACCCATCGTCACCTTGCCCTGATTTGAGATGTGAATTTCCCATTACTATTACCTGTTCTTGTGGCTGTATCACTGCAACTGTGCCCTGCGGTGCTGGTGGAACCTCCAATGGTGATAATATGTTCGAAGTCTCCATCATACAGAAGCTGCCAATGCCTCTCCAGCAAGTGGAATCGAATGGGAGGAGGGTACCTCTTGGGCAGAGGAAGCTTTCTTGTGACGAGGAGTGTGCAAAAATGGAGAGGAAGAAGGTCCTTGCTGAAGCATTCAACATTACCACACCCAATTTAGATGCATTGCATTTTGGTGAGAACTCGAATACATCGGATTTGCTTTCTGACCTTTTCCGGCGTGAGCCGAAGTGGGCGCTGGCCATAGAGGAGAGGTGCAAGTTCCTTGTAGTTGGGAAGACGAGAGGCAATTCTTCAAGCAGCCTCAAGGTCCATGTCTTTTGTCACATGATGAAGGATAAGAGGGATGCTATCAGGGTAATTGCTGATAGGTGGAAGCTTTCTGTTCGGGCGGCTGGTTGGGAGCCCAAGCGTTTTGTTACCATCCATGTCACACCCAAGTCGAAGCTGCCTGTTCGCATCCTAGGCTCGAAACCAGGTGTCCCTGTCACTGCTTCCCATCCTTACTTTGATCCCCTGGTGGACATGGATCCGAGGTTGGTTGTTGCAATGCTGGATCTGCCACGGGATGCTGATGTTAGTGCTCTAGTCTTGAGGTTTGGTGGGGAGTGTGAATTGGTCTGGCTGAATGACAAGAATTCCGTGGCTGTCTTCAATGATCCAGCTAGAGCAGCGACAGCGCTGAGGCGGCTGGATTATGGGTCCGCCTACCAGGGTGCTGCAATGCTTTTGCCAAGCAGCAGCGCTCAGGCTTCCTCGTCAGGCAATGTGTGGGTTGCAGCGCAGAATGGAGGGTTGGCTGCAAAGGGCAGTGCCAATCCATGGAAGAAGGCCACTGCCGAGCCCAACCCGTCTTCTGGAGACTGGACTGGTGTGATTGGTCATGCTCCAGGGTCACTGTGGAGACGCCGTGATACTGCTGCTCAGGTCATGGGGACTCAGAACCGATGGAACGTTCTAGAGTCCGATGCTGCCATGAGCTCCGGGCCAGTTGACGTGCGTAAGCATGCTCCTCGCACTGCTGCCACGAGCTCCAGGCCAGTCGACGAGCGTAAGCTTGCTCCTCGCACTGATGCTGGATCCAGTGCGGAACCGAACGCTGGGCCGTGGGTGAGCAAGTTGCAGCCGGATGTCGAAGTGGATGACGGGGAAGAAGCTTGCGAATGAGGCGTTAGGAAGTTCGGTCCAGATGGTTTACTTTTATGCACCTCTTTTTTGCTCAATTTATATTTTGATAGTACGCCGTTGATACCGAGGCTTATATCCTGTCATAGTTCGTGGTTGCCTGTTGACTGAATTCAGTTGGAAGCGCTGATTTTGTCGCATGGGCGATCCGATAGGGATGAATTAAAACTAATTCCTTTGGATTAGGAGGGATTTTAGTTCAAATTTTAAGTCAATTTAAAGGGATTGAATCGGATCATAATATATCCAAATAAGCCCTAAGGCTACTGCTTTCTGTCTCTGCTCGCTTTGTGGGTTCGAATGGTACCTTCTGTTTCGAATGTATGAATTGCAGCTTGTGCTCTCTTAGAGCATATACAATGGTCTTATGTCAGATTTTTGTTGACGTGGATGAAAGGGAATGAAGAGAGAGAAAGATGATGTCTACAATCCTGTAGCCGATTATAACATCAGAAACAATAAAATCATTAAAAGGTTGTGTGTTCTATAAAGACAACTAAAAAGACAGTAGCTGTCTGTACCATTGTATGAGCTATATTTAGTGTTGTCTATATGTGACATGGCGAGTTGCTATAGACAACAACTGTCTGTACTATTGTACATGCCCTTATCATTGCCCACGCCTTGTCGGAACTTTTGTTGGTACTCTACTGCATCGATGGTTGGATTGGCATTCTCTGGTGCTTCGTTTTATGTGCTGGATGGGCTATGGTTTGGGCCGACATGTTTCGGCGCTTGCCCACGGACGAGATTGCTCTTGTACGGAATCACTATCAATGAACCAGAGTGTCGAGACCCTGGATATGCAACTTCGAAATTCTCTGTGTATTCTGAACTAGTCTCATTATCAGTAGATAGCTCACACAGTTATAACATCGATGAAATCATATCCATACAACAAGATAGCTAATGAAGCAGACAAATTAATAATACTTGGTAGCAAAGGACTTTATGGTCAAGTTTTACATAGTTTGCCACGCAGGGCTTAATGATAACAGAGTAAACTTGCAGCGGAGAATAAACAAATTCGTTGAAGCCATCCGACATGCCCATAGGCATTCAAGTGGAGAACGCATCCTAGTTTGTATAGTCTTCAAGGTATTCATAAAAAATCTCTGTATTCTCTAGTTCTTCCTCTGTGACTGTTCAACAATGGTGCAAAGCCGTGAGTACTTTAAAGTACTCAGCAAGTCGTAGGGAAATGTATGCAAATAGTATTCATGCAAGGCTTGACAATGATAGCTTTATGGCTATTTTGCATAAAGCAGTGTTGCCAGTAAATACAGTAATTAGATTGAAAAGTATAATTTAAAAGATTAGTACATAAGTAAACAAGTTTCTTCGAAACAACTAGTGAACACCCCGTTCACTTCCCAACCAACAAGCAGTGAATACCCGTTCACTTCCCAACCATTCCAACCAAACCATCATTCCAAAAAATTTTATGAAAATCTACCCCTCGTGTGAAATCATCAGGCATTATCCATAACCGGGGACACGACTATTCGAATAGTTTTACACTCTGCAGAGGTTGTACAGCTTTACCTACATGACACAACTTCTCTAGTTTGCTTGGCATCCGTCGATACCACCGCTCACTACTTTAGGTAAGCAGTCTAGAGCACGCGTCAAGGCTTTTACAAAGTTCTATTTTAACCCGGTTCTGCTCGATAAGGATTCGCTGCCCTAGCCCCTTTCGCGTCACTTATCAACCCAAACAGAACCGACTCAAAGCATTGCTAATTAGTTAGCCAGGTCTATCCCAGTCTAGACATGTGGTGGTACGGTAAGGTCCAGATCAATGACACACAAAGTTAAGTTCTTAGTGATTACTTAGGCGAGGCAACCACATCCCAAAATCATCCCCTTTACTGCACGATCACTCGCCCGAGTATAAATCATTTTTTGGCTCAACCCGACCAAATGGTAACCCTTGCCATGGCACATCTTTTAATAACAGTGGCCTCGCCATAATTCCATATATCATTAAGTCAAGATTAATCATTATGAATATGTGATCAAGAATCCCACATGACTAAGCATGACTAAGTATAATACGACCCATGTTGGTAGTACAATAATGTTCAACTAATAATTAACTATCCTATGGTATCCAAAGATTTATGACAATCAAGGGTATATGTCAATAGCAATTATACAATGAGGCATAATGACAATTTAGGCATTTAACTATTCCCGAAAGCATTTATTATAAACTTAGCAATGCATATTGCTATAAATCAATATAGTTTTATAAAATGGGTACGACATGATCAAGGGTCTACGACTTGCCTCCGTTGAAGGCTCGGGATGCTTTGGTAGACGGTTCCAGGAATTCTTCGAGAACACCAAAATCTACATGTGCGAAAAGAGCCAAATAAATACAACAATTCCAAATAAAATCTAAAAATTACAAAATTAGTAGCGATAGGAAGATATTGAATTTAGAAACGAGAATCAACGGAATCGGAGTTCGTATGAAGGTGAACGAAAATCTGGAAGTTTGCGCTCACATGAAATAAAGAAAACTAATGGATGGAGAGATAATGTAGCAGACAACAACAGTACTGCTTGGGCAAAAAAATGATGGCCCCGGTGAGGGAAAGGTAAGGGTGACCGGCGAACTAGCAAAACAGAATCCCGGGAGCGAGACGACCCAAAGGTGGTGGTCGCGTCGCCGGCGGAGGTCCGGCGCGGCAGCGGCGCGCAAAACAGTGTCGTGACAAAAAAGAGCGACGGTGCTCTGGCGATGCGCCGGCAAAGGCGAGGAGAGCACGGCGTAGAACGTCGCGAGGAGAATCCAACGGTGGTGACGATGTCGCCGGGGAATGCTCGACGGCACCGAAAATGGCGGTGGAAGGCAGTTCGGCTCGTAACGGGAGAATCGCGTTCTCGGCCAGGAGAAAGTGAGGGAGGGGTCGAACTCTGGCAATGGAAGGAGGTGGCCAAGGTGCACGCCGTGACACGGTTGGTACGACGAAGCGATCACCAGAGAGGGAGGTGGAGCTCAGTGCCGGTTTGCACTGAAGGAGAGGGAGCTTGTTGGCCCAGGCACGCTGCGAGAACTCACACATGGCTTCTTGGAACACTAGCGCTCACACCAAAGAAGATGAACAGAGTAAAAACTCAGAATTTTTGCACCTGGCCGCAACATCATACCCAAAGCTTTTCTTACTTATCTTTTTCTTCCACTTATTCACTTCTACTTGATTGGTGCTTATACACTAGAAAGCATGCATGCTACTTCATGGTATGCACAAACACACTATCACCACTAACTCATGAACTAACTCACTCATACATTTCTTGCATGCACGCCATGACGCATGCTCGATGTAGGACTCGGCCACGTCCAACCGATTCTTCCGAAGCCCATTTCTCCAGTGCCTGACGCGGTAGAACTGCATGCAATAGACTCGGTAGGAGTGGATCATACCATGCAACGTGCAGACTTCTTCCTATGCACTAGACCCGGTACTACACTTGACCTGGTACAGCGCAACACTGAACTAATAGATGCATTTCATGTACTACATGCTGCTGCTATGACCAACTAGATACAAAAAGTCAAGATTAATTTCCAACAGAGTCAGCTGGTCGGGCTTGGGGCGTGCTGCACGGGCTAGCGAAGAAGAAGGGCGATGGCGTGGAGTGCGACAAGGTAAGGGTGGCAAGGCATGGGAGCTTCTGTTGGAGCTTGGGGGAGAGGGAGGGAGAGGGAAGGAAGGGAGGAGGGGAGGAGCTCCTGGTTTATATAGAGGGGGAGGGGAAAGGGAGTTGCACGGGAGTAGTGGCAAGGCGGCAAAGAAGAACCCGAAGCCAAAGTGGCGGGGGCGGGGTGGAGGAGGAGGCAGGCCAAGGCATGGGCGGCAATGGAATCCTGTGTTTCAAGACATGGCGTGGGTAGCAAAGATGGCAGGGCACAGGAGGTAAGAGAACAGGAGACAGCAAGATGGCACGCTCAGGAAGATAAACAGGAGAGAGGGAAAAAGAAATGGACAAAAGAAACAAAAGCCGAAAAAAATAAATCCAAAAATTTCAAGAAAATTTTATAAAATACCTTGGACCCATAATAGATCAAATAAAATAGTTTTAGATTTATTTGAATTTTATTTTAATCATTTAAAATATTTTGCCTTTAGAAAATCAATTTAAGCTTTAAATGAAACCGATAAAATCCAAACGATTATTTTTATTTTTAAAGCTTCAAAAGAAATACCCACTTTAAATTAAATAATTTAAATTAAATTTACAACAAATAAAATAATTTTTGGGAAGACAGAAAAGAAATAAAACAAACCGGGTTGCAAGAAACGATACCGACTTGAATAAAATCCAAGAAAACCCAGAAGATCCACTAAACTCATTTTAGAATTTAATTAAAGTTTGATTTAATCATTTAAATGTTTTTCAATTTGGAATTTCGATTTAAGCTTTACATCTATTCAATGGAATGCAAATGGTTTGATTTCTTTCTAAAGCTTTAAAAAGACCTCCATAGAAAAACAACCGGGTCTTGGAAAAAGGAATTCCAAGAAAAGATGTCATGTGGTCCCTGGGTATACCAAATTAGAGGGGCTCGCCAACTAGGTTATCATAGAGGATTTCGTTATATTTCCAGAGTATCTGAGATCACAACTTTTTTAGTTTCAGAGCGAAAGTTATGAAGTTTTTAATACTGCTGTCCAGTATAGCGTCCTACTAGGATGTCGTTTAACTTGATTAGAACAAATATATAAACCTTGGGTTTTGGGAAGACGAGTTAAAGCATTGCGAGTACTGTATTGTTATCACGTCGTGCTTATGTGAGTAATTTAATTGTGTAGGAGGAGAGGCTTCGAGATTAGTGGCATCATCTTTGCCTCCTAACGCGTCGCAACGGGAAAGGCAAGTACATTGTGAATTGCATTGACTGTTGTCTATTAGTAGTGCTTGATGTTCATGCTATGATTAAATTCTATGGTCTATGAGTAGTTTTCAATGATTTCTTCTTCGTTCCACGTATGTTAATCCATGCTTCTTGAGATTATGCCTTTCATATTCATATATTCGTTCATACATTCATCCGTTCATGTTTCACCTACGGGAGTGGGAAGTAAAGACCCATCATTCCAATATGGGCAAGTAAGACCCATCATTCCAGTATGGGCAATTTGGATCTCCGTTTTGATTGTTTCTTCAAACGGGCCTTGGATCCCCGTATTTTGTATAATGCAGGCATGAAAGAACACCGACGGGTGTTCACTGACTATACCGGTATAAGCAGAAGAGAGGAGCATGCATTTCATTCTTGCATAAGACTTCTACCATTCTACTACGTTTTCGGACACTATGAATGTTATGTTCTTGTTCTAGTATTTTCCATATTATTCTGTTGTACTTGCTGAGTCGTGGACTCATTCTTGTTAGTGTTTGTCTGTTTTCGGTAAACACTGAAGACGTCATGCTTGGGAGGGATTAGTCATGGATCACTTCATTCACTTCACTTATTTCATCTTTTAGTCAATGGACTTGCTATTATCTTTCATTTGATAAATTTTGGATTGTAATAAATGGACTTCTTATGGTTGAGATTGTTATTCATTATAATTTGGTTGAAATAGTTAATGTTTAATATTCAACGTATAGATTCTTGATAGTTTTAATTTGAATGATTTATTAAAAATGGATATTTAGAATTTGGATATGTTGCTGAAATCCAATTCAATTCTTATAGTCGTTCTCTTGTGAGATGAACTTTACATGTTTTTAGCTGATAGGATGTTGAAATTAAATCGTATTGTTGCTTTTTGTTAGACTTTAGGTAATATCTTGGCTTCCGCATAGCCAGGGTGTTACAGTAATGTCTTGTGCTCCTGATTGCGCTCTTGATTGCTCTCTTCCCTTTTCTCCTGATGATTCTGTCTTTTATATAGAACTCAAAGTGGGCATCCGTTTCTCTAGTCCAAAGGGCGCCTTAACGCTTTAGATGTTTGACGAGGATCTAATAATCCTCTTTTTATCTTTTATTCTATAATTCTTATTATGAGTAAATATGATGTCATGTGGTCCCTGAGTATACCTCTTATATATACAAGGGAGAAGCCTACCAGGTGGTCGTAAGTTCTTCTACGACCACCCCCATAGCCGTAAGTCTTGCTACGACTACCCTATGGTCGTAAGTTCTTCTACGATCACTATCCAGTCGTAAGTTATTCTACAACTTCCTCATAGTCGTAAGTCTTGGTACGACTACCTTATGATCGTAAGTTCTTCTACGACCAGGTCAGCTACGACCACCTTATGATCAATAAAACCTACAGGCGAGTGGGTCCAATTGATTAAGAAATCCAAGCAGTCAACGCACACTGTTATTATGCGAAATAATAGCACGTAATACCCCATTATCTCTGACAAGTAACTGCCAGGCGGCGTGAAGGAGTTACTATTCCGATGATTACTGCAAACGTGCGCCTGTTACTGGATTCGATGAGGAGTCTCTTCAGCAGGAGAAAACGACTATTCCTTCACGACTATATAAAGGTAGCGATCAGAGAGGGAAAGGGGACAACCAATCGGAGGAGACAACAAGCAATAAGGAAGACAGTCAGATACTATCTTCTGTAATAGCCTTAGTCTTTTCTCCCGATTGTACGAAACACACTCAATACCATACACACACAGGAGTAGGGTTGTTATTCTATCCGGAGAAGGCCTGAACCTGTATAAAAATACTCGTGTCAATCTCTCTGCGTGATCCCATTCTAGGAGACCCCCCGAATCAAACAATCTTTACGTAAGATCGGTTCTAAAACACCGACAATGTTGAAGTAGTTACTAGAGATTTATTACTAGAGTTGTAACGTTTTCACGTCGTCAGGCAGTTACCAACAGGACAGAGAGTTAAACGTGCAGTCATTCTAGAGAATAATAGCGTAATTAACTACCCATATCTATAAATATGGTGTAGAAGATTCCCTGATTGATCAGGTCCATATGTCTGTAAGCCCCATCGACTAGGGACTAGTTGTACAAGAGCTTACGACCAGGTGGTGGTCGTAGTAAAACTTACGACCACAGACTGATTGTAGGAGGACTTACGATCAGGGGATAGTCGTAGAAAAGCTTACGACTAGAGAATGGTCGTAGAAGAACTTACGACCACAAGGTAGTCGTAGATGGATTTACGACTATGGGGTGGTCGTAGAAGAACTTAAAACCTCCAGCTTCTCCCTCACTTACCATTAAGAGGTATACTCAAGAACCATATGATGGTTTTATTATCCATAATAAGAATTACAGATAAATAATTAAATGTGGATTATTAAATCCTCGTCATCTAGCCCTCTAGCTTCAAGTGAAAATAACTTACTGGGAAAAGGAGCCATAGATGATCTTACGACTAGAAGATAGATGTAGAATAGTGGTCAAAGGAAAAGTTGTTCGACTGGTATTTCCTTTGACCGAAAATGAACATGGTCAAGAAGGTTGTTGGAAATCTTACGACTTATAAGGTGGTCATAGAAAATCTTACGATATAATCGGAAGTAAAATCTTTTCGACAGCTGTTTCATTTGACCAGAAATAGACTTGGTTAAGAAGGTAATTTCGCTTGACGTGTAAAGACAGACTCGGTTTTCTCGAACAAACAAATTAAATAATCTCAATTGACTCTCATAGACCTATCTATTAGAGTAGTTCCCGAAGAGGTGGCAACTGTTGGGTTGCCACGTCTTTAACTCAGGTGTGCGGTTATAAAAACTTACCGTGGGTGAGATTTAGGGTTTTTTACGTTTCCCTAAATCTCTTCAACTGTTCATCAAGTTCTTGCGTTCTCTGCAGCCAACCAAATCGTGCACCTCATTGAGACCTTTCCTAATCCAAATCTCCTTCCCTTGAGAAAGATAGCCTGAGCTGCTTCCCAGTGGGCCAAATCAGAGATGGATGCGGCCAAGATAAAAACTTTGGTTGCCGCCGAGAAGACTTACGACCAATAGATTGTCGTAGCAAAACTTACAACTAGGTACTAGTCATAGAAAGATTTTTGACTAGAGAATTGTCGTAGAAAAACTTATGACTAGGTACTGGTCGTAGAAAGACTTACGATCGCTTAGTAATATTTCCTTTTCTAACTTCTACAGAAAGTAGTCATGGAAGACCGCCAAGACGACGAAGAAGTCGAACTGATGGTCGTTGGCACGGAGGCGGAGCAAGTCAAGGCTCCTCCAGCCAAAAAGCGTCGACTCATGAAAGTCCCCGACAAGGGAGGCGCTAGTTCAAGCTCTGCTGCTTCGACCAGGCCCTTTGCAAAGTTCGCTGCGGACATGGCTGCTACAGAGAAGGTAAAGGCAGTCAAAGCGATTGAAGCTCTCAAACGCAAAGCCCCTAAGACCAAGTTACCCTTTTACTGTGACAGTAAGACTTTCGCAGTTTTTGTCTTCCGTAGTTTTGTCAAGCGATAAGAAAAGGAGAACTGAAAGAGTTTTATGTCTTTTGTGAAGGAAACCGTTGCACCAGCAGTGCCTATGGTCGAGGGCAGTGCTGCCCTTGGGGTAGTCGAGATAGGTCTCGGCCATCCGAAGAGTCATGAGGCCCAAAGAGCGGTAGTTCTCGCTCAAGACCTGGTCGAAGAGAAGAAATCGAAGAAATCTTCTTTAGGGAAGGCTTTCTCCAGATTCAAGATCAAATCCAGGAAACGAAGGTATGTAAAAAGATAAAAGTGTAAGAACAACATTTACCTTTTGCTTTTTACCATTTGACGTGTTTTCCTCTTTGTAATCATAGCCCGGCTCATCCAGCCTTCAAGGATGTTCCTATCGAGGAATCCATCGCTACTTCTCCGATAGTCAGGGAAATGACGGTGGCGGTGGTCGAAGGGTCATCCACTGTCCACGATGCGAAAGGTGTCGTTTTTGCTGAAGTGGCTACGACCACTGAGGTGGTCATGGAGCCAGAAGCGA
Organism: Phyllostachys edulis; assembly: GCA_036346405.1. Taxonomy (NCBI): domain Eukaryota; kingdom Viridiplantae; phylum Streptophyta; class Magnoliopsida; order Poales; family Poaceae; genus Phyllostachys; species Phyllostachys edulis. The sequence goes on from CM070555.1 coordinate 58,470,756, forward strand.
AGACGGCAGAGGTAGCGGCGGAAGCATCCGGCCATGGGGGTGACGCATTCGATCATCGCGCTGGGAAAGAAATCATGGTAGACATTCCTCCCAGCCCGCAAGGTCAAGCTACTGATGTCGCTACCACTGAAGAAGAAGAAGGGTCTGATTTCTTCGTCCGTTGCTTCAGGTTCTTCGGCCCTGCTTTCGTTGTGGGATCTCGTGCATTCAGATCCCGTGCTCCGGCTCCTCACCCTAAGGACATTCCTAACAAAGGGGATGTTTTCCATGACGGGCATCTCGAAAAGGTGTGGTGGAACTAAGTTCAAGAGATCGATGAACTGAAGAACCCCACGAGAGTGTTATCTTTGTTTGCTCGAATGACCATGAATGTAAGGACCTGTCGCCCGACATTAACATATGTGTTTTTTTCTCACTTCTCACTGTGTTTCTTTATGCAGAAAGCTTTGGAACAAATTGTTACTGTTGCTGAATACAACAGACAACTTGTTCAGCTACGACAGGAGAAAGCGGTACTCTACGAGCAGGCAGAGAGATAGTAAGTCACTGCTACTCGTCACCACTGGCACAGTGATTATGGGGATTGTTGTAGAAAAACTTACAACTATGTACTGGTTGTAAAAAGACTTTCGACCAGAGGATTGTCGTAGAAAAACTTACGACTAGGTACTGGTCGTAGGAGGACTTGTGACCAAAGGATTGTCGTAGAAAAACTTACGACTAGGTACTAGTCGTAAGATGACTTACGACCAGAGGATTGTCGTAGAAAAAATTACGACTAGGTACTGGTCGTAAGAGGACTTACGACCATATGATTATCGTAGAAAAACTTACGACTAGGTACTACTCATAATAGGATCTACGACCAGATGATTGTCGCAGAAAAACTTACGACTAGGTAGACTAGAGGATTGTCGTAGAAAAACTTACGACTAGGTACTGGTCGTAGGAGGATTTACGTCCAGAGGATTGTCGTAGAAAACGTCCACTCGTTCTTTGTTCATGTCTACTCTTCACATCTGTAGGTTCGAGAGCGATGAAAAGACCCGGCTGATTCGCTCGACTACAAGAAAGTCGAAACAAAAAGGTTGAGGGAAGAGGAAGATGCCCTTCTAAAGGAGCTTCTGGAGGCAAACTCTGCAATTCAAAAGTTGCAGGGACAAATAAACGATAAGTTCCGAACTTAAGACCATTTATGATAATGACCTTCTTTTCTTTTTCTTACTCTTATTCTTTTTTCAAAAAAAGAGGTTGAAATGGGGAAGCTCGAAATTAGGAACAAAGAAAAGACCTTGGTTGTTCACGAGATTACCCGTATCGCCAAAGAAAAAGATCAGCAGGCCAAGTCGAGGAAAGAGCGATATGCAAAGAGCATTGCCTCCCAACTCTATTATCGGTAAGATATCTCTCAATCATATATTCCAATATTCAACAATTATTCAATTCTATAATTCGATCAAGACATATATCTATAATCCAACCAAGATTTCTTTTAACTCCAACTTCTCTATTCAATCATATCCAATAAAATCCAATACGACAAACATACCCAATTAATTCCATACTTCTTGATTCAACCCAATCCACCAAAATCAACATCATGAATTGGTAATCCTATAATCTAATATTCAACAATCATGTAATTCTATATAGCGTTTTAAGTGTAGAGAAGTTCAATAGAGTGAGCAATCTTGAAAATATTCATGATGTTTGGACAACTCTCATGGAAATTCATGAGGGAACCTCTACGGTCAAAGAAGCTAAATTGCATAGGTTGAAGCTCAAATATGAGTCATTTACTATGTTGCCTCATGAAGCATCAATGAGATGTATTCTAGAATGATCAACATAGTAAATGAACGCCTATCTTGTGATTTAATCGATTTTGATATTGTGCGCAAGATGCTTAGGGCTCTACCGGAGAAATATGAGACCTTGGTGATATTATTTCTCAACTCATCCGGATTGCCAAGGATGACTCCTACCGCTCTCTTGGGCAATCTCCTCACTAATGAAATGTAGAAGAAGGACAAAGAGGAGCTCAAGGAGGTGGCCTCAACTTCAAGCAAAAGAATTAATGCTTTCAAAGCTAAATATGATTCAAGTGAAGATGAGAATCAAGATGAGGAAGATGATGATACCGAAGAGGAATTTGTCACTCTCATGAACAAAATGGAAGAACCAATGAAGAGACATGATTCTCATAAGCATTCAAGCTCATCTTCAAGTACAAAGCACCACAAGACTCTAAGGTGCCACAATTGTGAAACATTGGGATACATTGCTTCAAGGTGTACTTATGATGGTGAAGATGAAGAAGGGTGACAAAAGACGACATTTTGTCGGGCTAGCTATAAAGGATGATTCATCGAAATCTTCAAATGCAAATGAAGCACCATCATTATTTGACATGTCTACTTGCTTCATGGCAAAAGGTAAAAATGGGGTAAATAATGATGATTAGCCCTCTTATGATGATTTGATGGATATGCTTGAGGAGCTTAATGAGTATTTAGGAAAGAAGAAATTAAAATTTAAAGTTTTGAAGAAAGAGTATGTCTCACTTCAAAATAATTATGATGTTTTAAAAGATGAACATGAAACTCTCCTCCTAAATGAGCTCAATAAGCCCAAAGTGGATATAGGCATTACATGTAATTTATTAGATGATATGCCTTGTATAGTTTCTAATTCTTGCATTTCATCTAAGGTTAGCATATCCACTTCATGCTATGCTTTGCTTGATGAACCTTGTAGCTCAAAATTAGATGCTTCTATTTCCTCTATGTCTTGTGAGTCTAATCTTGTAGAGGAAAACAAAGAGCTCAAGGCCCAAGTCACAAAATTAGAAAATAACCTAGAGAAGTGCTACAAAGGAAAGACCACTCTCGATAACATATTGAACAAGCAAAGATGCTTGCAAAATAAGAGTGGCATTGGTTTCATCTCCAAGAAGAAGGAAAATAGCAAAACAAGGCACAATGCAAGACATACGAAAAAATATGTCAAGTGCCATGGGTGCAATGAGAAGGGCCACTATGCCTCGGTGTGCCCAAATCAAAAGGATGTCAAGCCAAGACATTCAAAGAAGAGGTAAATCGGCAATGAGCAAGATAAGAAGACATCAAGGGGAAGCAAAAGCCCAACTTGCTACAATTGCTGGGAAAAAGTACATTTTAGTAAGGAATGTCCCAAAGGTATCACTCCCAAGCCCATTATTTATGATGGTCATTATTTGCTTAGGAAGGATAAGAATGGCAATGTGTTTGCTAGGAATGTTAGCTCTTATAAAATTATTGCTAGGGCCATTTGGGTGCCAAATCTATTGTTACTAACATTCATGGACCTAACCAAGTATTGGGTACCAAAATGCGCTTAAATGATTAATAGGTACTTGGAGATGTATTGGAGGCTTGGCTTATTCATATAAAGGTGGATTTCATCATATATCAATTTAGAGCCAAGCTCGAGGATAATCATTTCATATCAAAAACCAATGCTATCTCGGTAACAAGTATTTACATTGAAGTATCTAGCCCTTCTATCTTGTGTAGGTTGTATTCATGAAAATCATTTAAAAGGGGTGTTCTTGCTCTTGTTCATATTCTTGATTATTTCAATCTTGAGCAAGATGATTGACGAGGATTAAAACCTTTGTGTATTGTTTTAATACACAATAAAAGACCATACGTCTTCATGGTCATAACCCCTACGGCTAACGACCTCACTGGTCGTAAGGATTCCAAAGGTTACATAAGGGTACCCTGGTCAGACAAGGTCCTGTACCTAGTCTTCGACCAGGTGACTACTTGGAAACGCTATGAACTGATGTTTATAACTAATCCCGGATATATTCTTACCGTGCGATGAATATAGCATGTGCTGTATACTTCATACCACACGGTTAGATAATCCTAAAGACACTGACAACAACTACTAGACAGTTTGATGTCTCTCGGGCACTAAACCGTCGAGCAGTTAAACACATTGTTAACTGTGCACTAAGCCCCGACCAGCCGCAACGCTTCACCAAGGACGCCTCCTCTAGGAGTAACTGCCACCTCTTCGGAAGTTACTTAAACACGAAGCACAGAAGACCAAAGGGCAAGAGGCAGAAAGCGAAACATCAACACAAGTTCTACAGATCAAGAGGCAAACTGAGACAAGCAAGATAGCAATCTTCACATCCAGTGTAATTAGGATTAGTCCCTAGTCGGGTCAAGAGCACCCCCCCTTTGTAAATCTAGTTCATATCAATAAAGAGCGGTCACATTTTCTCCTAGGAATTATCGCGTCATTTTCCTCTTTCATTTTCATAAGATCGGCGATTCGATCGCCGACAATGATAGTGGCACATTAAGGGGGAGTGCTAAATCATGATCATGTATATCACATCCCTAAGTGTGCTCAAATAAATTAAGTGCTAGTATTGTTTTTCAAAATTGAGCCTTTTAGCCAAAAGTCAAAAATCTCATAAATATTAGTAAATCTTTGAAAAACTAGTTGCAAAATGTATACAAATATTTTTCAACTGTTTCCCAAAGGTTTTCGCTCAAGAAAAACCTATTTTAAATGAAAATGAGTTTCTCGCCAAAATTCTAGATCATAGTATCATGTTTTTGACCTAAACTAGATTTTTTGTGTAAAATCTATTCTAAAAGGAATTTGACATTTGTCCCAAACGGAAAATCCTAGAGTTGGCTATTCTAAACCTTTTTGGTATTCAAAAGATTTTCAAAAGGCCAACCTAGCAAACGTTATTTGATTTCGAAACTCGTCCAAAATCCAATCTTGACCTAAGTGGTCACTTTCTAGCACTTAAGTGAGTTTTGCCATTTGAGCTAAATTTATTCGTATGAATAGGTCTATAATGGTAATTATGACTCATACATGAAATTGGATGCCTTAAATTTCATCTCTTGCTCAATTTGGCTCTTTTGAAGAAATTCTTGAAAATAAGTTTTATTTACGAAAATCAAAAGCTTAATTCATAAAAACTATTTGAAAGTCGGTTTTCTAAAGGCTAAATAAGTTGGAGATGCTCCAAATATGTTTATTTGGGTGATTGTGTGAAAATTTGGAGCAAAATACAACAATTCTCTCTTTTCTCCAATTTTCAGAACTAAAATCTGTTGTCAGTTTTTAGTCTCGACCGGCTTGACCGCTGTTCTTCCTCCAGTCTGACCATTCTTTAGCCGTCGGTCTGACCGGACCTAGAGAATTTTGGCTATTTTGTCCAAATTTGTCGATTTCCATTCTTCGCAGCCATTCTCCTGTCTCCCTTTGGTCAAGTTAATCCTTGTTGTACTCTCTAGCTACCCTCATATACCTTCTTGACTCCATATGCTATTTTGATTGCATTATGATATGTTTATCATAAAATGCACTTTATTCCTCAAGTGATATTCTTTTAAGTGGTAGCTCCTTTTGATCATCTTGACCTCGGCATGAGAATCATACTTGTTTTTACAAGTGATATTCTTTCAAATGATATCATCTTATCCATTCATGTGGTATCCTTCAAGTGGTATCTAATTTCATTCCTTGCCGATCTTACCTCTCTTGACCAAGCTCATGTACTCTCCGAAGTATACGAGTGGATTCTCTCTTCCTTTCTTCTCTTTGGATGCTTTCTTTGAAGATCTTTGTGAGGAGAAGTTCAAGCCTTTGCAACTCCAAGTCTTGTTGACACATTTTATCTACTCATGGTATCAACATATGGATTTACAAGTGGTATCGTCGACTCGTGGTATCTACAAGCGATGTTCAAGGACTATCTTTCAAGTGTGATCCACATAAAGACATCTTTGGTGCTAAATGGCAAAGAAGGAGAATTTGGTTGCAAATTATGGTCAAATGAGAGAGTTTGAAGTCATCATGAGTTTTGGATTGACATATTTCAATGAGATGACAAAGAGGGAGATATTGATTGGATGAAGAAAACTTTTGTGTGTCAAAAGCAAAGAAAAGATTGGATGAAGAAACCTTTGTGTGTCAAAGGAGAGAGAAGAATGTCAACAAGAAGAACCTTTGTGTAAGGGGGAGTTTTCCTAAAAGGTTTAGTAAAAATGATAATGAAAAACTTTTTTGAATTTTACTTAAAAATGGGTAATCTATAATATGGGAAAACTATTTTGCAAAGACTCCCTTTGGCTAAAGTTTTATTTTGGATTTTTGGTGTTTAATGCCAAAAGGGGGAGAATGTTTGTTTAATCAATATTCATTTGGATTCTCTCTTGTGTTTTCTCCTTATCTTATGCATAGTCCAAAAAGGGAAAAGGGGGAGAATGTTTCCAAAAGGGGGAGAATGTTTTCACCTTATTTCATGCATAGTTAGCTTTGTGTCATGCATGCAAATAGTCAAATAGCTTAAATTCTTATCTTATATTGACTTATATCCAAATGTTGTTATTGATCAAGGATTTGCCATCAATCACCAAAAAGGGGGAGATTGAAGAATCTAGACCCGCCATTATGTGTTAATGGAGTTTTGGTTATTAATGACAAATCTATTTGTGAGACTAACACTTCTATTATTATACCATGTCTAGTCTCAGCTTGGATATAAAGGTGAAAATCAAATGAGGTATGCGTTCCAAATGACAAATCCATTTGTGAGACTAACACTTCTATCGTTATATCATGTTTAGTCTCAACTTGGATATAAAAGGAAAAATCCAAACAGGTATGCATTCATAATGAAAAATCTATTTGTGAGACTAATTATTCTATTGCTATATCTCATGCATAGTCTCAGTTAGATTTAAAGATTAAGATATATGCTTTCGACATCATATTCTTATATATTGTTGCATTCTTTGGATCCAAAATATAGGTTGAACTCCACCAAAAGGTTTAACTTGAATATGTGCATATGGTTCTATTACACACTCATGTATGCACACATTTAGGGGGAGTTCATTATATGTTTTGTGGTTTCATTAGTATTGATCTATATTCCTTTTTTTCACATATATTAAGGATCTTTACTTTGAAACATATCCGTGAGTATATATAACTTGTGTAGTTAATATATTCATATGAGTATATGAGACTTGTGTAGTTCATATACAACTTTGAGTATATTCAACTTGTGTAGTTCATATATGCTCGTATATCCTTTGAGTATATACAACTTGTGTAGTTCGTATACACTCATATTGAGTATACAAAACTTGTGTAGTTCTTATATACTCATACTAATCTTTATTCAATTACTTGCAATTGAAGTGATTATCATCAATTACCAAAGAGGGAAAAATTGTGATATCTTGTCCCACCATTATGAGTTAATGGTATGTCGTGGTAATTAATGATAATCATATTGTGGAACTAACATTTTCTATGAGTTGGATAAACAGGTTAGGTCCATGATGATGATAGACTTTGGATGGCATCATGTGTTGATAGTCATCAAGTCAAGATTCGGGATGAAGGAAATCATCATGTGTTGATGATGTTCGAGTCAAGATCTCGAAGTGAAGAAGATCATCATAGGTTGATGATCATCAAGCCAAGTTCAAGAAAAGGATGTCGTCATGTGTTGATGAGCATCATATCAGAAACTCAAAGAAGAGAAAGTCATCATGTGTTGATGATGTTCAAGAAGAGAAGATGATCATAAGTTGATCATCAAGTCAAGTGAAGGATGCATCATGGGTTGATGCATTTCAAGTCAAGAACCCGAACTTGAAGAGAAGATGTGTGTCATCAAGCTTCAAGTGTTTGTGCAAGGCAAAGGTATGACTAGCTAGGGCTAAGGATGTATTCCTAGCATTTTACTGGTCTCGGTGTTTGGTTGAAGACCGGATTGCTAGTATAGGTTGCCGTACTATTAAGAGGGGTCTTGACTAGTAGCTTGAGTTAGTCATGTGTTGATGGCTCATTGTGTTTTCTCTAGCTCGTGTTAACATGTTGCCAATATTTACGAATGTGTTTTGCAAATAGTTGTGGCTCATGGATAACCCTTGTAGCATGTGACTATAGTTTGCAAATGTGTTTTGCAAATGGTTTAAGTCTATGTACCTTATTCCTTGTAGTGTGATTCTAAAAGTTGGCAAATGTGTTTTGCAACTTATTGAGAATCTCACTTGAACCATTGTTTGCATCGCGCATCAAATTAGCAAATGTGTTTTGAAATTTGAGTTGAAGCGGAATGCAAATATGCTTTTGGTTCTGGAGCGGTCTGACCGGAGTGTAATGGGCGATCTGACCGGACCCCGGTCTGACCAGCAGTATTGAGCCGGACTGACCGGCCTCCCGGACCAAAGACGCGGTCAAGTTTTTCCAGAGAGGTATGTTTTCTAGAATTTCGTTGTGCGGTCTGACCGGCGTATGTTGAGCGGTCTGACCGACCATTGGTTGGCGGTCAGACCAGATGTGTTCTAACAGCTAGTTTTATAGCCGTTGGAAGGGGAGCGGTTTGACCGGCCTCTTGCCTGCGGTCAGACCGGCCCTGCTGATTTTTCAGCGAATCTTCTTATAACGACTAGTTTTTGTGGGTGGGCTATAAATACCTACCTTGGCCGTGTGTGGGGGAGGGGGGGTTGTTAGTGCCCTTAGACATTCCATTGAACAAAGAGCAAGCCCTCTACACTCATTTGTGCATGTGTTGCACTTAGTGAGCTTAGAGAGCAAACTCTAAGTGCATGTGTTGCCTTAGGTAGTGGATTGTGTATCCATTGAGCTTAGACACTTGATTAGTTCAAGTGAGAGTTCTAGACTTGTTACTCTTGGTATTTGCCGACACCTAGATGGCGTGGTGGCGTCGTTGTGCCGGTGAGTTTCTCAAAGAAGATTGTGAGAAGACCAGGGCGGTTTGTGAGTGGTGTGGTGCTCGCCATCTCCGGAGTGGAGGAAAGAGCAACCCTAGTGGAGCGAGGTGTTGGTTCGGTTTGGAACTGGTCCAAGTGGTTGGACTTACCTTGGAGGTGTTGGCTTAATTTGTGGAGCTGGTCCAATTGATTTTGGGCTTACCTCAACGTGGATTAGGGGAGACCGGCAAGTCTCCGATCACCACGGTAAAACATCATCGTGTCTTTGTGGTTTGATTTCTTGTGTTTTACTTTATTGCAATTTACATTCGTTATATTAAATTGCTTACTTGTATGTATATGATTGCTATCTTTATATAGTCTTATATTGTTGGTGCACATAGTAAAGACTAGTTGATTTAGGCCTTAATTGTGCAAAACCGAATTGATTTACAATTCTGCATAAAACTCGGTTTTAGCCAAAAAGATTTTTAAAAGACCGCCTATTCACCCCCCCTCCTAGTCGGCCTCCTCGATCTTACAGTATTCCCTGGTTCTTCCTCTGTGACTATTCAACAATGGAACAAAGCTGTGAGTACTTTAAAGTACTCAGCAAGTCGTAAGGAAATGTATGCAAATAGTATTCATGCAAGGCTTGACAAGGATAGCTTTATGGCTATTTTATAGAAAGCATTATTGACAGTAAATACAGTAATTAGATTGAAAAACATAATTTAAAAGATTAATACATAAGTACACAAGTTTCTTTGAAACAACTAGTGAACACCCCGTTCACTTCTCAACCAACAAGCAGTAAATACCCGTTCACTTCTCAACCATTCCAACCAAACCATCATTCCAACAATTTTTTATGAAAATCTACCTCTCGTGTGAAATCACCAAGCATTGTTCATAACCAGGGACACGGCTATTCGAATAGTTTTACACTCTGCAGAGGTTATACAACTTTACCCACATGACACGACTTCTCTAGTTTGCTTGGCATCCGTTGATACCACCGCTCACTACCTTAGGTAAGCAGTTTAGAGCACACGTCAAGACCTTTACAAAGTTCTGTTTTGACCCGTTCTGCTCGCTAAGGATTCGTGATGAGGACATCCCGATTGGACCGATTACACGAGCTAAAAAGATTAATCAACAGGTGAACTCGCTCCTAATTGAATTTGGGTTTTATTTACATAAGAACTGGTTACTACCTAATGCTAGTATTTTAATTGTTCTCAGGTTTGTGTGTGAGGAGATTTTGGGACCCGAGAAGATTATATGTTATCTCAGAGTATGTGTCCAGCAAAAGGAGCGAGAGGACGGAGATGCCAAAACAAGACAACGCATACGTGGAAAAGAAATAACTAAGTGGATGGAGGTGCAGCACGCTGCACATACTTACGTGATGCATGTGTTGCATGCATGCACACAAAGTTACATGATGCATGTGTTGTATGCGTGCACACAAAGTTGTACACGGTTCAATAGGACTTGGCCACATGCATTACGGAAGGAGTACTTGGCCACATGCATTACGGAAGGAGTCAAGCCGAACCAATACGGGAGGAGTCAGGCCACAAGTCTAGCCGAACCAAAGATGGCATGTATTGGGCCGAGCATGTACTGGGCAGTCGAAATTTATTTCTCATAGACCAAACTAATGTCGTGTGCGTGTGCTATGGATGTAACCGAGAAGGATTAGGTTCTATAGCCAGCCGGCCCTAGAGGCTATATAAGGGATGTATTTACTCTTGGGTGGGGGAAACGACATATTTTCAGATTATCAATATACTCTTGATTCTAGGGTTTAAGCAATATTGCTCTCACTAGAATAGGGAGTTCCAATCTGTTGTGCCGTTCCGTCGTTCTTGTGATTCCTTGTGTTTTGCAGGAGCAGCGACACGTCTACTTGGTGTGATCGGGTAGACGGGATCACGAGCGTGTGGTTGGGCGAATTCTTTTGTCGCAGGTTGCTGTTTTGACAGTGGTTGGCGCCATCGGTTCGTCAGGTTGCACGGATCCAAAGTTATCATCGATCCTACGTCGTGAAGATTGGGCATTCCCCCCGTATCAATTCGCCGTTTTGGCCCCCTCTTCCGCCACTTATCAACCCAAACAGAACCGAATCAAAGCATTGCTAATTAGTTGGCCAGGCCTATCCCAGTCTAGACATATGGTGGTGCGGTAAGGCCCAGATCAATGGCGTACAAAGTTAAGTCCTTAGTGACTACTTATGCGAGGCAACCACATCCCAAATTCGTCCCCTTTACTGCACAATCACTAGCCCGAGTATAAATCATTTTTGGTTCAACCCGACTAAATGGCAACCCTTGTCATGGCACATCATCTTTTAATAACAGTGGCTCCGCCACAATTCCATATATCATTATGAATATGTGATCAAGAATCTCACGTAACTCAGCATGATTAAGCATAATGCGACCCATGTTGGTAGTACAATAATGTCCAACTAATAATTAACCATCCTATGGTGTCCAAGGATTTACGTCATTCAACGGTACATGTCAATAGCAATTATACAAGGAAACATAATGACAATTTAGGCATTTAACTATTCTTGAAAGCATTTATTATAAACTTAGCAATGCATGTTGATACAAATCAATATAGTTTTATAAAATGGGTACGACATGATCAAAGGTCTACGACTTGCCTCCGTTGAATGCTTGAGATGCTTCGGCAAACAATTCCAGGAATTTAAGCTTTATATTTATTCAATGGAATGCAAATGGTTTGATTTATTTCTAAATCTTTAAAAAGACTCTGAAATACGGGCAAGCTGAAAGGGAATAAAAAGAACTCCACAGAAAAACAACCGGGTCTTGGAAAAAGGAATTGCAAGAAAAGCCAGAAAATCAAATAAAACCATTTTTATTTAATTGAAGTTGATTTACTCACATTAAATTGTTTTAAATTTATGAAAATTCAAATTAGGCTTCAACAACTTAGGGAAAATCAAACAGTTATTTTTATTTTAAAATTTTCAAAACCTCCCAAAAATTGGGATGTTACACAGAGGCCCATAACATCTTGTTGTAAACCAGAGTGCCCATGCCAGCCATGGTTACAGTCAGTGGCGGATTCAGGATTGAAATTTAGGTTAGGAGAATGAACCAATACTATTATCCAATAACAAAGCAAATCATACATAATACATGTTGCAATCACTTTCAATAGAGCATATGACACTAAATGGATCTCAAAACTACAATCTGCATCATGTGAACATAGAAAGACAAGTCAAATGTAGAAAATGTACCTCGTCAATAAAGTTTACAGAACAATTTGCCACCAAAATACCAAATTATTGAATTACTAGTAACAACCTGTCAAAAGTAGATGGATGGTGAGTATTCAGATTAATTCATCATAAATCATAAAAAATATTGAACATGACAAACAAAAAGAGATACCATTAAAGTAATAATTACATCTAGGAGGCCGAGGCAATTTCATTTTCTGAGATTTAATGGCTTGAAATTGTTTCTTAATTTTATCATGATCAAGTCCTTTAAATATTGTTTGCGAGAAAAATTGTGACCAAAAGGTTGAGTCGAACCCTTCAACAAATAAGCCCTTCTTACTTGATCTCTAATATCCGGATGAATTTCCTCAATTATTATACGAAGTGCTAGATCGGCAACAATATGAACATCCGGGCTAAAATCCTTAATACCTTCAGTTTCTTCCTGCAGTTGTGGTTGTTATACTACATGTGCATTTTCAACATTAACAGTTTCAACAGGTAGTACTTGCTCTTTTATAGCTACCGTAGCATTCCCGCTTGCACCGGTTCCTAGGGTCGACCCACTCGACGACCACGCAATGGTAAAATAGTTCTTCAAATCTAGCAAATCTAGCAAATCAAGTAATCAACCAATCACAATCCAATTCACTATCAATTATACATCAATGTCACCAATTCACTATGATGCTATCAAATTCACACATCATCATATTCATTCATCAATAATAAATTATACATTTATACATCACAATGAGTGAGTCAGTGAGTATCACACGTCACAAATTCACAGTATTCACCATTCAGACATTCATAATCCAATTCTTACCTTTGCCTTTCGAGTTAGGAGGAGCCATCTTGAATCTTGAATTCTATTTTCTACCTCTCGGGCCTCTGGGCTTCTGTTTCGTAGGCTGCAGTTCTTCCCTCTACCTCTCTTCCTTCTGTTCTGGTTCTGGCCACGCCCACGTGCGCCCCCTTCTGCCTTTTGGGCTTCTGGCCGATAGGTGACAGGCCCTCACGGCCTCACCTCACCGACATCGGCACGACGCCATCTGCCCGTCCCCCCACCGCCCTGCGCGCCCCTATCTGGCCTCGCTCGTAGTCACAGACGCACCGTGGAGCCGTGCCTTCACCCTGCCGGCTTACCGCTGCCGCGCCGCCTGCCGCCTAGGGTTGGAGACTTCAGACTTGGAGTTTGCAAATTGGGGGAAGTGAACTGGGACAGAGAAAGTGACGAAGACCAGTAGGTGTATTGGTGAATGGTGATATGGGCTTAGCTGGGTGTGGGCCTTCCTTTGGGCTACGACCTCCTCTGAAAAGGGCAGATGACGCTGGTCGCTGGCGAAGCCTCAAGGCTCAAGCCATCTGCCGGGAAGGAAGCGGGAAGAAGCAAGGGAGTAGGGACCGCAGGCTACCTCGGGCGGCCGCCCAACCTTACCCTATAGTTGGGACTGCCCCTGGTTATAGTAGTCTCCTGAATTGCAAGCCAATTTGCAGCAGTCAATCCGTGGTTCCCAAGTTCCAATTTGAGACACGGATGGACATCTAAGTGCGATCACGCAACAAAGTTTGGCCATCAATTCATTAAGACAACCATCTTCTCTCCGCGATTCACGCACAACACGGATGACTCCAGGCTTCCAGTGGAAGAGAACAGTCGGTGGTTGTGACGCCCCGTGTCATTACCCCAAGGGTAATCACACTTAGGCATACGGATTACTATTCGTTTGCTCAGTAAAACACTGCTCCAACGAATAGTAAGCCTTTACCAGGGTTACGCAGCAGAACAATAAGATAGAAACTGTACATTTTATTCCAGTAATAGCCACACAAGGCTATGATTCTTAGTACATATATTATACAGATACAAAAGGAACGACTCCGCTTTTCTCGCCAACCCTGAAGTCTCGGCCTTCTATTCGCCCCGCGAGTCAAATATGGTGTCCATTTCGCTCTGGTCCTTGTAGTCCGCGCCTTCTCCTCCCGTGGTTGCTTCAGTACCTGCAAGTCCTTCATCCCACGCGAGATAGCTCCCGGTCGGACTAGGATCTACAAAGGAGAATACTAACAAGGTTGAGTACACGAATGTACTCAGCAAGCATTAATAGCAAAGGATGCACTGGATGACTATTTCTAGTTGTTATCACATTTTCTAGGTCATCTCATTTCTGAAAATAATTGTTAAAACATTAGGTGGCAAAATTTTAATACTGAAAACACTACTTATTACTCGGAGATAAGAAAGACCCCTAGCGGTTCCCGTAGACTCCAATCCAGGAGACTGGCATGAATTCATCATTTGATATAGCACTGCGCAGGCTTGTACCACTTTACCCATAGCTACCCTAAACCCTCTCTGAGCTAGGTCCACCGCATTTCCTTTGATGCGATGTCGGGTTCAGAATACAGAATATTTTTCAGGTTACATGATTAAGTCTCCACCCATTACCTTTCGTCGGTGCCGATTTAATCACGTTGCTGACCTCGTCACACACCGAGTTCCAGTAATGTTGGTTGAGGCGGCCATCGTCCGTGCTCAACACTCCTCCTTGGGCCGGCGCTCTTCCGTGCCCAAAACACTCCAATGTGTCCCGTTGTGGAGATCATAATTTCATAACAAGGTAGCATTTTCTGCCCGCCGAAACGGGAAAATGGTTACGGCTTCAGACCGAGCAAGAGTTTTGTTTGTACTTATATTATAACCATATGTAAAAAGGAGCCCACCTCTTACCTCATCATCATCGTCGTCGTCGTCATCGTCGTCGCGTTCCCCTGCCAGGGCCCCCTTTTACCAACCATAATCATTCTCATTTCTTTCTTTCTTGTTCTTATTTCTTTCATCTTCATCTTAATCATTTTCATCTCAATCATTTATTTAAGTTTTGAGAAAACGATTCTGATGCAATAAACATATAGTGCAATATACGGTTTACATTTAAATTAACTATATTTATGTTCAAGAGGATAGCTTGCCTTTGGAGTTGCAGGAAAGATTGGCGTTGATGAAACTTTGATCAACTGCTCCCGTCGGTGCTGGGTCGTCTTCTGTAGCAAACGGTAGCACGAATAGTAATATAAATAAATACATAATAGATTTTTGAGTGATATAATGCATACATAAGTTAGCGGCTTCTAGTTTGTTAGCACAATTTTAATTTAATAAACATCTTTCGAGATCTACAGTAAGTTAGCTCTCCACAAAAATAATCGTTCTACCGAAAACGCGCACTATGATCGACAACCCGCGGTCCACGCTTAGCTGATAGACCTAACAGAATTAGATAGCTCAAACTACCAAAATAAATACTAGCGATGCCCAAGATTGCTACACAAGCGAGTTATTTCATTAATAACAGAATTTACGACTAGTCGATCTATCTAGCAATTCTAATTCACAGGTTAAATGCAATTTAGTTACTAGACGAGATCTAGGTTCAGTTATTTAATAGCAATAATCTAAACATCTAACTGCTAATTAACTGTTAAAAGCTACTGATTAAACACAACAATGCGACAAATAAATACAGGCTACCAAATCCTAATTCCTCCCTAATCTAATTTCTAATTTCTAATTCCTAATTCTACCCTCCCCTAATCTCTCTCTCTCTCTATCTCTCTCACTCGGCCGAACCCAGGGAACCACACACGCATACACGCATACAGCTAGCTCTCCCCTGCCTTATCTTCTTCCTTTCCTCTCTAATTTCACTCACTCCCTCCCATCTCTCTCTCCCAAATCTCTCTCTCCTTCTCAAATCAAGCCACCAAGGGGATCCAGCTCGGCCGCTTTGGCCCGGCCCTACTAAGCGCCACGACTCCGCCTTTGCCGCCGTCTGCGCCTCGGCCACACAAAGCTTTGCTTTGCGCCTCGGTCTTGCCAGCTCCGCCACCATGGGTTGCCATGGCCACCGCCGACTTCGGTCTCTCCCCGGCGTCCCTTCCTTCGCTTCTCGGCTCCATCACAAGACGGCCGCAGCAGAGAGGCAGCGCCGCCTCCTCTCCGCCTGGTCCACTCAGCTCGGTCTCACGCCGCCATCGGCTCAGCTGCAGCCTCCGTAGCTGCGCTTCGCCCGACTTCGGTCCACTGCTGTCGCCGCCGCTTGGCTCCACGGCTTCCTCGGGCACTCAGACGGCGGCGCGTCACCAAGACGCCATTGCTCAACCCGCCACCCGGCTCGGCCCAAGCCGCCATTGCCGACCTCCTCTCCTCCTCGTGGCTCGAGGCCGGCCGCCTCGACTCGGCTTTGTCCTCTTGGTCCAAAGATTTCGGCTTTTTTCGGCTCGGCCTCTGACCGCAAGCACCTTGGTTCGACTGCTCTTCTACCTACACTCGGCCTACGCACAGCTCTCTCCTCTAACCTCCCCACAAACCTTTGCTTTGATTTAATTAGTTTTGTTGATTTACTTATACTGATGTGGGTTTATTGTGCTTATGCATGAATAATGGATGGATTTGGGTTGGCTGATGCATTCACAAAGCGATGGTGGCGAGCTACTGCCGAAGCGCTGAGGTAACCTCCCCCTTTCCTCTCTAGCCCAGCCCCTCCCCTTGCTCTGTGATGCATGCATGAAGAACTGGGAGCTACACTGTGATGCCATTGAGCTTTCGTGAAATGCGAGATCCTTGTGTATGCATGCCGTGCCTACTGAGGTGCCTCTAGTGTTACCTCTTGTGCGGGTTTGGGGTGGGATGGCAGTGCCGGCTTCGCGTTGGTGCTCTCCTTCCCCTTCTTCCTCCTTGTCGGCTTGGCCTCCTGGTGGTCGCCAGGTGGTGGTGTCTTGGCCTCCTCCTCCCGCTTGTTCCCCCCCGGTCGCTGGTCGCCTTGATGCCTAGCGATGTCGATGATTGCTGACGGTTCAAAGTCGTCGCCCTGGCTCCTCCGGTCCTGCTCTTCCCCCTTGCTCCCTTCCTCTTCTACTTTTCTCTATTGGCTGTGGGTGTGGATGGTTTATGATGGAGGTGATATTGATTATTCTTGTGGTTATGGGTTATGCTTGTTGTGGTTTTGCTTGATGGCTTGGTGAGGATGGTGGTGGCAGTGAGCTTACTTCAATGGTTCCTATCTCCTAGTTGCTTGGCTTCAGTTGTGTTCTTGGCCTTGAGGTAGAATGAATGTGGGAGGGGAAAGTTTTGGCTTGTTCCTCTTCTTTCGGCTGTGAAATGAGAATGGGCATGAAGGGCATTGAGGTGGCTGCATGTTCCCTTTTATGCTCTAGGTTGGGCATTCTCCTAATCTTGCACATGACCAAAATGCCCTTGCTCTCATCCTCATGGCAAGGTTTTCGTTGGGGGCATTTTGGTCTGTGGTTGGGAAATCACTATGCGTGTGATTTTTTGTGGCTGAGCAATCCAATATACGCGGGTGTCGGATTAACTTAAACGCCGTATGATGAAACCTATGAAAGCAAAGAGGTGCCAGTTAACTCTAGCTAGTTTGGGTACCTTGACGATCAAGGGGCTAGCTAGCTTGAGTTGATCAGGGAACCCTAGTGTGCTTTGGAGAATTCTGACGGCCACTTCCAACCTTCTACTCTCTATTTTCTATTATCCACTTGGCTTTAACTTACTAACCGTTTTCTAATTTTTCTAACGAGCTATGGGAATGGATCGTGAGATGGCCCTATGGACTGGTGCTCAAGGTACAAGGTGGCAAGGATAGCTGCTGCTATAAGATTGCAAGGAGCAGATTATGATTTAATTAATTGTTGTTATAAGCATTGCAATTTGTTGTATAATTAATTTTGAAACAAGCAATGGGTTTGTAACATATTACTTCTGTTTTGTATCTGGATTGATGAAATGTTGTCTTTGATTGTATTGAATGGTGTAAATATTTCTGAGTTTGTATTAATGATCCACTTATGCCTGCAATGGATTTATTTTTGTAATTGGATCTTGATTGATAATGTTATTGGAGAAATTATTTTTATAACCCTCTTGCTGCCAGATGAAATGATTATGCACTTGATATTAACTCTGAAATTACTATTTGCTCTGGATTTAAAGAATTTTAATTACCGCTAATTACCGATTACTGTTAGTTAGTTTAGGTTAATTATGTGGGTTCTCACAGTGCTAGAGCTTGAAGCAAAACACCATAGGCGGAGGGACAATCCATCTATCTATAAAAGAGAAGGCCGATTTAGCACGTTGATTTGATTTTTGGTCGTATCTATGGTATGTATAATAGTATAGACAACTGTTATCTATAGTATCCCTCCATATCATATATAAATAGCACTAAAGACAACTTCTACAATGTGTTGTGTTTTACATGTCTCCGTATCTATAGACAGCTCCTCCATATACAATATGTTTTGTTTCTTGTGTTACAATCAACTACTGTATGATAGACAGTCCATTTCTCTATGCTTCCTCTCTCTCCTCCACATTATCTCGTATCCTACATATCCAGACTTACAGACAGCTGATGTCACAACGTTATATACGCTCGAAAACTACGTACCCATACCCTAGCTAGCTTGTTGACCCTAAGTAATTAAAGCTTCACCATTGAGAATTAGAATTGGAGTAGTACGCGCATATAGGGATGGTGTGGATATCATGGGGATATGCTCATGATCTTATGATGATGATACAATTGGCAATAGTGTTGAGGGTTTGTCGAAACACTCGTTTTCAGTGAAGTTCGGGAAAATCGGTATTACCGCAATAAAGGAGTGGTACTACCACAGCGCGGTATGACCGCAATAGAGGAGCGGTACTACCACAGTGTGGTATGACCGTAATTGAGAAGTGGTACTACCGCAGTGCGGTAGGACCGGATTTTACTTGGCAGTATGTTTTTTCCACAGAACATGTTTTTGGGAGTTTCTTCTCTCCTGGAAATCGGTATGACTGCATTTTAGGAGCGGTACTACCGCAGTATGACCGATTTTGCCCTGTTCGTTGGCCATTTTAGCGGCGATGTTTGTAGGTTAGGTCAATCTCATGAGTTTCATTGCATATGTATTGCATGATGCATGTTTTGACTACTGTGGGTCAAGTTGCGAAGAATTTATTCCCAGAATCGATTTCTTTATCGATTGTTATTTAGGAAGCTTGGAGGTCAACGGCGAGGATGATCGGGACTCAGCTTGGAGAGCTGAGGTTCAAAACGATTGAGGATGTCAGGTGAAGTCAATGGACTCAAGCATGGCGCAAAATAGATAAGGATGGCCGAACGAGAAGTTCGGTGCGATAGGTTGCATCAAGCGACGCGGGGTCGGTGCAAGTGCCATGGTGGTTTCGGTGGGAGCCGTATGGGAGAGACTTGTTGACATGAAGGTAGTCGTTGATCAACCTACATGTAGCGAAATATGGGATTGCTTCATGAAGATTGGATTCGGTTTTTGGAGAAGGATCGAGAAGGGGTATTTTGGTAACTTAACCAAAATTCCGTCTTAATGGCCTTTGGCTAAACCACGACTGAAGATGGCACGAGGAGAGGTGGTTTAGATCAATTGCAGATGATGACGGCGCTTTGAGAGACGTGCGTAAGTTAGACATGTTTGTGTGTAGGCTTACGGGTGCCCATTAGGGTTTCCTCTCATATCCTAGCCTCCATTATAAAAGGGGAGGGTGCTGGCTGTGCACCTCCCAACCCTTGTATCTAGAAACCCTATTTTGTGTTTTAGAGATAGGAGAGGAAAGTGGAGAGATTAGGGTTCTTGAGAGGTTGATTGATTGAGTGCTCAAGTGTTGAGCTTATGTCCTCCATGGTGGAGTGGCTATAAACCAACTTCAATCTTCAATCAATCCAAGCAAGATTCTTCAAGATGAATATCTCATTGTTCTTGCTCTCTCTTTAGTGATTTTAGGTTTTTGATAATTCCTTGATTTTTCCTTTTATTTCTTGTGGTGATATTGTTTGTTGTGATATGTGGAAATGCATCTAAGATCATCTTGATCATCCTTTATCCACGAGGAAGTTTTTGGAACAAACTTTGATTTTGGCTCATTTTTGGATTAACCTTCACTAAAACAGAAAAAAGTCGGAACTTTGGTAATGATCTACAAGATTTTTGATTGGAATAGCTTCCTGACATCCTAGAGAATGCTTATTTCAAGTTTCATGAAGTTTGGTTCATCGGATCAAAAGTTGTGCCAATTTTAGTTTTGGTTCGGGCTGTTTTTACTGTTCACCGGTACTACCGCTACTGTTCACCGGTGCTACCGCCGGATTCATTTTAATTTGAGTTTTTGGTTTATTTGCTTTGGGGTTTTGATTAGATTCAACACAAGTCTTCTGTTATATTTGTCGATTGATCTTCATAGTTTTTATAGCTATCGAAGTAAAAATTGAATTGAATCCAATCTAGATGAAAAATAAGTAATCGCTGTTTCGGCCCAACAAATGGCACACAACGAGAAGAACAACACACCTAGCAAGCGCGCACAGCTAGGTACGCACGCAGTAATCCAAGATGATTCTGTTCTGCATCGGTCGCTGCACCGCTTGCGAATACTACGAGAAAGCGGATGAATAAAACCGAGTCAAAACTCAGAACATGCATTTGCACACCCGATCCTGCGCAAGCAAAACCAAAACAAACATAATATCACTAAACACACAGCCCGCGTACTAATAATCCTTATGATTCGGTATATTTACTCCAGATTATCGGTAGGGTGTAAATGAGTTCCGGCTAGTGGAGTGCAGGTGTTTAGAGAACATTTTCCTAATTCTTGTGATAATTAAATTGTTTTCTGTTAATTTTTTGCATTCCAAACAGGCCTCAATCTTCACGGGTGCTCTCCTCTTGTACAGGAGAACACCATTATATCAAAAGAAGAAGATCCAAACAGGCCTCAATCTCCACGGATGCTCTCCACACCATTATATCAAAAGAAGAAGATCAAACAGGCCTCAATCTCCACTGGTGCTCTCCTCTCGTACAGGAGAACACCGTTATATCAAAAGAAAAGAAAAAAAGAGCAACGTAACTGAAAATGTGATTATGCATGTCGCTAAAACAAAATTTATCGGGAAATTATTTGCACTGTTCACGGTCACGCGCACGATGTCATTGTAGAGACATAATTATGAAAGGAACGCAATTGGAAACGTCATTAGAGAAAAGCTCCTAAAATTACACACCGAATCTTTAACTACTCTTATCTTTCAACTCCACTAACCACGCACGACAAAAAGTAGACGTTAACCCATACGTGCTACACCTTCTCCACCTCCCGGTATCCCCCGCGCCGCCGTCTCCGGCCGGTGTGCCCGGCGGATGCCACGGGCACGACGGGGCCGCACATCGCGACCGCGAGCCTCCCCAGCAACCGCACCCCGCGGCCTGAAGATGAGCCCTTCTTGGCCGGAGCTTCCGGCAATCACCTAATTGAAAATAAGCAATTTTGTCACATGGAGCGGTGAATGTCTCTGTTGGTTGCATAAACATATGATACAAATTAATTGAACAGTCTTGCAATTTTTAAGTCGTCTAAAATTTTCGTAAGTTTAGGTCAATTATTGTGACCATTGAATTTGTATAGAAATTGATGTGTCATATGATTAGAAATTTCACTCACCTTATAAATAGACAGTCCCTTAATTGAAAACAAATGACCAGTCGAGCCATGAAGTACGGTACTAATTAACGAGTTGTAATGCAAGGTTTCTCAATGCCTGTATATATCCGTTTGGAACGCAGGGGTCAGTATAATTTCTATACAACTTTCACGAAATTCCCATGTTCAAGACTTCAAGCAGGGCTTAAAGAACTTTAAGTCTGCCTATGAGCCTCTGGCAGTAGTACTAGCTACTAAAAGTGAAACGCTACATGCAGACCTCGAAACTTTCGAAATTGTGACATGCAAGTTCGTTATTTTCTGTCATTTGCACATAGCATCGTAGTTTCTGCAGTGGCTTTACCACTGTAACATATATATATCCAGCTCCTTTTCTAGATGTCTAGTTCGATAACTTTAGACCAATATGCGATTTCCGCAAAATATCGATAAGAACACTCTCATGACGATATTACCATTTTTTAATTAAAAAAAGCGCACGCTAGTCCTTAATTATGCCATCTAGATCCACCGGGGTAGAATAACTGCCAATTATCACCATATATTATAAATGTGCGTAACTACGGCTCGGACGTACGGTGAGGCTTTCCACCATACGGTCCGATGCAACACTCGAGAAAGAACCGTGCGACATTTTTTTCTGCTTGTTGCAACATATCAAACAATCATATACAACATTACCTCAGAAACTCAGAATCAATCAAACAAACATTCTCATAATCAAACATCACATTCTTATAATCAAACACACACAAACATCTGGAGGACGCCAACATATCAAAAAAAGATGCAACATCTCATAAATCCGTATGCAACATTTTTTTTTCACAGTTGCAACATTGCGCAACATATCAAAAACTGAGTACTCACCCCGGCGGAGCAGGTGCCTTCTGGCGGCTTCGGGACGGCAAAGACGCTCAGAGGAGGAGGAGGAGGGCGGGCGGAGTCGGCGGCCCCAGACGAGCTGGCCGCCATCGGGACGGCGACGGGTGGGCGGGCGCAATGCCTCTGGCGTGGGTCGGCGTGGTCAAGGAAGGCGAATCCGTGCTAGGGGCGGTGGGACGCGGAAGAGGAGCAACCAGCGTCAGCGACCAGGCAGGAGGGAGGCGACAAGGCGGCGGGCAGAGAGGGAGGCGCTAAGTAGACGACGCCTGTGGGGTAGAGGCGGGAGAAGGCGACCGGGTGAGAGGGAGGCAACAGGCGGAGGAGGGCAAAGTCAAGCGGGGGGAGGCAGAGGGAGCAAATGGGAGAATGGGAACAGGGGAGAGCAAGGAATGAGGGGAAGCAGAGGGGAGCACCTCACAAGGCCAAGAAGCGTGAAGAGGGAGATGTGAAGACTGGAGACGGGATAAGGCGAGAGCGATGGGATATGGCGAAATGAAGTGTATCGTGGCGTCCATGCATACTGTTCTTATCGAACACCCGGCCCATATCAATACCCTGTATATATTGAGTAAACAACAAGGGTATCACTCGCATTGAGATACCTTGCATCACAACTCCTCATTAGTACGAACTGCAGCCAACGGAAGATAAGGGAGCCCTACCCCTTGTGGCCCATTTAAGCCCATTCTACCGGAATAGAAAGGGAAAAAGCCTATGCAAGCAATTGGGCCCCCCACTTTGGCTGCCTAGTTACATCAACGGGTCCATATGGATAATTGCCTCAGTTCTTTTTTTTAGAGAATGCCGACAATTTATTGATCACAAAACATCGTTACAGATAGTCTCCTGGATACACTACGGTACACCATTACAAATAAAAGAGCTAGGGGCGAATTCACCGGGGGGCTTCATCAGACTGAAGCCCAAGTCCGCCGGTGCGGACACCCCCCTCCCCTCCCCCCCCCCCCAAGTTCAACCACTGGCTGCCATGGCTGCGCCAAACAAGAAGAAGGCAACGGAGAGGGACGACGGGAAGAAGAAGAGGCCCTTGCCAAAGGCCTAAAGCAGAGAAGCCCAGGCGGCTAGGCCCAACTCACACCTACCCACGTCCTCCACCTCCACTGTCCCACACGGCAGTCCCACGTTCCCTTGTTGCTTGTTCCTCTTCCAAAATTCCCCAATCAATTCTCCATTTCCCTAACCCCAAATCCCCAATCGGCCAATCAATCGAGCGAGGAGAAGCGCACGACGCACCTAACGACCTGACCTGAGGGTAGCCAGAGGGAGCACCACGGTGGCGCGTCGCCGCTGGTCCAATCAGAGCCCGGAGGAGGAGAAGGGCAGTAGGAGCCAAGATCTTAGGAGGCGATTTGGCCTTTGGGCGCCGTGTGGGCGTCGGCGTGTCGCACTGCCGTGTGCGTGAGGGAGGGGTCGAGGGCCGACCGGAGGAGGCGAGGGGCGGGCCGACGCCAAGGAGCGAGGAGGTTGACTGGTAGGCCGAGGAAGGAGGGACGCTGCGCCGGGAGCACCCGAGGAGAGGAGGCGAGGTCGCGTCATCACGAGGGGGAGGCCGGAGGGAGTCTCTGGCTAGTGGATCTAGCTGCACCTCTACTGATCCTGATATGCTCTTGGACAGTTGCGCGTGGGCGGTGGGCTGCTAGTGCTGGGTGCTGGTGATTTGGGCATTTGGGCATGGGTCGCCACGATGAAGTGCTAAATGACAATGCCGATTGATTCTTTAACCGAGATCTATCTAATTGTTGACTTCTGTGCGCCTATGCCTCAGTTTGTGCTGGTATACTCGTTACTCAATTAGTTAATTACCAATTTATTAATTGTTAATTGTTAGTAAGTTTGATATAGTGTGGTAATGTAGTATATATATACTCAATTAGCCATTAATTCATACGTTTGCAATAATGGAGAAACGAACTTTGCGTAATTATTTCACAAGCAATTCAAGTAGCACTCCCCCAACCGATGAGAGCGCAACTCAACCAAAAAAACCTCGACTAGAATTTAATCCGAATGAAATTATTGCCGATCCAGCGCATCGCATACCAATAGAAGATTTTGCCAATGAAATTATAGATGAAGTGGGGAGGATATATTTGTTGAATGGTCTAACTCGAGCAATTGAGCATGCCTTTCCAAAGACATTGGATGGTAAAGTGTGGAGATCCTTTCAAGAATCATGGTTTAATAAGTTTGATTAATTAGAATATAATGTAGAAAAAGATGTCGCTATTGTATCACTAATTTTTCTAATTTTGATGTACATGTTGTTACGTACTGGAACCATATTTACATGTTTTGCGGTTTACAGATGCACTTTCTATTAGCGAGGTACCTTCATTGCATTTCTCTTTTTTTTTTGCTTTACTTTTATTTGTGTGTGAATTTGATTACACAAGAATATATGACTATATTTATTACAAATTAGTTTAGTATCTATCCTTATTTTTCATCCTGGAATTGTTCCTTCTTGACCTCCTGGGAGCCGCGCCGAAAGCAGGGGATGCCTTATGCGTAACATATACCTACCTCGATCCTTTTCTACATGTGTTCTTCGATAATTTGTAATCGATATGCGATTTCGGCAAAATAACGATATATAAGATCATTCTTATGACCATACCGTGGGAGCGATCGACAGAGAAGGGGTAGAATTTGGCACCATACCAAGTAAATAAAAAAACAAATCAAAGCACATTAACTATATCGGTTGCATTAGTTACAACAAAAATGGTGTCAGGGCACCACACGTCCACACTAGCTAGTTACTAGGAAAGACGAATCGCCCCAACAGAAACGAGCTGCTTTGCGAGCCCGTTGTTTCCAGCTGAGAAACTACGGATTATCGTGGCACGCGGAACGGCGCCACCACTCAACACCGGCGAGAATGCAACCCACTCAACACCGGCGAGAAGCCGAGAATGCAGGGGAAGAGGAGAGAGGGACCGGACTGACGAAGTCGCGGCAGGTGGCTATAGTTACCTTAGGAGGCTTTACGTCGGATTGAGCAGATGATGTGTTTTCCTTTGATTGTTTCTTTTTTGTTTTTTAGAGAGCAGACGATAGTTTCTTTAAACAAAAAACTTTGATTTATATTATTAATAACTTAGGTAAAGTTAATCTTTACACGTTAAGATCAGAAAAAGAATAGGTCCAATTGCAGCCCACGACAGATAAAGGAGGACTACATCTCCTACTGGTCGTTCGTACTGGTATAACAAGGGGTAAGCCCAAACCTAGCAATTGGGCCTCCACGTGCCTAGCTATAACAATGGGTCCATTGGGATTACAGATTGAGCTCACGCTCCAGCATGCGAAATCGATTGCGAATCTGTTAAGATCTGATCAAGAGGTTCTCTACCGGTGGGTTTTGCACGTATTTTGCAAGATCACCACCGACGGTATAGGGAATTTTTGGCAGATACGGCGTATTTTGATCTTGTATTTGTGGATCTGATCATAGCGTAGCCGTATTTATAAAAATATTATCGCATGACGTCACCACCGCGCCCAATGTAAAAATCACAACGCGCGTGGCGTTGGCGCGTATTTACCGTGGCGTCAACACCGCCAGACCGACGCATGCTCGCAGCCGCCACCTCACTCGACGTCGCCGCCACCTCAACCGCTAGCGCGTGGTGGCCATTCGCCATGCCGTCCTGGATACACCATGCCACAAGACATAGTAGCAATTAGCACACAGTAGCAATTAGGTTTAATTAGGTAGGTTAATTAGTGAATTAGTGAATATGTTAGTTAGGTTAGTTAGTTTTAGGCTGAAATTTAGAGGAATTTTAAAATATAGCAAATAAGTTCAAAAAATTATGAATTTTTTTGTGGAGTCTCTCAACACCGTGTACTTACTTGTGTAAATTTTATATAATTTTATTCGTTCAGAATTATTATCGCTATTTCGTATAAGTGACCTATTCGTATGAATCAATAAATGTAGAAAATGATTCTCAAAAATTATAAATTTTATTTTGAAGGGTCATCACGCAGTGGACTTGATTGTGTAATGTTTCGGCAATTTTATATGTGTTCTGGTATTGGCTCGAAAATTTATGATTTAGGTCGCGAAAATTTCGATTTTAGTTTTCGGAAATTAGGGTTTCATGATTTCATGTGACTTGAAATGTAGAAAAAAAAAGCTACATTGCAACTCCATTGGAGATGTCGATATACAATATGGCGCTAGAGTACACACGTAATAACCAAAATACGCATACAAATATAGCAAAACAAAATATGAATACAAATATATCCAAACATAATCGCATAAAACGGGATATACCAAAGTCTAGATAAGCTTGTGCATGAACTGGGATGAAGGAGGAGGGGTATTATCACATGTAACTCGATCAAATAGGATACTCTTTGTTTATTTATCGGTTTAGTGTGGATGATGTTCTTTAATACTTATTGTACGACAGGCTAGATAAAGTCGTGTATGAACCAACTGAGGAAAATACGTGGCATGCAGATCATATAACGATGTATCGTAACCTCCGACTCGTGTGCGTTTCGACTGAGGGAAATACGTGGCATGTCTGATGTGGCGACATGCACCTGCAACAAGCTGAAGTTCCTTCACAAGCCATGCTCGCATGTCTACAAGGCGTGTGTGTAAATGAGACAGATATCTATACCGTACATCTTCGAGTACTATGACATGCAGCAAAATAATGTTCAGAGATGTATTCAGAGGTTCTAGACCTTAGGTGAGACTGAAACCGATGTATAAACTATACGCACCTCGGTGCCTATGCATCCAAATCAATACATATTGATATGCTTTAAGGTTCATGGCGTACTGGCGTTTGACAAGGGTATCTTCGCATACCCATTAAAAAGTTTGTTTGACTCTAATTAAAAAAAATCAAATCCGTCTTCAGTTTGAGCTAGTTTCATAGTATATAATCATTGTAGTCGCACTAAATTCAAAAGTAGATCAAATTAGTTTGAACTGAGTTCAAAACTCACTTACCACAAATATGCCATGGGTATGAAATATTTTGTACTCAAACTTCAAATTTTGAATCGATCGTACGCGTGTATCATATGGTTCTTGAGTTGAGTGCTTAGGCATGCATACGGTTCTTGAGTCGGGTGCTTAGGCACTCGGGTGTCTTAGGTAATTTACCTATGTGGTTAAGCAATATGGTTTTTGCAATGTGCGGTCAAACCTAGAGATCGATTATATTACTATTGTACGGCTACTGCTTGATGTATATTAATAGGCCTAGTATATGCTACCCTTGCGTCGATCATACATTCATACACGAGAATACCACGTTCATTAGGTTTAAGCTTCAGCCGGGGCTTTCTCCTCACCTGCACAGCTTCCCAGTCACCCAACTATTCCGTGCGAGTTAGGACTACATCGAATCAAGATTCTTCATTTAAAGAAAACTAGCAAGTGGCCAAATTTGAGCACACATTTGATTTGAGCTGCTAGATTTATTTCAAAGTTTGTAGTATCAAATGATATAACTTAGATGTTTAAGAATTTATTTGTGTATCTTGTATGCTATTTAGATTTTTAAGACATAATAAACATTGAAAATGATAATAGTACTTTCAAGGAAAATACAATTTGAGTAATGTATTTGAAGTATGAGTTTTGATTGAAGAAAATCATTGAGCATAATAAATTGTTAGGATTCTTATAAACATAATCACTCTTCATCATGCATGGATCATATAGTTGCATGTCACTATTCTTCCTCTATTAGTTACACTTGTACAAAATGTATGTATGCACATATACCTCTATTTAATCTCAAGCAATGCGTTGAATATGTGTGTGACAAATTATCTTATTAGTTTACATAATATTAGAATATCTTACTCACGCATACACCGATACATCATGGGTGACTTACCTTGAACTTATCTTCCGTCACACATCAGCTGCCCCAACGAACCGCGTGTCTTCTATCTCTTCTCACCACAATAAATTTTTCCGCTTCAACTTACAGCAAGCATAATTCTTAATCGACCCTTCTTAGCTTCTACCCCTTCTAATGCAATACTCCACCATATAGTTATCTTCTACTTCTTTCCAATTATTACTTAATGCTGACTATTGCGACATCAAACATACATACACGTGCAACCATCACTGATCTCTGATGAGGACACCTGTCATACTATCTCTATTGGCCTCGAGTTTATTCCCTACAGTTGTGTCATCTCTACTCCGAGTTATTTGCTTATCTACTTCTTTACGTATGCTCGTGCTTCTATTCGTACAGATGCATTCATGTACATGCACATGCATGATATTATACGTGCTCGATACCCTCTTCTCCCGTGCAGGCCGCTCCTCTTCTTCGACGTTGGCCAACTCAACACTGTGGCTTCCTCACTAACTATGGCGACCTCCCATCTTCATTGATGCACGCATGTCGGCTTTAGTCGTTGTCTAATGATATATAGAATCTTCTTGCCATCGTCAGTGGCTTCATGGCCCTCACCAGCGATGATGCGCTCCTAGATACCTGATGGCCCCATATCGTACATAGCTCATCTTTAATGCAAAGCTTCGTCTCCTCTCTGCCAAGGCTTTCCTGTCATCAAACTCCTTTGGACACTGACTTCTTCCACAACATCAATTCTCACCACTTGTCGTCATGTCCCTTGGCACCTTTGACTCTAATATTTCTCTTCAACAGCTCTAGCGAGCAGCGTGGCATTATCCTCGTCGAATTGCTAAGGTGAGCAGCACGACACTGTCCTCTTCTTCATCATCGCCGCCTCGACTCTTCGCTTCCCCCATGAGTCAATATCTTCTTACAGGACAGATTGATGCAATTACACTCTTTGGTGGTCTCCTCCAAAACTATTCGTGCTATCTTCGTTATAACTTTTATTTTTATTCCAAAATTCAGTTATTTGTTATTGCGGTTCGCATACAAATCAAATTGCTCATTTTACTTAACTTATTTCAAATGTTAGTTATTTAGGGATTTTACTTTGGAATTCATACTGTCGGTGTTTTAGAACCGAACTTACATAAAAATTGTTTGATTCGGGGGGTCTCCAAGACTCAAATCACGCGGAGAGAGGGGACACAGAGATTTTTATACAGGTTCGGGCCTTCTCCCAGAGAGAATACGAACCCTACTTCTGTGTGTATGTATTGAGTATGCTGGATTACAAGATCAAGAGAATGACTAGAATGAGACGTCTTGTACTCCTTGATTCCTCTCTCCTCCCTCCCTGATGATTCTACCTTTTATACAGTACTCGGAGCGTGCTGCTGTTCCTCTAGTCCAAAGGGCGCCTTAATGCTTCAGATAATGGAGCCGTTACTGGAGATTATTGTGGGAGTAGTAACGTTCCCACGTCACGAGGCAGTTATCACCAAGATAGAGAGTTGATTCGTGCCATTATTCCAGAGAATAACAGTGTAGTTTACAGCCCATATCTTTAAATATAGTGCGGAAGATTCCTTGGTCGACTAGGCACTCATGTCTGTAAGCCCCATCGACTAGAGACTGGTCGTAGAAGAGCTTACGACCAGGTGATGGTCGTAGAAGAGCTTACGACCAGGTGGTGCTCGTAGAAGAGCTTACGATCAAGGCATAGTCGTAGAAAGACTTACGACTATGGGTAGTCGTAGAAGGACTTACGACTATGGGGTGGTCGTATAAGAACTTACGACATTTAGCTTCTCCCTTATGAATATTAAGGGGTATACTTAATAACTATATGACATCATTATTATCCATAATATAAATTACAGATAAATAATTAAATGATGATTATTATATCATCATCATCTAGCCCCCCAGCTTCAAGTAAAAATAACTTACTTGGGAAAGGAGCAGTAGATGATCTTACGACCAGTAGATGGTCGTAGAATGGTGGTCGAAGGAAAAAAACTTTTCGACTGGTGTTTCATTTGACCAGAAATTAACTTGGTCAAGGAGATCGTAGAGAGACTTACGACTTACAAGGTGGTCGTAGGAGATCTTACGATCACCTAGTAGTCGCAGTACTGTAATCGGAAGCAAATCCTTTTCGATTGTCGTTGCTTTTGACTAGAAAAGACTTGGTCAAGAAAGTAATTTCGCTTGAGGTGTAAAGACGGACTCGGTTTTCTCGAGTAGACAAATTTAAGAATCTCAATCATCTCTCACAGACCTGTCTGTTGGAGCGGTTTCCGAAGCGGTGGCAACCGTTGGGTCGCCATGTCTTTAACTCAGGCGTGCGGTTATAAATACTTACCGTGGGTGAGGCTTAGGCTTTTTACCTTTCCCCAAATCGCTCCTATTGTTCTTTAAGTTCTTGCGCTCCCCACCGTCGACCAAACCGAGCGTTCTCTTGAAATCTTTACACATCCAAATCTCCGACCCTTAAGAGAGATGGCCAGAGCCGCTTCCCAGTGGGCCGAATCGGAGATGGATATGACCAAGATCAAGGCTTTGGTCGTCGCCGAGAAGATCCCAAAGAGCCAATTCGTGAAGTGGATCGAGGCTGCTGGGCAACATTGGCCGTCGAGGGAGATTGGGCAAATCCCTGTCTTTCAGACGTTCTGTGAGTGTGGCCTTCGATTGCCTGCTCACTCTTTCATCACTCTTGTACTCAAACACTTCGGTGTGGAGTTGGTGAACCTTGTTCCCAATTCCATCACGATGTTGGGCGTGTTCGTGTACTTGTATGAGGCATACTTGGGGATTCCGGCCGACTTGTAGTTGTTCCAATACTTCTACGGAATGACCTGGCTGGCTGGAGTCGTCGGTAGTTGTAGTCTGATGCTCCGCGACGGGAAGTCGAATGAGTACATTCAGATATTCACCTGGTTGTCGTGACTGGGATGGAAGAAGAGGTGGTTCTATTAGGAGATAATCAATAAGAACAGCCTCTCCTTCGTTGGAAAGCCAGCTGAGAAGATCTCTACTTGGGATTCGACTATCAAGGATCTCGGTTGGATCGCCCCTTTCATTCAAGCCATTAAAGACTTGAAGGAAGAGGGGCTTACTGGATGGCACGTGGTGAAGGATTTCATCATGCGCCGTATTAGCCATCTAAAGAAGAGGGCTCATCCCATGTGGAGGTATTCGGGGCTGCAAGACTCGACCAGAGACTACGAGAAGGGTAAGTAAACTTCCAGTCTTAGCCTTTTTTCTGTTAATTTTAGACTAGGCTTATTGAAAGTTTACATGCTCCTGCAGACCTCTCACAAGAGGAGATTGACGCTCGGGTCAAGCTCATTTGTGAGAAGTCCCCGTCACCGAACGTGGTGGCCCCTCAAATCTTGGTGGTCCTACCCGCAGAAGACAATATGGAGCGCCTAAAGGTAATCAAGAATTGATTTTATCTTTATAAACTTGTAGTCGTAGAAGAACTTACGACTAGATACTGGTCGTAGAAAAGCTTACGACCAGGGGGTTGTCGTAGAAAAACTTACGACAAAATGATGGTCGTAAAATGACTTACGACTTGTTTTGTAATATCTCTCTTTCTGATTTCTGCAAAAAGTAGGCATGGAAAACCATCAGGACGATGAAGAAGTTGTACTGATGGTTGTTGGCACGGTAGCGGAGCAAGTTGATACCCCTCCAGCCAAAAAGTGTCGTCTCGTGCAAGTCGCCGACAAGGGAGGCACAAGTTCGAGCACCGCTACTTCATGTGCGCCCTTTGCGAAATTTGCTGTGGACATGGCTGCTGCAGAGGAAGCAAGGGCGATCGAAGTGAACATCGATGCTCTCAAGCCCAGAGCCCCCAAGATTAAGGTACCCTTCTATTATGACAATAAGACTTTCGCAGTTTCTACCTCCTGTGGCTTTGTCAAGCAACTAGAAAAGGAGAACTAGAAGAGTTTTATGTCTTTTTGTGAAGGAAACTACTGCGCCTGCAGTACTTGTGGTCGAGGGTAGTGCTGCCCTTGAGGTGTTTGAGACAGATCTCAACCATCCGGAGAGCTAGGAGGCTCAAGGAGCAGTTATGCTCGTTCAAGACCCACGACCAGACGTGGTCGTGGCCATTCCTCAACTCAAGTCTCGACCAGACGTGGTTGAGAAGAAGTCGAAGAAATCTTCCTTAGAGAATGTTTCTTCCAAATTCAATATTATGTTCGGCACACGAAGGTATGTAGAAAGACAAAAGTGTAAGAACAACATTTACCCTTTGCTTTTTACCATCTAACGTGTTTCCCTTTTTTTGTGATCTTAGCCCGGCTCCTTTGACCATCAAGGATGTTCCTGTCAAGGAACTCGCTGCCATCTCTCCAGCAGCCGAGGAACTGACAGTAGTGGTGGTCGAAGGGTCGTCCACCGTCCGAGTGGTGGAAGGTGCCGTTTCTACCGAAGCAACTGTGACCACAGGAGTGCTCGTATAGGCTGAGGTGGAGATGGTGTATGATGCTGCGGAGGCATCAACCCATGGCGATGGATCGTTGGGTCATCGTGCCAGGAAGGAAGTCGTCGTAGACGTTCCTCCCGGCCCCCAAGGAGGAGCTGGCGTTACCAAATCAGAAGATGAAGAATACGCCAACTTCTCTTCTAAGCTCTTTGGCTCGTCTTCCGTCGTGGGATATTCTGCCCTCAGATCTCGTGCCCGGGTTCTTCACCCTAATGACATTCCCGATAGAGGGGATGTCTTCAACGACGAGCATCTCAAAAAGGTGTGGTAGGACCGAGTTCAGGAGATCGACGAGCTGAAGAACCCCACAAGGGTATTATCCTCGTTTGCTCGAACAACCATGAATGTAAGTACTTGTCGTTCGGTATTCACATGCATGTCTTTTCTCGTTTCTTATTGTTTTTCTTTATGCAGAAAGCTTTGGAGCAAATTGTTACAGTTGTTGAGTACAACAGACAACTTGTTCAGCTGTGACAGGATAAGGTGACACTCTGTGAGCAGGCAGAGAGATGGTAAGTAATTGGTATTCATAGTCGTTTTTTGTTTCGACCACTTATACAGTACTTACGGGGATTATCGTAGAAGATCTTACGACTATGTACCGGTCATAGGAAAACTTACGACCATGTACTATCGTAGAAAACTTACGACTATGTTATGATCGTAGGAGGACTTACGACCAAGGTGTTGTCGTAGAAAACTTACGACAAGATTTCGGTCATAGAAGAACTTACGACCGCTTGTTTTATGCTGATGTTCATTCTTTTCCTCCGTAGGTTCAAGAGCGACATGAAATCCTTAACTGATTCACTCGACTTTGAGAAAGCCGAGACGAAAAGGCTAAGTGAAAAGAATAAAGACCTCCTGAATAAGCTTCAAGAGGCAAACTCTGCAATCCAAAAGTTGCAGGGACAAATAAACAGTAAGTGCTGAACTTAAAACTACTTACGACCTTACTTTCTTTTTCTAACTCTTGTTCTTTTTCAGAAAAAGAGGTTGAAGTGGGGAATCTCGAAACCAAGGTCAAAGAAAAGACTTTAGTTCTTCACAAGATTACCCGCATCGCAAAAAAAAAAAACCGAGAGGCCCAATCGTGGGAGGAGCGCAATATAAAGAGCACTGCTTCTCACGATGATGAAGTCAAGAAGTTGGATTCTCGACTAGCTGGTAAGTAAATCTTTACCTGTGATTGGTTTTGTTTACCTTTTGAAGTCATTTTATCTGACTGGTCTTATTTATTTCAGAGCAAACAGTAGAAATAAAACGACTTTGTGATGCTTCGACTCGTAGTCAGGAGGAGAAGAAGTTCTTGAAGGTCAACCTCCAAGACAACATTTCTCTTCTGAACAATGTGCTTGTTGGGCTTTATGCTGAGGGGATCACTCCTCGTGAAGACACGATGATTACCCACTTGAGTTCCATTGGTGATCAAGTCGGAACTTTATAAGAGTTGGTGGCCACTCTGAAGACGAACCAAGCTTATTCGATAAAGGAGGTGGTCAAAGAGGGAATAAGTTTTGTTTTGGCAAAACTTAAAGCTCATGAACCCAGCCTTAATCTGCAACCCATCAAAGACGACTTCGACTGCTCTAAGGCAGAAGCGAAGTAGTTGATGATGGAAATGCAGTCAATCAGCGAGAAAGTCACGGAGGAGATGAAATAGGATCTCTTTCGTCAGAGTAGTCTGTACTTGGATCCTGTAAAGACAAGTTTTTTGCTGTTGATATATATAATCATTTCTTCTTCCTGCAAATCGACTTGTCGAGTAGTTAGTAACTCATAAGATAATGAATGGAAAAAAAGATTAAGACTAAGAATTGAAGTCATATTAATAACTTTATCCTAGCCCCTGACCATTTGCTTGGTTTATTTAGATAAACCAGGTAAATAGTGTAAAATAAGTCTTCTTTAAAAGAGATGTTTATCTAACTTGTAGTTTTTCGATCTCAATTGTCTCGCACTGGTCGAAAGTGTCGGAACAAGTCGACACTAGGAAGTTCCTTCTAGTGGGCAGGACCACGTGCAGAAAGGAAAGGCTTCGACTAGGTGATGTTACCTTTTCTGACCATTTTAATCAAACCAAGAATAGTCAACTTGAGTTAAACAAACGTCTCGAGTACCTTCAAAATTCGTTCAACTTATTCCAGTGCGCTCGGTATGTTCGCTCTGGTAGCAAGAGTTGAAAACAGGACGACGCTAGAAAGTTCCTTCTAGTGGGCAGGACCACGTGCAGAGAGGAAATGCTTCGACTAGGTGTTGTCTCTTCCTCTGACCAGTTGAAACAAAACGAGTTTACCTAAACTAGTCGAGCAAATCGAAAAAGTGTACTCTGCTTAGTTTATTTTTCAAAAATGAATGAAGAAATAATCTAAGATACTAAGAGTTGGCTTGAAAATATTTCGACCATGTGAGTTGAACCCAACTTCTTTGTATTGACAGCAAAAAGGAGGAATGAGTCGACTCTAGGAAGTTCCTTCTATTGGGCTGAACCACATGTAGAAAGGAAAGGCTTCGATTAGGTGATGTCACCATCTTTTCGACCAGTGTAAAGAAAGTTTAGGTACTGATCGTAGAAGCACTTACGACCAGGTAATGATCGAAAAATTAACAAGCACTACTCAAAGTAAGACAATAAAAATAGAAAGAACCTGATACTTTATTGTAGGGTTGGTCGGTTGACACATAAAATTTGCGTAACTGGTCGATGTTCCAAGAATTAGAGAGAATTCTGCCATCTTCAATTGCTAGTCGTACCGAACCTGGTCGCATAACTTCGACCATAGTGTAATGACTTTCCCGCTTGGGGGAAAGCTTGTTCCGATTAGACTGGCATTGAATTTTCCTCAATACCAAGTCACCTACAGTAAGGCTGTGAGATTGGACCTTATGATCGTAGTATGTTCGCAAGGCTTGCTAGTAGACTGCTGAAACGGATTAAGACTTGATTTCTCTTCTCTTCGAGCAGGTTAATATCATCCACTCGAAGTTGTTCTTGGATTGACTCGCTGAAAGTTTCAACCCTTGTTGACCTGATCTTTAATTCTGGTGGAAGCATGGCTTCGGCACCGAAAACTAGGGAAAAAGGTGTTTCACCTGTAGCCCGACTAGCAGTCGTATGAACTGCCCATAATACTGAGGGTAATTCTTGTACCTAAGCCCCCGAGCGCTTGACAAGCTGGTCGAAGTCTTGAGTTTTGATTTCCTGTATTATTTGGCTATTCGCTCTTTCGACTACCCCATTGCTTTGGGGATGGGCAACAGAGGCATAACATAACTTGGTACCCAACTCATTGTAAAATTCTTAGAATTTTACGCTCAAAAATTGTTTACCATTATCTGTGGTTATTCGACTTGGGACCCAAAACCGAGTGATCACACTTCTCAACATGAACCGTTTTGCCGCTTTTGTTGTTATCCCAGTCACAGGTTCGACTTCGATCTATTTTGTCAATGTATCAATAGCCACAAAAAGGAACTCGAAGCCTCCTGGAGCTTTTGGGAACGTTCCTAGAATATCGAGACCCCAGGTCGCAAAAGGTCAAGATAGAGTGATTGTTTGCAATGCTTGAGCCAGTTAGTGTATTTGCCTGCTATGAAACTAGCATTGTGCACATTTCTTAACCAACTCTTTGGCATCGTAGAGAGCTGTTGGCCAGTAAAATCCTTCTCGAAAGGCTTTTCCGACTAACGTTCTATAGGAAGCATAAGTTCCACAGATGCCCCCGTGCATGTCGTGAAGGAGGGTTAGTCCTTCTCTCTGTGATATGTATCGCATGAGTACCCCTTGAGTGCCTCGTTTATAGAGGACTCCTTCAACCAAAGTATACATTTTGGCCTTTTGGGATAAACGATCTGTCTCGAGATCATCGTCGGGTATGGAACCCGTCTGAAGATACTAATAGATGGGATTCATTCAGGTATCCTCGTATTCTAGAGAGGCTATCTCAATAGGAGGTATCTCTGGTGTTTCAACTAGAGACAACTTCTGGAGCTGTTCTAAGAAAACTCCTTTTGGTACTTGAGATCGGGAAGAAACTATTCGAGTAAGCTGGTCCGCGAGGAAATTATCCTTTTGAGGGAATTGTACCTCGAAACCGAAAAAATGCTTTTCAAGCTTTCGAAGCTCTGGTAAATACCGAGACATTGTCGGATTAGAGCACTGGTAGTCTTTTCTGACTTGATTAGCGACTAGTTGACAGTCTCCTCTCACGAGTAATCGTCGAATCGCGAGCTCTTTTGCAGCTCGTATGCCAGCCAGCAAACCATCGTATTCTGCCACGTTGTTAGTGGCCTGAAAGTTTAATTGAATGGCATACGTAGTAAACTGGTCGTTGGACGTCATCACGCTCTACGACCAGTACTGCGCTCACTGTCTGTGGCGTGGCAGCTAGATAAATTAAGAGCATCTCTTCTGGTTTTGGAGAAACCAAAACAGGAGCACTCGTAAGATATCTCTTGACATCCTCAAAGGCAGTGTTTGCCTCTTCCAACCACTCGAAACCCTCATTCTTCCTAAGAAGTTTGAAGAAAGGTAGTCCTTTTCTCCTAGTCGTGCGATGAAACGACTTAAAGCCGCCATGCATCCTGTGAGTTTCTGGACTTCTTTCTTCGTGGTTGGAGGGCGCATTTGCATGATAGCCTTTATCTTTTCAGGATTTGCTTCGATCTCTCGTACAGTGACCATGAATCCAAGCAATTTTCCTGAAGAGTCTCCAAATACACACTTCTCATGATTTAGTTTCAGGGGTGTTTTCTGAGGTTGTTGAATGTCTCCTGCAAGTCTGAAATATGATCAAGCCACTTGATACTTTTTACGACTAGATCGTCAACATAGGCTTCCAAATTTTGGCCTAATTGAAGTGAAAAGTCGATTGCATCAAACGTTGAAAAGAAGCGCCAGCATTTTTTAGACCAAATAGCATTTTGACATAACAAAATGTTCCAAATGGAGTAATAAATGTGATCTTTTCTTCACCTTCTAGACACATATTAATCTGATGGTAGCTAGAATATGTGTCTAGAAAACTTAATGTTTCATAACCAGCAAGCGAATCAACCAACTGATTGATATGAGGTAAAGGGAAATCATCTTTTGGATAAGCTTTATTAAGATCAGTGAAGTCTACACACATTCGCCACTTGCCATTAGACTTCCTAAGCATTACAGGTTTGGCCAACTACTCTGGGTGATCAACTTCTCTTATAAAACCTACTTTAAGTAGCTTGTCCAACTCTGACCTTATAGCATCTCGTCGATCAGGGGCAAATCTCTGTAATTTTTGTTTTACGGGTATCTTGTCAGGCCGTAGAGCTAGCCTGTGCTCGATCACTTCCCTGGGGACTCCGGGCATGTCGGATACTTGCCACATGAAGACATCTGCGTTTACCCGGATGAAAGCGATGAGGGTGTCTTCCTATTTGGGGTCGAAAGTATCCTCGATGCGAATAGTCTTTAAGGGCTCCTCTGGATTCAAAGGAATCTCCTTGACCTGGTCGTTCGGCTTAGGTGCAGCCTTAGGCTTTGACTGCTTGGTCGAAGGCTGCCCTTTGTTTTCTTCTCGAGCTGGTATCTGGCCAACCATCTCGAGGGACCGACGGTCACAAGTGTGTGCCATCTTTTTGTCACAATGAATTGTGATCACTCCTTTAGGACCTGGCATCTTAAGACATTGATACCAGTAATGAATAGCGATTAAGAATTTTGCCAAAGTTGGTCGTCTGAGTATAGCGTTATATGCCGTATCGAAATTGACCACATCAAAGGAGATCTTCTCTGTCCTGAAATTACTTGGAGAACCAAATGTTAAAGGAAGAAAAACTTGGCCAATAGGTTTGACCAAAGACCCCGGTACAATATCATAAAAAGTGTATCATACCGGTCTTACTTTGGTCCTGGGTACTTGCATCTCGTCCAGGGTATCCGTAAACAGAATGTTTATCGAGCTACCACCATCAATCAACACTCGATTTACTCGACAGTTATTGACGGTGAGCTCGACCACGATCGAAAAACGACCTGGTCGAGTGGAAGGGATCGGGCAGTCACCCTTCTGGAAGGAGATGGTGACTTCCGACCACTTCGACAGTTTATTGACAAGAGTACGGTCAATGGAGTTTACCTCGCGTTCGACAGCCTTAAGCTGTCGTTTTGACTCGTATACCGATGATCCCTATAGATATGCTCGATGGTGTGTTCGGGATCTTGGAATAGCATCTCTTTATTTTTGTCAGACTGCGTACGACCACTGGCTTGCCCTACCTCTTTGAGGGTAGGAAGTGGTCCTTTACCGTTGTGGTAGTCCTCAAGTTTTCGTTGGAAAACTCAGTAGTTGCGAAGGTCATGGCCTTCCTTTTATGGAAAGGACACCACATAGGCTTGTCATTCTTCCGCTCGGGGCGCTTACCTTTGCCTCGATCAATGTATGGCTTAGAGCCTTGAGGATTTTTATCGCTCACGGCCAAGACCTCTTTGGAACTCTTGGCTTAAAGCTTTTGTTCCTTTGCCTTGTTCTTGGATTTCTTGGCATTTTATCCTTCTTCTTACCATTTTCGCCCACCTCTTGAGGAACTTTATCTTCTCGATCGATAGTGTTGTTCCACTCGACCACTTTAGCAGCGGTAACATATCGATCAGTCATCTCGAAGAGTTCAACGACACTGGCTGGAGGATTTAAGGCGATATCCTCCGTGATCCTTCTACTATGGACTCCCTGCTTGAAAGCTCTGATGACAGAAGAATCAGAAACCTCAGGAATGGAATTCCGAACCTAACTGAAGCGTCGAATGAACTAGTGTAGAGTCTCGTGGTCGTTTTGTCTCATCTTGTGCAGGTCGGCCTCCTTCCTAGGGCGATGGTAGGTGCCTCGGAAATTCGCTAGTAGGAGGTCGCAAAGGTGCTTCCATGAATAAATCGACTCGAGTGGCTGATTTAACAACTACGATCGAGCAAATCCCTCGAGCACAGTAGAAAGGTAATTTGCCATTACATGCTCTCCTCCTCCTGCAGCTCGGACAACAGTTGTGTAGATTTGGAAAAATTCAATGGGGTTCTGAGATCCATCAAACTTCTCCATGCTCTCTGGTCGAAATCGAGGTGGCCAGCGAACTACTCGAAGGTCAGGTGAGAAGGCCCGACATCCGGTAATGGCTTCTTTATGCCTTCTTTGCAGAAAAGAAGGATTGATGTCTCCAGGTGATCGTACGCAACGATACCCGGTCATAGGTGGACCTGACCTGTGGTGGGTCTCAACCCTACGAGGGGAATACTCCTCGTATTCTATCTACTGTCGCGAACTTTTTGGTTGGAGTGGTGAACGATCACTTCTCTTGGGAGCTTGTTGGTCATCAGGCGTTCGAGGAACTCTCCTTCGACTAGAGCGAAGGTCGGGAGAGTGTCGTAACCGGTTGTCACGGTGATCTCCATGCGGTGAGTTTTTCGAACAACTGGAAGCAGATGAGGTCGTACCGCCACGACTTCTAGGTTGATGTCAGTGAGGGTGCTCAAGCTTGGCAACCGTACTTCGAAGCCTTTGCGCGATCTCTTCAGCAAGAAGGTCGTAGCCAGGCGTTCGAGCAAATTCTCGAGATGGGTTCTCGAGAAGGTCATTGATGCGCTGGAGTTCTTGAGCTTCCTCCGAGTGATAGTGAACGCGCCTAGACGGATTTTTCTGAGCTGCGATTCTTCTCTGTCGGGTTGCCTCCGGAACGTCCATACCTGAGCCTCGATCTTGCCTCGGTGGAGTACGAGTATTTCTAGAATCGCTCTGACACTCATCAGAGTGTTGACTCTGTTCATCGCCGAAGGTGTCCTCGTCATTGCCACGAGGGGTCGCAGCGCGTGATCGTTGGGGACTACCCTCAGTCCTGTCTCTAGGAGAGCGATCGTCACATGAGGGAAGGACGGAGACCTCGCGTTGATGATCTCCACCTGCGCTTGAGGCCTCCTCGCTTGAGGTGTAGTCGAGAGACACCGTTTGGCAACTTGGAGCAAACCCCTCCACGAAGGGGAATTCTGGTTTATAACCATCTTCGTCCACAAGTGAGCCCTGCAATGGGATGATCGAACCCGCAGGAAAAGCATGTTCGACCCCATCCTTTGTGGGGCTAACCTGAGAGAGACGACCACCAAGTGCTGATGAAGCTCCGGAATGATTGTCTCCAGAATTTGACGTGCTAGGTCGGACTGTCTTAGACAGACTTGAACATTTGAAGGGGGAACCCTCGCCATGCTCTAAGCCTGTCTTGGTACAGTCCTGATTATGGTCAGATTGACCCTTGCCCTCTGAGGAAGCTGGTTCCTTATCCGGATGTAATGTTGCGGGGGATAAGGATCCCTCCTCAACTCCATCGGTGGTATGATTTCCTGGAGAATGATCTCCGGAGGCGATATCACCATCGGATGATGAAATACTCGGCTCGTACCCGAAATCGGCATCCATATCGATATCTGAGTAATCGGCCAAGTTGAACCAGTTCTTCTCGTTCCACTCTCCCGCCATGAGAGCATTAGAGTTGGAAACAGGGCGGCCCCAAGAATAGGGCAAAAGCCGGGCGGTCGCCCGAGGTCCGGCACGGCCCCCCCAAGGCTGCCCCCTGCACCGGCCACCCGCCATCAGCAGCCTCTGAGCTCGTCGGCGAGCTAGCACTCGGCGTCGGTGGCCATGGGAGGCAGATGGAAGGAGGAAGAAGCACTAAAGCCCAACAGCCAATATCCGGCCCAGCTAAGCCCATCATCGCATAGTCAACCAGTCAACCTCTCCCCGGTTCCCCACTTCCCCCAAATCCCCAATTCGCAAAATCTCCAAATCTCCAACCTACTGGCATGGGCGGCAAGGCGGCAAGGATCTTGGCATCATGGGAGCGGGAGAGGAAGGCGCCCTGGCCGAGGAGGCGGCCACACGGAGGAGCTCCGATCATGGGGGACGGCCACGGTCAGCTGGGGGCCCGGAGGAGCGGGAGCGAGCTGCGAGGAGGCGGCCGGGCCGAGCGACGCTGGGCCCGGAGGAGGAGCGCGGGAGGAGGAGCCCGGGAGGAGGAGCGCGGGAGCGGCGCCGGGGCCCGGGAGGAGGGGCGCGGGAGGTCCGGGAGGAGGAGCAGCGTCGGGGCCCGGGAGGAGGAGCTGGGGAAGTGGGGAGGAGGTCAGGAGGGAGGAGCCGCCGGCGCCAGGTCTCTGGTCCTTCTGGAGCTACTAGGAGGTAGGCAGGCAGCTCGATTTGGTTGAAATAGAAATTAGGTTTGGTTTTGGTAAAATAGAAATTGGAATTGAAGATGGCTCATCCTAAGTCTAAAGAAAAAGGTAAGATTTGGATTGTGATTTGTGAATGCTTGAATGATGAATATTGTGTTGTGATGTGTCATGTGTGATACTTACAAAGGATCATAATTTATAAATTATAAATGATTATTGATGAATGAATACGATGATTTGTGAATTTGATAGTGTCATCGTGCTCTGAATTTGCTAGATTTGAAAAGCTATTTTACCATTGCGCTGTCGAGTGGGTCGACCCAGAACCGGTGCAAGCGGAATACTTGTGGTAGCTCTGTAAGAGCAATTACTACCAGCTTGAAGTCATCAATGTTGAAGATGCACAAGTAGCACAACAACCACAACGCAGAAAAAAGCAAGGTATGTTCACATTATGCGGATTGTAGTTTTGAGATTTATTTAGTGTCATATGCTCTATTGAAAGTGATTGCAATGTGTATTATATATGACTTGCTTTGTTATCGGATAATATTATTAGTTTATTCCGCCCAACCTAGATTTTGTTCCTGGGTCCGCCACTGGTTGGAAAAGAGTGAAGAAAGCTGGTGATTCGAAGATCCCCACGGTCGGCGCTAACTGCTTGTTTTAGAACCGAACTTACGTAAAGATTGTTTGATTCGGGGTCTCCAAGACTCAAATCACGCAGAGAGGCGACACGGGATTTTTATATGTGTTCGTGCCTTCTCCTAGGAGAATAACAACCCTACTTCTGTGTGTATGTAT
Organism: Phyllostachys edulis; assembly: GCA_036346405.1. NCBI lineage: Eukaryota > Viridiplantae > Streptophyta > Magnoliopsida > Poales > Poaceae > Phyllostachys > Phyllostachys edulis. The sequence continues at coordinate 58,513,583 of CM070555.1, forward strand.
TGAGTATGCTGGATTACAAGATCAAGAGAAAGACTAGAATGAGGCGTCTTGTACTCCTTGATTCCTCTCTCCTCCCTCCCTGATGATTCTGCCTTTTATACAGTACTCGGAGCGTGCTGTTGTTCCTCCAGTCTAAAGGGCGCTTTAATGTTTCAGATAATGGAGCAATTACTGGAGATTATTGTGGGAGTAGTAACGTTCGCACGTCGCGAGGCAGTTATCACCATAATAGGGAGTTGATTTGTGCCATTATTCCAGAGAATAACAGCGTAGTTTACTGTCCATATCTTTAAATATGGTGCGGAAGATTCCCTGGTCGACTAGGCCCACATGTCTATAAGCCCCATCGACTAGGGACTGATCGTTGAAGAGCTTACGGCCAAATGGTGGTCGTAGAAGAGCTTACAACCATATACTGATCGTAGGAGAGCTTACGATCGAGGCATAGTCGTAGAAAGACTTACAACTATGGGGTAGTCGTAGAAGGACTTACGACTGTGGGGTGGTCGTAGAAGAACTTACGACCTCCAGCTTCTCCCTTATGAATATTAAGGGGTATACTCAAGAACTATATGATGTCATTATTATCCATAATATGAATTACGTATAAATAATTAAATAAGGATTATTATATCATCGTCACATACATAATACAAATTGTAATTTTTGTTGAAATTCTTATACAATTCTAATTGCTAATTTCTCTTTAATTTTTATTTGAATTACAATTATTTATATATTTTTCTTTGGAATTGTGATCGAAATAAAATTGTTAATTTTATTTTATTTTTGCTGAATTTTAAGTTTTTTTGGTTGAAATTAAGTATAATCCAATGGCTAATTTTTTATTAATTTTATTCTAAATTATATTTATCTTGGGATTTTACTTATAGAGTCTATGGAAATCAAATTGCTAATTTTAGTATATTTTTTGTTTCGATTTTTAGTTATTTCTCGATTGTACTCATTCTTTTAATTTAGATCATTATAATATGGATCCACCACAATCACACCATAATCAACGGTGTAGATATTTCTCTGTTTTCATAGATTAATGTAGAAATTTCTAACCCTGAAATGAACGTCATGGCTACTTTTTCTATTGCTTTAATAATACGATTATGTACAGATAGATTAGAGATGATGGCGAGTGATGAAGCGGAGAATTAAGGAACCCAAATTTTCTTGGATCCTGCTGTCATTTCTGTGGCTGTGCATGGTGAGCCGATGCCATCACGGGCCCACACGAACAACCACACTTCAGCTTCCCCTTACCCAAAACGGCGTCACCAAACGCTGTTTCCCAATTCCCATGATAAACACCATCATTAGCGTCCAATCACACCCGTAAGAACGTTGGTGCGAGACATTACGGACTCCTGTCAGATCAATCAGCCGCAAACAAACTCTCTCACCAAACGCTGTTTCCCGATTCCCATGATAAGCACCATCATTAGCGTCAAATCACACCCGTAAGAACGTTGGTGCGAGACATTACGGACTCCTGTCAGATCAATCAGCCGCAAACTAACACTCGCCAAACGCTGTTTCCCAATTCCCATGATAAGCACCATCATTAGCCGTCAAATCACACCCGTAAAAACGTTGGTGCGAGACATTAGGCTGCTCCTAATGAGCAGTATCTTAGCACAGTTTCTTTAGTGCATGAGGAGTGTTAGGATACTATCTTCCTAATGCATGATTTCTTATGGTGTAGTATCTTAGGCTGTTTTATTTAATTATATGCATAATCTTTACTAGTATTTGAGCATTGTGATCTATTTGTGATATGTACTAAAACAATACATGTATGATCTTTCTAATGCACGAGATTGATCACAATAAATTTTATGCGTTGGATTTCGAGACCAAACCGATATCCAGATTAGATACTAGAGTACCATCTATCTTCATTAACTATGATGTCACATCATCATTTTGCCTATATAACGGGTTTAAGATATCAGTCAGGGTGGAGTACTAGGAGCCATCTTACAGACTCCTATCAGATCAATCAGCCGCAAACAAACTCTCTCTCCTAATCTCGTCGGCAGCATGCAATGCTATTTTGAACTTTGAAGGTTGGTTGGTTCCTTTCCCCAAATCAAAGCCAAGCAGAAGCAGCGTGTGCTAGTTGGGTGATCCTTGATGGGTTCGTTGAACTGTTTCATTTGCTTGAGAGACGGCGACTTCGATTTCGATCGATTCGACCGCGCCGCGACTTTGTATCCCTAAAGATTGCTTGGTTGAATAGGAAGGAGATGCAAGCTGTCTAGCCAAGATCACACTAGGGTGGGGGAAAAAGCTCGTTGGTAGGTCTGGTTGGTTTAATTCAAAATTGCTGTAATTACACTCATCAATTGATAAAGCATTAAAATGAGTTAATTTCTAATGAAATTGAATTTCTCTTTAGACTCGGCTCGTTAGCTTGATTATAAAAATACTTCCAAACTATAAATAAAATAATATTAAACTAAACTATAACAATTTCAGAAAAAGCTTATAAGACGAGATCTTAGCTCGATATCTACTCTTCACAGAGGATGGAGACCCCTGGGCTAGCTAGTATGGCACCAGTATTAACCGTCTAAATTGTTAGGGCGAAAGTCCGCTAATTACATATTGGGGTAGACTTGTTTGTGAGTTTTCTGGGATTTGATCCTAATTGTCTGCTCATCTTTAAGGCGGAGAGCAGTAGTGCAAAGGGTGAGTGTGGCAGCGTTGTGGTGGGTTGATGCTACAGTCTCTCCTAACCGGCATTGGAATCCTATGGAAAGCAGCATCAGCAGCACTGACAATAGAGATGTCTGTTTGACGACGCTGGTGGAGTTTCCCTCGCATCGTTTTCGACAGGGTCTCCTGGTTTGGTGCCATCCATGGCTGTTGGCATCTGTCCATCAGATCAGAGCCTCGTGTGCACACGCCAGACAGGAACTCGATTGGAATGCTGAACTAGAGGAAAGTACACGCCGAAAAGAGAAACGAAACAAAGGAGCCGGGCGATATGTGCGGAAGCGCTCAAGATCGAACTTGGGTGGTGAACGGTATATTTATTGGTATCTAGAGGTTGAGGTCATGCGTTTAAGTCCCTATTCTTCTTCCAATAAATGTACGTTTCACGATCTCCAAACGCAAGACTTAAACTATGATTTTGTATATAAATATACTAGCAAAAATATATTGTGAAAGTATTTTGAAAGACAAATGCAATGACATTATTTTCATATACTCAATTTATATACTTTAATTATATTAATGGCCAAAGTTTCAAAACTTTGACAGTACCGACCGGTGATCTACATTTGTGGACAGGTGGAGTGTGTATTTCTTTCTAGGTGGTTTAGTTTTTGCCGTTCAAATAAAAAAGAAAAAAAGCTTTCGAGCTACCCGTAAGCTTTCTCGCTGCTGTGTAGAAGAAGAGAAGAGAAAGGGACATGTAGCACAGGTTCACATTGTTCTGTGTTGGAACTTGGAAGTAGCCTGACGAACAAGCTGTGCCTTTCTTTCTGCCATCATGTGGGGTTTGGCCAACTGCTTCAGGTTTTGCAGAAGTTGGGGAAGTAGCTTTGCCTCGTTTGGAGGCATCCATCCTAGCAATTGCTCCAACTGTGTACGGTGTCCCCCATTCAACACGGAATCGTATCATCTGCCGTTGCAATTGGAACGGCACAGGTGCACAGTTCTCTGCGTTAGCCTCTCCTTAGCCGTCGGATTAGGACGGGAATGGACGGACTCCACTGCTACAGCACGCAACAATAATCCGAACAGTACTAAACAGTACTGGCTACAGTTGCTAGAGCGTTCCATGGTACCGTAGGTACACGGTATCTATTTTTTTCGTCAATCGTGCTACGCTGTCGCAACTAAGGGCCAATATAGTCGGCTGAAGGGGAGAGAGCACCAGCGATACAGAAGATGAGAGGGGAAGAGCAGGAGACTCGTGGTGAGTTTGTCATGCTCATGTAATTTGTTGGTCACTTCGATAAAAACATGTTACGTTAGCAACAATAAACATAGCATGCTTAATTAGCATTCGTTCTAAATATCTTGAGTCGTGTGGCAGGTATGTCAGGTCAACGATTTTTCATAGCGTTTTACGGGCAGGAAGATGTCCGTGAGGGTCTATATGGGGTTGATTTTGAACAGTTTTCCGTAAACCACAATGTATCACCCGAACCCGAATAATCTTAAAATATGGGATGTGCTGTATTGGCTGACATGCAGCTTCTCGCTGAACCCAATACTGCATGGTGTCACCGTGAGACGCTTGTGGAGCTTTTTACTGAAACTGGTCCGTTGGGAGTTGAGACTAATGGAGCAAACAAAGTCATTGCTGACTTGGTTGCAAGCGTGTAGGCATCATGGCTATAAATGAGTGTTGTTGGTGCAGCCGTGTTCGAGTACACTAGGCAATGCTCGTGAAGTGGGAAAGAGTAGTGCAGGTATGCAGATGGAAGTTGAGGATGATGGGACCAAGGATGGTGGTACAGATGTAGTTGTGGTGGCAGACAGGCAAGTCGATCCCAGTGGACAGGCGGACAAAGGGGGCATTGAATTCATAGTGGATGACTTGGAGCGGGAAGGCCGGAGGATCAGGGCCGAAGAACAAGCATTAGAAGAGGACGAGGAGGATGATGACTGTTCGGATGATGATGATGTTATCTCTGATACTCCGATGCCTAATGCTTGGAATAGACATAACCCAATAGTCCTGGCTGCGAGTGATGGCCACGATCCCCGGTGGGAGGATGGGCAGAATATGGTTCGTGTTATTGTCATGTATTTAGATAAGTCAACTCTACAGGATATTGTCAAATTGTGGGCGATATCAATGCAGAAGCAGTTTAAGGTTGTCAAATAAAGCAAAGAATAGTACACTGTGAAGTATGAGAAAGATAGGTGTCATTGGTTTGTTCATGCCTACAAAACGAAGTATGAAATGTACTAGAACGTGTCGGAGGTGGAGGACCACTCGTGTGTTATTAGCAATGTATAGCCAAAGCACCGCAACCTCACTTCTTCTTTCATTGCAAATGTCATGTACGGAGAGATTGTGGAGAAGAAGGATATGGAAGCGAAAAACAACATGCTACCCATTGAGCATATGCACAAGTACAAGATCAACTATACGACGGCGTGGAGGGCAAAGCAGAAGGCAATGGAGAGAAGGTTTAACACGTTTGAGTTGTCCTACGATAATCTCCCTCGACTACTACAGGTGCTAAGGGATAGAAACCCTCGAACATGCATCGCTGTGAAGAATAAGGTTTCGGAAAAATCGGAGGGGTACATGGTAATACAACTAGCTTTATTTGCAATTGGTGTCTGCATTGATGCCTTTTGTCACTAGCTCGCTGATGTACGTGGATGGAACATTCTTGACCGACAAGTACAAGGGGCAGATCTTAACAGTAATTGATGTGAATGCCAACAATCAGATCCCTCTTGTGGTTGTTGCATTTGTGAAGAGTGAGAACTTCGATAGTTGGTTATGGTTCTTCAGACACCTCAAGGTTGGAGTCATTGGTGAACGCCCAGACATTTGCATAATACATGACTGACATGCTGGGTTGATTAATGCCATCAAAAACCTTCTAAAAGAGCCAGATGAATCTTTTCCATGGCGTGACCTGCGAAACCGTTGGTGCATATGGTACCTGGGTTCAAGCAATTCAAGAGCAAGAGACCGATGAACTTGTTCAAGAGGTTGTGCAAGCATAACCAGCAAAGGAAGTTCAATGCATTTTGGGAGAAGCTTGATAAGTTCACCACCAAGCATGTCGATGAGAGGAATAAGCAACTTGCTGGAAATATAGCCGATGTACTGGAATGATTGGCACCGTTGCCCAAGATTGACCCATTAGACTTGAGCAGGAGGACAGCGAGGAACATCAAATGTTTCTTGCATTGGATCGAGGCTGAGCAAGTGGAGAAGTGGGCATTGCTTTACGACACCAACGGTGCAAGGTATTTCGTAATGATGATCAATCTAGCCGATGTGTACAATTAGGTGATTAGGGGCCTGCACGGCATGCACCTCGTTGCAATCGTCGATGGTATGTTAAATGGTATAATCAAGTATTTCGGGAAAAACAAAGTACTGCTGCAGTGCATACGCTGAATGCACGAACGCCCTATTGTACCAAGATGATGGAGTACATGGATGATAATAGTGAGAAGGCCCGAATGCACTCAATCTTCCTTATGGTCACCACGGAGCTTTGGTTCGAGGTATTGCTAAGGAACCGTAGTGGGCTTGGAACGGCGAGTGGCGTCATCACGCACGAGGTGAGCCTTGGACAGGAGGGAAACAACACTTGTCAGTGCATGTGTAACAAGCCAATACTGCTCTATAAGCCATGCTCTCATGTGTTGGTTGCATATGGCATGATCGAGATGGACTCCGTGCGGTACATGTCGGGCTTCTTCATGAAAGAAAATGTGGTTGAGACTTGGAACAAGGAGATCCGTAGATTCCATGTTGTTGGTAACTTTCACAGAGGACGATGTGCAAAATAGGATATGGGTCCCTGATTTGACCTTGCTAAAGGGTGACAAGGCTCGTCAGCAGACTCGTCGTATTCGAAATGACATGGACGAGTTTGAAGCCGGAGGCCCTATGAAGTGGTGTATCATTTGCGGAGATTACGAGCATAGGAAGAACACGTGCACGAAGCATAACAGGTCAATTGAAGGTCACCATGGCACGGCTAGTGGCGGTCGTGGGAGAGGCCGCCGAGGAGGTCGTGGAGGGCGACATGTTGCAGATCACGAAGCTAGAGTTGCTATTTGATATAGTCTGTGTGCATGTTAGGAGTGCTTTGTTTCTATCGTCGTGGTCAATTTGTGTAATCAAGTTCATAGTTGTATCCCATTTGTTGTGAGCTACCTTTACTTTAAACATGTTGCTATTTGTTTTGATATGTTGTAAACTTGACTTATGTTTGTTGTATCCTCTTTATACTAAGTCGTAGTAATTTTGTTATCAGCAAACTCCAGCTTTTTTACACTGACAACTATTCACAAATAACTCTTCCAACTATTTAATTTCGTAAAATTAAAGTTATGTTTATTTAAATTGTTTCTTAAAATGGTGCTCAGTTATCGGCCTGATCCGCGATTGATCTCGGTCGCGTTCTGGCCTGGTGACTGTTCTCGGCATGGGCCTCAGTCGTGACACGTGGCATACCAAGATCTTAGCCGTGGTTCGGTCACGCAGCTGGGCCTCCCCTGTCACCTAATCGCTGGTCTACCGCGTGATTGGGCCTAGTCGCCTAGTGGGTCAATGACTGAGTCTAAGGGTTATTTTTGTAAACGATAAAAAATAGTTTCTTTAGAAAGAAAAAAAAATCAAAAAGCAAAGATCGATGTCAACCATTAGAGTAGGACCGTGCATTCAGCCATTGATTCATTGAGTTGGATGTAACAAACAACACCAAATAATTTGCCTGGAAAGCTGCAGCTAGCACATTAACTCCTAATTACTGAATGCCCTCTTTCATCTATGGTGTGTGCTTATTAGCTTATGGGTGTTTCTCAACCTATGCTGTGTAGACTGCTGGGCCTGGTAAAGATCATCGAGGCCATGAACCGTAGATAAGGTAACATAGTTTGGCACATTGCAAAAGAACGTATTAATCAAACATCAAGACTGGGGAACACAGAAAGTGCGGCCTTCCGAAAATAATTCAGAACTTGTGAGATACTGCATTGTATTCTATTTTCTTGTTAGTCTATTTGTGTGGGAATGGAAATGGGCAAAATATTTGATCTAAGCATTACTCTTTAAAGGGAAAAAAAAATCTTTTCAGAGCAGCAACCGCCTGTATCTAGCATTCTAGCTGGAGCAATTCCATGATAAGTCACAAGTGTTTAAAGTTCTGTTCAGTCAGAACTCAACAAACACCTTAACAAACATGGGGATCACTTTTGGGCATAGTTATCAATACTGTACCGGTACCGGCTATACCGGCCGGTACGTACCATACCGCCATCTAAACCGGTACAAAGTAGCCCTACGTATCGTACTGCCCTAAATACCGGTCATACCGGCTCGATACCGATCATACCGGTGGAATCGATAATACCGTCTATTGAACTATATGTTATTTTTCGATAGAACTACTATGTATTTGGAATAATACTAGAAGTGATATTTGGTGTGCATATAATTAAACAAATATATACTTATAAATATATATACTCATATTATTATATTAAATCCGAAACGGTACTCGGTATGGACCAGTATCGGAACGTACCATTCTAAGAAACAAACCAGTATGGCCTCCGGTACAGTATTGCCAAGTATGCTTTTGGGTCCAAGCTATCCATGACAATGATTGGGCCGTACTTTTCTTATAGTTAACCTCTACCGGATATAACCTAAAGTCCAAATGACACAAACTCACTGATTGTTGGGTCACAGCGAAAAGTACGGATTGAAGAATCAAACTGAGTATGAACTATCATTACAAAGCTACGATAGAACGTAAAAAACTGACCATGATTAGACATAGGGAAAAGCTATGTAAAACGAAAATAATCATCAATGAAGATCACATAAAACTTATGCCCGCCTTTAGAGATAATAAGCGCAAGTCCCCATACATCTGAATGAACTAAGTCAAAAGGAGGAGAAGACAAGGACTCACTAGAATGATAAGGAAGTTGTAGCCGCTTGCCTAGCTTACAACCCTGACACAATATGGCCGTGCCAATAGTAACATGTCCAAGAACACCCTGACGAACTAATTAAGAAAGGTGAGACCCACACAAGTGACTTAAACGATGATGCCATTGCGCAAAAACTCTAGAGGTGGTGGCAGCAGTGGCGATGGAGGTAGACGTAGAGGTGATAGGAGCAACTGAAGTGGACAGAAGGCGGAGGCGGTTAAGGATGTAAAGACCCTGACGATCCCTACGACACTGGTCAGTCTCAAGTACCATCCTTGTCTGTCGGTCCTGGACGAAACATAAGTGAGAGTCAAACCCAACCCTATAACTGAGATCGATAAACTGATCCATCGAGAGAAGCTGCATGGTAAGCCCAGGAACATGGGAAACAGCTAGTACAGAAAAATCAATGGATAAAATAGTGTCCTAACAACTGACAGATAGAGAAGTACCATCAGCTATCTGAACAAAGATAGAAAAAAACAGGAGGCCCTACTAAAGTGAGAGATGTGGAGTCAGGTGTCATGTGGAAAGAGGCACCGAAATCCAGAACCCAAGAAGTACTTGGTGAAGACGTCTGAACTAGACTAGCAGAACCTGCTGAGCTATGAGAGAGCTATTGAAGTAGAGCCTGGCAGAACTGCTGAACAGAGTCACCTCGCTGAGAAAGTCCTGATGTGCTAGTTTGTCGTCCCGTCGAGGAAGGGCCTCCTTGCCCCCCTTGGATCGTCCACCCCTAGGCGCTTTGTTTCATTTTTTTAACACCGCACAACCGGTAGTCATGCCCGAAGTTCTTGCAATAATTGCACTAAACCCCCAAACGGTGCGAAAACAGGAACGAAAACAGACACCTGAGGAAGATCTGTAGTTGAAGCAGAAGCTGTCGGTGTAGTTGAAGAAGAAGGGACAGTAAGCACAGCCAGAACAGACTGTGTCACTAACCCACAATGAAGCTCCTCAGCGTGAAGCGTCGAAAGAGCCTCGATGACGATCGGTCGTGGCGAGCGACTCAGCAGTTGAGCCCTAGTAGGCTCAAACTCTGGGTTAAGATGGCAGATGAATTCATAAAGGCGAAGGCGATCACGATCCACTTTCTACACCTTATGACACTCCCGACAGAGTGGAGAAGCCAATTCGTCCAACTGGCGCTAGAGACTGGCCAAGACTTGGTAGAAGTCGTCGATAGAAGATTCCTCTTAGCGAAGCGTCTCCAGCTCACGTTGAAACGAAAAGAACTGACCATCGCTGCTCTGCTGGTATCGCCAGCGCAAGTACTCCCAGATCTGATGAGTAGACCGCAGACCAACAATGTCTAGCTGGATGGAGTCGTCGACACTGACCACCAGGATGGCTTGAACACGAGCCTCATTAGTACACTAGCGCTCGAAAGCATTAATGTCATACTCAAAAACCTCATCAGTAGCGTCAGCAGCAGCAGCAATCTCTACCTCCTTCTTGGCGACCTCATCTTCTACAGGAGGTGCAGAAGTAGGCTGTCTAGGAGGAGGCTAAACCGGAGATGGCAGAGAAGGTCGTGCACCAGTGATATGTCCCCAGAGGCGGAACCATCGAGTGTGATCTCCATAAGTGAAGACCACAACCCGTAGTTCATCCCATGGAGTTTTGTTCCCGAGAATGTGATCGCAGCTGATGGAACAGAAGTCATCTGTAGGCGACACTGGACGGCGTGGCAACTAAGGCAACGAAGTCTAACTGGCGGTGCTGGACGGCGCGGTGGTTAGATCAACATGAAAAGTACAAGATATTTTTTGTTTTTTTTTGGGAAATCTCTTGTTTTATAGAAATCGAATTCGGTTTCTATACAAAACAGAGGATGCCTCCGCTCGATCCAATCGCGAGGAAGGCGCCGGCGGCGAGATGGCATGCGGCCGAGGCGGGAGGTCAAGGGCGGCTCGGGCGAGCGCGACGACGGCGGGCGGCGACGGATTCGGCGTCGGCGATGGCTTCAATGCGCGCAGTGACAACCAAAGGGCGATGGCGTCGAATGGCAGCGACGTTCCCGCAGGAGGCGGCCAACACTCCGATGACGTCGGGCAACGGCGTCCTCAGGCAGCGGAAGGAACTATGTTAGTGCCCTAACTCTGATACCATGATATGAATATTGTGTTTATATTTATGAGGCCCAGTGGACAGTATATATAAGGAGTACAAAAATATATTACAAAGGAATATGCCATACACATATAAGAAAATACAAAGACATATAAAAAAAATACAAAGATACAAAAATATATTACAAAGGAATATGCCATACACATATAAGAAAATACAAAGACATATAAAAAATATAAAAAAATTCCTATTATAACATCCACGTCAAATGTGCCCGTATGAGCTCTGTAACAATGACTTGCAAACCATAGTCCATAATAGTACTATGATGCCCCATGCATATCTGCAGGGAAAAGACATTGCGTGCAAATGCAACCCTTGTTTGCTTTATTACAGGGTAACACCTATGTTTTAGCATATTGATGTACAGCAAAGGTGAGAAGACAGATAATAATACAGCTGGTTAATTAGGTACATGCTTTTAGCTAGGAACCACATGCTCAAGTCTCTTCCAGAAAGGAAAAGGACAGGGAGAAAAACCAAACAAAACGATGGCGTATTGTCTCTCTTTTGCCTCCGTTAATCCATAGTTTAATGGGATATCAACTTCAAACTACAGTGCTTTGGCATGTCCTAGTTTTCCAGCGATACCAAAATTGTCGAACGACAGAATGAGAGGACGATTTTTTTTAATGACAACCGGCAGGAAATTTGCCTGTTATATTAAAAAGGAAGGGCGAAACGCGAGCCGAGTTACAGATACTTGTTAAAGTTAAGAAAGCCTAATTACAAAGGATTGAAAAACTCCAGGCATTTGCCCCCCCGCTAGGAACCAATTTCTGCCCTCCTCCTTGATCTTCGCGATGAGATCCACTGGACTGGTGGCTTTGTTGTTAAAGATTCTTGCGTTTCGTTCCTTCCATAATTCCCAAATAATGAGGATCAGGATCGTGGTCGTGGTTTTTCTTGGGGAGCCTTTCGTTGCCGCGACGTTTGACCACCAGTCAAGGAAGTTCGTGCTAGGGGTCCAAAGCAAAGGCTGTAAGCTGTCGAAGCCTAGCCAATCTGCCATGTGCTTCCAGATTCTGACGGAGAAGCGACAGTGGGCGAAAAGGTGTATGGCCGATTCCAGAGTGTGTCTGCATAGGGGGCAAAAGCACTGGTTAGGCCATCCCGTAGCTTCCAATCTGTCTGAGGTCTAGAGCCTGCTTTTGAATTGCCAACCACGCGAAGAATTTGCACTTTGAGAGGCATGGGTTTTCCAGATTAAAGTTTTGAAATTTGTTGCAATGGACCCCAGGAAGAATAAATTGTAGGCGGATTTTGACGAGTAGGATCCTGTCAGGGTTGGCTTCCACGAAATGTCGTCCGGATTGGCTTGTGTCAGGTGTATTTGGTTGATTCTGGTCCAGAGTCCCACGAATTGTTGGATGTGGTGGATTGTCAAACCTTGCAAAAGGTCTAAATCCTGTATCCATCATCCGTTCTGTAGCGTCAAGGCCACGTTTCGGTTTTTCCTTTTTGAAATTTCGAAGATTTTAGGGGCTAGATCTTTGGGAGCTTCGTCATCCAGCTAGGCCGAGTACCAAAAATTTGTCGTCTGGCCATCACCGAGGGTAATTCTAGTTGCCGCCGAAAAGATTCTTCGGTCTGTTTCATCGCAAGGGATTTCCATACCAGCCCAAGGTTTGGATTGAACCTTCCAGTTCTGCCACAACCAACGAAGTCTAAGGGCCGAGGAGAATTGCTGAAGGTTGAGAATGCCTAGGCCGCCAGCTTGGGTCGGCCGACACACTTTGGCCTAGTTAATTTTACTCTTACCGCCTATGCTGGTTGCATGTCCAGCCCACAGGAATCGTCGCCTGATTCGGTCCATGGCGTGGAGGACCGTCTTGGGAACTTTGAAGACCGTGAGGTAATAGATAGGATCGAGGTGAGGACCGATTTAACCAGGGTGGCCCACCCCGCTAGGGACAGGAGATGGCCCTACCAACCCGCCAGCCGCCCCCCCACTTTGTCCAGAAGTGGCTGGTAATCCACCCTGCGAAGTCTTTTGTAAGTGAGTGGTAAACCGAGGTATTTAATCGGAAAGATCGACCGGATTGCCGGGAAATCTTGTAGGACCATGTTCAGGTCCAGGTGGTCGTAACTAATTGGGAGAACTGTGTTTTTTTGGAAGTTGGTATGAAGACTAGAGACCATCCCGAAATTGGAGGGGATCTGGGAGGTTGTGTAAATTTCACTGGCACTTGGGTTGATGAAAGTGGCTGCATCATCCGCATAAATGGAGGTTCTGAGTCTGGCAAATCGGTCTTGCATGCGGGCAAGGGTGCCCATGTCCGTGGCTACCTCTAGAAGGCGTTGGATGGGATCAATAGCCAGTATGAAGAGGAAGGGTGAGAGGGGGTCGCCTTGCCTCAGCCCCCTTCCATGGGTGATCGCCTTCCATGGGTGATCGCCTTCCCGGGGATGCCGTTTAGAAGGACTCTAGACGAGGCTGTGCTTAAGAGGGCCGCTACCCAGTTTGTCCATCTGTAGGGAAAACCTCTTTTATGGAGGAGGTCAAGGAGGTAGTCCCAACGGACTGAGTCGAAAGCTTTTGCAATGTCTAGTTTAAGGAAAAGCGAAGGGGTTCTGGATCGGTGAAGCCTTCTTATCAGGTTGCGGACGTAAAGGAAGTTGTCTTGTATGCTTCTAGTCTTGATAAAAGCGCTTTGGGCTGGCGAGATCAGTCTGTCTAGGAACAGAGCCACACGCAGTGCTAGAGTCTTTGCAATCCACTTACCCAGGCTGTGAATGAGGCTGATAGGTCGAAAGTCTTGCACTCTGTCTGCCCCCTCTTTTTTTTGGGATGAGCACGATGTTGGCTGTGTTAAGAAGGTGAAGGTGAGACGTGCGGAGAGAGTGGAAGCTGTGGAAGACTGCCATGATGTCAGCTTTTATGGTCGACCAACAAGATTTGTAGAAATTAGAAGAAAAACCTTCCGGCCCCAGAGCTTTGTCCCCCGGTAGGTGGTCTAGAGCATTGAGAACTTTGTTTTCTGAGAACACGTCTTGCAGGTTGTGCAAGTCTGTCGTAGGTGGGTTCAACACGTCCCAATTAAGGGCAGTATTGCGTGGTGCAGGTGGGGCAAGCGAGTCTTCAAAGTGCTTTTGGATTATAGTCTCTTACTCTGTGTGCGAGGTTGCCCAGCCAAGCCCAGAAAGGAGCCTTAGGATGTGATTTTTGCGTCTGCGACCGTTGGCTTTAAGATGAAAGAATTTTGTGTTGGCATCGCTTTCTCTGAGGTTGACAATACGTGAACTCTGGCGCTTCCTGGTACGCTCGATCACTGCCAGCCCCATGACTCTTTTTTTTAAGTTTGCCCTCAGTGCAAATTCCTGAGATGTTAGGACCCTGGATTCCTGAGCCACATCGAGCCGTAGGATGAGCTCTAAGACCATGTGGAGTTGGAGCTTTGGTCTAGGGAAGATGTCTCTACTCCAGGATTTTAACGCGGATGCTGTTGTTGCTAGTTTGTGGTGTAACCGGTGCATCGGCTCTGTGTGCGGACAGGGGGTGAGCCAGGCTTTCTGTACCGCCTCAAGGAAGCCTGGCATCTTGGTCCAGAAGCTTTCAAACCGGAAGATTTTTGGGCGACTAGGACCATAGGTGTTGGAGAGCGGCGAGGGGCAATGATCGAGATTGAAGAAGACAGAGCTCAAGGACATGATTTTGAAAGAGGTGTCCCAACCTGCGTTACAAAAGGCTCTATCCAATCTGACTAGGGTTGGGCGCCGACGTTCATTGCTCCAAGTGAACTTTCTGTTCTGAAGGTGAATTTCTTTTAATTCACAAGTGTTAAGAGTGTTTTGGAATTGTGCCATGCGTCTCAGATTGATGTTGGAGTTGTTTTTGTCGGCAGCTCGGCGGGTGAGGTTAAAGTCGCCTAGGACCAGCCAGTTGGTGCCTGAGGGAGGTTTTAAGGAAGCAACTTCCTGCAGGAAAGCCCGCTTGGTGCTACTTTGGGAGGGGCTGTAAACGATGGTTAAGCGGAATGACGAGTCGCACTCTCTCAAAATGACGGTCGCCGACAGGTTGTAGGTCGACTGTTGCACATCTGCTACGTCGAGGCACTCGTTGTTCTAAAGGAGGAGAATTCCGCCCCTCGTGCCCTCTGCGGGTTTTTGGACAAAGCTTCGCAGGTTGAAACCCCCGAGGTAGCTTGCTAGGCTTTGGTCAACAAAGCTTAGTTTGGTCTCCTAGAGGCAGACTAAATGGCATGTTGTCGAGGTCAAATTAAGTCTCATGGACAGTCGATCTTCTCGCTTGGTTGTTAAGTCTGCGCACGTTCCAGCTTAAGATATTGATTTTTGGGCCATTCATTTGTGATTGAGGTAGCAGCTTGAAATGTAATGGCCGAGGAGTTCGGGGTGGACTAAATTTAGTTGCACTTCGAGGTGTTATGAGAAACCGACTGTGTGGGATACAGAGAAAATGAAGCAACCGAACCAGCCCAGGCGAAGTGGACAACCGCAGCGCGAATAGAGGCGATTTGTTGAGCCTGCTGAGACAAAACAAGGGGCAGTTCATATATAGTTGAAAAATGATGCCCTTGCTTAGAGGCCATTTAATTTGCTTGTCATTCGACCTAGATTCTGACTTCTAGCATGTCCTGCGTTAGATTGTGTATTGTTCAATTCATCTGAAGGTCTCTTCTAACTTCTTGCTCACAAAACTGTACTTAACAAGTCTCTTCTAACTTCTTGCTCACAAAACTGTACTTAACAATCTCACTCGAAATTACAAGAGGGCGTATCTAGTATACGAAGCGAAATTGTAATACATGTAGCTAATGTTCATTTGGGGTATAAGTAGAACTATAACCTAGGATGCTTATCATGACTGCCCAACGGCCAACACATGCATGCACATGATTGCAGTGGTCCTTGGAGTCAAGCTGGGCATTGCATTCTCCTCTCCTCTCTGCCAAGATCAAAAGCTGTGCTTCAGCACAATTGGCAATGGCCAGTTTAAAGAGAGGGGAAAATGGGTTTGATCTGACACTGTCTACCGGTGCTGATCCTAGCAGGCAATTGAGCACAAAAGCTAATTGACGCACACCACGTTGTGCCAAAACAATACCCTGTGTACTAGGAACCACAGAAAAGTTCTTCATGTCCAACTGTACCAATGGACTAGCTTTTGGTGTTCTTGTTGCAGCTTGGCTATGCCATTCCAATTAGCGTACGTGTTGTTAAGTACAGCGCTGTTATGGTCTTTACTTCCTGGGTTCTCCTTGCCTCTAGATTCTAGATTCAAGTATTTTTCAGATTTCTGATAGAGATAGATTGGATAGAGACCGACGAGGAGTCCACAACTCCGCATCAAAAGAAGAGCTCGAGAGAGAACTCATAAACAGCTAGGGTATATATGCTGATTCCTGTGATGCCATTGCAAAGGTGGAAATTAGGGAAATTTCTATGATGCCACTGCAAAGGTGGAAAATAGGGAATTTTTGTTCTAAACTGAGAAGGGCCAACAGATCTGACCATGACAAAATGACTATTTTGCCCTTCCCTAAAAAATAATAAATCAAAAGAAATCTCCACAGCCATCGGCCGCTTCGAGACGCAAGTCGCTGCCACTGCTACCTATTGCCCACGGTGAGCTGTGTTGGTGGCGAGGTAGGATCTAGGGAGGCACCGTCAAGATGTGACGACAACAATGCAAGTGGGCATGTGTGAATTGGTGCACGAGAGCGACGACGATAGCGTGAGCAGGTGCACGCGAGCGAGCAACGGCAACGGCTCAGAGCTGCATAGGGAGAGGGGAGAGGAAGGAGGCCATCCAGCTGAGATGGGCAGGGGGAGGAGAGAGGAAAGAGAGATGGGAGAAGGGTGAGGAAGACGAAAGGGTGGAGAGCATTTCAGCATTTGTTTTGGAAAAACATGTGACCCGTAATTGCAAACAAACATATTTCCTTTCTTTGCAATGACACAACAGTAATTAGCTCGTATAGTCGTATTCAACGGCGAATCATAAATTGCACATGTTTGTATTAACAAATAGAGCTCTGCTATACACACGGCGTCCTAACCTACGATGCTTGTACGACGCAGCTCAGCATGCCTCTGGCCCCTCACCGCACGTGGGAATCCACTCCCACCTCCTCTCGGATCGTACGAGCGTCGGACACCAAAGATCGTATGCACAGCATTTCCCTAACAAATATGCATTTTATGTAGCTTAGACGACCTCCAAAAGAGTGTGGAGCTAGCTCGAATGCTCGATCGTATAAGCTAGAAAAACCAACACCATTTGGGCTTCACACGCCCTGGATGTATCGATCAGTGTGAGTGTCTTGTAACGGTATTCAAACTTGAGAAGATGGAGACAAGCTCGGAACCGCCGGACACTGCACACAGCCGCTGTAGTGCTGTTACCCCCCTTACGTTGGAGGCCAGTAATGCCGTTTTCCCGTTGCACGTAACGGCAAACCGTTTTCTCGTTGGAGGTGGTCCTGACTCGTGGCTGATCGATTGGGTGTCGATGTTTTCGCCGTCGAGCATGGGTAATTTTGTCAGATTTGAATTTCACTCTTACGAATCTGACCTGCGATTAGTCGACTAGGTTGAGCGGTATATATGCTGAGGGACAATTTGCCTAGTAACACTATACAGATATCAAAAGTTGAAAAATAAAATATCAAAAGTTGAAAAATAATATCAATGTGTCACTGGCATGTAGCTCCATGACTCATTTGTCATCTTTACATTAGATGTTATTTTCCAATTTATACATTATTAGAATGTCACTGAGCAAATTTTCGACATGCTAAAGGTAAGGCATTGAGTGGTGTGAAAATATTGCCGATTTCTTGGTCATGGTTGATGCTAATTGTTAGAGTTTGTACATGGTTTTTGTGTTATACTCCCTCTAGTCACAAAAGAGTGATGTTTTGGACATTGGTACGGTCTCCAAAATACAATTTTGACCACTAGTTTCTATTATAATTAATTTATAAAATATAATAAAATTATAATATTCTAAAATGCTAATTGTTAAATTATATTTGACAACGTAGCCCAAAACATTACTGTTACATTACTCTTTTATGACGTATATAACCCTTTTGTGAGTACATAGAATAAATCACGACTGCTCACAGAGTCGCAAGACTAGATCATAAGGAACCATTGTAGATGTAGAGATCAATCAAGGAATGTTTAGGTTGCTCATATATTTGTTTGGTTCCTTTTTTTTCTTTTCAAATCAATACCTACTACTTACACGACTACACGCCCTCTAGAGAAATCCGTACCTAATATCAGCGCAGAAATGCAAAATCAATGAAGCAAATATTGGAATATAAAGGACTTCTAGTAGTACAAAGCAAATGCTAAGGCAAACATTGTTGAAGGCCATAATTTTTTTCTCTGAATAAATAACTACATTAGACAGGAAACAAACCCCTACGATGTACATGCAAAAAGAGATTAATTTGGAACGGGTAATTTTGTAGAATTATTGTAGGAATTATACCGCTTAATTTCTATAAAATTCCAACGTCTCAAACATGCCTTTAATCAACTAAAAAAATGTTTGGCTTTAGAACACGGTAAAAATCACTGCACAAAAAAAAGTAGACTAGAGTCCAATGGTTGTTATCTTCTCTTGCTCCTTGGCTGTAACCTTACTACTAGTTAGACATGTTCAAATGCCGGTAGGGCTTAAAAGCCCAAAAAAATCGATGAGGCTCGAGCACAGTCCCGGCCAAAAAGCGCCTTTCGATTAAAAGTATTAATTTAATCATTTTTTGGAATAAAAAACTAATATTTAATTCATTTTCAGCATTAAATAAATAGATTTCCCCTTTTTAAATTGATTTTATCAAGATTTCGCCGGTCTGACTTCTAAAATTTGATTTTGTAGTCCCAAGCCGACTAACAAGATCGAGGCTCGGGTTGGGCCATAATCAAGGTACCCATGAACAGGTCTATTACTAGTTAGACCTATTCAAACCTCGGGCCGGGTTAGGTTAGGGTCGGGTCTAGAAAAGCTTGACCTTGAATGGGCTAGCTCGAGTCCCCGCCCAAAACTGTGTTTTCTAATAAAACAATATTATTTTTATTTTTCGTGAATGAAATTAATATTTAATTTATTTCAAGAAATAAAAAAATTAATTGTTTTTATTGTCATTGTTGGGCTTTTCTGGGCTTTAGGCTGAAAATTAAGACCCGAGCCCAAAAAATTCGGGCTGAGCTCGGGCCCGGGCAGCCCATGACAGGTCTACTACTAGTACTACGGTAATCATCTAAAAAAGTACTACGGTCGCGTTTAAAATCGCACTAATATCTCTCTAAGCCCCACGCTTAAGATAATCCAAAAAGCTCTTCCGCCCCCTGCCCTGCCCGAGTTTTTTAAACGGGCCACTTAACAACAAGACAACCGCAACTACTAGAAGCGAGAGACCGAGACACACACACACATACACAAAAACACGCACAGTGACGCAGGGGAGGAGCAAGGCCGGAGCTAGGGTTTCCCCGATCCGGCGGGCTGTATTGACGGGCCCCGAGCTCGCCGCGCGCGTTGGAGTGAGCTCGCGGCGCGGGTTCCCGAGGCGGTCGCGGGCGGATTTAAATGCTGGGGTGTGGCGCAGGGACTCAGATCTGAGATGGCCGACGGCGGCGAGGAGGGGAATGCGGCGGCGCCCAGGAGCTTCGCGCGGCGGCGGGGTCCGGTGCGGGCCAGCCTCGACGCCGACGAGTTCATCGCGCTGATGCACGGGTCGGATCCCGTCAGGGTCGAGCTCACCCGCCTCGAGAACGAGCTGAGGGGTGAGCTGATCTGTTCCTGCTATTCGTTTCGGTGATTTTTGAGGGTCTCGTGTGGGGGGAAGGGTTTGATTTTTGTGCGATTTTGTGGTCTTAGATAAGGAGAGGGAACTCGGGGAGGCGCAGACGGAGATACGCGCGCTGCGGCTGTCGGAGAGGGCGCGGGAGAAGGCCGTCGAGGAGGTAATTGCCGATTTCTCTCTAGATTTTGTGGTGCAGTGATGCGGTTTCTGCTATTTTTCTGGATGGCCATTTCCTTTGGATTGGGGCTCGAAGCGATGTAGTTGTGGGGTAGTGCCAAATTTGGTTCGGCTTGTAGAGTGAGCATATTAATATGCTAATTCAAGTTCGATGCTGAGTTTAGGGCTCGTTAGGGCCAGGCTCTGCGGTGCTGAGGTTAACATCTTGTGGTGCCATTGTTTTTTGGTCCATTTTGGATCCCAGTATGCGGTAGTTGGTGAGCTCATTTTAGTCTGAAAAGGATTGGATGGGTTTGGGTGTTCAGCCACACTGCATCTCTTTGCTCAGCGTGGCAGCATTGATTCGTGAGCTAACTTATGCGGCCAACTGTAGGATAGGAGAGGTGTGGCGTATCTCCATCCAAATTTGTTGTGCATGGCAAGGGCAAATAGGCTGCCTTTTCTTTTCATTTTCCAAATTCTGGAGCTATTTTGTACCTCGTGGCATTTTTTCTTCTTTTTGTGTACCTTGTGGTGTTTTGGGCACTTAAATCTACCAAATTTTCATCGTTATATTCTTAAGCAATGCCATAAAGAACTCTATGCTCCAGATTGGGAAGTAAGATTTAATTACAAAATATTTGTGTTAGCAAGATAAATCTGTTCCTTGATATAATCTTTTATCCTGTTGCCATGGTCATGGCCCGTGATTTGGATACCTGTTACTTGTATTCGTTTTGTCGCATCAATTTGCTTCTAAGATATTTTTAGATCCCACTATATGTGTTTATTGAATCTTTCTTTTCAAGGAAAAAAATGTTGAATCTCAGATTTCCATAACCCTTTTATGATCTCATACCTTTTTATCCTGCTGCCATGACCAATCTTTCTTTTCAAGGAAAAAAATGTTGAATCTCAGATTTCCATAACCCTTTTATGATCTCATACCTTTTTATCCTGCTGCCATGACCATGAGATAGAGCACCTGGTGCGTGCATTTGTTTTGTCACATCATCATATTACTTGCTAGATATTATTAGATCCCGCTATCCCACTATATGTTTGTTGGGGCTTGGGGAATCCATGGTTTATGTTTCTATTTTTTCTAGTAAATTTAATCAGCTTGATTGGTAGCCTCGGTCCAGGTTACTCCTCACCGGATTAGCAATCCACACTTTAAAGTTCTGAATGCTTCAGAACTGATTAATATGGTTGAGCCTGTATCTAAACCAAATTGGGTTTTTCTTTAAAAACCAAGGTTCTCATTGTTGCCAACTCTTGCCATTGCCATTGATTGGGTTGCTAGATGTTTGTAGCTTGTATTTGCTATTTTGATCTTCTGTTATTCTTTATCCATAATTCTGTTGCCCCCTAGAGTTGATTGGTCAAGTGTGGTGGCATGGCTCTTCATAAATTAAGTCATTGAGCTGCACTAAAATAATGATGTTATCTTTTCCAGGATTTGGATGCTTCTTCTGGTCTATAGCTAAGTTTGTGGACTTTATGCAATTGTGCCTTGGCATACAATATCCCACTTTCATGTCAAAGAAAAGTTAATCATAAATTATTTAAGGTGCTATTGGTCAAATGTGGTGGCATGGTTTTCTTGATCGGTTTGATAATCTTAATGCACCAATATTGCTTTTGTCTCAAACTCTCAATCACTGAGCTATGATTGAATGTGGTTAGTGGAACAATGTTTTTTAAATTATCATTTGGCCTCTGAGAACTTGCAATAGTTGTCTCGACTCTCGAACAATACTGAAGTTTACTTATTATCATAATGTATTGAACTTTGGGCCATGAACTTGGGTGAATAAATAAATAAGACGTTCAGAAAGAAAAAACAAAAAATGAAGGATAAAGTGTTGCAGTTCATATGTGCACTGAATTCTCTTGCTGTTTCATGAAAGTCACAATGCTGAATTACTGATTAATAATTATTCCTTTATTGTTAACAAAAAATGTGGTAATAATTACTTATTTTTGTTCTTAACATGATTGTGAACTTGTGATGACAGCTTACAGATGAGTTGGAGAGGATGGATGAGAAACTCAAGTTGACAGAATCTCTCCTAGAAAGCAAAGTATCTATCTTACGATTTATGTCTACCTGTTGCTGGTATCCCTCTTTTGATTGTGCTTTAATAAAGTGAAACTTGCAGAATCTAGAGGTTAAGAAGATAAATGATGAGAAGAAGGCTGCAATGGCTGCTCAGTTTGCGGCAGAAGCTACTTTGCGAAGAGTACATGCAGCCCAAAAGGACGATGACATGCCGCCAATTGAAGCCATTCTTGCACCACTTGAAGCGGAGCTAAAACTTGCTCGGCAAGAGGTGATACTTTGTCTTTCATACCCACCTCTTCTATCTTTGTGTTTGTGTAGATGAATTTCTTATGTTTCCCTAACAGTTCACAACTATTTTCACCCTCTAATTTGCCTAGATTGCTATCTTTTTCATTGGTCGTGTATTTGTTATGAGCAAAGAAGATGACAAGTTTACTTGGTTTGTTCCAGACCACGAAGCTCCAGGATGACAATAGAGCCTTAGATCGTCTAACTAAACAAAAAGAGGCAGCACTACTAGAAGCAGAAAGGACTGTGCAAATTGCAATGGCAAAAGCTGCTATGGTTGATGACTTGCAAAACAAGAACCAAGAGTTGATGAAGCAAATTGAGATCTGTCATGTATGTGGGTGCATGTAGTGTATTCCTTGTCATCAGGAGAAAATAACTTCGACATACCAATGTAACCATTGAAGTGCTTGATCGGTTGCTTTATGCATTGCAGGAAGAAAATAAGATCTTGGACAAGTTGTATCGCCAAAAGGTTGCAGAAGTTGAAAAGCTTAGCCAAACTGTGAGAGAGCTGGAAGAGGCTGTTCTTGCAGGTGGTGCAGCTGCTAATGCTGTTAGAGATTACCAGCGCAAAGTTCAGGAAATGAATGTAAGAAACTATCCTTAGATTGATTGTTGCTTTTGTCATCAAGTATTCATTAGCTTGCCTATTCTGTAATAACAATTGACTCATGCTTATTTACATGATTTTATCAGGAAGAAAGGAAAACAGTTGACCGTGAACTTGCTCGTGCAAAAGTTCAAGCAAATAGGGTTGCTGTTGGGGTTGCAAATGAGTGGAAAGATTCTAATGACAAAGTGATGCCAGTTAAACAGTGGCTTGAAGAGCGCAGGTTCTTGCAGGTGACATGATTAAATATGCCTTTCCTTTGTTGATGTACCTTGTTTAGATGCAGGCATATGCTTGTTCTTGGTGAAATTAAACGTTTTGCCTGCTAGTTCTTTTATCAAGAGCATATGATAAGTTGCATCCTGCAATAACTTTTTATTTCTACAGGGTGAAATACAACAACATCGTGATAAGCTTGCTGTTGCAGAACGCACAGCGCGGTCTGAGGCTCAACTAAAGGTACACAAACTTTTCTGTTGTAATTCAGTGTGAGCTAAAACTTTGTTAAGTGAGTTGTTTTAGATGAGCTAAATTTCTGAATTCTTTATAAACTCAGGAAAAATATCTGTTACGCCTGAAAGTTTTAGAAGATGGACTGAGAGGGCCACCAAGTGGCTCTAGTCGCCTACCTACTGAAGGAAAGAGCTTCAGCAATGGTCCTTCCCGTCGGTTATCACTGGGTGGAGCTGATAATATGTCTAAATTGTCTCCAAATGGTTTATTAGCAAGGAGATCTCCATCTTTTCATTCAAGATCATCTCTTTCTTCTAGCAGCAGCATAGCCCTAAAACACGCTAAAGGAACTTCAAAGTCATTTGATGGTGGAACTAGGTCGCTAGACAGGGGAAAGGTCCATGGGAATGGAGCTCATTTACTTAACAGATCTACAGACGCTGTTAGAGATCGTGAAGCTAATGATAGTTGGAAAGGAAATGCGGATGAGGGAACTAATGAAAGCGCAAATAGCAACATGGACGAGAGAAGTAATGAAACTGCAAATAACAACTCAATTGAAATGGTCTCTGGTTTCTTGTATGATATGTTGCAGAAGGAGGTAATTTCTTTGAGAAAGGCATGCCATGAAAAAGATCAGAGTCTGAAGGACAAAGATGATGCAATTGAGGTATTGAACCATTTCTTATTTATTCACTTAGAGTGGACAGGAGGCTAGGTGTTGTAAAGTTGGTCTGTCTCCTATTGTCCTGCAGATGTTAGCAAAGAAAGTTGATACCTTAACGAAAGCAATGGAAGTGGAGGCAAAAAAGATGAGGCGAGAGGTTGCTGCCATGGAGAAAGAAGTTGCAGCTATGCGTGTCAATAAGGAACAAGAAATCAAAGCCAGGCGGTTTGGTAACTCAAAAGTACCTGGAAGTTCTCAGCTGCTTCCTGGAAGGTACATCTTCATGAATAGATGTTATTATGATTGGAGTATTCCAAATGCTTGCTTCGGGTATTGGTTGGTCATAACTCATAAATAGTGAAGAGTCTAGTATGTTGGAAGAAATTGGCCATTAATTATGTGACATATCATTTTCTGCTTAACGCCTCTTTTACCCATGGATACTAGTTTATTATGGTGCACTTGCTTTTTTAACGCCAAATTTGCTCTTAGTTGTTAGTTCTCTTACCTTGTCATACCGTTGCATAATATATGTTATGAACAAGACCCTCTAGGTATATCCTGTTAGTTTGGTGAGGTGTACAGAACTGCATCTACAACAAAATCGTAGAATGTTTCTTCTTTGCAACATACACCTCAATGCAATTTTGGTACTGGTGAAAGCTCTTAAGGCTCAACTATGTGAACCCAAAATTATAACAATAGTATTAAGTGTTACCCAAGACAAGTTTTAATGTGGTACATACTTCTGATAGCACAGATGGTCCTATTTGTGTGCTGCTGCGAATCGCATTTTCTTAACTGTCTGCCTTCTCCTTCCCGAAATTACATCTTTATGTGTTCCTTTTCTAAATCGCCTTGAGTTTTGTTCCTTGCCTGCAGAAACGCACCACGAAGTGGGTTGACACGCAACTTCCAATGACGGCAGCGCTAACACCATGCGTCATTCTTGGATAGATTCCATTTCGCTCTGTATTTGTTCCATTTCGTTCCCGATTAATTTTGTGGCCGAGATCATAGCACAGAATATGACCCGGCGATACCTAGACCGGGGAAAAGAGTAGGCTCGGATATCATCTAACGTGATTGCTGCTGTACCGCGGCGGAAGTGGTCCTGAGGCGAGGTCTAACCCCTGTGTGTGGCTCGCCCTATCGTTTTTGTCAAGACCGTGCACCTGATGCATGTATAGGCTGGGCGACCTCTGAGTCCGCTCCCATCTGTACTGTAGCTAGCTTGTTTTTTTGGCTCTGCATGCCCCGTTGCCCAGGTTGTGAATATTGTTATTCTCACATGATTATTGGTTCTGCTGTATTTGCCCCCGGTGTTTGGGTTGGAATTCATTCCATTACTTGCTCCGAGTTCCGCTGGCAATGCTGTAACGCTTATGGGATGATCCGCTGATCCTACAGCAGGGAAGTGCAGGGAAGCACAATGCTACGCTACTCCCATCGCACGATCAAGATCCAAGGCCTTAGATCAAATACAGTAGTAACTGCAGTAGAACGTGTCCCTTGGGAGCCAGGTGTCGCTGCATGGCTTTCGAAGTTCACGGATGTGTAGTGGTGGCAGCCTTATTTTTGTACGCAGAATTACAGGTGGAAACTGATGAGTTGTGAAACTAGACCTGTACGGCTGCACCCCCTAATTCTCGTCGATTTTTTTTTTACCAAGTCTCGGCCCCAAAGTCCAAAACAATAAGCCCGGTCCAAATTCCGTTCTTCTTACCCCTTCAGCCCAACTCCCAGCCCAAAGCGCAACCGTGTCTTGGCAGGGCCCGACATTGCGCACTCACGCTTACTTTTTCGTCTCTCCCCCTCTCCTAAAATAGAAAGAAAGAAGAGGGTTTCCTCACTTTCTCAACCTCCTCACTCCCTCCCACTCCTCGTGGGAGAAGCCACCGAGGCCAGATCCGACCGGCGAGGCGCCTTCCCGATCCGCGCGATTCGTCGCTGGCATCGATCTGTAGCCGATTGGGGGTTGGTCCCGTCGCAAGCGGCTAAGGTTTCGACGTACCGTCGGGGTGTTGCGCGCCGCGGCGCCTCTGCGCTCCCTCCCCGAGGGATCCGCGTCGTGTGTCTGTACTGCGATCGTTCGACCCCACGAACCGTAGGTGCGTACTCGTCTGTCTGTCTGTCTGTCTCTCTCTCTCTCTCTCGCGCGCGCGCTCGATCCTGCGGGGATTTTGGTAGGAGTGCGCATTTTGTGCGGGTGATTGGTTCAGTCGCGGCCGGAATGGTCGTGACTCGTGAGCAACGGTCGAGGTGGTTAAACATGTAGATCTCTCTTGTAGGCTTATAGTAGCACATTTAATCGATCAAACAGAAATAGCTGTTCGAACTGGGGAGTGCTACTGCTACCGTTTAATTGCATTGCGCTCTAAATTCTTGATCTAGACGTTAGGTAATTGAGAAAAAAAATCCTTATTTACCACTGACAAGCGCTCATTCCTTATTTGCCATCGACTAACCAATTAGCTCCTGCATTCATTTGGCTCCGTGAATTCAGATTCCCTCTATGCCATTGCCCTTGTAAATTGATCCTTATTCCCTTCAATGCCATTCAGAAATGGCGCCAAATTCCATTCCCCCACCCCCCAATTTTTTTTTTTGGCCATGAGTAGTATAAAGAGGCATGGTGTGTGATGTGTTCCCATTAGCCAGCACCTTCCGGCTTCCTTCCCCTTGCGAAATTTCTATCTTTTGCTCTTTGCGCATGTCTCACTCTTCTAGCAATTGGAGTGGGTCGCGGAGGACAAGTGCAGCAGTTGCTTGTACCAGCTTTAGTAGGAGGAGGAGTAGCAGCAGTAGAAGTAGCAGTAGTTGTAGCAGCAGCATTTGCGGTGTTTGTTTGGGAGCAAGATGTACTGATATGCAGTATGTATCAGTTATCCATTCATGGAATGATTGTACTAGGGCCAGCCTGAGAAGGGATTGGGAGTGAAGGAGTAAATGGCACTTCAGCATTAGACACATTGCAAGCATTACGGCGATATACTCTGATGCATACTTCACCCCTTTTTGTATCTTTGAAACACCCAAACATTGCAGTTAATTGTTGATCTATAGTAACTGGGATATACTGCTGTCTACCACAATCAAAATAGTGAACGGTCAGTCTCATCTACACCCCATGGGTACTTATCACTAATATACTTTACAATTAACCGTGTCAGAGTAATCCTGACCTAAAGCAAATATGTTGAAGATGGGTCCATCCCACGGATGCATACATCGTCAACAACAACTTAGTCGGGACTAGCCCTGTACCCTCATTACTGAACTACCTCAAAGGAAGAAGAAGCAAATGCAAAAAAAAATCCAAAGCATACATAATGCTTACCCATCAGGCACCCATGAAGAGTCCATCCTCGTTGTCTCCATCGCTTTAGGGGACCGCATCCTCACCTCACCGTCGGGGAGCGCATCCCTCCACAGGCCGCAGTCCATGGCGCCTCAGCACCTCCGATGTGCTCAGCTGAACCACATGCTGGAGGGGGAATTGGCGGAAGGGCGCCCGATTTGGGATCTAGGGTTTCAGGGGATTTCAGCACCCGGAGGGGAATGGGGAGAGAGAGTAAATGGCGACAGGGCCTGCAGCCCAGCAGAAATGAGAGGGGAGGGGGTGTTCTGACGCTGGGCCACATTTCTCAGTGTCTCCATGAGGGTATGGGCATTTCGGTCATTTGCGTGAAAGACTGACATGCCACCTGTACTTAACGGGAAGCAAGGGGCAGTAGGGTGATGGTGATGGTATGGAATGGACCACTTTCACGAGACGATGGCATAGAAGAAATATGGTGTTAGTCGATGGCAAATAATGATTTCGAGCGCTTGTAAGTGGTAAATAAGGAATTTGAACGCTTGTAAGTGGTAAATAAGGAGTTTTCTCTTGGTAATTAGACTTGTATGTAATTAATTTGAGCTGTTTCTGATGTCGATCTCATAGTTTGTAATTCGATCGCGACATATAATCTTCTGTTTGATCCCATGGTGTCCCTGTTTTGAAGTTATTGTATTCACCCCTCATCGACTAGTTGTAGGGTTAGTTGAAACAAAGACAATGAAGGATTATTTTCACCCTCGAGCACCAATTTAGCGAACGATGTACATTGGCAATTAGGTTTGTCAGTAGATCAGATGGTTAAAATCTGTTCAAAGCATGCTTTATTACAAGTTTTCGGAACTGTCCACAGCGCACCTGGCACCCTAGCGCCACTAGCTTTTGCAGACAACTGGGCAAAAATACACAATCAGTCTCCTAGGAACGGCATCATGTTCCCAGGCACTGAAGCAAAGCAATGCGCAGTGTGGCCCTCACAAATCTTTAGGTTTGTATAGAATTTGCAATGACTTCAATTATTTGAAACAAAAGTCAATATATTCTTGACAAGAAGATTGAAATTCAATATTGTACACTCACAATGTCTTTAATTCTTTCCATGGACTGAGCGTCTTAACAACACAGCTGCTGTTACTCATAAACATGAGTATGGTATTTAAAATTTTTAATCTTGGTGTAGGTAATGGTAATTTCAATTTCAATTTTTTAGGTTATCTAAAATTACATGCCAACATTACCGTTCAAAAAAATATTGCATGCCAACAATGTTTTCTGCTCATTCCATATATTTTAACAAAGTAGCATATTTTCTCTTGTATGCTGTGAAGAATAACATCAGAATTCAGAATGCGTAACTGTTATTCAGTCATGATAATGCTTCGTTCTTTTGACCTTTAGTAACATTATTAGATCATGAACTGAACTGTGTTCATATATTTAAATTGTGTTGGCTTAATTTTTATGGTTTCATAGTGGTGGAGACTAACATGATCTGAAATCAGAAATGTCCGTTTCCTGCAGTAGCGTATTAAGCGAGGCCCACTTCCTAGTTCATTTTGCACATTCCTACTTTCCTCCACCCAAGCAGTCTTCATTCTTCAGTGGCTGTCAACCATGCAGTCTCCGACAATCCTCACCGAGACAGAGTGCACAGTTCATCTACTGAAGATCAATGGTTATTCAGTAACCAAAGCACTCTTTGGTTCGGACTATATCTCATCCGGTAGACTGGCTGCAGGTGGATATGATTGGGAAGTCCGTTACTATCCAAGTTACATCGATTTTGAACTTGATGAGTCCTGGATAGCATTTGGGCTTGTGTTTTGTAGCAAAGGATGTACGAATGATGTGAAGGCAGCTCTTAAATGTCGGTTCTTAAATGAGACGCAATGTCGCGCACCATCTGGAAGTAAAACTGTATCCTACAAATATAAAAGACAAAAGGATTGTGGCCCAGCACTATTGCTTGTAAAACAAGAAGATTTTTCAGGATCCGAGTATCTAAGAGGTGATTCCTTTGTTGTGGAGTGTACCATCACTGTTTTAAGAGAACCCCGGGAAGCTGGGACTAATGTTCACCCTAGCGTTGCAGATCCGTGCTGTGACTTGCACCTGCACCTTGGTGAACTCTTGCTAAGTCAGAAGGGGGCAGACATCACACTTGTCGTTTCAGGCGAATCCTTCTTGGCGCACAAGAGCATACTCGCTGCGAGATCCCCTGTTTTCATGGCTGAGTTCTTTGGACCCATGAAAGAGAGTAGCTCAGAGTGTGTTGAGATCAAGGACATGGCAGCACCAGTCTTCAAGGCCATGCTTAATTTCATCTACACTGGTACATTGCCAGAACTTGATCAGCATCGCGTCAGTGACATGGAGCAGGAGGTTGTAACGATGGCACATCATTTGCTTGTAGCTGCAGATAGGTATGGATTGGATAGGCTTAAACTGATTTGTGAAAACAAGCTCAGTAATGGCATGAATGTGGAGACAGTCGCGACAATATTGGCTTTTGCAGAGCAGCACAACTGCTCGCAGCTGAAGGCCAGGTGCATCGACTTCATCATTAGTTCTGCTGCAAACCTTGATGCTGTGATGGCGACCGAGTGTTACAAGCTTATCATGGCAAGCTGCCCATCGGTCCTGAATGCCCTTCTCAGGACTGCGCTTGGAAGACAAAAGTAGTTACGTGCTAAATAGCTGAAGATTTGCAACCTCTATTTAGTGTAACGTATTTGAGATTTCGGATTTATATTTCTCTAGTCATGTAATGTAGTGTGAAATATTTCACTCCTTAGAGTTTTGTAGGTTATATTTGTGTCAAGTATTTGAGTTGAGAGTGATAGAAAACTTGTAGTATTATCTATTTTTACATGCAAACGTGACGGTAGTGGCATTTAAACCGTTCGGTGCCGGTAGCAGCCGTAGGTACCGGTAGCTATCTGTATCATCAAGAGTACTTAGCGGGATAAGATTTCTCTTTAAACCTGAAATGTGTTTAACATTCGAGAAAGTTCTAACGGTGTTATAAAAAAACTTGATCCGGATAGAATCAATGCTGTCTTCATGATGAATTATCCTCTATCATCACAAAACCACTTAACATAGTTTCATAATTTACAAACCAATCTTGGTTCGGACTCATGTGGAAAACGCATGCCGTATCAAGAATCCACTCATCACCGGTTTTAGAATTACTAGCAAAGGCAATAAGAACATCTCGATTAGAATCTTACTAATAATGGTGGATTTAACATCATCCTCTTGTTAATCCTTTTTGAAATTGATAGTCATTTTCTCTTCTTTTTTTAACCCACCAGCACTCAGATACGTCGTATCCATCTTTTTTGCAATACTTACACGACTTGTACCTGCCTTTGTAAATTCTGCTTGGGCTTTTGCCTCTTGAATCGCCGTTTTAACTTCTCTCTTATTGTCTGCCACGAACAATCAGGCTTTCTGCGTGTGAATTTGAACTTTCGTTCGGAACCACGAGTTTCATCTTTTCCTTCGCATGCAGTGCTTCATAGACTTCATTAAGTGTAAAAGTATCTCGGCTATATAGAATAGTATCTCTGAACGTATAGTATGAACTAGACAGCGAGCAAAAAAGAATAAGACCCAAATTTTCATCATCGTATTTTACCTCTATAGACTTGAGATCCGAGATTACTTCTTTGAACGTTGTCAGATGGTTCAATAATGATCCATCTTCCGTTATCTTGTACAAATAAGCTTCTGCTTCAAATGCATCGTACAGGTAAGATCTTTAGTCATACAAATCTACTCCAGTTTCAACCATAACGTGGCAGCGGTCTTCTTCTTCAACACCATCTGCAGAATATTATTTGATAGATGAATACGAATATGATATAATGCATTACGATCTTTTCTTTGCTTCTTCTCAAGAGACCATGCAGTGGACATTTTGTCGATCCCCAATAAATTGTCAACCAAATCGAGCTGTGCAAGAATAACTCGCATCTTCACTTGCTATAGAGAAAACCTCGTGTCTCGATTCGCAACAAAATATCATACTTCAAAGTCGCCATGTGGAAGAAACCCCAAATTTATTGGTGCAAATCTGTGTGTACCTAGCAAAGAATTCCCAGAATCTTTGGTACACTTATGTGTACGCGAAGCAATGAAGACCGAAAGTTGCTGGTACGCTTGATCGTGTGCGCTTAGCAAATTGCTTGGTGTGTGTACATAACAACACGTAAATACCACTAAGTATTTACTTACTTATTTATTATTTGCTCCGTCGCGTAATTGCAGCAGAAGAATCGACGCAGGCAGGAGTAGTTGATACAGATTTCATTGGCGACGATCTTTTCTACAATTCTGAAGGCAAGCTTATTTTTGAACATCAATATAGTTATATTAAATGTAAAAGTTACATTATATATATATATATATATATATATATATATATATATATATATATATATATATATATATATATATATATATATATATATATATATATTTCATTCTCGGGAGTATGTACACCTACTTCAATATACCACTTAAATGAATATATTATACTTCTTTATCACTTTCGGTATACTTAAATACCAATTATAAGATACTCCAATGTGACTTAATTGAAAAAATTCCATTGGAGCCCTTTATTTTGCTATATACCATTTTTCATATATAAAAGAAGTATATACACGGATTTTGGTATAAAAAGTGGATTTTATGAAATTTTTCATGGGACTCACTTTGTGGTATCTTATAATCATTGTTAGAGTATACTCAAATTGATAAAGCGGTATCATCATATGATTTGAGTGATATATGAGAGGTGGGAGTACGTACTCCTGTGAGTACCATACCATTTTATATATATATATATATATATATATATATATATATATATATATATATATATATATATATATATATATATATATATGTGTGTGTGTGTGTGTGTGTGTGTGTGTGTGTGTGTGTGTAGCATCAAAGTCTCAAAATCAAATCGGATTAAGATGAAAATGAAATGAAGATAAGAAATGAGAATCGAGTTAAGAAAAGAGTTTATATTGTGGCCGGTAAAGGGGCCTCAGGGCAGGGGAAGGAGATGAGAAAAAGATGATGATGAGGCGAGAGGTGTGATCCCTTTACATATGGTTAGTACATAAGGACCAACAAAACTCTCATCTGGATTAGAGGCCGTATTTAAGTGCTAACCATTTTTCCGTTTCGACGGGCAGAAAATGTTACCTTGTTACGTGATTTATCCTCTCCACACCGGGTAAGTAATATTGCAAGGATTGAGTAGGGATGATTAACTCAGGGGCCGGTAGGATAAGTCCGGAACTGGGGGAGTCCAAGGTGTTATAGTAGCGCAAACGGTGGAGTGTTGGGGCACAAGAGAGATGGACACCCTAACCAACATTATTGGAACTCGGTGGAGGACGGGGTGCGCCCCGGACACCGACAGAAAGTAATGGGTGGAGACTTAATCACGTAACTTGGAAAACGTTCTGTATTCTGATCTCGAACCTGCATAAAAGGAAATGCAGGGGAACCCAGTTCGAAGAGGGATCAGAGTAGCTATGGGTAAAATGGTACAAAGCCTACGCAGTGCTAAATAAAATCATGAATTCATGCCTGTCTCCTGAATTGGAGCATACGAGAACCACTAGGGGTCTTTCTTCTCTCCGAGTGACAAGTAGTGTTTTCAGTATTAAAATCTGCCACTTAATGTTTTAACGAGTTGTTATTTTCGGAAAAAGAGATGATATAGAAAATGTAATAACGAACAGAGATAAGTCATGCAGTGCATCTTTTGCTATTAATGCTTGCCGAGTACTTTTATACTTAACCTTGTTAGTATTCTCCTTTGTTAGATCCTAGTTCGGCCCAAGGTAGTTAAAATCGCGATCCTACTCGTAAAGTCGTACGATTCTACGATCCCACGACGGCCTGTCGATCCAGATCGCACTGTGGATCGAAATCAGGTAGAATCGTGGTAGAATCGCGATCCAAAGGGTAGAATCGTGTAGAATCGCATAGTAGAATCGTGGTAGAGTCGCAAAAAAAAATTGCAACTTTTTTTTCCTTTTTTTTGCAATTTTTTTTAGAAGCCCGGCTTTGCTGATATTTTGTTTTAGAGCAAAATTTGTTGATATTCATTTCTGAGATTGAAACTATAAATAAATAAGGAGCATGCAAAATATTATATCAGTGTGGCAATGATAGTACAAATATTTATATTATGAGTTATGACATGAGCAATCTTGAGCTTGATGATGATAAGCTATTTTTATTTCTGTAGTATGTCTAGCTGCTTTTAAGGAACATGTAAGCGTTGCAATTAGATATTGATTTACAAAACTTGTGAACATTTCTCATTAATTGTAGTAAACTAGTCAAGGCCATTGGTTGTTCTCCTGTAGTTCAGAACTATATCACCCATTATGTCAGTACCATTATGCTTTTCTGTTGTGTGATAAGAAGTGTTTTGCCCCTTTTTTTTAGTAATAAGTAAGTGGTAAACCTTATAAGAATCATACAAACTTATAGTATAGATGTTAAATATGTGTATATTTACAAATTCGTAGAATCGCCGATTCTACGATTCGATACTACGATTCGATCCTACCGGCGGCAAATCGATCCGACTCGGGATCTCGAATCTGACTACCTTGGTTCGGCCGGGAATTATCCCGAGTGGGATGAAGGATATGCAGGTACCGAAGAGGCTACAAGAGGCAAGGGCGTTGAATACCAGGACCAGGGCGAGATGTGCAACTTATTCAACGGATGGGACGAGTAGGCAACAAGTGGAGCACGACAAATAAGCGAGGGAAATATATTTCTCGTGTAATTAAATAATTATATCACAGACTATAGCCTTGCGTGGCTAACTGTTTAATAAAGAATAGTTTCTATCTTATTGTTCTGCTGCGTAACTCTAGTAAAGGCTTACTATTCGTCGGAGCGGTGTCCTACCGGGCAGACGAATAGTAATCCGTATGCTTAAGTGTGATTACCCTTTGGGGTAATGACACGGGGCGTCACAGCTGGTATCAGAGTAATAAGATCAGGGCCACACTAATAAAATAGAAATTGTTGCAGAACTTAAGAATGACTTTCTTGCCTGCTATATGGCACTAAGCACCTTACTAATCCTTGCCTCCATATCAATTTCTAGTCCAAACCCCCTTTCAAAAGTATTATATTAAAAAGCTCATTCTCCTTAAAGTGGTAGCCTACTAATGTCCTACTAACGTAGAACCATTCCTTTGTAGGAGGTTTAGGTTCAGTCTTCCGTCCGAGAGAGTACGGGGGCGGGGGGCGGGGGGAGGGGGGGACGTGTGCCTCGTCATAGGATTCATGATGTTATTTCCTGCTAGTGATCGGTCACGCTAGCCATTCAACATAGGATAGGTCATTCAAAAATGTAAGCGTGGGTGTATCAATATAAGATTTAGACTGTAGTGCTTGGACTAGAGGCATGGAGTACAATTCTAGCATGGATCCACTTCTCCAATTATTGGATGAGTAGGGACCATACCCATAGCATTTCTTATCTTTGTCATCTATATAACTCAAAAAAACTCATCAGCAATATAAAATAAAGCAAGTATACTTCAAGAAAACAGATAAAGGCTAACGATGTAAAAGAATGTAACTTATCACATCTCTGAACATCAGATTTCCCAAACGAGTGGTTTGTGGCACTCCGAGCATGTAGCTCTGGCGTACTCAGGAATGAATCCTGAGCGGTCTCCAACACGTAGTTGGGCGGTCTCGAGAACAGGATCTCGAGCGTACCTAGGCACGTGTATCCAGGGTAGTGTAGGTTTGCACTTAGAGGCAAGCTCTGAATGGTCCTAAACACGTGGTTTGGGCGGTCTTGAGAACGGGATCTCAAGCGTGACTGAGCACGAGAGACTCGGCTAGTATAGGATTTGGATCTTTTTGCATCTCATTATTTCTTGGTTTTATTTGCCTAATGTGTATGGATTAACACCATTTACCCTAGGTTAACATCTGTCAAATGAATATAATACCATCTTTTCTACCACAAATGACTGCTAAAGAAGCAAAGCAATTGGTATAACCAACAAAAGACTCCTTAAAATAAAATGCTTCAAGTACAACAACTAACGCAACCCATTTCTTAACACCTCCCCCACAAGATGGATGGTTAGGGGAATGAAGAACGAGGATTGGGACTACAATCGGAACTCCTACCACAAGACCTACCAACAGAAAACCCACCAGTACGTATTCAGGAAACAGCACCAGGTCAGCCCAGAACCACCACAATACCAGAAGTCAGCCAGCCGCCAACCACCGGAGCAACTGACTTTTTAGGGACAATGGCAGAAGTAATCAGATATCTACATAGCTCCAGGAAAGAAGTCCAAGAAAATCAAAACCGGTTCATGGCTTTGCTAACCCGAATAGCACTTACCATGTCTCATCCATCACGCGGGGTTAGTTTGGGTGATTTCCTCCAAACTCGTCCTACCATTTTTGCTAAAGTAGCCATCCAACCGTCACCACCGCCAGCCTGTCACAAGGGAAAGATGGTGGAACAGGGTCAGTATGTAGTAATAGACCAAAGACTCATATGATTCAACCTCAACCCATCCAAGTACAAACAGCGGCCACCGTCATGATTCCAGGATTAGCATCATGTCCACCAATGCAGACATTTCATGACAACACCGGTAGTCAACCCTAAAATAATAAGCCCTCAAAAACACAAATAAAATGCTGCAGTTGTCACGATAAAATGCTCTGTGATAATGATACGCGGCGTCACAATTGACAATTAGGTCTGTAAGCTCGGATGGTAAAATATCAAGTCCCTGCAGTTCACCAGTTTAGCCAATGCTATGCATTGCAGCTGTCCTCCACTCAAACACATACCAATTTTCAGAGGTTGTCCACCATGCAGTTTCCAAAAGTCCTCACTGAGACAGAATGCACAGTTCACCTGCTGAAGATCAATGGTTATTCAGTAACCAAAGCGCTCGGAAGTTGGGAGTATATCTCAGCCCCGGCGAAGGCAGGGTGCACACCGAGTAGAACGAGTCGCGGGGAAGAAGATGGAGGGAACGAAGATGGCGGGATCTTCACCGGCAGCGACGAAATCGACGCCGGCGGCTGTCGTACTGAGTTTAAGAACCAACTCGGTTCCGGCGAACTGCAGCGACAAACACAAAATTGATGGTGGGAAAAATTAAATGTAGGATGGAACACGATGGTGACGTGATGAGTTGATTCGGAGTTCGAGGTGAGAACGAGTTCACAAATTTGGTGGGTTTATGGTGGAGCAGTCTATGGGATTTATGATTTTTCTTTATTTCTAATACTAATGGGCCCACCTGTCATAATAACAGAATGGGGAAAAAGTTAACTTGAGTAGGGAAAAGATGGAAAGGGTGTTGGAACATGATATGACGCGAGGAAGACAACCTTGTTGGCATGGACGAAGCACAAGGGAGGGTGGGAGTTGATTGGTAGCAAAGAGGGCAATAAGAGCGTGCACAAAAGTGTTTAGAGATGTGTTTAGTAAATAAAAACTGATTTTTCTTGTCACGTAGAATATATAAGGTGTTTTATTTTGTAGCATCGATGTTTAAATAGATACCGGTGCTTAACGAGTGCTCATATATATAACTATATCTAATTAATCGATACACAATATCTAAACACCTATAAAAATGTTGTTTGCATCGGGACGAAAAGAATTTTACATATGTCCTTGATGACATTGATATATTCACTCTCTTTAAACATTCGTGCATAAGCATCTT
The DNA here is from genome assembly GCA_036346405.1 of Phyllostachys edulis. NCBI lineage: Eukaryota > Viridiplantae > Streptophyta > Magnoliopsida > Poales > Poaceae > Phyllostachys > Phyllostachys edulis. The sequence continues at coordinate 58,550,542 of CM070555.1, forward strand.
GTATTATACATGCTATGAGGCGACCATGACGCTCCTTTTACAGGCACGAGAGGGGCATTAAGAAAGGACGTGGGCTCGGTGGGATCGTGTCGCGGTTCCAGCTTGGACTTGATTGCGCAATAAGGCAGAAGGAAAAGGCAGGAGGGGAAGGCGTGTGGTGGCGACGGGAGTTTCCAAACGGTTGCGTCTCGCGTCGCTTCGGCGCAGGCGTATCGCGTATGGGACATGGCGTGGTGCGGGGCAGGGTGCGCACGGCCTGGGCACCAGCAGAGGAGAAGGGAGGCAGGAAACGGCCAGGCCGGATGGGCCATGGGAAAGAATGAAAATGAATGGGCCGGAGGAAAAGGATTGAGCTTGGACCAATAAAGATGGAGAGGGAAGCGAAATTTGAATTGATAGATTGAATTTAAATATTGATTTAAATTTGAAGTCTGAATTTTGGAATTGAGATAAACACCGATCTTTGATTTAAATTTGAACTACGAACTTTTGGAATTCTAAACCCCAAATATTTTGAAAATTATTTTACAAAATGCCAAAAAAAAAAACGAAAACGAAAAGAATAGGGGAGAAGGGACTAGGGAGACAAAAAGCCTTATATTACAGTGGTTATATCCTAGCCGTAGAGTACTGTACAATTCTTTGAGCACCTTGTCACTGAACTGGAGCAAGAAGTGAGAACTTCACATGCAGTGAGATCTTCCCCTTGTCAACATCAAGCTGTGCTCCTGTGACCAGCCAGTGTCCAGGGCTGTCCTGCGGCCCCATGGTCACCTGAGACGTCTCAACAAACTTGAGCAGCCTCTGTGCCCCGACTGGCACCGGCGGCCCTCCGGCGAACACGCCGGAGTCAATGTTAACTCTCTCTGGCTGCCGCTCCTTCTCAACGGCGCCTGAAGACGCCGCCGCGAACGACTTGGACAGGAAGCTCCCTTTACCTGACAGCCTCGCCGTGTTGTGCGCCCATTTGGACTGCACCACGGTGTATCCTGACAGCTCGGTGTACAAGAGCCTGAGGTGCAGTATGTTGGTCGAATCATGAGCCTTGACATGCAGCTGCGCGCCGGAGACGATGTATGCGGTCTGTTGGCCCGCGCCGCACCACCGGGAATCGTACTTCACCGGCACGGTGCAGACATGGGCGAACATTCTCCATTGGACCGGCTCGTAGTACCGTTCGTCGGAGATCATCTCCGATCCACGCCAGATCGGTCGCTTGTCTGAACGTTCGTTGACGAATGTTGGGGTGCTTGACAAATGCTGCAGGTGGATGCCTAACCTGATCATGGTATGGAGTAGTTAACAATGTGAAGTTTGTTATACTTCTGACAGATTTTTTTTTCTACAACACCAAACTGGAAGTAAATGTGGCTAACCTGTTGTTTTTCTTGCCCTCCAGGTGCAACCTCATCCCAGTGATTGGCAATTTTGGAACGATAACCTGCATTTAGTTTTTGTCATGTGGTTAAGTGAGCATTTCTATTGGACTGCAGATGGTTCTAAGCAATGAGCAAGGATTTCTTGCCTGGCTTGAGCTGACATAGAGCTTTGAACCTACAAGGCTGAAGTGCAAGGCTGGGCTATAGCCTTGTAGGTTCGAGCACGGACCGAGAGGTAGGTCACTGAGTACAGGGGCCCACAATCTGTGGTGCTGGAAGTCCAGGAAGTACTTCAACTCTGCTACTGGAGGTTTGTCTGTTAAGGAAACATGGCATAATTAAGCATTTTTAGCTGCAACTCTGATGAATTGTACACAAAAGTAAGTAAAAGAAGCTTGTGAAAATGTGGGAGTTATAAAGTAGATGACATTGTTATGTGCACTTTTAGCGTCAATATTCTAAGCAATTTCTATTGTTATGTGCATGTTTTCATGCACTTAGCATATATATGACATGGTTAAATGTGTGCTAGAGTAGAGACAAATCTTACATCTCAGGTAGAGGTTTATGGCATGAGAAAGGAAGCCGATGCCAGTCACTCCCTTCATAAGGGATGTGATGGGCACAAGCTTGAAGTTGATGGCATCCGGCTTTGTTGGCACCGTGAGTAGCCACTCTGAGTGGTTCCTCGCCACTGTATCCCCTCCCCTCTTGGAGTAGATCACTGTCACACCCTGCATCAGTTAAAATTCAGCAAATATCCCTGCATGACTTGCTTTAAGATCCCTCACTCACTGATAGTTGCAAGTTGCAGCTTACAAGAGTAGTAGAAGTAGTACCTCTTTGCATGACATTGGAGTAGTCATTCCTTCAAGCCTTTGCTGTTTTACTTGGGCATCAAATATATTGAAGGCCCCAGGGACCTGTTGTAATCAGAATCATGGATTTTTTTTTTCAGTATATTTCAGCTCATTCTCAACTCCTCATGATTTGTTGGATGTTAACTCATGATTTCAGTTTGAGACGGACATAAATAAACATGGTTTCTTGACCTTAAACTTGTTATCTCTGGACTTGCCGTGTGAAGGAGGTAGTGTGCATATCCCCGTGAAGAGCTGGTCACCTAGCTTGTCTAGGTGCTCCTTGATCTCAGACGAAGACAACAGCGACGACTTGTCCTGCTTCACATACACCACATCCTGGCCGCCCATGCTCAGTCCTACGACGATGTGTGTCCCGTATTTCTCGATGAAACTGCTCACCAATTCACAGAGAGGGTGATATTAATCTTCAGATGTATGGAACGATGGAATTTGAAAACTGCATCTTGACTTACATTAAATCATCTGACTCATCATGCTTTCATTAATCAATGACTCAGTGGTGACATTTTCAGAGTCAGGCCACTACTAGGCTCAAGAAAGATGGAAAAGAAGGAAACATAATCTCCTTGCTGGTCGGTGTTAATTGGCTCTACTTTGTAAGTTAATTTAGTTACTATCTGTCAGAAGTAGAAGACATAAAAAATCTTATTGTACTTTTGTGAGCAGTGCATTTGAAAGCTATTAGTATCTTATTTTCGTATAGCACATTGATAATTTGATATGACTCATCTTAATTGCTTTGTACTTCTGTGCAGTGATTGGTTCAAGATCTGGAACAAGTCCCAAGTCCCGCAAGTATATTTTCTACGCTTTCTGCACTTTGCAAGCTTCTGCTTCTAGTAGCCTGGTCCCAATTTTCCACCATGCATGCGGTTTTCGCACCACATAGCACAAGTGTGGTGGAAAAGTTTGCACTCTTTCAAGGGACCAAGTCATCATCATCATCAGCAAATCACCTCAACTTGCTGGTATCTTATTCTACTAACTGTAACACAATTACAGAAAGAAGATTGATTGGTTTCTGACAGTCATTGAGCTAATGTCTGTACTCTGTACCTTGCTATGGCTGACGGGTCCCAGAAAGCCGGCACGTCGCCGACGACGTGCTCGGCGAGGGCGAGCGGCCGGCAGTTGAGCCGAAGGTCGAGGAGGGAGATGAAGTAGCCATCGAACGCGAGGCACTTGGTGCTGGAAGCGTCCTGAGCCCACGAGCTGCTGTCCAGGTCGTACGACGAATTGAAGAGCCCCGACGGGATCTTCCCCTGCAGCGAGCTCCTTTGGTTGAACAGCTCCGACATCTGCAGTGAAGATTGGGCAATTAATATTTCTTGTCATAACCGCGTTCTTGGTTCTTTGATTGGATAATTTTCTGTCGTACAATTATTTTACTGTTCTATTTGCTGGCTTGGTCAAGACAAGACTGTAATTCATCATGCTGCTCTGATTATTTTGATCAGAAAAATTGACTAGGATACAGAGATGATTGAGATTGTGAGGAAATTGGGTCAGAAAGATGAATCACGTGCTTTTCCTGGTTATGTTCGTCTCACAATGGGCAGTACTACAGTACGGTCTTCTTTTTTCCCCTTGGCCATTTTTCTTTGATTGTGAAAGAGATTTGCAAATTAAAAGAGGAAAAATACATAATGAAGAGATCATTTGTCTATCTTTGGATAACTTCATGACTTGATCATTTTTTTAAGGAATCTCTGATTTGTAAATCTGGCAGGTTGTTTATCTAGCTGAACTTCACTCGCAACTTGATTCATTTGAGCCAAAATATTTCCTACCCTCCCAAGTATGCATTGTTTCAAATATTCTCAAAGAAAAACAAGTAATGGCGCAACCAACAAACCTTGTTGAACTCGAGCACGTCGGACTTGAACCTGATAAGGTCACCCTTGCCGCACTTCACGTCGGCCGGCACGTCGGGCACCACCCCGACCCCCGGCACGGCGACCGCCGCCGCCTTCTCGCCGCTCCTGGCGACGAGGCAACCCCCTTCATCCTTGCAGTGCTTCAGCCTCAGGTCGTTCGTCATGTCGAACCCCCTGCCGAGGCACCTCACCGCCCTTTCCATCGCCGCCGCCACGCCGCCGGTCATCTCCCCCCTGCTCCTGGCCATGTCTTCTTGGGCTGAAGCTACTCTAGATATGCCAATGCTTGTGCCATGAATTTATCAAGAATCTAGCATATAAGCCATCAGGAGAAGCTGCACAAAACGTCAAACAAACAACTCTCTCTCTCTCTCTCTCTCTCTTCTTGTCTTTCTGGAAGCAATCAAACAAGAGTTGGTGATTGATATTTGAAGCTTGGAGGGACTAGTTGCCGATGCATAATTGACATTTTTGGGTTCACATATATATAGAGAGAGAGAGAGTGGAGAGAGGCGGAGGCCCTGAGGCTGTGAGATGGTGGGAACTAAAAGAGGGTTAGTATAGGTTGACTGCTATTTTCTTTTCTTTAGCCTCTTCTTGAATCGAACCCCTTTTCCTTGATTATTTTTTGGGGACCAATATTTACCCTTCCTTGACGGGCACCGCCAAAGCATGCAACTCCCCATCCTTGTGATGTTGTGCAGATCAGGACATCTGATTTGTGTCCGGTGAATTGATTTGAAGTCTTCCTGGTGAGACTCACCACGCAAAAGGACAATCCCTAGGGTCGTTTTCTGAAGAGATTTTCCGAATAATCGTTGCGAATATATTACTTCACTAATATATGATAGAGAAGAAATATATAGTTCTAAGGAATAAGTTCAGTTTATTTTCTCCAACTATCAGAAAAGTCTGATTTACCCTCTAAACTTTAAAACCGGTTATTCCCTGAATTTACGAGATCCGGTCACTAAACCCCTTGTGCCAGTTCGAAGGAGCGGTTTTGCTGCGTGGCGTGTTGTCCAAGTTAGCATGTGACTTCCTCTGTTCTGTTCTGCCCTCTCTTTCTCTCTCTCTCTGACTAGGATAAATGCGGCCACGTGTGCAAAACCACCCATTCAAACCGGCATGAGGGGTTTAGTGACCAGATTTCGTAAATTTAAGGGGTTAAATAACCGGTTTTGAAGTTCAGGGGGGTAAACCAGACTTTTCTGATAGTTAGAGAGAGTAATCTGGACTTATTCATAGTTCTAAATGGAGAAGGAATATATTAGTGATTATTCGCAACGATTTCGTGAAACCGTTTGCAGCCACGTTTTATCCGTGGCATGGAGTGCAAGAAAGTGTAGGAATTATCTCGTCTGTAATTGTCTGCACCCGTGGATTTCTGTGAAGCTTTCTAGTACTCTCTCAGTTTTAAAAAAAAAATAAGTCGTTTTGGAATGTGCAGTCAAACTTTGGCTATCGATATCTTTTAAAATATTTAGATTAGATACATGAAAATCATAAGTGCATATTCGTCTCGAAAAGTAATTTAATAATATTATACTTCTATTGGGTTTTATAAATAATTATAATAATAATAATTAGTGATCAAAGTTGTATTTTAGAGACCGTGTCGTGTCCAAAACAACTTGTTTTTGTGAACTGGATGGAGTAGTTTGGTACGGTGAATTTTTTCAATAGAGCCAATTATCATGTTGAGCCATAACTCACTAGTTTTATATGGATCATAATTTTTTTGGAATATGTCCTTTTTACGCCCTCGAACCTTCCAAAAAGTTTACTTAACTCCATCAACTACAGAACCGGCTTTTTACCGCCCCTAATCTTTCAAAACCGGGTCAAATAAACACCCTAAGGTGGTTTGGCTGGGCGGTTTTGCATACATGGTAGGAATACATCTATTTTACCCTCTTAAACTTTCCAAAAAGTCACTTAACCCCTTGAACTACAAAACTGATTTTTTACACCTAGCATTTCAAAGTCGGGTCAAATAACACCCTGAGGTGGTTTGGCTGAAGTGGTTCCTAGGGCCCACCTGTCATATATATAGATAGAGAGATAATGGGCTCACCTAGATGAATGTGCTCACCTCCTTTTGTCCCTTTTCATCTCCTTGGCAATGCTCTTCTTCTTCTTAGCACCTGCATTGCTCGTGCTTGCATGTCGCCGCCATGGCCATCTCTAGGAGCGCTGTCGGCACCCCTTTACTCCCCACGGTCCTAGGGACCCGTTTTTACTACCGCTGCCACCTCCCAGGCTGCTACTCGCCACCTCATCTATTTCCTCTGCTCTACTCTCTCTCTGTTCTCCCTCTGTCTGTTGCTCTCTCTCTCTCTCTATATATATATGATAGGTGGGCCCTAAGAACTACATCAGCCAAACCACATCAGGTGTTATTTGACCCGATATTGAAATACTATGGGGCAAACAATCGGTTTTGTAGTTTAGGAGGTTAAGTGAACTTTTTAGAAAGTTTGAGGGGGGTAAAATAAACTTATTTTTGCCATGTATGCAAAACCGTCCGGCCAAACTAGCTTAGGGTGTTATTTAACCCGGCTTTAAAAGATTAGGATAGTAAAAAAAACTGATTTTATGGATAAGAGGGTTAAATGAACTTTTTAAAAAATTCCAGAAGTAAAATAGATTTATACCTATTTTGTAATCCTCCCTGTCTCAGCCACGCCCAGTGGCCGCCAATGACTGATTCAACGTCGTGAATCACCCACGAAGCTTCCCTAGTCACATCACCTACCCAAAAACAGTTTAGATGTGAAGGCGTAGATCGAGCCGTACGTACTCCTATGCTGTTCATGATGTGTACGGAATACGAATCTCTTATTAATCACGTTGCATCTTTTGCTTCTGCGAGGGAATCACCTTGCATTTTTTTAAAGAGAAGAATCACTTTGCATTTAGTTCCATTCTTTTCATTGCAAGAACAAATAAAATGAAGGAATATGAACCTGTTATATTATAGTATAGGAAGAATTCTATCTGATCCTGAAATATTATTGTCCGGCTACTTAATCCCCTGACTTATAAAACCGGTCTTTTAACATCCTCATTGCAAAATCATGTAACTTAACCCCCTCATGGTTGTTTTTCTCGGTGGTATTGCTTATGTGGCACTGAGTTCAATCGATTTTGCCACTGTAGCAACTACATGGTTGCGACGTGGCTATCCGGACGACTCGATTTTCTTTCTTTTCCCTTTTGTAACCTAAACAAGGTAACTAAACCCTCGTAGTTGTTTTGCTCGATGGTATTTTCTTTCTTTTGTATATATACAAGTGAGTTATAGCATAAAGCTCTAAACCATATATTATCTTGTGGAAATCCATAATTTTAAAAATAGTTTCTTTTTAGTTTAAAAATATTCATTCTTAGTGTTCTGAAAGTCGATTTTGTCATAGACAATAAACTATCATATCCATTAAGCTTTCGCGTGATTTTCAACAATATCTATCATGGAAAAGAAAATACTAAAATTATAAACCATTAAAACATATAATTGTCAAATATTATCAAAAAGCGACGGTCATGATGGTGGGTCAAGGTAATCCTCAATGTTGCAAAAAAGTAGGTCATAAGGCTAACGTGGCAATCTTATGGCCGACTTTAAGCATTGTGGCTAAAATTGTAAGTCGGTCGTAGCTTGAAGCCGGCCATAGCCTTATGGCCTGATCATAAACAGTAAAAAAAAAAATTCTTGTTGCCGCTAAGGATGGGGCAGGGCGAGGCGGCGAAGGTGCATGGCACCCCCAAAAAAATTGCAAATTTCTTTTGATTATGTATACATATCAATAGTAAGCATCAATTTCAGCCTACTCCCGGCTCAGCATCAGCCATCACACACGCCTGACGCCCATCTCAAGATCTCGAGCGGCCCACACACGCGCCACGGCTCGGATCGACCATCGGCATACCAGATACAGTTACGGGGCTTCTCGCTTCCTCGGCATACACCGACGCCGCCTCGAGCCTCCTCTCCTCTGGCGAGTGGCGACACAGCTCTCCGACCTTGACCATGCGCATGAGACCAAGTCCAACTCAACACGGCACCAAGGTAAAATTGGATTTGGGGAATGGGGATCCGGATCCGCCTCGAGAACGAGATTGGATTTGGGGGGCGGCGGCCTTGACGCAGGCGGCCGGCCGGAGGCCGAGCCGAGCCGCCGAGGCCGAGTGAGCTCTGGAGCAGGCCGCTGGACCGGCGTGTTGGACGCATGAGTGAGGAGCAGGGCCGTGAGTCCTGGTGAGAAGCAGGGCGAGGTGCCGCCGCGGTGAGGAGCAGAGGCAGAGGTCTGAGATGGGCAGGGCGCCATGAGGCCATGGCCGAATGACCCGCCATATGGTGCATTGTGATTTGGGATTTGGGAAGAAGAGAGTGAGGCTGTGTGTGTGTGTGAGAGAGAGAGAGAGAGAAGCGATTGGGAAGTTAAGAAGGGGAAAGCGAGGCTGAGTGGCCTCCTCGGCTGAGTGAGGAGTGAGGAAATGGAATGATATATGATACTCCTCTGGCCTCCGTTCTTTTATAATTGACGTTGACACATAAGGGTATACATTATGGGACGTTATGTAATTAAGTATGTAGGTAGTAATAACAATAGGAATTAGGAAATTAGAATCTAGGAATTATATAGGATAGAAAGTCTTGAATGTCTTCTGACTTCTGTGATATGTGATAACGGTAGCAACGGCGAGCGTAGAAAGAGTATTTTCGGCGATGAATCTTGTGAAGAACAAGTTGAGAAATAGTATGGGTGATCAAGTATTGAATGATTGTTTAGTCATCTTTATAGAGCGAGATATCTTCTCAAAGATTAGTGATGATGATATAATCAAGTGTTTCCAAGGAATGAGATCGCGTCGTATGGTATTGTGATTTCTATTAGCTATTTAGGACTATTTTATTCATTTAAGATTTTATTTGAACTACTTGTATCGCACTATTAACTAATTTCGAATTTTTTTTGTGTAATTGCGTTGAATTTGTGAAATTACTTATATGTCGTACAAGTTTTTTTTTAATCTTGAATAAGTGTGCACCTATCGTAAAATTTCTGGCTCAACCACTGCATGGGGATGCTGGGAAGGGCGCGCGGGTGCAGCGGGAAGGGGCCAGTGAAGACAGGTGGAGAAGGGGAGAGGGCATTGTCGATGGCAACCGCCATCGGATCCGGCCAAGGGAGGCTGGGGAACGCGTCGTCCACCAACGCCAGTCGCCGCTGGATCTGGGTGCATGGAGCTCGCTGGGGACGTGTGGCCACCGGATCCGGCCGAGGGAGATGCACCGCAGCGGGACCCAGCTGCCTAGAGTTCAATGGGGACACGTTACCACCGGACGCCGCTGGATCTGGCATCCCGGAGCTCGGAGACGACGCCTGGATCTCGGTGGGAATGCGTGGTCACCGGTGTTGGAGAGGAGCCCAACACTACCCACTGGATCCGCCCCACACCACCCGCCCGCCCCTCCACTGGGATCCGCCATATCGCTGCGCTGGAGGAGTGAATGAAGGGAAGAACGAAGGCGGATTGGAGAGGACACGCCGGGTAAGGGTCGCCGCCGCCGGGACGCTGGGGAGAAGGGAAGGGCACTGTGAGGGAGGAGGGCGTTAGCGGCGGGATGGATCGGTTGACGATAGGGGTGAGGCCGTGAGGGGGTGACAAGTGAGCGTAGGGTGGTCGGAATCTTTGCCCTTTTTTTTTATTAATGTGTGGGACCTACCTTAGGACCTTGTAGTAGCACTAAAAGCATCTACAATAGTTTGTTTCTTAGCTTGTTACTAAGAAGAGAGAAAGTACTCAATCTAATAAAAAGAAATAAGCATTTCAATGGATTGTTTCTTAAGCTTGTATCTAAGACTTTAATTGCTATAAGTGTGCATGATTCTTGATGATCAACAATAGGGTACAACTTTGTGGCCTATATGTTTTAGCTCATTTATCATATCATCTGCAGGGAAGTCAAGAAGACGGGCTGCACAAGATCCGGTAGATTTTTGTTGGTAGACAGTGGGACCCACAAAATGAGTGTTTAAGTAACAACTAAGTCTCCAATGGAGTTTTTTGTTGTTTCTTATATCTTGGTATTAATAATCTGATAGTTTCTTCATGTAGAAACAGTTTCACCTTCTCTCCTTATCATCTCTCCTTCACATCATCTAAAAGCTGATGTGGCAACCTCTTAGTAACAGCTAAGGTGAATTGTTGTAGATGCTCTAAACATTGTGGCAATTGTAACAGGTCTTGTGGACCCCATCTTGATACCCTAATTCTTCAGCTCTTCACTGTTGGCTGGCGCAATTCTTTTCCTTCTCTGATTTTTCAGAGGCATATGTTTGACATTTGAGTATGAAGACAAACAATTAATTCTTGATGCATTCATATATTCAATTACTCATCATGTGGGTCTTTATTCTTCAGCTCATCGAGATCTAGAAGGCTCACCGATCTGAATTTCAAGCTAACCTTGTGAGACTATTATTTTCATAATGTATTGCAACGTAGGAACTTCTATTTGATGAGGACCTAGCCTTAGCTCGGCTGTTAAGGAGCGTGGTTGAACGCCCAGCCTGTCCACATTTGATCCTTTGGGATCGCACTCATACGTCTCGTCCAAATAATTAGAATAGAGTACACATATTTGTGCGCTTAATAGGAAAGTGTGTGCTTATGCTCCATGAGATCTTAGTGCCTCCGAAAAATCCCTAACATGTATAAGAGGACACACGCACAATGGTGGTGTGAGTTGAGTGGCTAAGTCTACTTCTACCCTCTAAAAAACTTCTATTGGATGATAGATTACTTAGCATGGTCCTCTGTTCATGCATTTCTCTTTTCACCCTTCGATTTCTTTTTAGGAACTGATGCATTGTTTTTTTCCATCCCCGGTACTACGTCCAATTCCTGTACTACTAAAAGCATAATATGAAAATTATATATATTATTTTAATAAATAATTATAAAAATAAATGGTTGGATTTTTTTCTTACAAAAATGGGTTCATGTCGCAATTGAAACAATTTTGCTACTATTTCATCGTCAATACAAATGGTGACAGAGATCCTGTCGTCAGTTGAAATGCCAACGGGAGCCCATTTTGGAAATGAAATGACACACAGCATAGTCAACTATTCCGGGGCTTATTTAGAACATAGAGATTTCACATGAATTTTACAGAGACAAAGCAATTATGCCAGAGTTTCCAACTTGGACAACGAAGAAAAGTTTCAGATGAAATATAATTTATGAATCTGACGTATCCTTCACGTGGAATGTTGGAGGAACGAACTGGCCAAACTAAACACCATAGAGTTCCAACCCAAAAATGAAACAAGTAGCGTCTATATTTGCCAAAGCGTCGGGATCAATTAATTAAACTCAACCAAGCAACTCCGGTATTTATCCCCATCGTTGATGTGTACTTCTTGGACGTTTGGTGCTTCAACCTTGGCGTGATTATCCAACAGTTCTGCCGATATTTATCATGCATGTTTGAGACGTAGGCCATTGATCGATGACGAGAGCTGACGACGCAGTTTAGCTAGCTTATCACCTTTCATCCCGATTAGCTGGATCATTTGCAACCTAAGAGAATCTCCCAATGGTGCAGTGGTACGTGTACAGTGGCGCGAACACTCACTTCGATTCGATTCGATTCTCACCTCCTCCTTTAGTGAAACTAGAGTGAAACCCACGCCTACTTGCACGGCCGTTGGTGGACCAGGGAATGCTATTGTCCAGTCTTTGTGTTTATAAACCTAAACGAAGGAAGTATTTATAAACCTAAATGAATCCGTTATGAGAAAAGAACGATCATATTAAGCTTCAGGCCGCTTTTTTTTAACGTTCCTGCAACATTCCTTGGCGGCGCGTTCTGGTGGAGGTACTCATGCGTCGTTGGGGAATTGTCACGGAAAAAGAAAAGGTTTCCAACGAAGCCTTCAAGGAATACCTCGAACTTTTCTCCAAGCCTCTCGCGCCACTTCATCTCAGAGCAGTGGCGGGCAACGCTCTATGATTGTGAGGACAACTTCGAGGAGGAGAATGGCGGTGAGGTGGACGCTCAAGCCCTCGCCTTGCCTGAGGAGGCGCCGGCGCAACCTTATCCTGCCGCGTCGAGTGGGGGTGTCGCAGCTACGTGGTTATCCATGGCATCAAACCTCAGTGTGCTAGTTTGGAACGTGAGGGGACTTAACTCCCCGGCTAGGCAGAACGTAGTTCAATTATTCATCCAGTCAGCAAATGCGGCTATTGTATGTCTGCAAGAATCAAAGCTAGAAACTATTGACCAAAATACTGTGACTCAAACTCTTGGTGTCGGCTTCGATGGCTTCGACTATCTCCCGACAGATGGCACCCGCGGTGGCGTTATTGTAGGGTGGCGCTCTCGTCTTTTCAAAAAGGAGAGTTCACCATCTCGGCCAATGTTAGGGCCATGGCGGACGATGACCAATGGTACATCACCTCTGTCTACGGGCCGCAATTGGAGGTGGACAAGGTCCACTTCATCTCGGAGCTGACCACCATCGGGGCCAACGTCCAGCTCCCGTGGATGCTTAATGGCGACTTCAAATTGATTTGAGACCCCGCCGACAAGAACAATCATCGTATCAACCGAAGGCTAATGAGCAGACTCTGGCACGCCCTCAACTCGATGGCTCACTCGGAGATGCCCCTCACTGGACATCGTTTCACTTGAGCAGTGAACAGTCACATCCCACGTAGGTGAAGTTAGATAGGGTCTTTTTCTCGAACTCATGGGATGACCTCTACCCAGCATGCCAGCTGCAAGCTCTAAGTTCCTTGATCTTGGATCACTACCCGATGATGCTGGACTGCCACACTCCTTTTTTTTGTGCTAGACAGTTCCGCTTCGAGACCTTCTGGACCATACTCGAGGGCTTCCAGGATGTTGTCCTCGCAGCATGGTCGTCGCCATTACACAATGAGGACCCGTACGTCGTTCTCGACACCAAGCTGCACTGGACGGCTACAACACTGCAAAAGTGGGGGCAGCGCAAGCTTAGTGGCCTCGGTCTGCAGCTCCAGATCGCCCATGAGATCGTTCTTCGGCTCGATCAAGCACAAGACCAATGCCTTCTCTCCAGTGGTGAGCGTAGGCTCCGCGCTCTCCTCAAAGGGAAATGCCTCGCTCTAGCGTCTCTGGAGCGCATTCGCCAATGTACCTCCGCAAGGGCGACGCCAACACGAAGTACTTCCACATGAAGGCTAATGTGCGGCGCCGCAAGAAGCTTATCCCTAGACTTTCACATGGCGGCCGCGTCGCCACGAGCCAAGAGGACAAGTTGGAGATGTTGGGAGGTTACTTCATGGAGATCATGGGCTCTCCAGCGCTGGCAGCACACACTCGTTGAGGTTGCATGCACTCAGCTTGCCCTCCCTCCTCTCCTCCGAAGCTGCTGCTCTTGAAGCCCCCTTCCTGGAGGATGAGGTCAGAATTGCCATCATGACGATGCCATCAAAGAAGGCACCGGGGCCTGATGGATTCTTCGGGTTGTTTTACAAGCTCTGTTGGCCAACCATCAAGGGAGATCTACTGAATGCCATCGCCAAATTTCACAGCGGAAATGCTCAAAACTTTCACAAGCTCAACTCTGCCAACCTTACTTGCTTCCAAAGAAGGGCAGGCGCGAGTTGTCAAGGACTTCCGTCCAATCAGTTTAATACACAACTTCTTTAAGATCATAACTAAATTAATGTCGCTACAGCTCTCCCCCATGATTGGCAAATTGGTGTCGCTAGTGCAATCGGCCTTCATTACAAAGCGATGTATCCACGAGAATTTCAAGCTAGTTCGTAACACCGCGGTGACGCTGCATCGGAAGAGGCCGAGGCGGGAGTCTCGAGGAGACGCGGAGGCGAGGAGGTGGCGGAGGCGGCGAGGCCGAGGCGGAGCAGCGGAGGAGGCGAGGCGGTGCTCATGTGTCTTGGCCGTGTCGAATGCCAGAGTGACCGTGGCGGGGGCGGAGGAGGCGGTGGGACCAATGGGCGAAGGTGGTGGCGAGAGTCGCGAGGAGGCAAGCCCGACCATGGGCGACACCTCGCGCTCACTCCCTCAAGGCGGCCGTGGTGGGAGGCGGCGGGACCGATGGAGGCGAGGCGGCGGCGGGAGTCGCGAGGAGGCAGCGGAGGAGGCAGCGAGAGGCAACGGCGGGCGGTGCGGTGCTCACCTCGCCTCCATCTCCGCGAGCCCGCGCCCGAGCCGCCACCACCCTAGTTGCCCATCGGCGAGGCGGTGTGGTTCTCACCTCGCCTCCCATTCACTCCCCTCCATGTATGTTGGTGCATTGGATGTCTTTGGAGGTGGAAGCGGTGGGGCGGCGAAGGCGAATGCGCCGCTAAGCGCCGGCGTCTTTGGTGTGCCAGGTATGCGAGCCGGCCCGAAACACGGCATGCCACACCGTGTCGTCGCTGCGCCGCCGCCGTGCCGTCTTTCCAGGCTCGACCCAGCCTGCCGTCCGTGTCGTGCTAGCCTAGCCCACCACGTAGTGTGTCTGGGCCGTGCTTGGGCCGTGTCGAGCCGGTTGGGCCTCGGGCGGGCATGGAATAGCCCGGTCCGACTCCCACCTCTAGTCCTGGGGCTCGGCGAGTCCTTCCCCTTTTAGAAATAGAATATGGCAGAGCTTATATCCTTCGTTTCAAATATAACAATAAGAAAGAACATTTGCAACTTGTGTTTTAACCACGCTTCATTTTTTCAGGTTAAGTTTAGAATGACACCATGGAATTGAAGGCGATGGTCTCAAACTGTGGTTCGCTTACTCCATGCATCCCAACCAAAATGTACCTGACTTGGCACCAGGAATAGTACGAAGAACCACGAAGGGAAAGTGTGAAGACCTGGTCAGTTGCACCCTTTTCCTGCCCAGTTTGGACGTGTGTTAGCCCGTGCTTCGCTGCCTTCTCAGAAATCTCTCCAGTTCACGTCTCCAAAGCGCGTCGGTGGCAACAGTGATAAGGAGACGTAAGTGGTTCGGATCCTCAGCTCTTCAGGAGAGTAAATGAACATTTGAATCTCCTCCTAGACAGTGACGGATCCACTATAGGGAAGTAAGGGGGATGAAACACCGACTCTGTTCGCTGCACCTTTGACATCCTCTCAATATCTCTGTCATTATTTGTATAACAAATCTAGTTAATTTTATTCTTAAGATTGATACTTATGCATGTTCTTAGGCTTTCAAAACGCACTATACATTATTAATATACTACATTTAATGTATTTCTTATTTTAACTTTGTTTCTTGTAATTTATATATTAATTTGGATTACACATGACATTTTAATATGTATTTGCTAGCTCACCTCACGATATCTTTATCTCACTAGCACCCCTCCATTTCTATCCTGCGTACGCCACTGCTCCCAGGCAATGAGTGCTTCATGATTTTTGCAAGAGAAAATTTAGTATTTGCTGCGCATCAAGTGCATTTAGGATTTGCTGCGTGTGTGTGTGACATCTGGGTCCGGACCCACATGTCACACACACAATAATGTAAATCCTAAATCCATGAAAGTCGATGGCAAATAATTGAACCTCCCTTTTGCAATGTTTGAGGTTTCTTTGCTCGTCAGTTATTTCTTTTTTGGGTCATGAGATAAAAACTTAACTGTTAATTAATGTTTATGGCTATGTTGTATAAATAAGTGGACTTATAACAGCACGGAAGTATTTTCGACGACAAATCCAGCGATATATTTTTTTAAGTAGAGTAAATTTCATCAAAACATACTATCTTTAGTAAAATTATCATAAAACTACATTTTTAAACAATAATTTCATAGAAACACATCTCTCTTTATATAACATTTCACAAAACCACACTTTTAAGTATCCAACAGGTCGGACCCACTTGTCAGTCTCACAAACCTATCGGGATAAGCTTGTGAGACTGACAAGCGGCTCGACCGTTGGATATGACGATCACGCTCGAATGTGTGGTTTTGTGAAACATTATACAGAGAGAGTTATGGCTCTCTGAAATTGTTACTTAAAATTATGGTTTTTGTGGTAGTTTTAGCAAAAGTAGTATGTTTTTATGAAATTTACTCATTTTTACCAGGCTGGTCTAGATACTTTTATATATAGTAGTGGCTGTTTGACCACACGGAGCCATAAAATATCGGTCGTCCCAATTTTGATAGACGGCGCGGCCGGCTACGGGCGGATTCCTTCCGCTCTAAGGATTTTTAATATCTGTAGAAGAATGGAAGGAGTGTATAGCATAGCCGGCCGGTAATACACTGCTGTAAATGTGCAAAGGATCCTTACTAGTCAACTACGTGTATTACAACAACAACAAACGGACAGGTGCTACCTACCACTTGTGTGTGAAAGAGATTCGGTAAACGAGAGCGCCTGATGTCATGCTGATCAGGCCAGTACCTCTCCTTCACGTCAGCTGGGTTCACATTCAAGGACTAGTCCTGCCTGTCCTGCCACAGGTACACATGGACTTGCACACCTCGCACTCGGAAGCAGACCAGGTCAAGTCCAAGCATTCTTTCTACTTGGTGTTGCGCTAGAGAATAGATGATGTCCACACCAACAGTACGTATGGCTGGCCATACGTTTGGAATCATCAAATGCCACATGCGTATACACGCCCATGACCTGGTCTTGGGAATGGTGGGAGGCTGCAGAGTGAAAGGAATTTTGGGTATGCATTATTGAACACGACGAAGCATTAGATCCACATGTTCGTTTTTTCCCCTCTTGAACTTGGAATTCCTTTTTCTTCTGTATCTAGGCACGAGTCACGACTCGTATGACGGTGGAGTGGTGGAACGGGATGCAAATCGAGATGTACTTCGTTCGCACAGCAAGCTTTCGGTCGCCTTGACGAACCCGGCGGCGGCCGATCCAGTCTGTCTGGACTGCAGGTTGCAAGCAACTTACGATTTTTTTTTTAAAAAAATAATATACTTTTAATAGAATTGCATAAATAAATATTCGTTTAATTAAATTACAAAAATAGTCCTCTGCCACTGTTTGAAATGACGACATGATCATCTCGCCGTTTGGATTGACGACATGCAGTGTCAAATATCTATATCGCCATTTGGAATGACGATTTGTCTAAAATTTAGGTAAATCGTCATTCAAAACAGCGATAAAGACCTCGCAAGACGTGTCGTCATTCTAAATGATGGCACAACTTCTCCTGTAATAGGCCCACAAAATTCAGTTTTATTCGGAAAAAAATAAAGAAAAGAGAAGAGGGAAGAGAGAGGAGTAGAGACGAGGAAAGGGGAGGAGAAGAGCTAGCGAAGCGCTGTCCGTCCGGTCGTCCACATTGCAGGTATTTTTTTTAAAAAAACTGAATGGAATATATAGTTTTAGATGTATGGTTACGGATTGTAGTATGTTGTAGTACATCCGTTTAGGTGTGTAGTTTAGTCGTAGATATGTGGTTAATTGTGCAAATCTTGGTTATGGTGCAATACGTCGAATATGTCGATCGCAATCAATTTTAAAATTTACTATGGTCAAGGGACTGTTCTGGAGGGCCCCAAGGGGGGTTGATTTGCTTTATTTCCAATCGGTGACCGTCAGCCTAACAAGACCCGAGCAGCGTACATGGGGCGCTGTGATGCGGTGGTTGTATTACACCTTTGAGTTAGGTCATGCTCTGCACGATCTGAAATTGAGCTGCTTTGTCATCCGGTCACCATAGGGCACACATTGAGAGTTATTGAAGCTAAAGGGAATGAGATCATGGCAGTCATACCTAAGCATGGTGAGGGGTCGTGGGTGGGAATTGATCCTTCTGGCCCAAGCATATGTCAAGACCATACCTACATCTGCAGCTGAACAAGGGGTGGCTGGTGGTGATGCTGAAGAAGTTAGGGACTCTAGCCACAGTACGGCGTACACAACGGCCGAAGGTCGGGGAGTTGCTGATATCGCCGATGAATACGGGGTCGAAGAAGCTTGTTGGTGTTTTAGAATCGAACTTATGTAAAGATTGTTTGATTCGGGGGGTATTCAAGACTCAAATCACGCAGAGAGAGGCGACACGGAGATTTTTATACAGGTTCAGGCCTTCTTCAGGGAGAATAACAACCCTACTCCTGTGTGTATGTATTGAGTATGCTGGATTACAAGATCAAGAGAAAGACTTGAGTGAGACGTCTAGTGCTCCTGATTCCTCTCTCCTCTCTTTCTGATGATTCTGCCTTTTATACAGTGCTTGGAGCATGCTGCTGTTCCTTCAGTCCAAAGGCGTCTTAATGCTTCAGATAATGGAGCCGTTACAGGAGATTATTGTGGGAGTAGTAACGTTCCCACGTCGCGAGGCAGTTATCACCATGACAGGAAGTTAAATCGTGCTATTATTTCAGAGAATAATAGCATAGTTTACTGCTCATATCTTTAGATATGGTGCAGAAGATTCCCTGGTCGACTAGGCCCATATGTCTGTAAGCCCAATCGACTAGGGACTGGTCGTAGAAGAGCTTACGACCAGGTGGTGGTCGTAGAAGAGCTTACGACTACAGACTGATCGTAGGAGAACTTACGATCAGGGCATAGTCGTAGAAGGACTTACAACTATGGGGTGGTCGTAGAAGGACTTACGACTATAGGGTGGTCGTAGAAGAACTTACGACCTCCAGTTTCTCCCTTATGAATATTAAGGGGTATACTCAAAAACCATATGACGTCATTATTATCCATAATATGAATTATATATAAATAATTAAATGAGGATTATTATATCCTCATCAAAGCTCCTTTGGTCCAGGAAGCTAGTGAGATTGCAGACAAATGTGAGGAGATTGAAGCCCTAGTCAAAAGGATATCGCTCGAAGACCGGGATTACGAGGCATTGTCAGAAGATGAAGGTTCGGATGGCGAGGATGGTGGGGAACAACAGGCGGTTCCATTCGAGTGGAACACATACCAATTCGACAACCTCGTCGTGGATGAAGGATCTAGTGTACTATGAGAGTACCAACAGAACGAAGTCAGACAAGGAGTCTTGTACAAATGCAAGGAGGCGGTCCAGGAAGTTGTGAAATTTTGGGCCTTATGGCTGCGACGCACATTCACAATAGTAAAGTCTTACCCAAGGTGCTACGACGTGAAGTGCGAGATTGTGTGATGCCCTTGGCGACTACATGCATTCCAGTCTAAGTAGGACACCTACGAAAAATACTCTATAGTAATCCCTCACACATTTATCGTCTCTGAATCAATGCAATCCCACAAGAACCTATCATCGGCTTCATTGTGAATGTCTATGGCGAGATTGTGGATAACCTGGATTTTAAGCCACGATCCATCATTCGGGCAATAGAGTCAAGGTTCCAGTACACGATCAATTATGCTAAGGCGTGGAGGGCAAGGCAGAAGGCATTGAAAGCAAGGTTCGGTGCATTCAAGGACTCCTACCATAACTTGCCTAGACAATTCTGAGTCATATATGACAGGAATCCCGGTACTTATATTGCCATTGAAGATTCCACGCGTTCGAAATTCGCCGAGAAGAGGGTACTGAAGTGAGTATTATTCGCCTTCGGTGCATGCATCAATGCATCCCGGTATTGTCGTCCGATCTTGTGTGTGGATGACGCGTTCCTAACTAGGAAGTACAATGGGCAGATACTTACTGCAATTGCGATGGACGGGAACAACTAGGTCCTTCCCGTGGCGTTTGCATTTGTCGAAAGTGAAAACACCAGCAATTGGTTGTGGTTTATAAGGAACATGAATATTTATGTTGTACAGGGTTGTCTTAACGTATTCATCATACATGACTGGCATGTAGGTCTATTGAGTGCAATAATTCAACTTGAGCGAGGGCAACATGAGCCACTTTCATGGGTAAATCTGCAGAGTAGGTGGTGCATGAGACATATGTGTGCAAACTTTTACAAGCCATTTCACAATAAGGATTTGATGAACCTTTTCAAGCGGCTGTGCAACTAGAACCAGCAAAGGAAGTTCGACACACTATAGAAAACTATGGATGATCGAACGAGAACGCACAGAAGGGAGGCAGCGAAGAAGCCCACCGCAAGCGCTGAAAATCTCCTCGGGTCATTACCCCAGTTATCCACATATGATCCCAATTTGACGAGGAAGACTGGCAGACAGATGAAATGCTTCTCGGACTTGATCGAGCACGAGTCTAAAGTGAAGTGGTCATTGCTACACGACAAAGATGGTGCCTAGTATGGTGTCATGACAACGAATCTAGCTAAAGTGTACAATTGGATCTTGTGTGGCACGAGGTGCCTCCCTTTGGTTGGTATTGTGGAGGCAATTCTGCGAGGCACCACAAAATACTTTGTTTACCAAAGCAACATCGTGTTACTCTCCATGGCAAATGACAGAGTATTATACTCCGCTGTGATCACCAAGTACATAGAGGAAAAGAGCAAGAAAGATGAGATACACAGGACATTCAAGATAAGCACAAGGGAGCTTCGCTTTGAGATACCTTGCAAGGAGAAAGGACGTCACAATCTGAACCATGAGAGGATCATCCACAAGTGCAGTGCACGCTTGGCTACACTCGTTGTATATGCACTTGCAACAAGTCACTTCTTCTGCATAGGCCATGCTCACATGTGATGGTAGCATATTCTACGTTGGCGCAGTATCCTGGACAATACACTTCTAAATATTTCACAAAAGAAGATGTGATGCTAACTTAGAGTGCATAGCTCTATGGTTACGGTGTGGTTGACCATTTCACCGGCCATCCTACCTGTGAGGAGTAGATCTGGACCGCCAACATTGATAGGCCGAAGGAAACGGTTGACCAGCGACAGAGATGGCGCATCAGGAAAGGTGTGGACGAAGCAGAAACTGAACGTCGTATGAAGAAGTACTCTATTTGTAGGGAGCCCGGACACACCTTCAAGTATTACCATTCGAGAAATAAATAGCATGAAGGAGAGGTCGGCAATTCGGACGACGACGCGGGGACCTCATTCGACCGCTCCACTCGAGGCGGGTACCATAGAGGTCAACATGGCGGACGTGGAGCTGGCAGCCACGAGGATGATTTATCTTTTTGAAATATGTTGTGATTAATATTCTGCTTACTATCATTATGATTCGTCGAACAACTATATGATGAAGTCTGTCCAATTTAGTTGTGTTATCCGATATACTGAAGTTATGTCGTACATTGAATTATTATGTATAACCTATGAACTACCGCTAATATTGTCTATTGTTACTTTCTAATTTTATTTCTTACTATGAACAATGTAAGCACCTAATTTTGTCTTCTGTTTACCGCTACTTTTATTTTTTTTGCAATTTTTTTTTGAAAAGGTCATATCGCTAATTCAAATGATGACATACGTCTTTACCGCCATTTCACACTATTTGCATAGCGACATGATTCCAATCACGCCAATCCCATGTCGCCATTTGAAACAGAGACAAAAGTCTATTTTTTTAATTTTATTAAACAGATATTTATTTATGTAATTCTATAAAAGAAATGTATTATTGAAAAAAATTCCCCTGAATACGTTGCATATCATATATTCATTGGCATGTGCGATAATTTGCTCGGTTACTCAAGGTACACTCAAACGCATCAAAACTGCCCATCAGATTACAAGGAAATCCTGGGTTTAGCTGATTACAGGAAGATTCTCACGGAAAAAAATCGATACATACAAGTCCCAACTCAATGATAACGGAAAGCTGACAATTCAACTGCAGAAAAGTGAACTTGCACATCATCTAGTCTACTTGCTTCCTCACCAGCAACATAAAAAATTAGACCACCCCAAATCTGAAATCTACCTGCTTGATCCATGAATGTCGCACAGTTATCACTGTATAGCAGTTGTAGAAATCCAATATGATCGGCGACCAACTCATAAAGCAAACTCTGTTTCAGCTCGTTTCAGCACATGCGAAACCATGGTGTAAAATTCAGGTTCCTCTTCCTTTATTCGATCAAGCGTGGTGGATTCATGTGCATCCGCCTGTGAGGAAAAGAATAGGTGAACCATGAGAACAAGACTCTTTTTTTTTGTCTTTGACATATTGTTAGGGGATGAGCGCTGGGAGCGGAGGCGGACGGGGAGAATCAACACACGGGGATGAGGATTGCGTCGAGACACCGTGGCGGTGGCATGGATGAACAGTGCGCGTGATGAACAGTGCACGCGGAACAGGATATGGCGCAAGAAGATTGGGTAACTCCCAATCCTTTGCTGATTTTCTATTAACCTCTTATCTCTTATATATAGGAGTACAATCTGATTACAAATAGGACTCTTATCCTTCCTTAACTAGGACTCTTTCCTAAAGGGATACAAACTGACTTGGAAAGTATTATCTTTTCTAATGCAATAAAGACTAACTTGGAAGGTATTATCCTTCCTAATGCAAACTTCCCTAATGAGACTTTCTAATAGTAAACTTGTCTAATTGCAACTTTCTAATTTGAGGATTCCTAAACTACCGCTAGGGCCGGCTGCGCCTCCTCCTAAACTGCCGCACATGACACATATGTGTAGACATTAATATTTGAAATCAAGTGCCACTTATAAGGTGACATGAGTACACATGACTTACCTCACTAAACTTGAGAAGTATTAAGTTCGACACACCAGCTGGCTTTGATTTGTCCCACCTAACAAAATAAAGCACAACAACAGTAACAGGAACGATCGCTAAAAATGTCAATTGATTACATTAATAATGACAAACTAATAGATAACAAGCTAAATTTCTTATTTGGTAAGATCGTGATCACAACTTGATAGCATCAAAAAGTTGAAGACTATCAAGATGATGGCAGTATGATGGAGATGTGTAATGGTTTGTTAAGGGGGGAATCTTCAGCAAAACTGAAGTTGGTAAAACTCTGTTAACTGCTTCACTTCACTGTCAACGAGCTTCGAGCTCAACTTGGCATAATAGTAAGCCAGATTAGCTTACAGTTCATCTCACAAAAGATTAAAGCGTATACTCCACTTGAATTATCAGTAAGTGGAACTTCTCTGTTACCCTATACCAAAATTATGCTCTTACTCTACCATGTCAGATTTTTAGAAAACTTAGCTACCATGGCAACCGTGATAACTGTCATATCAAGCCACACTATCGGTTAAAGAAGGAAGCATACCGAACAAGCATTAGTTCATTACCGAACAAGCATTAGTTCATTGACAGAACTCCACATTTTCCGGCCAGTGTCCTTCAGACTTTGGTCTCTAGCACTTCGACCACACCATACCGAACAAGCATTAGTTCATTACCGAACAAGCATTAGTTCATTGACAGAACTCCACATTTTCCGGCCAGTGTCCTTCAGACTTTGGTCTCTAGCACTTCGACCACACCACAATTCTTTAACAATGTACATTACTTCTTCAGCATCTACCTTTAAATTGTAAAACAGAAAATGTTACAAATTGTACAATGAGATGTCACAATGTGGGGACTGGGGAGGTAAGGTAATACCCTTTTCAGTTTTCACAAGTACTGTCAAGTGTCAACTATCAACAGAATATAAATACTGCCTAAACCCCATAATGCCCTAGTTAAAATCTTGTGATTCAGTTTATGACATGAGATAGAAAAAAATGTAATACCAAAACTTGCTCTGCTGACCCATACATCAGCTCCTCATGCTCAAGAAGATGCTGATGAAGAATACGGTAATGATCCAAATGCTCTGAGGTTAGGTCAAGTAATTTTACATGCATAATTTGCTACCAGAACTAGTTCAACAATCTGCGGCAATACTGTCAAATCATTCCAATGATTCCATCTAATCGAAAGAATATGGTGTTGCATGGAGTACTAACAGCTCAAACTAAATACAGGAACACACACAAAAGAGGACTTAAAGAATAAAAAGCACAGAAAACAAAAGGCACACCTGAATACTGAAGGTAAGCATGAGATATGTGAAAGGCCATACATGATAATGAAAATAGAAATTTCAATATCAGGCTTGGTACGACAAATTATTTCAGTAAAATTCGTTACCTTAGTATCAATATTATCTATGCAATCGAGAACAAAATCTGGCTTTCCAGATAGAATTTCCTCCTCGGATGATGAATCATATAACTGCACTCTTGTTTCTATCTGGCACTCTGGATATATCATCGAAAAATGCTTCTTGAGGCATTGCGCTTTTGGGGTTCCAACATCATCTCTGGTTGCCACAGCATACCGGTTTAGTGATGAGTGAGAGTGTGGGACCTTTCAACATATCATGAGTTCCTTGTTAATGTCCACCTATTATACATGCAAGATGTTATTTACATAAACATAATGTACACCTGCCCATTTCATACTGCCATAACCCATAAAGGCTTCTCAGTATGAATGTTATGCATGGTTATGATGCTTAGGTCCTATTTTTATATGATAATGCACGGGCATCTACTAGATGAGATAATGATTCTCTGTCTGGTTTGGATGGAAATTTCAAAGCCATGTTAGCATGCCTGATTGCCTGCAACAACAAATCAGGTTAGAACAGATGCATAATGTTTTGACAATTCCCTAAAAAAACTACACAGATTATCATTACTACTGTCAGTTCACACTACAAATTTGTATATATACAAAACATTCGTCTTTCAAGTTTTCATAAATAGACCATTGCTTAATGCCTATAACGACACATACATTGATCATTCAATAACATCTGGATCCTACAAACAGAAGTGCCGAACTGCCAATATCTCATGAAATCCCAGCATGTAACAAAACATAAATGCATGATAGCATCTACTTCATATATTATTGACTACGAAGCAAATCAAATCGACAAATCCACTTTACCAACTGTGAAGATATACCTGATCAAAATCCACAAGAAGCAACCTGCCAACCCCGGATCTAAGGAGCATTGAAGCGGCATGACTGCCAACCCCACCAAGACCGATGACCACAACGTAAGATTCAGTCACTTCTGAGATTCCATTCCAAAAAATTGTATGCTCCTATAATACAGAAAAGAAACAGGTGTTGGCAATCACAAACCCAAAACATGAGAACAGCAACCTCTCCAACACGTTAGGGTACTCTGAGCAGTGAGCACTAGAAAAGCTGGCACATGGATAAAGTGTAAGAAATTCTATAATGTCCGAGGTGAAATTGTAAGCTGTCAATTATGTACTATGCGATATATGTAACTTTCTACACGACTTGAATATCCAAAGATGCCAAACTGAATAGCTTGACAGCAAGAAAAAATAGCTTATCAAGCATTGGGGTTATTTATTATCAGCTATATCTCTACCAACAATCTGTGAAATTCATCACCAGTGCAATATGAAATACACCTCCTCATTCAATCAGACAGCATAGAAGCTTAGGTAACCAAGGACTCGCTCCGCAATTCTACCGGAAAAACAACAAAATTCCAAACCTTGTAAGCTGTTCGGAGACCACTTCATCGGCAAGAAGATCCACCGAACTACCGACAGAGCCCAGACGCGTGGTCGATCCAGATTTTCCTGTTCGAAGAAAAGAACTCTTTGACACAACAGCACTTGATAGTTGATAGACCCAGTTCAACACCGCCAAGCGAGGAATTATTAATCAATAAACCACACAACACCAGTTGCAATTCGTTCCTTCGAGACTCCTAATGTACTTAGTTAGTACATCATCGAAGCAACATGGACGCAGTCAAGTCCCTACTGACCGTAACTACTACACATTATTGAACTAGAAAACCAACAATAAAAGGTCACCATCCACACGTACCACTGGTACCACCATTGGATTCTAACAGGCTGCGCGCGTACCCCTTCCTCCGCTTGGATCTGCGACAGCAAAAAGGAAGCGAATTTCAGGCGCATGCTCCGCGCAATTCGCCGGCCCCAACTTGCGGCGGGGGGTATCGGGAAGAGGGGGAGGGGAAGTTACCTCGAGAGGAGGCTGATGACGGCGGCGGCGGAGGCGCCTGCGCCAGCGACGAGGAGCCATTGCCTCGCCCTCTCCCCCATCTCTGGCGGCGCCTAGTACCTAGACTAAAACCCTACCACCCTCGAACGACTCCGCACTGGAAGGTAAAGAAGAAAAAAAAATCCTTCCCTTAGTTTTTTTTTAGAGGATTCTTCTCCTGCTAGACTTCGTTTGATTCTGTCAAAATCTCAGCTCACATATGAGCCAGAATTTTAGTTTAAATTTTCGATCTATTTACATGAATTCCGATCAGAAAATAGACTTCCAAAGGGTTGGAGGCAAGACGGCCAATGCGGACAGATACAGTGGCTCCGATGCTATCCCCTGCAAACGAAGCACTGCGATGTACTCCCTCCGATTTTTTTAAATGACGTTTCCGGATGGAGTACTTGCTATACCAGCGTCAACTAAAAAAATTCGAAGATAGTATAAAAGTTTTCGGGCTGTCGCACTCAATTGGTGGGCTTCTTTTTGGTCCAGTACAAGCATTAGGACTTGCTCCTCTAAAAAAAAGTAAAAAAACTTGCTCTTTTTTCCGGGCAGGAGAGCTCATCACTACACTCTACACGTACCTGAAATGTCAGTCACCAACAAGGTTAGAGTTATGGGACCAGATCTTACAATAACTCTAAAGAAACCCTTACAACGACGATTAACAGGGGGATTTGAACTCTGGTCATCACTGAAGTAAAGCCTGAGCACGGTGAACTTTCCCGGCGCCTTTCAAACGCAGGGAAAGACCGACATAGCTTCTTAAACGCCAAAGGTGGTCTTCTCTTACAAAATTCCTAAGATGTGCTAATTTTCACTGCTTGCATACTAACAAAATACTAAATTAGTATGTTCTCTTATCTTGGCCCCTCTATGCTTTTCTTCTGGCTCTATCACTGTTCAGATGCCATTTTAAACCTAGGTATTATGTGGATCGGCGAAGCTGGGTCTCAGGCCACTGAACACTTTGCAATGACATATATCAAATTTTTCCTAGATCAAAAGCCCATAAAAAATCTCTTCAAAAATCATCAAAATACGAGTTCAGTCTAAGAATAACCAGCCCAACCCAAGGTTTGAGCCGTGACTAGCACCGCCCCCCGGATCCCACTATGAGTCCTCCACTGACTACGGGTGGAAATATAGCACGTAATGCGTTTACCAAATACCAAACATAAACAGTTTTGTCTGCCACATTAGTTGTGCTTGTGGGCATTGCTACTCTAGAATAAAAATAGCGAGCGGAATACAATTTCTGATGGCTACTTTAGACAGCCCCATAATTGGTTTCAGTGGACCGGATATGTTTTGTGGTCACGGTTAATTAAGAATCATGTATCTTAAAAGGAAATTAAGAATCATGCATTCTCGAGAGTAAAAATAGAAAAAAAAAATACTTTTATGTGTGCAAGTGGAGCGCAGAGAAGATTTTACTCTAGACACTGCAGTAAGAACCTTCCCCAGTTCTTACTAGACTCTCTAAGTATAAACACGGAACTACTAGTCTACTACCAAGGATGTCAGTATCGGTATTTCAAACATGGTCGTTTTGGTATTGACGGGATCACAATCTTAGGATCTTGGCAGGATCATGCCTTCCGAAGATGATATAATTAAGGTCATGACCATTTTTTTTTATCGAGAGCCTATACTACCACCTCTAATCACAAAATGTGAAACGGACTCTAGTCACATAAATTTGACATTTTGTACATCAGCACAATCTAAAAAATACGAATTTGACAACAAACTTTTTATAGCAATATGTTGTCAAAACATAACAAAATTAATCTATTTGTTATACTATTAAACAAAGGCAGAAGAAGCTGGCATATTTGATCTGAAGGCTACAAATTTTCACGTTAATCGGAGGAAAAAGAGAACAATATCTATACTGTCGATTGTGATTGGTCCAGATTATAACGATGCAGTCCGATTAGATATATATTAGGGTATTACAGTTGTATAAGAAATATGATTGTATTTGCAATCGCATACATTGGAGTTGCCTAACAAATACAAGTCAACTTTCAAATATAAACATATGTATCGCGTTATCTATCCGCACAAATGCACAGAGAATTCAGCTAGTTAAGACAAACATAAAAGTATCTTCTGAACAAATCTGCTCGCATCATTTTCATACGCCCAACCTAATTAAGTTCTCACAAATGCTATATATATTGCTGTGCTAAGTGAGCGCAAGGGTGGTCAAACGGATTGGAGATCCGCCGCCTCTGGAGCGCTCGTTTGCAGAAGTTGTTCGAGGAGAGGAAATGGATCGAGGACGAGGTCATTGTCCGCGTCATTTTGGGGGTGGAGGCCGTAACTTCGATATGAAGCGATCTGCTCCGGAGGAGTGGATGGAAGATAATGACCTAATGGTGGAGGAAGATTTAAGATCGAAGCTTCATAGAGATCAAGCACAGAAGTAGAGAAATCAAGAGCAACAACAAGGGGCTCCCACCGATCAGGTTTGCATGTTGGTTCACAAGATCTGAGTAGAGATAGATTTGATTCTAGATTTGGGGGCTCTGGAAGGGATAAGTTTAATTCGGGAAAAGGGTGGCACTCTGATTTTAACGAGAGGTCCTCTGATAGATTTGGGGGTTTTGGTCGAGATGAACATAGTAAAGGAGATTTTCGGGGAGGGGCTGATGGGAGAGGCGGAAACCCTAAATCTGATATTCCTAAAAATGTGGCTCCTAAGGTTCCTCCAACTGATGATGGTAAAGGGGATGGTGTCAAGAAAAATTGGGGTGAAATAGGACCGAATACTGGGGTGCTTTGTCCTGAGGACCGAGGTACTTGTTATCGTTGTTTGTAGTCTGGGCACCACCAAGCTAGATGCACAAATCCACCAGCTTTTTATAAATGTAAGAAAGTCGGGCACTGGACTTCTGCATGTCCTGATGATAAGAAACAGGTGGGGTTGCTGATAGCAAAACTGAAGGTAAAACTCATAAAATTTTGGGAGAGAAAGAGTTGGAGGATGATTCTGATTTTAAGGGGAATTCTACAGTATCCAAAAACCCTGTTTTGTTTCATACTGAGAGTCCCTTACTTTCGGAGGCGCCAGTGGGAATAGTGACTAATAGAGACATTAAGCTTGGTTTTGATGAACAGCAAGATGTCTGGCTTGGGGATTCTATTCAGACTAGTTTGCCTACCCAGAAGGTAATGGATTTATCTGTTGCTTTATGGCCTTGTAACTTTCATACTGATTCTGACCAGATCCCTGAAGAGACTGTTCATACTGAGCTTCATGATACTGTTGAATCTGAACTATATAACAAGATTACTGATCAGGTTAAAGATTCTGAGATAATTCAGAAAGGGGTTTTGGAAATTGTGCCTTTAGCTTACAGTTTTCCTCTAAAAGGAGACTCCTCTTCTTAGTTTACAGTCCAAAATTCTAGATTGGTTGAGGAGGGTAAGAGGTGTCTTATCTCTGAAGATTTGGTGGATGTTCATAGTGGTCAACATTCTGAGGAAGGGGTGGATTCCATAGCTAATGTTACTTTAGGAAGTTCTGAATTCTGTGAGGTCGATGACACTATTGAAGAGACAGAGGGGTGGATGATTACTAAAAAGAAGGGGGAAAAAAAGTAGATTTCTGGAACCTCAAGTTGCAACTAGAAAAAGCTCAAGGATCCAAGACAAAGGGATACCAATGGAGCAAAAGGCTGCCAAGCTGAAATCTATCCAAAACTTGGAATCTCAAGGTAAAATTGAAAATCCTTTTAATGTTTTGACTAATTCTTCTTTTAAATGCTTAGATTTTGTTGCTACTTCTTGCGGTATCTCTTTGGGTAATCAATCTAAAACTGCTAGAGAGATCATATCTACAATGCAAGCTCAAGAACTTGTGAGGGCTGATTTGGCCAAAGCAGCCCAAGCTAAAGCAAAAGTGGGTTTTGAAGAACATATGGTAGAGAAAAAAACTGCTGACACTAAGGGTGAGAGTGGTAATATAGAAGGCATTGAACAAAAGGGTGGTGCAGGTTTTAAGATGCACAAGAAAGTGTGCAGTAAAAGGAAGAAAGGGGGTGCAAGAGGGGGTGTTTCTTTTTGATGAAAATCTTATTTTGGAATATCAGGGGCATGGGTTAGCCTACCAGAAGAAGACAGTTGGTTTTGTCTGAGGGGCTAGATATTATTGGGTTGCAGGAAACTATCAAGCATGATTTTTCTACAAGAGAACTGGGGAATTTGGTGGGAGGTCTTCCTTTCATCTGGCATTGGACTCCTGCAGTTGGTCATTCAGGTGGTATTTTATTAGGGGTGAAAGAAGATTTTCTGGAAGTGGAAAGTTTTGAGACAGGGCAGTTCTTTGTCAGCATGGGGATCAGGAATAAAGCTTCTAATTTCCGTTGGGAAGTTATGGTAGTCTATGGCCCAGCTAATCATGAGTTTGCTGAGATTTTCTTAGGTGACCTGGACAGGAAATGTAAAAATACTTTTGCGCCGTTAGTTATGGGGGGTGATTTCAACTTGATCAGGGTGGCAGCAGATAAAAACTCTAACAATGTGAATTTTAGACTGATGGAGATCTTTAATGAGTTCATCTCTGAGAATCATCTTTTGGAGATCAAGAAAAAAGGGTCAAGATACACCTGGACCAATAAACAGTTGAATCCTGTCATGGTTAATTTGGACAGAGTGCTGGTATCAACTAACTAGGAGATCAAATTTCCCCTTTGCTATGTGAATTGTATGACCAGGGTGGGTTCAGATCACAACCCTCTTTTGTTGAATACTAGCAAAGGAGTTAAGGTCAAATCTGTGAATTTTTTCTTTGAGAGCAAATGGCT
This sequence comes from Phyllostachys edulis, assembly GCA_036346405.1. Taxonomy (NCBI): domain Eukaryota; kingdom Viridiplantae; phylum Streptophyta; class Magnoliopsida; order Poales; family Poaceae; genus Phyllostachys; species Phyllostachys edulis. The sequence goes on from CM070555.1 coordinate 58,581,433, forward strand.
CTGCTATGATAATTTCAGGGGTCTGGTTCAGGACAAATGGAAGGAGTTGAATGATAGAATTTCTGAAGATTGCTATTCAATGGACAGATGGAATGGAAGTATTGCTTCTTTAAGAAGCTTTTTGAGAGGTTGGGGTGCTCATATGAATGGGGATTATAAATTGCAGAAAAACAGAATCATGGAACAACTTCAGGTTATAGACTCTGAGGCAGAGTTAAAAGGTTTATCTACTGAAGGTTGGCTTAAGAGATATTCTTTGGAAAGAGAGCTGGAGAGGCTTTTTGAAGTAGAGGAACAACACTGGCAGCAAAGAAGCAGGGTTAATTGGATTACTAAAGGGGATGCCAATACTGGTTATTTCCATAATTGTGCTAATGGGAGGAGAAGGAAGAATCATATTCTCAGTTTGGAACAAGATGGGGCCATTTTGCAGAGTAAAAATGACATCAGGGACCATGTGTATGGATATTACAAAAAGTTGCTTGGTCCTGCAGATGATCAAGAGATTGGTTTGGTGGAAAGTTTTTGGAGTACTGCGCAGAGAGTCTCAGAAGAAGATAACTTGAATTTGGTGAAGGAGGTTACAGAGGAGGAGGTGTGGAAGGTGATCAAGGAGTTGCCAAGGAATTCAGCTCCTGGTCCTGATGGTTTCCCTTGTTTGTTCTATAAAGAGTTCTAGGGGGTAATTAAAAATCAGCTGATGAAATTGGTTAAAGACATGTTTTCAGGGGTTTTGGATTTGAAAAGGCTGAATTTTGGGGTGATCTCTCTTATTCCTAAAATCAAAGAGGCTGACAACATTAAACATTACAGGCCCATCTGCTTGTTGAATGTTAGTTTTAAAATTCTCACTAAGATTTTGTGTAATGATGAGTCGATTCTTGACAAAGTGATTAATATGAGCCAATCTGCTTTCATTAAGGGTAGGAATATTCTTGATGGGGTGGTGGCTCTTCATGAGATTGTCCATGATTTTAGAGTCTCTAAGCGAAAAGGGGTGATTCTAAAGCTTGATTTTGAGAAAGCGTATGACAAAATACAGTGGAGTTTTTTGGAGGAGGTTATGTTAAAGAAAGGCTTCTCAGATCAGTGGGTTAAAATAGTAATGAGTTCAATTAAAGGGGGGTAAGGTTTGTATTAACATTAATGGAGAAATGGGCCCTTACTTTAAAACTTTCAGAGGCCTTAGACAAGGGGACCCTCTTTCCCCCCTTCTCTTTAACTTGGCAGTGATGTTCTTTGAATTGATTCTTAAGGCTCAAGAGGCGTGTCGATAAGGAGTTATTTCTCATTTAGTGACTGGGGGGTTCCCATTCTTCAATATGCTGATGATACTGTGCTGATGATAGAATATGGGGTTGAATATTTTCGAAACCTGAAATTTTTACTTTATTGCTTTGAATGGATGTCAGGTTTGAAAATAAATTATCATAAAAGTAAAGTTTTTGTGATGGGGGTGGATGATGAAGAGGCTAACAATGTGGTAGATATCTTTAATTGCAAAAGGTCTCATTTACCCATGATTTATTTGGGGATTCTTATTGGAGATAGACACATAGGGGAGAAAGCTGCTGAGGTTGTGATCAATAAGCTAAGCAAGAGACTGGATAATTGGAAAAGCAACTTCTTGTCAGTTGGGGGGAGGCTGGTACTGGTGAACAACAGTTTGAGCAGCCTCCCCATCTACACTATGCGGTTTTATAGATTCAATAAAGAAACTCATAGAAAGATGGATTCTATTAGAGGGAAGTTCTTCTGGAGGGGTGTTAGTGGCAAATTTAAATATCACATGATGCATTGGGATGCTGTCTGCAGACCCAAAAAATTTGGAGGGTTGGGAATTATTAATACCAAAATCATGAATGATTATCTTATTGCCAAATGGATCTAGAAGATTTCGATAGCTAAGAATGATCTTTGGTTTAAGATTTTGAAAGCCGAATATTTCCCTTCTGGGGCTTTTAATGACTCGTGTAAGACCAGTGGTTCCCAGTTTTGGAAGAATGTCTTGAGGGTTAAGAATTTGTTTAAGTGTGGGGTCAGATTCAAAGTGGGTGATGGTACTAACATTTCCTTTTGGAGAGATGCTTGGGCTGATAATTGTCCTTTTAAGATCAAATATGACAAGCTTTTTAGACTCTGTCATTACCCTTACAGCAGTGTGGCTGAGGCGAAGAGAGGAGATGATTGGAATATTTCCTTTAGAAGAAACCTGGGGGAAGAGGAACTTCAGCAATGGGATGAGTTGAAAAGGAATCTTGTGGGTGTTGATATAGGTAATGAACAGGATCAGGTTTTCTGGTGTTTTGAGAAGTCCGGCTGTTTCTCAGTGAGGTCTTTATACAAGCACCTTCAGTTTGGGGGTGTTAAAAGCTTGAAAATGCAGAAGCTCCGGAAGAGCAAAATACCTCTAAAGGTTAAAATTTTTGTTTGGCTGTGCTACAATGATAGAGTCCAAACTTTGGATCAGCTTAAGAAAAGAGGTTGGAAAGGTGAAACAAATTGTGTCTTGTGTGGTTTGGAGGAGAGTATCGACCACATTCTATTCTTTTGTAATCTTTCGAAATTCTTCTGGATTTGTCTGAAAGAGGCTTTTGGTTGGGAGTGACAGCCAAAGTCTTTAGATGATTTTCAAATGAATTGGATGGACAAGAAAGGGGCTAATCTTTATAATGTTGCTTTGTTTAGTTTTGCAGCTACGGTTTGGACTCTGTGGAGAATTAGGAACAATATGGCGTTTGAAATGATTTTTTTGAAACATCCTGTAGATATGATCTTCAAAGTTTTATCTTGTTTGCAGCAATGGCGTATTCTGTTAAAAAAGGATGACGGCGACAAGCTGGATGCTGGCGTGACTATGTTGGAAGCTTGGATTAATTTTTTTTGTAAGATAAGCTGAATCCCACCTTTTGGACTGTAACTTTGTTAGGGGTCTTATCTGTTCTGTGTTGGGGCCATGTTCCTGTGGGTCCTTATTGTGTTGATCTGCAGACTGTCGTTTTTTACTGCTTCTGTTAGTAGTGTTCGATGCTGTTTTGTTTTGTATTCTAAAGATGGTGCTGACTCTGAAGTGGCTGAAGCTTCCTTCTGTATGTTTAGTATAGTGGTGGCGGCATCTGTGTTGCCCTTTTGCTTGGCTTGTATTTTGTTCACTGGCGTCCCCAGTGTCTTCTTTTACCTCTTTCTGTATAAGACTGTTATTTGTTTTCTATAAAAAATAGGATTTCCCCGCTTCAAAAAAGGAAAAAAAAAATAATACAGCTGTGCAAAGTTATAGCAGGGCACCACACCGGAGAGGTGAGGCAACCAACAACAATTCAGCTGTGCATGCACAAAAGCCTTCATGCCTTCCCGTGACGATCGAGAGGCGGAGTTCAGCTCCGGCGCGCGTATGCATAGTTGATAGTTGGTGTCACGTCATGCCCCATGCAGAGGCCGCGCCACAGGCCAGAGCTCGAACCCATCTCGAGCCGCTCGATCTGCCTCTGCTTTAACCAACTGCAACTGCACGCGTCTCCAGCCACTAGACCCATCGGTCTCTTACCTTTTCTTTGTCTCCTTTTATCCACTAGCCAAGCCACTTCCATGCCCCCACGCATGCATCATCCGTCGTCTCTGTGCGTGCGTGCGTGCGTGACAGCCTTCGGTTCATGTCTGTCAGTGATCTAACTGCCAGAAAATCACCTCTTCTTTCTTGTTTCTTTTTTTTTTTTGGGAGGGGATCAAAATCACCTTTTGTTTGGATCGTCGCTTTTTTACTGCCAGCTAACACTAGGGACGGATCCGAATCGATGATAATAATCTTTATATATAGGTGATCTCATGGATTTAGTGAAATTAGAATGTGGTGATACCAGACTCGTTTTCCTGGATCCACCAACACTAAGAAATCAGCTGTCTCACTATTACACGTACGTACGTAGCATAGCTCGACGACCGGGCATGCACGCTAACTTGCTAGCTAGACTGCGAGACAATTTATATTGCGTCGGTTTCAGAATGCTCTCATAATTGGAGCTGGAGATTGAACAGTCCTGATGTAGATGGAGGGGGGAAGATGGGCAATCAATCCATCTCGCGAGAAAATTTCGAATCTTTCTATATTAAAGGAGGAAGGAAGGGGGCATCCTCAGGATGGCCACGTCATAAAAAAAAATGGACCGTCAGATTGTCGTTGTCCGGCCAGGATCGCGTGAAGAGCCCCTATTGGGATCCACCGTCCAATCACATCGGGTTCGTTGGTGGCCATCCGATCGGATCTGTTGAGAACCCTAATGCCATCCCAGACGTGCTCCCGTTCCCCTCCTCGCATCCCATGCTGTTCTCCCGTTCCCCTCCCTCGCTCCCACTCCGTCGCTGCCTCCTCCCCGCTCCGCCCTCCTCCTCCCGCTCCTTCGCCTCGCCTTCCCTGTCGCCCCTCTCAACTCGGCCTTCAGTCCTTGGCCCCGCCCCTCGCGCGCTCTAGCGACGTCCAAGGCCCCCATATCCCACTCCCAAGGCTGCCCGCAACGTCACCACACCACCTCCTCTGCCTCCTCTCCCCATCCCTCTGCCTCTCCTGCCGCTGCTGCTCCCTCCCCACCCAGACGTCGCTCCAAGGCCCCCAGATCCCACCCCAGGGCGGTCCGCCGTGCCGCCACACCACCTCCTCCCCATGCTGTCATCCCCTCACACGCTTCTTCTCTCCTCTGCTGTCTTCTCCCATCCCTCCTCTGCTACGTCCCCTTCCCCCCTCCCCCCCCCCAAGATCCGACGGTCCACTCGCAGTCTATTGCGTGTTGTAGTCATCGTCGTCAATAGGTCGAGATGGGGCGGAGAGGGACGCCCTACTACGTGGAGGCAGCGCCACCGGTTGATGTGGACAAGAACACAGAGTTGTTCATGTACCCTGGTATCTGGACCACCTACATCCTGCTCCTCTTCTCACCTGGCTTCTCATCCTCTTCATCTCCGGTTGCTCCCCCGGCGCCACCTGGATCATCGTCAACCTCGCCCACTTCGCCGTACGTGCTTGCCTCCTTCGCGTGTTGTTCTATCTACTTGTCAATTCAGTTTGTAGGCGATGTCCTTTGCTTTCTCAAGCTGGCTTGCTTGCAGCAACCCTTGAATCTAATGAAACGCCTGCATATTCGATTGGGTTGGTTCATTTTTTAATTCATTAATTATTGATCTGGTCAATTTGGGAGTTGTTTCTGCTCGCCCATTCTGCTCAATTTGGGAGTTTGTTCTGCTCAAGGGCCATTTGATTCGTGTGTTGTTCATTTGATCCGTTTAGCCATTAATCAACCAATCATATGTTCTGAGATAATCACACTGCTAGGTTGGAAATCTTTTATGTTGCTCTGCAAAGATGAGGCCATTCGTGCTGTTATTCCATGAGGCGTGTGCCATTAGGAATTATTGTTAGTTTGGAAGGTTTTATGCCACAATTCAGATTTGATTGGATTTGTTTGGCTTGAAATTTGAGTTTTTCTTCAGATTGTTTTGGCGGTCGCCTCTTGGTTTACACAGTGATGGGAACTGAAAGTTTTGGAGAATATAGTAATTATAAAGTTGCAAACTCTGATGCCTAACTGTTTTGGTTTCGACATCTTAAAGGGTGGGATTTTTCTTGTTCTAAAAAAAAGTTAGAATTCCTTTCTTTGAGATAAAAGGCGGAATTTCCTCTTACACGGATGAAATGCTAGAATTTGCCAGAATCTTATGTAGCCTTTTCTTGGTATAGAACCTTGGCAGTTGTCGGTATTACGTGTATGGACTCGCCCTCTTTTGTAATCAACTAGCACTACTACGTAAAAGATCTTCATAGATGGTTCAAAAACGTCATCATAGATGGTTTCGTGAGCCATCTAAGTTTATAGGTCAATGATGACATGAGATCACCACAGACGGTTTTTGAACCGTCTGTGATGCATACTATCATAGATGGTTTGTAGATGAAACCGTCTGTGATAGCTTATATTCCTGAGCGGTTTATATATAAAACCGTCTGTGATAGCTACGTTTCACGAGCGGTTGGTATTTGGAACTATGCGTGATAGTCTCTTCTCTACAAAATCTCCAAGCAAAGGGCTACTTTTGCCTTTAAAACTTCATTATATATATATATATATATATATATATATATATATATATATATATATATATATATATATATATATATATATATATATATATATATAGTCCTTGTTAGTTAACTCGATGCTTGAATTGACTAGCTAGCTCGCTCCTTGTCGTTCATCCTAACGTGCGGGTGAACCACGGCCTACTTCATCGATCCACCTTTGAGTGTACGATTTGCTTCATGCCAATCCTCCACGGCATGTAGCAAATCGTAGGTATGAAGCAAATCGTACACTCTAGTGTGTCAGGATCGAATCAAAAAGTAGGATGTGTTTCACCTGAACGTTTAGGATGAACACCCAAGGAGCGAGCTAGCTAGCTAAATTCAGGTCTCAAGATAGCTAAACAAAGGCTACGAACTATGTGTGTGTGTGTGTGTGTGTGTGTGTGTGTGTGTGTGAAGCCAGTTTTAAAGGCAAAAGCAGCCACTGCTTAGAGATTTTGTAGAGAAGAGATCAAGAATAGAGAAGAGGGGAGGCAGGCTCGGGGAGGAGGCGGCCACTGTTTGGAAAACTCTCACAAGGATTGAGACAAAACTCTCATGGATAATACTTGAATACAAGTCCAGTGAAACATATAAAATATGTTAAAACAAATAATTAAGACGTAGACAATTACAATCACATCTCGCTCAAGTATTTTAATATCGAGCGGCAAATTTCTTCATACTAAATAAGAAGACCATAAACTTCTGTAAAAAGAACATGAATGGTAATAAGATAACAATATATGGTAAGCTGACTATATCATATTAGGATGTGAAAAAGAGTTTTCCTTAATGGTTAACTCTCTATCTATAAAGCAGATAAGAGCAGCAACTTGTAGAAACTCACCTCTATCCATGTAGAAGTTTGTTTACATTCATATGTGCAAACTATGTGCAAGGATTTTGATTCCATAGATTCATAAGCTTTCATTCCAAAATTATTCATGTACAGTTCATCCTATTGTCCTTAGAGATTCATTTCATATCTCATCAGTGAACACAATTAGTAACATTTGCGGTTTTCATGTCAAGCAGATAAGAGCAGCAACATGTAGAAACTCACCTATATCCATGAAACACTTACATACATGGTGTTATTTATCCTAAGAATAGATGGTGATCAGACTTACTATTAACAGATAGTCATTTGTTCAGATCCTCTCCAGGAGGCAACCAAATTGCCTCCCTCGGATTGTCACTTCTTAACGTTGCATCAATGTGTTTTTTCAGTAGTACACCCTGCACCATACGTATCGAAAATAAAAAAAATATCTTTAGAAACATACCAGCAGTCACACCCAAACACAATCCCATTCCCCACCTCCAGATCCATCCAGCCAGCAGTCACAGAGGGCACGACAGCAAGGCCAATGGTGTCCAAACCGACCATCAACCGACAAGCTAGCTAGGTAGTCCACATTGCAACTCGGTTCACATGAATACCAACAACACAAACCAATAGATATGTCTTACCTTGATCGACATCGCCGGTGTTGGTGGTGAGGTAGCCGAGGCTGAGGTCGGTGGAGCTAGAGGTAGTCGGGGGAGGTCGGTGAGGTAACTAGGGTCACGCACGCCGGGGGGGAGGAGGAAGAGGGGAAGGCAGCGTCACCGTAGTTTGTGGGGAGGGGAACAGATGAGAGTAAGGACGCTGGGGAGTGACGAGTTAGAGCGCAAACCCTAGCGGGCTCCTACTAATAAAGAGACTTATCACAGCCGGTTCTATTATGGAACCGTCAGTGATACTTATCACAAACGGTTCCACAATGGAACCGTCCGTGATATGGTTATCGATCACGAGCGGTTCATTATGAAAACCGCTCATGACGTATCCTGAGCGGTTGTTTGTTGAAAAGCGCTCTGTGATATTTTAAAATATCACGACGATTATTGCTAGGAACCATCGGTGATACTTCACGACGGTTTCATAATGAACCGTCGTGATATTACTCTTCACAGAGCGGTTTTAGCGCAGACCAAGATAACCATGAGCGGTCGCAAAACCAAAACCGCTTTGTGATTGCATGTAATACAGACGGTTTTGGTTAACCATCTTTGATGAGGCGTCCAATATTAGCCTTTTTTGTAGTAGTGTAGGTGCATTAAATCATGAAATATCTGAGACTTACCTTGCTGTTTGCTACTTCAAGATTTGGAGTATCCAATGTTCCTAGAATATATTCTGCGTAGATTCCAATTCGGTTTCTCCTTCACGTGTTGTTCTATCTAAGCCAATCTTGAAGAATGTGATATATTCTACAGATGGGACGAGGCATAACTTTTTGAAAAGTCGACACAAAATGCTTATGCATTGTTTTGAGATAAAGCAGCCATGTCATGTTCAATGAGTGTAAGGATTGATTTCAGATGACTTACTTTGCCGTTTGCTACTTCAAGCTTTGGAATATCTAATGTTCCTAGAATATATTCTGCGTAGATCCCAATTCAATTTCTACTTCGCATGTTGTTCTATCTAAGCCAATCTTGAAGAATGTGATATATTCCATAGACTGGACGAGGCACTAGGTGGATTCTCAAAGCTCTTGCTATTGCAAAACAGAAAGCTAATATACCACAAGATAAGAAGGTTGATTTTGCTACACGCAATGAGTATTTATTGAATAAAGTCCTCTCATGCACATATATGTTCGTGTTTTAGGTTTTATGAATGGCTTGAATGATAACATAATTACATTCAATTCTGTAATTATATGGTTCTAGCAGTCGCCTTTATCATTTTTCAATGCTTGATATTCTGATGAAGTAATCACATGCAGTGCACTTTTGGCAAATCGTAATGTTTTGCATGCTTATTTCAGGTATTTCAGTTTGGATTCCCAATAGGTTCTGCTTCCCTACTTTTGAAATTTTCTGTTCTCCATAAATGTTTCAAGCTTGCAGTATTCATGGAGTGGCTTCAAGTGGAAATACATAACTGGAGTTCACCTTCCAGACGCTGATTGTGTGCTGAACAATGTAGGTCCGAAAAATACATTTTGGCCGAGTACAGCAAGCAGCACATTGCCGAGCACAACTACCCAACGTAATTTCGACGGGCACAAACGCTCGATGAGTGAGTGATGACTACTACGATGTCCATACTAGCGCTTGCCATCGTGTAGATCTCTGTACCTTGATTGTTGGCTGCTGATTTTTTTTTTGTAGCTTTGATGCGTATTGGCATCTTTCCTTAGCCTGTTGTTTGTGGTTCTTCATGTTGGGACTTGAGACAGCATTCGCTTGCCATTGCCGTTTCTATTTGTGTTCCTGCTCTGTTTGATGTACACTGATGATCTAGAAGGGTTGCATAGGCAATAGTTCGCTTCTCCTGCCTTCATCGCGTCGTTGGTGACCTACTTCAGAACAGGTTAGCAGTTCCACCATTTCTTATTTTGATATTTCCTTACTGATCATGTCACTTTTGGGGCCAAACATATCATACTTAAGACCACACAAACAAATAAAATTTTCCTCTATGTTACATGTCATGGAAGATGAGCAGCATTCCGAGGACAATACCGTCTCCACCGACAATGACAATGTTGTTGATTCTCCTAAAAAAACACAAGAAATGTAAGTGATTATTGATATTTGGTAATGGTATGTTGTCCACTGTTTTTCCCTTTTCTTTGAATTTAGCTTAACCTGTGGTCCAGTGATTTAATTAGTGCTTACTACCTTATGCGATGATTTTGTATTTTGCTATGCGTCGCTATTGTCTCTTCGATGCTACTGCATACATATAGTCATACCATTCAAAAGCCATCGGTTCAACAAATTTAAAGTTAGTTAGATGCCGAAAAAGTAAAAACTAATTTATTATTTGATGCACATTGGGAGCCCTCATCACTTTCACCTCTGCGCAATTTTGGTCACATTTGGAACTGTACTAATTTTGCTTAACTTGTGGTCCAGTGATTTAATTAGTGCTTACTACCTTATACGATGATTTTATAGTCTGCTATGCATCGCTATTGTCTCTTCAATGCTACTGCATACCTATAGTCATACTATTCAAAAGCCATCGGTTCAGCAAATTTAAAGTTAGTTAGACACCGAACAAGTAAAAAACTAATTTATTATTTGATTCACTTTGGGAGCCTTCATCACTTTCACCTCTACACGGTTTTGGCCACGTTTGGAACTATACTCATGTATGGTTAGACAAACATACCGTAGTGCTCATAAAGTTTGGCCACATTTGAAGCTTCCCTAAGATCTGATCAAATCAATATATGGACTTTAAACTTCCATCAATCTTTGTAGCACACCGTACTACTCATGTTCCTTATAGACTAATACTATACTCTGCCTTGATTACTAACGAACAGACTAATGCTATATCGTGTCTTTATTGCTTCATAATGACCCCACATACTCATCCTTATCTCATTAGCATTAGCATCCGTAGATACAATATGGTCATCGACTCTTACGTTTCCCCTGCGTGCCAAGGTGCGCGCAGCTCACTAGTTTCTTGTCAATCGCCTGATCGAGGTGCATCAAATAATCCCGGTGCTACCAATAGGGCTGGAAACGGACATTGGCTCGACTTTGCTCGCATGTAGGCTCGAGCTGGCACCCTCGTCAAGGGCGGATTTACCGTCCCTCCAGCCTGGGTAGTTGTTCGGGCTTGCTGGCGATGTGCCATGGTAGTCCTGATGAAGTTCCACGGCGACCACGACCAAAAAATGACGTCCTACCCACGCAAAATAAGGCGACCAATGCCTCCTCGCGCTCTTGCCCAGTCATTGGAAAATTCCTGGCTTTGCCACTGGCCCTTGCAAGCCAAGTTGCCATAATCTTCGAGCCCACCTATCATTTACAAAGATACAAAGAGAGAGACAAACAGAGCAGGGAAAGAGGGGAGGGGGCAGAGCACGCATGGGAGACACTCGCTAGTGGTGAAGGGGTTGTGGAGAGGGGCCAGTGACCTCGAAAATGGGTTCCCGTGGGGGAGAGGAGGCTAAAGGTGGCGGTGTCGCGGGTAACAGCGCCTGGACGTGGGTTTGTGGTGGCACATGGCGGCCAGAGGTGAGGGAGAAAAGGGGTGATGACGCTGGAGGGGGAGAGGGGAGAAAAGATGGCGTGCACAAGCATCTACAGGTGATGGAGAGCTCACCGGAGTAGTTGGTGATGGCGGGGGTGGACTGAGGTAGGTTGGCGGCAGTGACTCGAGGCGGCGCGGCTAGCTCCTCGCGGCGACGGGGTCCTAGAGAGGGAGGCGTGGACGATGGGGGACAGGGCAGCGGCGGGGCGACGCCGTGGAGGATAGGGGTGCTGCCTGCTGCGGAAGGAGGAGGGGGCATCGTGGAGGATGGGGGATGGGGCGGCGGGGCGAAGGATGGGGGACGGGCCATCGCAGAGGATGGGGGATGGGGCGGCGGGGCGAAGGATGGGGGATAGGCCATCGTCGCAAAGGATGGGGCAGGGCGAGAGACGGGAGTGGATGGATCGGGAATTCGAGGTGGATTTGGGGGCACAGTGCTTCGGGGTGGTTGATTTGGCGCTTGCTCTGTTATCTCTAGCTTCCTGGACAAGCGGCTCGCAGCGGGCTCGAGCTCGGCTCGATTTTTTTGCGAGGTGAAAAGGTGGCTTGGCTCGGCTTGAAACTGTTACGAGGCTCAGGTTTGGTCCGAGCCGAGCTGGCTCGTGAGCCTCGAGCTATTTTTTCAGCCTTAGCTACCAACCTAGCTAGAGAAGGTTAATTAGGGTTCTCTTTGGCATAACTGGTTATTAACTTATTATTTAATAAAACCTTTTCTACATGCATGCATTTTCGTAAAATTAATTTTAGGTCTGGTGTCTCACCATCGCTTTATTACTAGTACTTTGTTCGTCTGATCAGTTGGTTTTAATATTACTAGTTGGCCTGTGAGCGCCAAGAAAGACTTGCGCCCGGTGGGGCCCACGACGAGGACAACGTACTGCTGAGCTGTTGCTAGAGGGTGGCGCACGTGTGTGGGGCCATGCAGAAGCGGGTCTTCGTTTGCGGGCCGGCGCACTCGCGGCAACGAGCGGCAAGAAATAAACGTGCACCCGCGCCGAGGCGGAGAAGCGCCACGCGAGGAGAAGGCCAACGCGCAAACCCAAATAAAAATCGGACGGTTGCAAGCGAAGAACGTGGTGGATCTAGCGGCAAACGAAGAAAGTGGGGATGTGGCCTGCCCTCTCCTCTCCTCAAACTTCCCTTCATTTATACCGAAGGATTGTGCATGCAAAGCATAGGGGGCGACAGCTATCTGAGTAGCTGTACTAGCAAAATCAAAAGCAAATAGGGCGAAGGTGTGTCACATCAATTCGGAATGTCTGCAGTATTGCAGAGGGTATGGTGTATACAGTAATATGAGTCTGCTGGTGATACCGTATGGTACTGTACCACTTTCGCTGTAACATAGTATTCGATTTTACTGCACCAAAAAATTATTCTGTAATACAGACACTATAGCATTTGGTCTGAACAAAAGGATTTCAATAGAAAGGTTAAGAGACGCTCTTCTCTGTATTTACCTCTGGATCGGAATCCGTGTCACGTGGTCTCTCTGAAGCGATTTGTGCGATATCTCTCAGCTTGCTGCGTAAGCGCTGCACAGGTGCAGAGCTAATTTTTTTAAAAAAAAAACAAGTGGCTTCAACTTGCATGCTTTAATTGCCGGCAGATCCATCGTTTGATGTTGTTTTACTACTTGAATTGTAGAAATCAATTTGTTTATTGTAATATTTGAACAAATCAAGGTGAAACATAGTAAAGCTTAAAAATAAAAGATAATACAAATAAGGTACATCTATGATACTCAATTTTCATCCAACGGTTACGAACAATAGAGGTGATGTGGCTGCACGAGGGAAGAGAGAAATAGCATTACTTGTTTAACATATACAATCAACTCATCCGCTCCAGTACTATTTGTTGATTGACAAGCACTACCAGAATCGTCTAAATTCCCAAGCGCTCACAATTTTCCCGAGTGTTTTGAATAATACACTCGGGAACTTCCCGAGTGCCTCATGAAACACTCGGGAAGAGAATAAAACACTTGGGAAATTTTAATTTCCCGAGTGTCCGATCGGACACTCGGGAAACTTTGACGGGAGCAATGATTTCCGAGTGTCGACACTCGGAGCTAAAACACACGATCCACGCCATTTCCTCGCACCCCAGCGTTTCTAACCCCTTCTCATCCCCAACCCCTTGCCGTTTCTCTCCCAATCCCCCCATGTGCTCTCTCCTCCCGTCCTCCCTCCTCTGCCGCCTCCACGCCTCCTCCGCCTCCTTGGCTCCACCTCCCGGCTCCGCCTCCCGGCTCCTCCTCCGCGGCTCCTCCTCCACCCCCGCACCCCTCGTCATGCATGTTGCACCGCCCGCCTCGACTCCGCCTCCCAGCTCCCTCCTTCCCCGCCGTCACCCCTCGTCATGCACCCTGCCTGCCGCCTCGACTCACTTTCCCAGCTCCGTCTCCCATTGCCTCCTCACGGCCCGCCCTTCCGACTCCACCTCCCGGCTCCCTCCTCCGGCGTGCGCCCGCCCCTCGTCGACGCCGTCGCCCTTCTGTATCACCGTGCTTCTCTGCCTTGTGGTTGTGGTTGGATGGGGCCAGCGTGGCCAGTTAATTTGGGGACTAATTTGGATGGGTCGTGTGATCGGTGGTGTTTGCGTTTCTTCGCAGCAGATTTAACGCAGCGAAGCGCACCCTCCGCTTGCGTCGGGAGCAACAACCCGACTATTTGTCGCAATGGTGGTAGCGCTTAATTTGTTCATTTCGGTTTTTGTTGGTGGCCATGTGAATGTGTGATTGATTCTAGTGTCGTTGTTGATGTGATATGTTCTTCTACATTGTTACTACGGTGAGGAGGTCATGCGTTCGGTGATTGGGAAGACGAGTGGGAGGGCGAGGAGTAGGAGGGCCACGAGGTTGTGATCCTGCTTTTTACGTACTCGAATATAGCATTATGTTTGATTTGTTTTTGTTGTGGAGTAGCACTTTTGCAAATTAGTTGGATTCCATTTTATAACGTCGCGATGCATGTTGTTTGGTCATCATCGAGCGAACGCATTTATGTTCCACGTTAATGAAGTACTTTGAAACGGTGGACATGTATGTGTAATAGTTGGCCACAATTTGAAGCTTCAATGCTTAATTACTTGACAACATTTTTATGGGAATTACTTGACTTGTGACTAATAGCATGTGAAATAGAGGATTTTAGTAGGTCTATTGAACCTCATGTCCTTAACTCCTTATTCAGCATGTCACTATAGCCCAAACCCAGATCATTTAGATTGTCCTGTTATTTGCGTTGTGATTTTGCCACAACAACATGAACTTGTTAATGTGGTCATTTTCATTGTTGGTTCCTAGAACAATTAACAGGCCAGAGGCAAAATTAGAAACATATCTTTACTTGAATAAACCGAGTACACCCCGTAGGCAATAACTCGGCGTTTAAGACACAGAGGAGGTTATATTTTGATCCTTGACATGGTGTAGTATTGGTTTTGAATGCGTCTAAAAAATATTGGTTTATATGATTTTGAAAAAGAGCTAACTTGTCTTACTCAAATTTCTAAATAAAAACAGCTACAAAGAGGTCAGTCCATATTGATATCATTTGGAGCAATAAGGCAAACTTCACCAATAAATTAACTTAAGAGATAAATCATGCATCTCTATGAGCAGAGTAGAACCATAGAAATGTGACTAATGAGGCATGGTTTTAGCTTTTTGACACAGATTTCTTCGCTACCTGTCATTTTCTTATGACGTATCTTAATCCATGGTTATGAGCAAGGCGATATCTTGTCTTTGTACATTTACCTCTCTTTGCTTAGCTCTAATCAACTAGCTTCTCTGAGTTATCATACACGCATATATTGTCATGGACACGTAAGTCCGGAAAGTTGTCATCTATAGCCTAAACACAACATCCATCACGGTAGACTTAAGTCATTGAACTGCATCATCCGTCTGCTACCTCTGGATTTAACCTATGATTCATTAGTTATTATATGGAATGAACTGGCTAGTCTTGTAGTTAACATCAGCTATTGTTAGTTACTTTGTTTTCAATCTGATCCCTAGTCATGAGACACTACAGATTCGCCAGGGCTTGATTGTTTTACGGTACTTACTGCGATCTGCCAAACCACCTGCAAATTGCAAACCATCTTTCCCACCGACTCCTCGACTCCCTCGGCTCCAAGAACTACTATAAGGTAGTGGATAAGTGGAAAAAAAATAAAATTTGCTTATTTTCTTACGTGTTGTTAGTTTATGGTGGATTGATATCTTGTCATTATAATGCTACATTAACGTGTTAATAAATAATTGTATTCATTTATAATGGTATTCATTTATATTGAAAGAAAGTGTTTTATGCTCTGTTGATCATGTATATTGTCTTCATGTCAATCTGTTTTAGTGTACATATATATGGCATGTATCCTATGGTAGCTTCTAGCTAGCTCTGTAGTCGTATTTTTTGACATAAATAAAAGTCGGATTAAAATATGCATTATGTTTTGCACACTAGGATGGCTGAGGATCGTAGTTGGATGTACACTGGGAGTAGAGAGATGGTATTCATATATATTGAAAGAAAGTGTTTTTATGCTCCGTTGATCATGTATATTGTCTTCATGTCAATCTGTTTTAGTGTACATATATAGAGTATGCATCATAGGGTAGCTTCTAGCTAGCTCTGTAGTTGTAATTTTTGACATAAATAAAAGGTGGATTAAAATATGCATTATGTTTTGCACACTAGGATGGCTGAGGATCGTAATTGGATGTACACTGGGCGTAGAGCGATGGGTGACTGTACCCAAGAATGGATGGAAAAGTCAATAGATTTTGTGGATCGAGCATTTGCTAGGAGTAATGGACGGGGTGTGTTGTGCCTTTGTTCGCGTTGTTCGAACACACGGCCACAAATGAGGGCAACAATGATCGCACACCTATGGAAGTACAGATTTAGGGCAGGCTATACCGTGTGGGTGTATCACGGCGAGTCACAAGATAGCAGATCAGATGTGCTAAGGGAAGAAACGGACGATGGAGGCCACAATGAGAGTAGGATAGAAGACATGCTAGATGATGTGCATCATGCATATGGGCCACCTGCTGAGGAAGAACCGGAGCCTACAACAAGGGCTTTCTTTGATATGTTGTCCGCAGCGAGTCAACCACTTCATGGGCACACACAGGTGTCCCAACTAGATGCCATCACACCGACTACTTGTTTGTCAAGTCTCGATTCGGCACAAGCATTGCTTGCTTTGATGCATTCTTAAGCGTGTTTAGCACCCTTCTCCCAGATGGTCACAAACTGCCCGCTAACTTGTATGAGGCCAAGAAATTGATAAGCGCACTAAATATGCCATATGAGAAGATAGATGTTTGTCCAAATCATTGCATGCTATTTAGGAATGAGAATGTGGACAAAGATCACCGTGATAAATGTGGTGAGTCTAGGTTTGTTGAGCTTGACTCGGTGATGGTCGAAGAGGCGACTTCCTATTGGCGTAAAAATACTTAGCTATCTACCATTTGTGCCACGAATCCAACGGTTATAGATGTCTGAGGTTTCTGCCAAACAAATGATATGGCACAAGTATGGTCATCGGTACCATAATGACGAGATGGTCCACCCATCGATGGTGAAGCATGGAAGCAATTTGGCCGAGACTATGTAGAGTTTCTTTGCGAGCCTCGAGCGTTCAATTGCAATTGCAAGCGATGGGTTTAACCCATTTGGTATGGGGCTGCGCCATACAATTTGTTAGCTGTGTTTGTCATTCCTTAACCTCCCACCGACGTTTGCATGCGAAGCGATACATATTCTTTTCCTTGATAATTCACAGTCCCGAGTACCGGGAAGAATATGAGTGTATTCATGGAGCGGTGGTGGATGAATTGTTACATGCTTGGGAACAAGGCATAGTGACATATGATCGGGCATTGAAGCAGAACTTCACCATGCGGGTCGCGTACCACACATCCATGCATGACTTCCGTGTCAGGGATATTCGTGGGTGGTGCGTACATGAGAAGATGCCATGCCCAATCTGTAGGGAGGCGTTGCGTGGTACATTGGCTAAAGCATGGTCGCAAGCACTCCTTCTTCGATTGTCATCGTCAATTCCTTCCAATTGACCACGAATTGAAGTGACACAACTAGATTTAGGGCCAATATTGCTGTCGCGATGGACCACCACGTCGTCTGGCGGTGAGGAGGTTCGGTGCGGCTAGATGCTTTGAAGCCTCTTGATGATGGTGATGGGTTCGAGAAATATGGTGAGTAGCACAATTGAACTCACATTTCAAGTTTGTGGCGGCTGCCATACTTCCATAAGCTCATTCTTCCCCATAACATAGATGTAATGCATAATGAGAAGAATGTTGCAGAGGCCATATTTAGCACATTCTATGACATTCGAGACAAAGGCGAAGGACAATGTGAAGGCTCGCCTTGATCAGGAGGAGCTTTGCAACAGGCCCTCGCTGAATATGATCCATAAGCCGACTCTTGGCAAGTGGGAGAAGCCAAGAGCTAGTTATTGCCTAACTAGGGTTCAGAGGAAGGAGATTTTGGAATGGTTTGAGACCCTAAAGTTTCTGATGGGTATCTGACAAATCTAAGGAGAGGAGTCAATTTAGCTACCATGCGCATCAATGGCCTAAAGAGCCATGACTACCACATATTCATGGAACGCTTTTGCTGTGATGATCCGTGGCTCGTCCCAGTGTGTTTGGCAAGTGATGGCGGAGTTGAGCTTCTTTTATCGACGACTATGTGCGAAAGAGATAGATCCCATGGTAATATCAACTATGGGCGTGAAGTACTGTGTTGCTTTGTAAGTTGGAAAAGATCTTTCCACCTAGCTTCTTCAATCAATGCAACATTTGATTCTCCATCTTCCCTATGAAGCTAGGATGGGGGACCGATGCAAAACCGGTGGATGTATCCAATTGAGAGGGAACAAAAGGAACTACGAGGCAAAGCAAAAAATTGATCGCGTGTTGAAGCATCCATAGCGGAGGCGTACATAATTGAGGAAATTTCCCATTTCACATCAATATACTTTGTTGACAATGTTACGCACGGTGCACAATCAAACCTCACGATACAATATTGGCATCCTCAAAATAATTGCCAACTTAACCTCTTCACCGGAAGAGGTGACACTTCAAGCGGTGGTACTCCCAAAGTTTTATCGCGAGATGAGTGGTTGATTGTGATGTTGTATGTCTTTACCAACCTCTCCAAGTGGATGATTACATTAGGTATGCAACAATTATTTTTCCCAATAATTGATGTATGAGTGTTTTAATCTACTTGTCTTGTTGCCTATAGGGAATTTGTTAGGAGCGAGTGGAAGCAACGTCGAGACCCATCCGAAAAACATGTTGCGACCCTTCTTAGGAAGGGTGCTCGAATTGTAAACCTAATTTCCGACTTGGTTCTATCGAAAGTAACTTCTCTATTAGCTACTCCCCTTGCACATAATATTTACTAAGTAAAGAGGAACTAATACATGAAACCCATTCTATTTATCTTTGTAGAGTTTCAAGGACAAGTCTATGAGCGGAATTGAAGCAAGTTGCTCAAGGATGCCACACTCGGGTCTTTGTCCTATAGTACCTACGATGTGAATGGGTACCGCTTTGAACATCGACACATGAGAGGAGCGGCCTAATGCAACAACAATTAACAAAGTGGATTGGTGACTATAGGACAAGATGAGAGCGATACACCTATTGAATACTATGGAGTAATTAAAGAAATAATTGAACTATATTTCCATGGTAGCAAACCTCTCAAACTTATGTTATTCAAATGTCATTGGTTCCATCCGTTTAGAAGTCGGGGCGATACATCACTTGGTGGTTAAAGTTGCACATCAATCAATCCTACCGAGCAATGACCCATTTATTGTGGCTCGACAAGCCACCCAAGTATACTACATCCGTAACCATGCAAAACTATGAGTAGTCTAGTGGATTGGTGGGTAGTACATAAGGTGCAACCATATGGTAAACTACCTACCTCTAGTGAAAGCGAGGACTACAACATGGAGACCAACAATGGTGTTGACCTATTCTTTCAAGAAGATGGGCTACGGTGGACTTTTGAAAGAATAATTGGGGAAGAGGACGATCACATGGATGATATTCAAATCGATGCCGATGAGGTCGTAAACCAAGAGGACTTGGAACTACTTAATCGCTTAGACATTGATGGCACCGCAGGGGATGAGGTTGAGTCAACACCTCATGATAATGACGACGACTTTTGGAGGGCCCATCTGCGGAGGATCCCATTGTAGATGACTACTTGAGCATGATCTTGTATGTCTTCCATTTATTTGCTACATGTTTTTAATTTTTGTATGAGCTTACTTGATTATGTTATATTACATTTTTCTATGAGCTTACTTGATTACGCTATATTAATTGATTTATTTTATTTCAGGACACCAAAATATGAGTGGCGAGGCAGCATACTCTAGTCGAGGCAGACGCTTGTTTTCCACTCGAGGAGGCAGAGGGCGCCGTGGCCACTCGAGGAGGCAGAGGGCAGCCACGGCCCCTCCAGAGGCAGAGGGCAGTGCGCCCCTCCAGAGGATCGAGGCAGCCTCGGCCACTCGGCGAGGCGGAGGGGCCGCCATGGCCCCTCGAGGAGGCAGAGGGCAGCCGCTGCCCTCGAGGGGGCAGCGGGGGTCTACCTCTAGTATATCGAGCCTCCTGTGCCCAGACCCTCGCGTCTTGATGATGTGGAGTATGAGCACCGTGAGGCGAGGGTGAGGAGGAAGAGCACCTGAGGCGGAGGTGAGGAGGATGAGCACCATGAGACACAAGAATTTTGGATGCGAGGACTGCGAACCTGCCACGACGACCAACCCGAGAGGAGGAGAAGATCATCGTTCTGTTGGCGACGAAGTAAACCTGCTTGCACTTTCACTAATTTAGCCCACTTAATTGCATACCTAAAAAACTAATATCGTGCAATGGCGAGAAGAAGGCGGGGTGACAAATGTAGACTTCAATGGCATAATTGGCGTGTTGATTCAATGGCACTTCCTTGGGTTGGTCACCTCTGAGAGAAGGCGGAGCCTGCATGGACATAGTGCCACTACAAGGTCTTTGAAGATACTGCCATTCTTGAAGGAGAGGTTCCATTTGACACTGTTTGCGTGGTGGAGGAAAGTTTTTGGGTAAGTGACCTGAATATTCAAATCTGCTTCTATGTGTTCCTATGCATGTTAGGGTTGATTAGGTCACAACTCTCGAGTCGCAATGAGTTGTACCTATTTGATTTAAAGAACTATTGTTTCTAATTTATTTAACTAGATGATGCATAACCATGAAAATGATGGTTTTTGTAAAATTGAAAGCAATTAGCTTGGCTAATTTCTAGATAAATCTATCTTGTTCTTTGGTCGTTTTTTTCAATGATCCACAACAAATTTATACTAAAACTGGCTATATCCATCTTTGGTTTCTATGGGTAACATCATCATTAGTATAAAGCAATAGTATATTGTTTTCTAGAGTCCCGACTCTGTTAGATCTGTTCATGGGGTTAGGTAATCCCTTCTATCGACTTTTAAATTGATAACAATGGACAAAAATATTCAAAATAAGAACTTAAGTTCTTTGCTACTAGTGTCTCATTGAATGAATGGTTTTTTCAGTATAATATTTCGTCGACCTTGGAACATGTAGCCTCCAATCTCACCCATCTAATCTTTATTACAGTAGTAGGTTGATATGCAAAGCACAACACAGATATATTGGAAAGAAGCATAATTATAAATTTACCAAGTATTTTGCATTATCCTTTCTTAGGTGTGGTAGAATGTATGCGGTCCTTTTAACTTGATAATGCACCATGCCTATCACTGTAAGAAAAAATCTACAATTTCATAGAGTGCATATAAATCATAGAAAAAAATGTTATCTGTCTTAAAAGTGAACATGTAAAGCAATAGATTGTTAAAGTAATATGTGAGTCTTTGCAATTGCTCTGGGACAAGCAAGCAAAACTGGGCTAAACTACTAGAAGGGTGGATACTTTGTGTGTGTGTGTGTTTCTTTTGGATGTTTAGTAGCCAAGTAATAAATGTCAACTAACTTAATCATCTTATTCTTTATCAATTCCTTTTCGCTTTCATCAACTAACTTAATCATCTTATTCTTTATCAATTCTTTATTCTTGGATTGTAGTGGTGGTTTCGATGGGCTGAGGGACAGGAAGCTAATTCTAGGAGAGTGCTGCATAATTGTGTTAAGAAGCTGATCCCACAGATGTTTTACGAAGCACGCATCCAAGCGGTGATCTGTTACCACACACAAGTCCTTGACAAAGAAATTCAGAGGGCCGACGCTTGCCAAGCGAATATCACTTTGGACGAGTACATGCAGTAACCAACCCAACAAACGATGTCCTTGATTACAATCAATTCTAGTTTATTCATATTTAACACTTGGTTAATTCAGGCAATACCTTGGTGGGCCCTTAAGTGTGAAAATGCATGGCGGCAGATTGCCCAAGACAATGGTGCAACGAACGATGGTTCTGAACTCTCTCATCTTTGCTAGGGAGCGGAGATTGTTGATGGACGGACAAACACATCGTCAAGGTAGCTCCTCCATGGCACGTTACAAGAAGAACTCGTAGGTCAACATGTTCATATTGATTGTATGTTGTAGATACATATGTATTGACCGCCGTGGTTTTTTGGGTGCGAGAAAAGAAGAAGCGAGACTGTCTCCGATATGGAGGCATATGTAGCAACTAGGAGGGTGATCGGGAGGGCACCTTGTGCGACAAATACAAGCAATGAGAACTTGGTACGATTTCGATCATTTTGTCCTGATGATTTTCGCTCCTCGATGATTTTGTCCAACAGTGCATATCTTGATCTTTGCTAAGGAGATTCATGGCCCGGACTACGACGTCATGAATTCACCACTAGACGTGAGTCTTGTGTACAAAATCGGAAAGGGAAGAAACATGGTCGTTTCTTCATGGGTGCCGTACATTAGCACACCGACAACCCTCTCGAGGTCCGATCCACGAGTCTTTGCATCAACGTATGAAGTACACCTTCAAAGTCGGCAACAACCATCACATGTTTTCCGATCTCGGTTTTACGAGCTTCAGCGCAATGCTGACAGAAATTGAGGCTAAGCGTGTTGGAGCAAATGCTCCTGCGCAGTTAGTTGGGCGTGGTAGTACAATAACAAAGTAATATGCAATATATATATATATATATATATATATATATATATATATATATTCATACTTGGCTAATGTATGGCAATGTGCAAACAAATATGCACGAGCACTCGGACCGGACTCGACTTAATGTCTCTCCGTCGGGGAACCATCGCCTCACTTATCTCGCTCCTGTTAGTAATCGCATCTTGATTATTATATTGTTAGTCTCTTATGACTGCTTGATTCGAAGACATTGAAATGACATGCAATGTAATTATTGGTCGCCATCTTGAAATTTCTTATAATGCGATTTCTTATGAAAATATAGGGAGCGGCGGGATTAGTTGCTTCTCTCGCTAATCTTTGAAGTCAAGATGCTTTGGTCCTAATGTTCACACGACGTCCATCGCCGAGAGGCCACCACAGTGCTTGCTATTTTCATGATATACTAAAAGGATACCAAGATTAGAAAACATTCACAATCGGTGATTGCTAAAAAATGGATAAAAATGGCTACATATATAACTAATTCTCTATATCTATATCATAAATTCTTTTGAAATGTATCAACATATAATAATTTGTATGTACACTCCTTTCTATGAATTTGATGATAAGTGCTTGAGACATAAATATTGATCGAGAGTTCACAATGACAAAATATTGAGAGTTGGAGTTTAACATTTTTAGCACTGTGCTTTTCATGTTCTTAATCGATTTGCCATGTTATTAGGTTGTTCATCATGATTTAAAGGAATTTTTTGCTTTGTCAATAGTTTGGTTAATTATCTTTTCATGTAATATCAATTCCTAACTTTTGTTGTAAGATGGCACTAATATTAAGTTTTGCTCTATCTGCAGAACTCCCAAAATGATGCTTTTGTCTGTGAAGATTGAAGCAGAAATTTCATGCATGCAAATGGTTGTCTTGATACTTGCTTTAGTTTTATGTACATAAGAGTATGAAATTACTATTTGAATGTCATATGTATAATGCCTTATGCTTACATTTTGAACTTGAACTTGAATGTTGTGAGCTTGGGAACTGTTATGATGTCTATACATACATATATATATATATATATATATATATATATATATATATATATATATATATATATATATATATATATATATATATATTATATTGTGGAATGGATGGATGGATGGATTATTTGATTCTTTGTGGAATGGATGGATGGATTATTTGATTGCTGTGGAATGGATTTTAAATGAATTTGTCAAAAATGGGGTTCTGCTGTTTTTGTCGTTTTCCCGAGTGTTTTGCGATTTCCCGAGTGTTTTCCGTACTCGGTAAATGGACCAAATATTTCCCGAGTGTCGACACTCGGGAAATGAACCAAATAGTTCCCGAGTGTCGACACTCGGGAAAAGACACTCGGGAAGACAAAACTTTCCCGAGTGTCAACACTCGGGAAACCGTGACACGTGGCAATTCCAAAGGATTCGCTGGAATATTTCGAGTGTCGTTTTATGCTATGCACTCGGGAAAATGGCCAGTGTCAATTTTCGATGGTTTCGCGGGTCAAACGTTGACACATTCCCGAGTGTTTCTTGAACAAGCATTCAGTGTCAACACTCGGTAAAGATTCCGATTCTGGTGCGAAGCCGTTCATTTGGATTTTTTTTCCTGAGTGTGCTAGTTTCCCGAGTGTAAACATAAGCACTCGGTAAAGTAATATTTCCCGAGTGTAACACTCGGGAAACTATTATTATCCGGACTAATCTATCCCGAGTGTTTTTTCCCGAGTGTCACACTCGGGAAATACATTTAACGAGTGTTTGGCTTCTTTTCCCTAGTGTTTTGGGCACTCGGGAACACTACTACAGAACAGACCTTTGGTCGAACTGCCAAATGGGCAATAGTCTCGGAGAAAATTGCGTCCGGGACCAAAAAGATCTTTAGTCCCGGTTGGTAACACCAACCGACTAAAATCCCCGCCTAACTCTCGGTGGCGAGGCTCTGGTGGGGCTTTTAGTCCCGGTTGGTGTTACCAACCGGGACTAAATGTCCCTTCTATTTAAACTCTGCTTGGCGTTAACACAGAGCCAGAACGCCAGATTGTCGCCGACACCTTGCCGCCATTGTCACCACCGCCGAGCTGTTCATTCACTCAACCGTATTCACCGGCGTGTTCATGTAAGCTCTGATGCTAACCCTGCCGTCCATTATGAAAAATATGAAATGTGAAATTTGAATAATTTTTATATGTTATAAAATTGCCAATTAATTCATAAATGGAACTTTCATGATTTTTGTAGGCCACAATAAATTTCCAAAAATCATGAAATTTGTTTTTCCACTAAGTTACACTGTGAACAGTCCATATAAAAATTTTAAGACTATTTGGACAAAGTTGAATTTATACCTATTTTATGCTTATTTATTTAATTATTATTCCATGAATTTTGTAGGCTAAATTAATGATCCAAAAATTCTGAAAATTGTTTTGCCATCTAATTAGGCTATGAACTATCTGTACAAAAATTTTGGGATCAATCTGAAGACTTTTATTTTTCACCTTATTTAATAATTATTTAAATAAATGAAAAATGACTTTTACATGTGTTAGTTAGGTTAAGCTTTGAGGGTGTTTGATGAGATAAGTCTTATCTTATCAGATCCAACCTCTTGGGTAAAAATAATAAATATTAATTTTGTTTTAATAAATAAGTTTAATATTTAATTATTAAGTAATTAGTTAATCTCTTAATTAGCTTAATCACTTAGTTATTGTTTGCCTTTTGGATTGATTGTTGACTTAGTAATTATGTGATATGTCATATAATGCAGACGATGACACGCCATTGGATGTACAATGTCGATCGCCGCTCAAAGAGTTCATTGATGGCGTGCATTATTTCTTAAGAGTGGCCGAGGCAAACAAGCGGGATGGTTTCATGTCTTTGTCCATGTGCCTGTGTAAGAATTTGAAGGAATATTCTAGCTCAAGGAGTCTTCACTCACACTTGTTGAAGTCGGGTTTCATGCCAAACTATATTTGTTGGACCAAGCACGGAGAAACCAGGTTATAATGGAAGAAGGTGAAGAAGAACAATTGGACCCTAACGACATTATTGCTCAATACGGTGACTTCGATGATCTTGCAATGGGCGAAGTCAAGAAGAGGCGAGGCGTAAGACACACTCGCTGAAGATGATGCTCTTGGTGATGTCATTCGTGATGCACAAAGAGATTGCGAAAGTGAAAAGGAGAAGGCTAAGTTTGACCGCATGCTAGAGGATCACAAGAAATTACTATACCGTCCGTAGAAGATGGGCAAAAAAGTTGGGTACAACATCGGAGTTGCTACAATGGAAGGCATGAATGGTGTATCCGACAAGGCATTTGGGCAATTATCAAGATCCAAAAAAGATGCTTCCGGCCTAACGAATTGCACGCCACTACGTGCGAAGCAAAACAATTAAATCGCCCTTTGGGATTAGAAATCCGGAAGATACATGCATGTCCTAATGATCGCATCTGTATCGTGGCAAGGACTACGAGAATTTGGATGAATGCCCGTATGCAAAGCGTCGCGGTATAAGATCGGCGAGATGACCTGGCGATGTTGAGGCGAAGAACGTCCCAGAAGAAAATCCTGCCAAGGTTATGTGGTATGCTCCTATAATACCACGCTGAAACGTCTGTTCATAAACAAGGACCATGCAAAGTTGTCGCGATGGCACAAAGAAGACCGTAAGGTAGACAACATGTTGAGACACCTGGCGATGGGTCCCAAAGGAGAGCAATAGATGAGAATTCCGGAGTTTGCAGATGACGCAAGAAACCTAAGGTTAAGCTTTAAATGCGGATGGTATGAATCCTTTTGGGGACCAAAGCACTAGTCATAGCACTTGGCACATTACTCTATGTATCTACAACCTTCCTCCATGGTTATGCATGAAGCGGAAGTTCATTATGATGCGGTGCTCATCCAAGGCCCGAGGCAACCCGCAACGACATCGATGTCTACCGAGGCCATTAGTTGAGGAACTCCGCTTTTATGGAGCAAACCAGTGTGCGTGTGTGGGATGAGTACAAGCAGAACACTTCGACCGCGAGCATTGTTGTTCGTAACAATCAATGATTGGCTGCTCTAAGTAATCTTCGGACAGATAAACAAGGGATACAATGCATGCACACAATATTTTGATGACATTGACGGTATATATTTGAAAAAAATGTCGAAGGTCGTGTACCTTGGCCATCGTCGTTTTCTTCCTATGAATCACCAACTAAGAAAGAAAGGCAAGCATTTTAACGGTAAGGCGAACACGAACCAAGCCTCGCATAACCGAATCGGGAGGATGTACTTGATATGGTCAAGGATGTGCAAGTAGTCTTTGGAAAGGGACAAGGCAAATAACTTTGTTCGAAAGATGCTAAGGACACGCACCCATGTGGAAGAAGAAGTCCATATTTTGGGAGCTACCCTATTGGCAAGTCCTAGAGGTCCGCAACTCGATCGGCGTGATGCACCGACAAAGAATCTTTGTGTGAACTGCTAGGATTCATGGATGTGTATGGAAAGTCTAAGGATTCACTCGAAGCACGACAGACTTGCGGCGCATGAAAGAACGAGACAACTCAAGCATCCAGAGAAGAGACGATGGGCGCCATTACTTAAGACCTGCTAGCTTCACTCTTAGCAAAGAAGAGAAGGAAAGCATGTTTGAATGCCTAAACAGCATCAAGGTCCCATCTGGATTCTCCTCCAATATAAAGCGTATAATAAATGTGCCAGAGAAGAAATTCCTACACTTAAAGTCCCATGACTGCCACGTGCTTATGACGCAATTGCTTCCGGTTGCTTTAAGAGGAATTCTACCTCCACATGTACGTCTGGCCACCGTGAAGCTATGTGCATTCCTCAATGCAATTTCTCAGAAGGCAATCAATCCAATGGAACTAGCTACTCTCTGAGAATGATGTGGTTCAATGTCTTGTCGACTTTGAGTTGGTGTTCCTCCATCCTTCTTTAATATCATGACACACCTCCTAGTTCACTGGTCAAGGAGATTAATATTCTCGGTCTGTGTTCCTACACAACATGTTCCCCTTTGAGAGGTTCATGGGAGTCTGAAGAAATATGTTCACCAACGTGCTTTCGGCGAGAAGGAAGCATCGCCAAGGGCTACGGGACGAGAGGAGGTCATTGAGTTCTGTGTTGACTTCATTCCCGACCTTGACCCGATTGGTGTTCTGAATCGCGACACGAGGGGAGACTTAGTGGAAAGGAACACTAGGAAGAAAACATATATCGATGCAGAGGGACGATTATTTCAATAAAGCGCACTACAGTTCTTCAAAACTCCTCCGTGGTGGAGCCGTATGTCGAGGTACACAAGGAGTTCCTCGATCCCGTTTCGAGGAAGAATGAAGCTTGGATTAGGCGTCATCACATGGAAACTTTCAGCGGTTGGTTGCGAAAAGAATGTCGAGGTGATGACAATATTGATGAGCAATCTGTATTTGTTGGCTAGGCAACCATCGTGGCACATCCTCACGCATAAAGGGTGCGAGATAAATGGAAATACATTTTACACGTAGCCCAAGATAAAAGGAGCACGAACCAAAAGCAAGGGTGTCCGCGTAGATGCCATGCACCCAAATGGAAAGAGGCAAACATATTATGGCGCATAGAGGAGATTTGGGAACTAGACTACGCACCTAATTTTAAAGTCCCTTTGTTCCAAAGGTGCCAATGGGTGAAGATGACCGGAGGCGGGTAACAATCGACAAGGAGTATGGAATGACAACAAAGGACCTCAACAATATTGGGTACAAAGACGAACCATTAGTCCTTCTGCGATGTGAATCGGTGTTCTATGTGAAAGACATGTCTACAAAACCCAAGAGAGGGAAAACGACGACAAATCAACCAATGAGCCAAAACGCCACATAGTTCTTTCAGGAAAAGAAACATCGTGGGAATTGAGGACAAGTCGACAAGTCAAGATTATGAAAGGGATGACCGAATCCGCCCTTCAATGTGACCAAAGACCCAAGCATCTGCTAAATGCCGAGGACACTCCATGGTTACCGGCATGATCATAACCAAGGGTCATACGTCAAGAAGAAGTTCACCACTGTGCCCGCTTGATATATAGTGATGTTTAATAAATAGTGTGTATTAGAGATTTTATGTAATAATTGTAACTTCAGATGTTTCTATCATATTTTTCTTGTTTTTTATAGTTTCAAATGAAATTCCTATTCGATAAAAGGACACATGTACCTCTGTGAAGCATGTCTTCTCCACCGGTCACTATAAAAGTCGTTTGAAATGTCAATAAGATAAAAGGAAATGCAACTATTATTTTTAAAAAAATTTATGCCTAGTATTTAATTTACTATGCATTTAACAAGAATTAGCATATAAAAAAACAAGAATTTACAAATAAACTTAATACAAAACCCAAACTGTGAAAACTGTGGCGGGAACTGAATAGTGGGGACCTTTAGTCCCGGTCCGTATTACCGCCCGGGACTAAAGGTCACACAGCCCGGGACTAAAGGTTCTCTCTGGAAAATATGTCCCCGCGCAAAACCTTTAGTCCCGGGCCGTGGCACCACCCGGGACTAAGGTCCAGCTTTTAGTCCCGTCCGTACTACCACGGGACTAAAGGTCTTTAGTCCCGTTGGTATCCGTCCGACTAAAGGTCCCTCAAGATTTAAGCAACAATGGCTTCTTCCTTCTTCCACCCCTTCCGCTCTCTCGCCGTCTCCTCGCGCCCACCGGGCGCCTTCATCTCCGGCCGCGCCCGTGCCCCATCTCCGTCGTTCTCCATCGTCACGCCCGCCACGGGCCGTCGCCTTCCTCTCCGTGTGGCGCCCACCCGCTTCGAACGCTCCGAGCCGAAGTTCGCCCAACCGCCTCATCTTCTTCGAACCGGTGCACCGCCGTCGAATCGTCATCCCCCCTCGGTAAGCACCGTGAATCCCATCCGCCACACCTTCCTTGGTCCTCCTTGTTGTTTCCCTCTCTTGATTCCTCCTCTCCGGCACCGAAGCTCCGCCGCCACGCTCGCCAAGTACCGCCGCCGTTCATCTTCGATGCCGGTGAGTCTCCGTCCATCTCGGACCAAACCGTCGCCTCCTCAGAGCCCGAGCGATGCCGCTGTTCCATTTGTGCTCTCACCAATGCCCGAGGGTCGCCGATCGCCGTCGATGAGGGTGACCCGAGAGTGCCCTCTTTTTGTGACCGGCCATCGAGCCGAGAAATCATTTTGATGAAGGATTCTTGGACGGGACTGCATCTAAATACCTCAGTTCTCTAATTCTCACTAGAAATCAGTAGGTTTTTGCAGGTTCTGAGTCCTTTTGCTTGTAACTGATCATCACATTTGATTTAGTCTAGTTGATGAACGAGCAGAGTAGCAATGCTCTGAATAGGTTTTTTTGTCTTATTGATGATGTGGAGCTACATGATTGTATACATACATGGCCCTTCCTGATTCCATGAGTTACATTGTTACAGGGTCACTTTGTTTGTTCTCGTGACCAAGGAATTACATCTTGCAGTGTTTCTGAATATTTGTCACATGTGTATGGTTTCCTTTAGATAGATGATGATACACGCTATTTTTCTTTCGTTTGTAGATACTTTCGGTTTCATCTTTCATGTCTGAGGCCAATAGTATCTGCTTGATGTAGATATATGTTTGTTTCATCTTTCATGTATAGAGGCCAATTGTATCTGCTTGATGTAGATATATGCTTGTTTCATCTTTCATGTATAGAGGCCAATTGTATCTGTTTGATGTAGATATATGATCTTGTTTGTTCTTGATTCTGTTTTGATGTATAGTAGCTTATCTCCTGGTTAATATTCATCTGTTTGGTGAAGATATATGCTGCTGTTGTTTGTTGGTTCTGTGTTTTGATGTATGGAACTCAGAAAATATATATGTAACACTCATCATTTGGGCCGATCCGGTTAAACCAATGGATGCATGGTCCAATGTAGATAGCGCAGCATGGAGCGAACCCAAACCTTGGTCTGCCCCATTGGATACGATAGGTTAGGTTCGGTTTGAGCCTAACCGAGCCATTCCCACCCCTATGTGTGGTGGTATTAAACTAAACCGAGATAATACGGTGGTATTAAAGTGAACCCCCACATGCATCAACATCTCCATGAACTCAACACGCGACACGAAAGGGCACGGCACGCACACGTCGTCGACCGCCGGGGGAGGCCCCGTGCCATGCGCATCCTTCTTCGACTACGGGCTTGCACGGCCACGGAGTCGCACCACGTGCTCACGTTGCCATCAATATGTTGTTTTTCTTTTGTCGATGCATGTCACGAACCGCACGCCACTTGATGCGAAATCATAACCCGATCACGAACCGTTCTAACGTCCTACACATATATTTGCAGAAATGGCCGACCCGAATGACAACATGGGCGATGCCATGATGGATATTATCAACAATGACGCCTTACAAGGTGCCCAATTCAAGGTGATGACAACAATCAAGAAGTAGATGACGGAGTCAAGATTTTGCCGATTATGAAGATGAGCAAGACAATCTTTGGCGAGGTCTATCTACAATCTCTTATGTATACATGAAATTCGAATAATTTCATTTGTCGTATAAATATATTTATTTAAATCTTTGTGTTTCTACATTCGTAGCCCTCTGGATCGGCGACAACAACGGGAAGAGTAGAAATGTACGAGGCCCAAGAAGCCGTTGGAGGGTCGGTTCATTCTCTCGAATTCGAGGAGGATCTGAGCAAAGTACTTGGACCACATGCACGAAATTTGTCACCATGTGGGTACCTTGTAAGGGACAGGATCCCGATCAATGCTTGTGAATGGAAGCAAAAGAAAGTTGCTCCTCATATTAGTTTTGTCTCGATCGTGACAAGGCACTAGTTTGGCAAGATGTCCTTCAACATTTCGCTCCGATCTGTAAGATGAAGCTTTGAAGGAGAGAGTTAGGAACTGGGCTATGAAGAAGATGGCCACACAATTCGGTGTTGGAAGAAGAAATTGTACAACACATTTATCGGGAAGAACTCGACGCCAGATTTCAACACTAAGGCCTACGTCAAGTTGAGGCCGTTTTGGGATGAGTTTGTGCAGTTCAAGACATCGGAAGAGGGTGAGGCACGGTGAGAAGGAACCAACAGAATGCCCGACAAAAGCAATACCACCATCACTTGGGATCGGTGGCTCAGAGTGCCATTCCTAAGTGGGAAAGAATGGAGCAGGAGATTCTTGCCAAGGGATCGAACGAGAATCAATCAAGCGCCCGAAAGCGCCAAGTATTGGTTTTTCGGTCATGGGGAAGCTCGGACCTAGAGACCGGAAAGATAGTGTATGGCGCAAAACTCCAAAGAGCAAACAAAGATTTGCTTATGCTCGAGGCTTGGTGAGAGTGGCAGTGGCAATTAACAGAGATAAGGATGAGTGACATACATACGGAGAGTCTTGAACACGGTGGGCGAACAAGAGGCTATGGGGAGGTGTCGTGGGAGCATGCCTTCCCTAAAGACAAAGCCACCTATAGAAGCCGCCAGAGAAAGAAGTACGAGGAGGCAGAGCGGATGCGCAGGATGGAGGAAATGGTTCTTGAGTCACGGGAAGTGGCTCGTGAAGCAGTAGAGCGAGAAAAAGCACTTGAAGCCAAAATGAATGAGGAAATCAAAAGGCAAGTGCAGATAGCAGTAAGTTCCATCCAAAGGCAAACTGCATCAGAGCCGGGAGTCAACATCAGCCCCCCTAATCAGTTGAAAAGCAGTTGCGCTTCCACGGAGGTGCCAAGATTCAACATGGCGCAGGTGCGCTTCCCGTGGATGACATCACCGATCCTCTCACGACATGTGAGCTGCACATTCGGCGGGAATGCCACACCATGGTGGCTATCGGTGTTGTATCTCGTGTCGACCCTACGAAGACACCAAGATGCCATGGGGCATTAATACCTCTGGATATGCTAGCGTCTCGGTGGATAGAGTTGTGAAAGGTAATAGCAATGTGCCTCTTGACATTGAAGGAGGTGATGGGGAGAAGACTTTAGGAGAAGCGGAGAAGACATTCATATGTTGGCGCAAGCGCTATATCATTATTCCTGGGGCGTCACCTCCTCCTCCTCAACAACCTAACCCTAGGTGCGGATGAAAGTGAACGAAACATTTTTCACTAATTATGTATTGGCTTAAATAACGGTTTACTCATACCACGTTGTTTTCACAGCAGAACCTCCCCAACCTAAGTCCAATTATCCATTCACCACCGTCACAAAGTGATGCGGCGATGACAATGAAGTGGAAGACACGGCATCCCCATCGCCGCTCCATCGCCGCCACCGGCCGCTCCATCGCCTCCACGGCGGGCTCCAACGCCGCCACCGCCGCTCCATCGCCTCCACGGCGGGCTCCAACGCCGACACCGGCCGCCCTCCGCCAAAGAAGAGGCGCCCCTAAGCAACGTCGGCCCCCACCGCCAAGAAGAAAGCCTTAGGGAGAACACCGGCTATTTCTAAGACGCATTTAAACTTTCCTATGAGAAGATCGCCGAGAAATAGATGCTTGATAAAAACAGATGTGGGCAGTTTCTTCGCGAAAGTCAAGGCTAAAAGTGAAGCGGCGAAACCACGAGAAGCCGTTCTTCAGACGTCCGAAGTTCTAAGGCAAAGGGTGGGCGCCACGAGAAAAAGTTACGCCATGCTCGTAAGGATTCGCCACTATCGGACTATGACCGCACTCTCACGAAGTCAATTGAGGAGGCGAAGAAGAAAGAGAAGAGAGCACGGAAGGGTGTTGCACACTCGGGAACAATCACAACAATCGGTGCCCCGCTAGTTATTGGGAATGAATATGGTTCAAACACGAACGTGCTAGAACAGATATCCGAAATGTGCATTTGGATCAACTTGATGAATTTTTCATGAAATCGGTCTAAGCATTTCCCAAATGCTCGTGAGCACACATCAAAAGTGCTCGGAAGTTGATCGATGGAAGAAGGAATATGTATATGGCAAGAGTCTATACAACCACGAGAAGCTCAAGGAACTTCAGACGCAAATGTACTTGTTAAACAAGTGGTACATGGCGGCGTGTCGCATGAAGCGGATGACTATATTTGCGTCAAAATTAGAAACCATCATTACTTCCGTGGCGATGACATTATAATGGTTCGGTTTAATGAGTTACACCAGCTATGCCACATGAACGCTCTAGACAAATCTCTCATCACCGCTTTTTCTGCAGACGTGATTCTTTCTTTTAATAATCTCACTCTAGCATATGTATATGTATAAGTAATTATCCTCACACTAGCTAGCATGTCTATACATATGCAGAGACATGATGAGAGACCTCACATGTAGAAACGACAAGAACATTGGTTTCGTTGATCCATATATCGTATTCAAGGACCCAAACACTCCCTACGATCAATGGAGACCTCAAACGGAGAGGAATTTCCGGAGGTTCTTGATCAACCAAAAGAGCAAAAGATTTATACTCTTCCCCTACAACTTTGGGTGAGTGTTGTTATCGTGTGCACATTTTACTTTACTTACTCAATCCAACATAAAGATATATATGTTGACTCTATAAACAAATGCGACTTTCCATCGATAACGATTGTCTTCGATCTCTCAGACGGTCATTTGCTAATCTATGACTCGTTGAGAAAACCGCAGAAGATTACCAAGATATGATAGACATTATCCAGGGTAACTTCGATCTTTAAATATTTATTCTGCTCTTTAACTCGCAATAGTTAATTAACGATCCAATTATTAGGCGGGGTTTGGGCTTGGTTCGTTCGGCTACACCGTCCGGATCCGAAAGCGCCACTTCTGATCCACACCGACCGGATGTAAGTTGTACTAGCTCCCGCATCTTTACCTTATCATGCTTCACTCACGCTACGGGATGACGAGAGTAATCTTTTTATATCGTCAGATGGGTTCTACTACGGCCACCGAGCAACAATTTGTGTGGATACTACGCTTGCGAGTTCCTCACGGTGTATGCAAAAGAACCCATCTACAGATGCGTAAAGCACGTAATAAGTATATATAATAAATCCATTTTATTTATTTGTTGCTATTAAATAAATCTTATGTATATTAATACTTCTTTCGCTTAATGCAAATTGAAGGAGATATGGTTGAAGGAACAGTGTTGGATATGGACCGCCTCAAAGGAATTCAAGAGACAATCGCAGGATTTCTTAATGAGCATGTCCTCAAGCCCTAACCGAGTTCTACTTTAACCCAGATGAACAATTGAAGCCAAACCAGATTTAACATTTGTATGACATTTAAGTGGAGGACAACATTTGTGTTGTAAATACCAAGGATGCATGAATAATGTTGTAAATTTTATGTGCATATATATATATATATATATTATACATATATATATAGCTCCATAATATATATAGTTTCATACTTTATTTGTGTGTAATAATGTTCCAAACTAAATTATATGTGGGCGTATACATATATTAGCAAATAAGAATACGCATTTGAAAACCTAATGTAATTGTAAAACCAAAATCAATAATGAATTGAAATGGAAACAAAAAGAAAAAAAAACACCTTTAGTCCCTGTTGGTAATACCAACCGGATTAAAAGGGCCACCAAGTGGCTCACCAATGACCTTTTAGTCCTTTGTTATTACCAACCGACTAAAGGTCGGCCTTTAGTCCCGGTTGGTATTACTAACCGGACTAAAATCGGCCTTTAGTCCCGGGCACAGGACCCGGACTAAAGGTGAGACATTTAGTCCCGATTTCCTAGTCCCGCCTATAACCGGACTAGAGGCCCTTTAGACCCGGGACCAAAGGTCTGTTCTGTAGTAGTAGAACTATCCTTTTTCTGGTAGTGAAGTCACCGCAAGTCATTAACTAAATAGAGATTTCAAGCAGTGATTCATAATTTGGAGATATACTACATATTATATATATTTGCTTTTTATGTATATAAGATCGATACTCCCCCTATTTCCTAAATAGATTCCTTAGCTTCTTTTCGAACGAAAATATATGTCGTTTAATTTAGAATGAGTGAATCCAAAGTTCACAAAAACTCTTTAGATTGGTCACATCAAAATTATATTAGTAGATTTATCATAGCAAGTACTTCCATAATATTATTTTTATAGTTTTTACTAATATAATCATAAAAAGGTTAAAAAATAATGGTTAAACTTAAACATGCTATTAATGGAGACTGCCGATGTTTGAGGTAACATCTAGCATCTAGGATCACATGGAGTAAATCTCTTAACATAAATGAATGACATATGTGGAGGGAGATATGCCGGGTACATGAGATCACTTGAACATCTGCTGTTAATTCACTGAAACATCCTGATGGATACTAAATCAATAATTCGGACAACAAACTAGCAGCTAGGGCACACTTTAATGCTTTAATTCCAACGTGATGCACACTGTTACCACTAATCTACAGTATAGCATGTACTAGCTAGTACAGAGATGACAAAATAATTAAGCTTATATTTTTTCGTGCTGATTATATATTATCGTGATGCACGTTATGGAGCTGCTACTAGTTCATTTTTTGCCGACGTGGAGCCACTAACTCACATAGTTGAAGTTGTTAGGCTGGCCTAAATTACCTACCAAGACACACTGAGACTCGTTTTAGGTATGTCCCTGCATGCATATGTACACATCTCCGAGAAACTGGCACCTAAAAGATTAATTAAAGATCTCTGCGTTACCTCACAAGACAACCAGATAGTGTTGATATACATGAGCCTGATCATAATGTAGCACGTCAGCAACCTCTGAAAACTCCAGTGTCTCCAACTCCTCTCCAGCATATCACATTGTCACTACCTGGCCCGCAGATAGACGATGCTAGCTAGTGCCGTATCCTGAATTCAGGGTAAGAACATTTAGGACAAGACTATATTTTGACAACGTGTTGCCACACTGAGAAATTAATGGGATTCCAGCTCTCAGGTAGTACTACTATTTCAGTTTTATTAAACATTCTTTTGTGCTTTGTTTTGTTTCTTTTTCTTCACTGCATGGCTAACCATGTATATTCTGAAGAAAAGACATGGTTAACCACTTGTCTTCAGCTTTCCATGTAGCTAGCTATGCATGCACTTTTGTCAATGGCATGTTGATAGTCCATCCAGTAACGACTCGGTAACAAGTCTAAGTTCTTTGCATACAGATCATTCGGTTGCTTACAGACTGGTCAAGTGCTTGCAAAGTTGCAAGTGGCCAGCTGAAAGGGAGGTCAAGTTTCTGAACCTTTTCAGAAAGTATGGAGGCATTTTAGGCTGAGGTTTTTGAGCAAAGTTGATTGGCAGCAGCATGCAGCTGGCCTTTCTCCATGGCAAACTGATCTATCATCCATTTCCACTATATTGCGCGATTCAACCTTCGTTTGAATATGAACTCTGACAGAGTAGACCGAAAATCCGCACGAGCGTATAGACTAATTAGCATTTTTTTAACGAAATGTATGACACTCACTGACAAACGGGCCCTGGGTTCAATTTCACCCGTATTAACCGTAGACATCTATTGGTCGATGTTGTCAAATATTATAGCAAAATTTGTTCGTACGCACAGAAGTGGCCATGACGTGTACTGATCATATATAAACACGACAGTGCATAGAAAAGGGCGGCCTTTTGATGTGGTTATATGCCAAATCTCAGGTTAATTAATATTGCCTGGTGCTGACGCAGCGCAGATCAAAGAATTACTGGAAAAGGTATGGCCACAATTGAAGCAGTACTGCAGCTAGCACAGCATATAATTGTTTGATCAGTCTAGAATCTCAAATCTAAACAAAAAGGAGACCTGAATATACCTTGTCCATCCAATTTATTTAGGTCCAAAAGTAAAGAAGGAAATGTATTGCACTGCCGTGGCTAGACCGCAAGAGTCTAGAAAAAGGTAATCACTCGGTCACAAAAGAGCAACATTTTAGGCATCGACACGGTCTCCAAAACGCAACTTTGATCTCTAATTTCTATTGTAATATAATAATAAAACCTAATAAAAATATAATGTTATGAAAGTAATTTTCGAGCAAAATATAAGCATATCATTTTTACATGTCCGATTCATCGAAATGTCGATAGCTAAAGTTTACAAGTTTGACTATGTACATCCTAAAACATCACTCTTATGTGACTGTAGGGAGTATTCTGGTCATCACTAACCCAACATCGTTTTGTCTACTTTGGTCGCGTCGCACGATCGGTCGGTCGATCGGCTGCGCTGTATGTCACTTAATTGTGACTACAATGGCCACTGAGGCATCAAGGGAAGTAGGATTTGGCATCTGGGAAAAGGAAACCGAGAGGTGTATAAGTCAGAGTGTGCATGATGCGGTTGGAACATTATGAACCAATCCTGGTATAGTTTTGCTCCGATTGTAGCACAACCTAGCCGTGTGTCACATTGTTTCTAAGTCTAATGACAAGAGTTCGATTTCTAGCAAAACCAAATGTTATATGGGTTGTCTATGTTGGAATTAATATGGGCTAGATCCAAATATTATATTCTAATTAATTCATGGTAAATCTCAGAGACCCATACGCATGTGCTAAATCTGTTTAGTCCCACGTGGAGATATTAAGGGGGAGTTACACCAGTTTATAAGGTGGAACGTGGTAGCCCCTCTTGTGAAATTGGAGAAAGCCAACACACGCGCGTGCTCGCTCGCCGTGCCGTGCGTGTGCGTGTGTACGCAGGCGTGTCAGGTGCGGGCGCAATTTTCTTTATCTATTCGAAAATCGAAACGCACTGACATTGATGGCGACCATTGGTCTCTTTTCCACTTCCACAACACACAACAGAACTCCACTATTTTGGCCGCACCGTGAGCGAGGACGAATAAGGTTTTTGAGGAGTGTTCGTCATGACGAACGACGTCCTCATCAAGAACTCTGATAACTTTTTTGTTTTATCTACCATAACTAGAGTATTTTCATGTTTTATCTACCATATTTCTAGATTAAAGTAATTCGAAAAATATTTATATACTCAACAGTCTATACGTGGATTTTCACTATGATATTCGAGGATTTGAACACGTGACCTGTGGGGTTTTACGCGTTAACATGACTGCACTAGGCAACTGTTCCCGCAATCAATTCACTCACATGCTTGGTTTGAGCGACGAGTTGATCCTAGGATCAGTCTATTGTAGCATCTTCTTAATCTTCTTGCCTGGTCTTATGAATGTAATGAGTTGTGCTATCAAAGTACCATTCCTTATTGAGAAATTTTACGGTACATTCTACTAGTAGTATATAGTGGTAGTATAAATCAAATATGATCATTGTTTTGTTAATGATATAATAGATTTTTTTGTATTTATAATTTTTTTCGTGAAGGTATTATGTATTTTTTCTAATTAGGGTTGAAAATATTACTTTTATGTTACGTGTACAATTCTACCATATCGGAATCCTACTACTCATGCTACCAAGGGTAGTGAATCTTTGCTGGTTCTAAAGTTTTTTTTTACTGCTATAGCTCTAGAAAAGATGATTTCTACATTGGAAAGCCAATGCTAAAGGGAGCCATATGTGCCATACTAGTTGGCCTAGTCATCAGTTGGTTTTTTAAATTGCAAGCTAACTCGAAAGAATGAATGACTCACTGCCGCATATCTACAACTTACAGGTCGTGCTATAATTACAAATTCACAACTCAAAAAAGAAAAACTAAAGTGCAACTCAAATCTGTAACGTAACTACCGACTAAGGCTACTCACTGCCGCATCTGGGATTTTTCAATGTCCACTGACCACTCGTGTTATAACCAACGGCGTGTGTTAAGGTCAGCAAGTCGATGGACTGCGACTTGCACAACTTGGCATAGCTCAGCGCCGTCACCGCGGAGTTCGGATCTCTCACGTACGTAAGCGACTGTATGCAGAGGACGGATCCATAGCTCGGTTGGCTAGGAGTGTGGTGAACGTCAGAACAGGGTTATCCTCTGGGACGCACTCGTACGTCTCCGTTGAATAATTAGAATAAAGTACACATGTGCGCGTTCAGTAAAAAAACGTATGCTCATGCTTCGTAAGGTCTTGATACCTTCGCAAAATTCCTAGCGTGCGTAAGGGGATGCTCACGTGTGTGTGCGTGTGGTGGTGGTATGAGTGGGGTGAGTTGAGTGTGCACGTGTAATTTGTACCCTCTCAAAAGAGAAATTTTACGGTACATTCTACCGGTAGTATATAGTAGTAGTATAAATCAAATCTGACAATTAATTTATTAAGGACATAATAGATTTTTTTTTCTTTGAATTTATAATTTTTTCGTGAAGGTATTAAGGATTTTTTTCAACTAGGATTGGAAATATTACTTTTATGTCATATGATCCCCACATGAGCAATTACAATTATATATTCCTTAAAATTCTACTACTCATACTACCAGGTGTGGTACAACTAAAATCATAACTAATCTGAACCATTGAATCGAAAAGAATAGACGGTCCGTACTAAATTGAGTATACCATGAAAAAGCTCCTAAAAAAGCAACTGTATGCAGTAGTAAATTTACCAACGACCAACCCAGCATGTTCGGGCGCATGTATAGTTGTACACACTATTGGCACGCAAGAATTTTATAGGGATTTTCAAAAAATGCAACGTAACTCCTGCGAACTGCCTGCATTCCAAACGTAGATTCAGTAATGTAAAACTTGACCACCCTGTTTCTGTAGGCTACGGTGTGTCCAAAGAGAGAAATTCCGTGCAGGGCCGATCAGAATTGGCCCCGGTTGCCTGGACCAACCGGTCGGAACTGGCAATGCATGCTACTGGTGGTTGCATACAGTGCATGGTCATGGTGGTCCAAGCCGTTGGATGAAAGATTCTGCACCTAAACTAGGTAGATTGGTCCGGCAATCTCGATGCAGCTCTGCTCCAAAGATCCCGTACTTGAATTGGCAGCGACAGATGATAGATTGATCTAGGGACCAAACCAAAGTATGGGGGTGGCCCGTGAGAGGATTACAGACAGCACAGGTCGCTTGTTAGTGCAAAACGCTCTTGAATTGGCAGTGTCCTGTGTCCAGTCCAAAGAGAACTCTTTCAGATCAAGGCATTGCGTATGACATGTTTGGAATGTATAAATTTCACGGCAATTTTCCGACATAGATGGAACAAATTTCTCGTGTTCCAAACGAGGCCTTATTATTATTGGCTATTGAGCATGGCCGCAGCGAAATCCAAAGGCATGTGCAGCGCATCCTCGCTTCGTTTGGACTTGGCACGCTTTGTTGCGAAATTATCTTGCTTTTCTTTGGAGTCCCTCCCTCCTTGTATCGCAAACCGACACGTGGGTCTTATACGCGAAATGTTCTATCGCATTTAATGATATTTGGCTTGTTGAGGCGTTTTGGCTGAATATCGATACGTAGTTTATTCAAATGCAAAGATTAAATATATTCATGTGATAGTTCTGACGAAACATACATATAGTTCGTTAAAAATGAAACTTAAATATAAAGCTTTATGACAGTCTTGACAAAATATCTGTACTACTATTGCGCAATTTACTCATACACAAGTAACATTAATGTTCTTTGACAACATATACGTACTATAGTTTGACAACTAGTGGAATTTTATGCTAGATATTACAACATATTGTACTTGTTATATATCTCTAATATCTTTTGAAAAATATAGTTGTATTTGTTATATATCTCTAATATTTTTTAAAAAATATAGTTGTATTTGTTATACAATTGTAATCACGCAATATCTATATAAAATTAATATATGATATAGATATCTTTTCTTCCCAATAGTGAGAGAATTTCTAAGTTTTTTTCATGATTTTCTACACCTCTAAAACAAATGAGGTGCCTTGAATATTACCTGGTTGTTTGTAGATACATATACATACATACATATACACACACGCACACATAGAGTGGTGTTCAAATGGGTGGCACGACACGGGCCGGCATAGGCCCCATTGAGCATAGCACACCTAGCCCACCTAGGTAATTGGGTCGCACTGCAGTAATAGGCAGTACACAGTTAGTCTGCTTGATGATGTCGGCCCATTTAGCCTATATGACATGAAAATTTTAAAAAATGTGAAAAAATCCTTGAAAATATATCTAACTAAAAAACAAATTTTTATATACTTATAAAATGAACTATATAAATTTTAAAAACTACAAAGAAAAACCATATAAATATTTAAAAATAAAAATAAAATCATATAAAAATTAAAAATGAAAATAAATCATATATATACACAAATATTTAAAAAAATAAACGGCCCTATCAGGCCGTGCTAGACTGGACCAACACTATTCGTGTTACGAAGTGCTGGCCGATGGGTCGGAGTGGAGACCAAGCACAGTATGGCTCACCGGGTTGGCCCAACTACAATGTAGATCGAGCTAGCAGTCTCGTGCTTTAGACCGGCCATCGTCAGACCATCTATAGATATATAAACAGATGCAAGGCGGTAGTTTTGTTCTTTTTGATCGGATGGAATATTATGACATGCTCTTACCGACAACGTAGTACACACCTCGCTCGTTCGTGGCAAATGAGGCGGTTAACAAAGAATAAAAGAGCGACCTTTTTCTGAGGCACGCCGTTGTACCTCTGACGTGGATCAAGCTAGCTCAGATCCCCGACACATCGAACAAGAGCAGGAGCAGATCAGCACGTACACACACTGACACCCCCGGCCGGCAAGATCGATCAATTCTCTGAAAAAGATAATTCGCGATCACATGACCCCCTGTGGATGAAAACGGAACAGGTTATAACAGAAGGAAGCGCACCTGTTTCAACCCTGTCTGAAGAGCAAAGTGATGTTCAGCTATCTGTAAACTTTGTTACGAATTTTTAAATCACGAAAGAGAGAGTGTAACTATGTTCTCATGAAAAGACGATTCAAGCCCTTTAAATAAGGACATCACAAAACACATTGAGAAGTGGGTTTAGCTCACTTGGTGGCTTTGGCTGGGGCCTAGCCACCCACCCAGGTTCGAGTGGTGGTCTCGCCTGGGTGCCTCACGGGTGCGTGTGTGCGTGTGTGTGGATGGGTATGGGGAGAGGGTGTGTGTGGGTATTGGGTTTATTTGAGGGTGAGTGGGGCTTAATTAAGGCAAAAATAAGGGAGCTATAGCTCTCAAAAATCACACGGTTGAAATACCAGGCTCTGTGGTGCCTCGCGAGTAATTCAGACACACGTTATAAAAGTTATTTTTAATCTTGTCTCTAGATGATATAGAGGAGTATATAGACAACAGTCGTCTCAACTACTGTATATATTGTATACGAAGTCCGAGAAATAAGTGAGAGACGACACACGTTATAAAAGTTATTTTTAGTCTTGTCTCTAGATGATATAGAGGAGTATATAGACAACAGTTGTCTCTACTACTACATATTATATAAGAAGTTCAAGTAATAAGTGACAACGTCCATTGGTTGCTCATCGATCTCCTTGTCAGACAAAAAATTCTAAATGTCCTAAATTCAGGTCATGCATGCGTGTTGCATCGATCAGACAACACAACTTTCTGCTCCGATGTGTCTGAATTACAGAACTGCACCAATTACCCAGGCACACAGCTGCATAGCACTACATGATTAGTTACTGTTGGAGAGCATGCATGAGTATGGCTGACCATTCATTCTTCTGCATATGGTGTTATGTGCACATGTAGAGCTGCATGAGGTACGCATGTGTCGCTGGCTCGCTACTGCTACTACATGGCAGGGCTTTCACTATTTTCTCACATCAATCTCATTCGAAATTTAAAGCAAAAATCAAGATTGCAATCGGTACCATGCGTGAATGGAGCACTTTGCATGACGGAAAGGAAACTACTGAAGTGATTTTGTTATAGGCCGATGGAGTCGTGATGTAACGCATCAATATTCTACAGCTGTCCCTTTCGAAGTTGATCTCAACCCTTGTTTCATCTGAGAAGTACACATATTGCAAAATTTTAAGCTCAGATGCATATGTGTTATTATTTGCAATTCCCTCTAAACAAAGCCATAAATTCCCAAGAAAAAGCTCAGAATTGAGGTCAATCCAAACACTCAACAAAATAAAAAGAACAATAGGTCTGCTTGGACAGTCAGCAATTCATTTCCGGCAAAAATTTGAAAAAAAAACTCTACTTAAGCCGGTTTGGGACTCAGAAATTTCATAAGAAACGGTTTAATTCCGATAGGAACCATGAAAATGCACGGTGTTTCAAACGGCGTTTCACTTTTGCCATTTCTTCGAGGTCGTCTTCTCCCTCTCCCGGCATCAGGAATCCCCTGCCGCGGCCGTCACCCGTGGTAACCCCACGATCGCCCACTAACCTTAACGCAGCCCACCGCGGTAGTCATAATGGTGAACCCCTTCACTTCACCTCCCGGTGCTCCGCTCCCACCGTTCACTCTATAAATAAGCCCGTCTCCCCTCCTTCCCTCCTTCAGCTTCAAACCACACGACCCAAGCCCCACCACCACCACCTTGCTGCTGCCACCCGCCTCGGAATCCGCGCGCGGGGAGTCGTGCTGCATAGTACTGTGCGCTCGCGAGCCGTGCGCGCGCGGGGCAATGGGGAGGGGGCTGGGGTCGAAGAGGAGGGTGGAGGACAAGGAGGCGGAGGACGAGGAGGAGTACGAGGTGGACGTGGTGCCGGACCAGCTCGAGTCGTCACGGGGCAGCCGCCTCGCGCTCTTCGGCTCCGACCTCCGTCTCGGCCGCCTCCGCCGGCGCCGCCTCACCGCCGGAGACGGCGAGGACGCCTTCTTCCACGACCTCGTCATCCACCCCGACAACAGGTACGTCCACTCGCTTCCCTCCCTCTCCCCATTTCTCGATCGCGCTCGCTGGCCTCTGAAATTTCGTAGGTTCTCGATGCTTCCGCGCGCACGCTGGCTGCTTGTTCAGTTGTTCTAGAAGCCGCATATGACGGCACGGAACGCTTCTGTTCGGTTCTAATCGGATGGCTTGCTGTTGCTATAATTAAACAAGCAGCACCAGAAAAAATCTCTTTTTTTTGTGGATTTTCCGTATATTTTTGTTGGCTTTTGCCAATTATTACGAGGGAGCTCTGCCGGCGGGGATTTCCCCGAATTTTCTATCTTAGTTTCGATCCAATCGTTTCTGAAGCTCTTATGCTACCATGCCGAACAGAGTGTGAATTACAGTACGGAGGCACACACACACCCAAAAAAAAAAACTTGCTTGGGCAGCCACATGTAGCTTAGCTTCTCGCTTGGTTCACGGGATTGGCTTTGATGGCCATAGAAACATCAGCTTGCGTTCACTTTACTACCTGCTGTTGATTTGTTGCACGGACTTTCTCCCCTTTTTTCCTCTTCTTTTTTCGTAATCCGTGTTCTCACAGAGTCGATCGCTACATGGAGCCAAATAAGTCAGCCGCTCCTTATGTTTGTCAG
Source organism: Phyllostachys edulis (assembly GCA_036346405.1). Taxonomy (NCBI): domain Eukaryota; kingdom Viridiplantae; phylum Streptophyta; class Magnoliopsida; order Poales; family Poaceae; genus Phyllostachys; species Phyllostachys edulis. Next base: position 58,626,223 of record CM070555.1, read on the forward strand.
ATTAGGCGAGGCATGTTTTGTTAGAGTCCACATATTAGCAACGATGACATAGATTGGTTAATTTGGCAACGAGAACTGAACCGTTTGTAAGTCTGCCGCAGACGCATTGTTTTGATAGCAGAACGAGTAGAATTAGATGGAATGGAATGGAATATGTGCAGCGCAATAGATACAGAAGATGTTACCTATTGATGAAGAACATGTTTCAAGGTGATAATCAAACTGAATTGATTTTTGATAAGGATAGGGAAAAACGAAAAATTTTCCTTCATTCTCTCAGGAAGCTCAAAAGAATTGAGAAAGCAGTACCTTTTGCTTTCTTTCTACTGTATGCATGACATGAATATTCAAATATTTCAGAAATTGTTTTACTCTCATCTTTTCTTTTCTTTTTCTCTGGGTTCTTTTTGTCTTCAGGCAGCATCAAAACATTGTAATACCTTCCAACTTGAGATATTTTTCTCATGGTGTAAAATAGCTGAATACTGAGGTTCATAGATTTTTTTAAGGCAAGGAACATTAACATAGGGATCGGATGCACATACTATATGTAGTTGTTACCACGCAAATCAACCAATACAATATATAATGGGCAAGGTGTGCTTATCACAATATGACAACTAAGCCATAGCTTATATGAGTAACCTTCCTCTTCAAAGCCAACCAGGTCTACGGCTACTTCATAGGTTTTCCATATAGTTGTGCACTCCAAATTTGAGTCCGTTACTTCATTGATTTGGATAGATGGTTCGAATGACCTTAAGTATTGATCAGGATGGCCGAAGCATTTTTTGGACTATTATGGGCAAGCCGCTAATTCTGGGGCGAAGTAGCTGGAATCATTATCTTAAGGAATATTTAAGTCGATACGTAGGCTGACAATCTATACGGTCATGTAGGGATCTCTTGACAGCTATTGTATTTGCTTGATGTCGGCAGTGTTAGTTTTGATTAGCAGTGATTGCGCGTAATCAAAACTGAGTTAGTGACAGTATGCATAATTTGCACTTTTAGAGCCAGTTTGGCAGATTATGAAGCCAATGTTTTGTGGAATTGGTGTGTTTGATGGTTTTGAAACTTTTTTTTTAATAGAAACAGTAGGAAAGGATCCTATTGATGGTTTTGAAACTTTTTTTGAATAGAAACAGTAGGAAAGGATCCTACTGTATATATTTATATATATAATAAAAAGAGATGATACAAAAGTGTTATTTACAATTGAGAACCAGAAATATTAATTCAAGCTATTGTACCAATTGGCAATGTGAGGTTTATATTTGGTCTTTGCCTTATGGATAACCATGGCAAACTCATGTTGAAAAGTATTCCTCCAGCCTTGAAATGTTGGAACAACATTCTGGAACACTTTATTATTGCGCATTAGCCAGATGCCCCAGGTGTTAGAAATTTTCCTTACTCTTGCATGGTCCTTGCCCTGTCCTTCGACGTGACGTAGTCAAGCAGCCCTCTAGTCTTCTGGCGTCTTCACGTAATGCTATTTCCTTTGGTCTTCCTTTCTCCACATGAGGCTCCTCCTCCTGGACAAAACAGCAGCGTCTCTGCTCGCGTGATGAAGCCTGGATAAACTAGCGCCTCTCTCCTCTGCTTTTCTGCTGGAAAGACAAAGCGAAGCAATCCAGATAACACAATTGATTTCCTTTCGGGAGCCGCTACTCAGCTTTTTGGTTTTCTTTATTTCTTCAAAAACTCCACAACTCTTGACCCTTACAATGCATGACTGTTGGTCTTTATAAAGGCTCAATATACTACTACTACTCAGACTCAACATCTACTCGGACTCAATATCCGACTCAATATCTACTTGGACTCTTCCAAGACAGAAATCAGAAACGGACTCAACTTCTAAAAACAAGATTAATTCTAACACCAGGATGTTAAGACAATAATCTCCATGTAGAAGGGGTTCTGAATCTTGTCTTTCAGATAAAAAAATGATTCATGAACCTATAATAGGGTTGTATGTTCTGGGCAAACGTAATTCCAGCAGTCTTGAACAAATGGGCAGGTCCAGAACAAATGATGCAACGTTTCCTCGGTACCGATCACATAGCGCATGTTAGAGATATATTAGAGATAGAGATAGGAATCCTTTGTATTCCTTATCTCAGATATATATGCACCTCAGATACCCTATATATATTGCATATTGGGTTTTTGAATACATACACACAATATTCATAACATGGTATCAGAGCAAAGGTTAGGGTTAAGATTTGCTACCGCCGCCCCTGCCGCCGCCCCCGGGAGGATCAATCTCTACTCCCGGGGGTGGCCTTCTAGTTGTAGTCGTCAAGCAGCAGCATCGGCCGCCGTCGCCAAATCCGGATCCATCCGCACGAGCTCCGTCCGCGCGCACCGCCCTGGGCCTCCCCTGCACGTGCCTCCTCTGCGATGAGCCTCCCCAATGCTCCTCTGCCCGCGAAGGTTGCAGTCGTCGCCTCCAGATCCGGCGAGAGAGCACGCGGAACGCGCACCCTCCGCCACCGGCCTCGATCCACGCTGGATCCGCTCGATTCGCTCCGGATCGAGCACGTGCCCCGGCGTCAGCGTCGCGCAGACGGCGTGGCCGATCTCGTGGTAGGCGACGAGCATCTTGCTCTTGCCGTCGGTCATGCTGGCGCCCTCGAGGCCGGTGACGATGCGGTCGATGGAATGCCGGCGACGATGCGGTCGATGGGTGTGCTGGTCATGGATCTGGGCCGCTGCATGCCGCTTGGCTACTACTTGCGCTGACGGCTCAAGGGTTCAGGTTATTATTGAACTGCTTAGGCAGATAGAAGTTCGTGAGCTTGCTCCTGCTCGTGATGCCACGCGTCTTCTTCTTTGCCTTGGGCTTTGGTGGCTGGTCATGGATCTCGGTTGATGCCTACTGGCTACTGCTGCCAGTATTACTTGCTACTAGTATTTAGTTCTAGTAAGTGCTGCTGCTGCTCAGCTATGTGCGAATTGCTGCTGCTGCTAGCTTTTTTTTTTTGCGCTTTTTATTTTCTTTCTTTGTGTCAATTTTTTTTTCCACTGTGTCTACTTAACTCCGTACCACTATATCTTTGAGTTCGTCTAAGCCATACGAGTCCACAAATTTGTTGTCACCATGTAAGATTGAATTTCTTTGCATGGCAAGCAATGCTGTTTTTTCTTTCGAGCAGCGCAGATCCGTCGCTCTAAGCTTTTAAGGCCATCACGCTTGCTGTGCACTACGTCTTCGTTGTACTTTTGTGCATTGCGCCACGCTTCTTCCAAGATCACGCCTCCGCTATGCTTTATGTGCTTTATGCCACGCTTCTTTTGCACTGTGCAACTATTGCGCTTCTTGTGCACTGCGCCGCCGTCGTCTTGGGCTTCGATCTGCGCTGTCATGCTTACACCTATTCCTATTCGACTTGATTTGACAGCCCTCTGTATTCATGTCGGTTTCATCATCTTTTTTGTCGTGTTACCGCGGTCGACTTTCTCAGTCCCTGCACTTTGTGCTTTATGGGCTGTTGACCGACCCCGGATGGAGGAGATCTTTTGATACTCGACATATTTTCCAAGAGCCGCATGCTACAACGACATTATCAAGACTCGGACTTCGGATTTTGGATTTTTCATATTTTAGTGTCAACCATCTTCAAATGCAATGCTATTGCATACGCTTTGCATTTGAGGAGGGGTGTTAGAGATATATTAGAGATAGAGATAGGAATCCTTTGTATTCCTTATCTGTATATGGCATGCACCCCTTGTATACCCTATATATATTGCCTATTGGGTCTTTGAATACATACACACAATATTCATAACAGCGCACACGTATAATCCTCAAGGTGAAAGTTTTTTTTTCTGCGTAACAGATTCCTTGTTTTGAAACTTTTAATTCAGCAGGCTACTTAAACTAGATCAGTTGTTATAAACTGTGTACTCTACAGGAGGATTAATCAGTATGGCACCACAGGTCAAATGGCTTTAATGCCAGTTTGTTAACATGAAGATGTAAAACTGTAAATTTTTCTGTTGAGCTAGCTTTTAGGCTCGGGATTTAAATAATCGCATGACAAAAAAGTGAAATCTTCTGAGCACGCCTTTGGTTCTTTGTATCATCCTTTCTTTCTGATTGTGACAGATCTTCTTGGAGATGAGGTGGCTCTGCAACATTCCTAGCATCTTCTTAATTTATTTCATTTCAAGTGGCTCTGCTCCAATTAGTTTATTGTCAATACCATTAGATCGGTGCACAAGAGGAACCCACTCACGGCCACATCATCCCAGACATGTGCACGTGCATGATGGGTTGTGTGTATGAACTCACCTGGGACAATTGATAAACTCTGCTGTGTGCCGCAATGCTTAAACAGAGGGTCCATTTGGCCGAACTACCTCTTTGGACCTAATTAGCAAAGGCCGTGTGGTTCTAGCTACTTTCTCAATCAATTTGAACCTCCCTAGGCAACAAAATTGTATGGTTGGTGATCAACAACTTTGGTCAATTAAGGTTGAATATTTTGCGAGCTTGTAGCCCTGGAGAATGTTGTTTCTTATGTCTTTTTAACCAAATTATATAATGAATATTCTGCACTGTTTCAATGTAAACTATGTTAACTGGGGTGCTAATTTACTGAACTGTGTTTTTTTTTGGATGGTGTCGCTGCAGGTGGTATCGGTTATGGACCAGGTTCATACTGGTCTGGGCAGTGTATAGTTCCTTCTTTACGCCCTTGGAATTTGGCTTCTTCAGAGGGCTACCTAGGAAACTGTTCTTCTTGGACATAGCTGGCCAGATTGCCTTCCTTATTGATATTGTTGTGAGGTTTTTCGTGGCCTACCGTGACCCTGACACGTACCGAATCGTACACAACCCCACCTCTATTGCCCTCCGGTAGTATTTCCTCATGTCTTGCTTGAATTGTACAGCTAAAACAAGTGGAACTTGCACTGCATTACTGCCTTATATTTGCATCTTTTAAGTACTCGTTATATTTGCATCTTATCCTTTGAAAAACTAGCGGATATCTATATAGATATTGCAATATGTTGTATTTGTTATATATCTCTAATACATTTGAAAAGTATAGCTGTATTTGTTATACAATTGTAACCATTGCAATATCTATATATGATTAATCTAGACCGTTATAGTTTGACCCCACCGAAATAAGTGGTATAGATCTTCTCTTTTTCTCACAATTAACGAGAGAATCTCTAGGAATTTTGCTTTTTTCATCTTTAAGGATTTTTGTGGGATTTTCTAGACCTCTAAAACAAAGGAGATGCCTTTAATATCACTAGTTGTTTGTAGATATATAGAAATCGGAATTGTAGCCCTTAAAAGTGATATGTTGGAGCTCTCAATTCTTTTGAAGTTGCTGAATTGGAAATACTCTTGCAAAAGGGCATTTGCAAGTTGTACATTTAATTTTTCATCATTGCAAGAATATAAGAGAACTTCTTGTAAGGCGTTTGTACTGTATGAAATATGTTATTCCATAACTCATATGACCTTCAACCACTGATTTCTTTGCTCTCTGAATTCAGGTATTGCAAATCAAGCTTCATTTTTGATCTTCTTGGTTGCTTCCCATGGGATGTTATCTACAAGGTTACTCTTTCGCTAACAAATTTTTTTTCACTGGTTAACATACGGTGTGGTGTTTATGCTGAGGTTAACATTTCGCTTGTCTTTGTTTTTATATGACGATTTCTAAAACAGGCTTGTGGAAGTAAAGAAGAAGTAAGATACCTATTGTGGATTCGCTTAACACGGGCTATGAAGGTCGCAGAATTCTTCAAGAGTTTGGAAAAGGACATCCGTGTGAATTACCTGTTCACAAGGATAGTGAAACTCATAGTTGTGGAGCTCTACTGCACACACACGGCAGCGTGTATCTTCTATTACCTGGCCACGACACTTCCTGAATCAATGGAAGGGTATACATGGATAGGGAGTTTGCGGTTGGGAGACGACAACTATTCTCATTTCAGGGAGATTGATCTTGCCAAGCGTTATATAACATCATTGTACTTTGCCATTGTCACCATGGCTACTGTCGGTAAGTTATGGTCTCATTTTCAACACACAGCTTTCGCATTTCCATCTCTGATATCTGAAAAACTTAGCATGAATATTTTAAAATGCTAAAAATATTTTTTTCCTCTGCAGGTTACGGTGACATTCACGCTGTAAATATCAGGGAAATGATATTTATCATGATTTATGTTTCCTTTGATATGATTCTTGGAGCTTACCTCATCGGTAACATGACTGCACTTATTGTCAAAGGCTCGAAAACCGAGCGATTTAGGGACAAAATGAAAGAAGTTATCAGGTATATGAACAGAAATAAACTTGGAAAGGACATAAGAGAACAGATCAAGGGACACTTGAGGTTGCAGTATGAGAGCAGCTACACTGAAGCTTCCGTACTTCAGGATATCCCAATTTCTATTCGTGCAAAGGTGATGATGAGCCATATTTTGCATATCTAATATCTTGCAGTCCTTCTGCGATACAGTTCTGAAAACTGTCTTTTCTATAATTATCAGCTTACAATACTAGCGCTTCACAAGTCTTTACGTCTTTATATTTCGTATCAACTGCGTTCTTGTCTGTTGTGAGTTGTGACTGATGATACATTTGTATTTGCAGATTTCTCAAACACTGTACAAGCCATATATTGAAAGCATTCCACTGTTCAAAGGGTGTTCAGCAGAATTCATTCAACAGATTGTAAGTACCATTTTCTTTTGGCCAAATTATGTATCTTGATCTACTGTATAAATTTTACCATGGAAAAATTTCCCAAGATTTCTCTAACATGTTCTTGTGCTTGGCAGGTGATCAGGCTGCAAGAAGAGTTCTTCCTACCAGGAGAGGTTATTTTGGAGCAAGGAAGCGCAGTTGATCAGTTATACTTTGTCTGTCATGGTGCGCTGGTGAGTTCAGGCCTTGGGATAATTGCTGTTCTTTGATTCTTTCTTTATTCAGATGGGTTTGGTATCAAATGCTTTCTTAATCAAAGTATTATATACTGTAAAATTTCTTGCGGTGGCTCCACATTTATAACTAGTTATATATTGATACTCAGTTATTCTATGTTCCTGTGCGGTTCAGGAAGGTGTTGGCATTGGTGAAGATGGTCAAGAAGAGACTATTTTAATGCTGGAGCCTGAGAGTTCTTTCGGAGAAATTGCTGTTCTTTGCAATATTCCACAGCCCTACACTGTTCGTGTCTGCGAACTTTGCAGGCTCTTGCGGCTCGATAAACAGTCCTTCACAAACGTGTTGGAGATCTATTTCGTTGATGGAAGAAAAATTTTGAGCAACCTTTCTGAGGTACGCAGCATGAACTATCAACATGACAGTCCTTATTTTATCAATTGTACAATTTATAGATAGTGGATATCTCTTGATATGTTCCTCTGACTGCAGAGCAATGAATATGGTGGGCGGATCAAACAATTAGAATCCGATATCACATTCCATATAGGGAAGCAAGAGGCGGAGCTCACCTTAAGAGTAAATAATGCAGCTTTTTACGGTGACCTTCATCAGCTCAAAGGTTTAATCCGGGCAGGAGCGGATCCAAAGAACACTGACTATGATGGGCGATCTCCTTTGGTATGAACAGCTAGGATATGCTTAGTTGCACATCTATTTCTTTGAAATTCGGAGCATTGTTCTCTTCATGGTACCTAATGTATGTCTGATGCAATCATCATCTTCCTCGCAGCATCTTGCAGCTTCCAAAGGGTATGAAGATGTCGTGCAGTTCCTTATCCACGAAGGGGTTGATATCGATCTTACTGGTATGTTCACTCAGTTGAGTGCCATCCCTATTTGTCATTTCCATTTTCTTGTATAGTACTATTGTATATGCTCACACATTTTTGCATTTACCTTCTTTTTCCCCAAACCAGATAAATTTGGGAACACACCCTTGTTGGAGGTAGTCAAGCAGGGGCACGACCGGGTGGCCGCACTGCTCTTTAGCAAAGGAGCCAAACTGAGCCTCAAGAATGCCGGCAGCCATCTCTGTACGGCAGTTTCAAAGGGAGACTCGGATTTCATTCGGAGGGCTCTAACTTATGGCGTTGATCCAAACTCGAAAGACTACGACCATCGCACTCCTCTCCACATAGCCGCTGCGGAGGGCTTGTATCTGATCGCAAAGATGCTGATAGACGCAGGCGCAAGCGTGTTCGCAACAGACAGGTACTGCAAAAGAATGTTTCATCTTTTATGCATGCATCAGGTTTGGGACTACCAAGTTTGTAACTTTGAAGGCTCTCTTGACATTGCCATGGATGTATGCAGATGGGGCACCACTCCACTTGACGAAGGGCGCAAGTGTGGTAGCAAGTCGCTGATGCTGCTGCTGGAACAAGCGAAAGCCGACGAGCTCTCCAAGTTCCCCACACGCGGCGAAGAAATGAGAGGCGAGTTCAGAAGCTCAGAATTTCTGCAAAGTTATCTGCACATCATACATTTTTTTACGGAAAATTAACTTCTATTTGCAGATAAAATGCACCCGAGACGATGCTCGTTGTTCCCTTACCATCCATGGGACGCTGATGACAAACGGAAAGAAGGGGTGGTTCTGTGGATTCCTCACACGATCGAGGGACTCATCAGCTCAGCCCAGGAGAAGCTCAACTTGTCCGGCTCATGCCTGCGCTTGCTCTGCGAGGATGGAGCGAGGGTACAGGACGTGGACATGGTCAATGACGGCCAGAAGCTGTACCTGGTCGGAGGTGAGGGCACGGAGCAAGAGCGACTAGAAGGGCGCCAGTGACAGTGAGCGAAAATAAGATCATGTTGTCTGCGGTAAAATTTTGGTTTCTTCTCTTGGGTATTTGTGTAGGATTAGACTCCCCTCCCCAGTCCCCAGCATTGCATGCTTTTTTTATACCTTTGCATGCCAGTTGTTGTACCAATGTAAGATGTAAGCAATAAAAAAAATCGATTATCAATGCTGTACAGATTAAAAATTGTAATGGAAATAAGATGTAAATTGGAAATGGAATGTGAAGATATCCACAAATTTATTCCACTCTGAAGTTGAAGCTAGTGGAAGATTTCGTGGATCACTGTGATGACTTCTCCTGATCTGTAATGGCCAGTTTGTTGTTGTTGTGACTTCACCCATTCCAGTAAAGATATAAATTTGTTTATATTTCTTTTTCGGCTCTAAAATAGAAGTTGTAACTTAGTGTTTTTCAAAAGGGGACATATCTACCATAAATTAGCAATTCGGTGTAACCTTGTGCAAAATTTGCGTAAAAGTTTTAGAAATCCTCAAAACATTAGTGGATGTAGGGCGAATAATGTTCTATGACCGTAAAATTTCATCATCAATTGCATTTGGGAGAAAACGAAAAAAAGGCATAGACAGGTTGTGCCCGAACAACAAATGACTATTAAAACTTATAATCGTCTTTATTTTTTCTTCAAATGCAATTGAGTTTTTTTATTTGAAAAAATACAATCGAGATTGATCATGAACCTTTGCAGCTTTGCCACTAGGTTTCAAATGCACAAGTTTTTTTTTTAAAGATCCTTCAAATTATATTATTAACTATAGATAAAGTACACAAGATACCTAACTTTCACATTAAAGATTCTATATGAACAACATGTTAACGAAAAGTCCTTGAGTCGATAAATTTACTAGACTCCTTTATCTTCCTCAACAGAGACTCCGGATCTTGCAACAACATCATGATTGCCGATGACCACGGCAGCGAAAAGTAGATTGTCAATGATTTCTATTGATGTGTAGGATCTGCGCATCAGTAACAGTGTTGTTCGTAAAAAGAAAACCAAAGAAGATTTATTTATACCTAGCTCTGCCCAATGTTGATATCTAGTGTAGCTGTCGCTCGTCATTCAAGTGAGTCGGTCCGATAAAATCCGCCATGGTAAAGAAAATCCGGCTAAGAACTCGTCGGTGAAGAATAAACTATAATTTAAGGGGGAAAAAATCTAAGAAACTAAAGAAAAATTACTTCTGAAAATGAACGAATCATACCGAGGACAGATGCCAGCGGCGGATAGACCGAGTTGCGGCCGTCGGCAGCAATCGGTTGCTCTCCTAGCCGTTATCTGTGGTTCTACTGATGGATCGCGCGTACTCGACGAACAAGTTATGGGCTACGCGCCCGCCCGGACGTGAGTTTCTTTTGAGAATACCAGCCTGGCCTAGCTGTAGAGCAAAAATGCTAAACCCAATTAATGGCCCATAGCAGCCAGCCAGCCAGTCAGACTGTGCTCACAAATGGCTAACTCAGCCAGCCCGATTAGGCGTTCACAGAACCAGGCCTAACTTGCCAAAACAACCCTTCTAAAAAAACAGCCAGAAGTCATTGTAAGTCTAGTTATAAAACCCGGACGGTTGATCGGTCGAGGTCGCGGGTCGCTGACCTAGTGGTCGAACCGGTGGGTTAACGGTTGGATCGCATGTTTTTAAATTTAATTTATATATCTTTGCTATTATAAAAGGACTTGATGGTGGTGGTGAGTCTATCATCTGCATCCTATACTCAAGAATTGGTGTGATTTTTTTATGGATAGATATGTACATACATATAATCACGCATATGTTACTATAAAGATCTTCTGTGGACAGTTAGATCATATACACATCTGGTTTCAAGGTTGTCAGAATTGCGACTTTACTCTTAGAATCTTACGACTTTACGAACCCACTAAGGTGAAACAATTCTACGACTTTACTCTTAGAACCAGCGACTTTACTCTTAGATTCTACGATTCGATCCTAAAATACAATCCTACCGGAGCGTCTCCGATCCAATTCAGAATCATGATTCTGACAACCTTGTTTGGTTTATGATAAGACACTTTGTGGCTTGTTGATCGGATGTGAATTTTGTATGCAACTTTTAGATGCAAAGATAATTACCTTATGCATATTGGTTTTTCAAGTTTAGAACACACACACACAGAGATATTTGAGATCCGTAGTAACGCACAGGCACTCGGCTAGTATATATATACACACCACAAAAAACAACAAAAACATCAATGATGCAAAAAAAAAGGCAACAATAATTAAAGAATATGAATTATGAACAACAAATTAAGTCAGTCAAAGAGGGACATCATAGACTCACACAATAACGAGATCATTCAAACAATTTATCTTCTAGTCTATTTTTCTTCTTTGAATGAATATGTTTAAACATGCTTCAATTCCCCTGACATCCATATGCACTACATGTTTGGCTTAATACATGAATTGCCAACTTATATCTTATTATATATGTCTTAGATCTAACTATATATTACTTTGATTGGAAAATAGAACGGTAAAAATCTAATACTTACATCTTAACTAGGGACTAGAGAGTAGAGACAACCAAAACAAGCAAGTAGGGAAATGCATCATATCTTGCTGATGCAGGCGAAGCTGAGTAGAGAACAGAGAGCATCTGTCAACCAGAGTGAGAGAGTGAGAAAGGTGTAAATTATTTATGTGTAGCCGCCAATTTCACAAGGGGATTCCTACTAAAATCTAGCAACACCAAAAGTATGAATATGCCCTTCAGTTTTGTCTTGAAAAACTCTTTCATTTAAGGGGTTTTTTGAAAATTAGCCTTATGAGCAAAACCCAGCCGGGTCAAGCAAAAGCGGCAGGTTTGATTGGGTCGATGAAAAACCGGCTAGGTCGACCGAGTCGATGAAAAGCCAGCCAGGTTGATCGAGTTTTCCGGGGTCAATTGCGTCTCCAGTCTTGTGAGTGTGCCTAGTCCGGCAAAGCCTCTAGGTCCAGGTTTTTCCGATTCAACTGCTGGTCCAATCCGGGTTTTATAACTATGATTGTAAGACCCTCGTGTGTTGCACAAGACTCTCGGTTCAGCTGTTTGCCGCCACAGCTGAACGCAGTCACACGAGACCTTCCCTGCTTCGCGGCATCGTGGCCGGCTGAGCCGCTGAACTCCCTTGCAGTTCACTGCCACCACCTCCTCCTCTCCCGCGCTGCCCACCATGTCTGCAGCCCGGCTGCTCGCGTTCGTCGTCCCAAAACTCTGGTCCCACCACTACCTCCGCCACCTCTTCTTCACGTCCGGCTCCCCACCCGCCCCACCCCGACCACTGCTTCCCTTATCACCAATCTCCTCTCCACGACAACCCCCCACTTTCGCCCTCTCCCTCCTCTGCGCCACGCTCTCCCTCAGCGTCGTGCTCTACTCCTCTATTCCCTCCTCGCCGCGCCCTCCCACGCCCTCACCCCGCCATCCTCAAGGCCTCCTCTCCCTCCCCTTTGCCACCCCCGCTAGCACCTCCTAGTCAAGGCCTCTCCAAGCTCCTCATGCGCTTCCCCTCCTCCCCCACCCACGTTGCCCTCTTCCTCCGGGCCTCCCTCATGAGCGCGCCTCGGCCTTCAGCGGCTCATGAACCCCCCCCCAAAGATGACCCAACTCTTTGCCTCCAAGCAGACTGCTATCGTCCGGCCCGACATTGTCACCTACGACATACTCGTCAATGGCATCTGCAAGACCGGCCGCATGAGGGACACGCTCAGGGTGCTCGATGGAATGTTCGGCCCAGAGTCGGTCGTTCGCCCAGATGTTGTCACATTGAACACTGTTGTCGATGGGTTGTGCAAGAGCGGGAGGGTTGAGGAGGCCGTCATGTTTGCAGAGGAGCGGATGAGGATCGTGCATAGGTGCGCGCCCAACACAGTTACTTATAACTGCTTGGCCAATGCATTTTTCCATGTGGGAAATGTTGGCATGGCTTGCAATGTGGTGGGGAGTGTTTAGGAACCGTCGCTGGCGAGTCCAGTCCGAACGATCACCTCGTAGACAAGCATAGAATCGCTTAGAACAATGCAAGAACTCAAGTACAAAATAGTAGATTGAACACAGAGATATGGGGGACTTCTTGCTTCTCTTTATTCCTTCATCAAGCGATCAACCTTTTATAATGACTAGCACCCCCTATTTATAGTCTAGAGACCCCGCTAGGGTTTTGGATGGGGCGCCCACCTATAGGCCTGCTGCTGGGCCAAGCCCATGGTTAAGACATACGAGTCAAAACGACAGGTATCATTGGCATACGAGTCAAAACGACAGCTTAAGGCTGTCGAACGTGAGGTAAACTCTATTGATCCTATTCTTGTCAATAAATTGCCGAAGTGGTCAGAAGTCATCATCTCTTTCAAGAAGAGTGACTGCCCGATCCCTTCTACTCGACCAGGTCGGTTTCCGGTTGTGGTCGAGCCCACCATCAACAATTGTTGAGTAAATCGAGTGTTGATTGATGGTGGCAACTCGTTAAATATCTTGTTTATGAGTACCCTGGATGAGATGCAAGTACCTAGGACCAAAGTAAGACCGGTACGATACTCTTTTTATGGGATTGTACCGGGGTCTTCGACCAAACCTATTCGCCAAGTTTATCTTCCTTTAACATTTGATTCTCCCAGCAATTTCAGGACAGAGAAAATCTACTTTGATGTGGTCGATTTTGATACGGCATATAATGTCATACTCAGACGACCAACTTTGGCAAAATTCTTAATGGCTACTTATTATGGGTATCAATGTCTTAAGATGCCAGGTCCCAAAGGAGTAATCACAATTCATTGTGATAAAAAGATGGCGTATACGTGTGACCATCGATCTCTCAAGATGGTTGGCCAGATACCAACTCGAGAAGAAAGTAAGGAGCAGCAGTTGACCAAGCAGTCAAAGCTTAAAGTTGCACCAAAGCCGAACGACCAGGTCAAAGAGGTTCCTCTGGATCCAGAGGAGCCCTTGAAGATTGTTCGCATCGGGGATACTTCCAACCCCAAATAGGAAGACGCCCTCATCACTTTCCTCTGAGCTAACTCAGATGTCTTCACGTGGCAAGCATCCGACATATCTGGAGTCCCCAGGGAGGTGATCGAGCATAGCCTAGCTTTACGACCTAACACGATACCTGTAAAACAAAAATTATGGAGATTTGCACCTGATCGATGAGATGCAATCAGATCAGAATTGGACAAGCTATTTAAAGCAGGCTTTATAAGGCAAGTCGACCACCTAGAGTGGTTGGCCAACCCTGTAATGGTTAGGAAGTCTAATGGCAAGTGGCGTATGTGTGTAGACTTCACTGATCTCAATAAAGCTTGTCCAAAAGATGATTTTCCTTTACCTCGTATCAATCAATTAGTTGATTCTACTGCTGGTTGTGAAACATTAAGTTTTCTAGATGCATATTCTAGTTACCATCAGATTAATATGTGTCTAGAAGATGAAAAAAGATCGCATTTATTACTCCATTTAGAATATTTTTTCATGTCAAAATGCCATTTGGTCTAAAAAATGTTGGCCCTTCTTTTCAACACTTGATGCAATCGACCTTTTTACCTCAGCTGGGCTGAAATTTGGAAGCCTATGTTGATGATCTAGTCATAAAAAGTACCAAATGACTTAATTATGTTTCCGACTTGCAAGAAACATTCGACAACCTCAGAAAACACCGCTTGAAACTCAATCTTGAGAAGTGTGTGTTTGGAGTCTCTTCAGAAAAATTACTTGGATTCCTTGTCTCTGTACAAGAAATCGAAGCAAATCCCGAAAAGATAAAGGCTATCATGCAAATGCGCCCTCCGACCACGAAGAAACAAGTCCAGAAACTCACAGGGTGCATAGCGGCTTTAAGTCATTTCATCGCACGACTAGGAGAAAAAGGACCACCTTTCTTCATACTTCTATGGAAGCATGAGGGTTTCAAGTCGTTAGAAGAGGCAAACGCTGCCTTTGAGGATGTCAAGAGGTATCTTACGAGTGCTTCTATTTTGGTTTCTCTGAAACCAGAAGAGACGCTCTTAATTTATCTTGCTGCCACGACACAGACAGTGAGCGCATTACTGGTCGTAGAATGTGAAAACATCCAACGACCAGTTTACTACGTAAGTGAAGTTTTGCACGAGCCTAAGAAGCGTTATCCTTAGGTCCAAAAACTTCTATATGCCCTTTTCATGTCTTCGAGGAAACTGCGGCATTATTTTTAGGCGCACAAGATAATTATGCCGTCTGAGTTTTCCTTAGGAGTGATCATCCAGAATAGGGAAGCAGCGGGACGTATGGCAAAATGGTCAGTAGAACTTGGAGAGTTCAACCTCCATTTCGTGTCCCGAACGACCATTAAATCACATATCTTGGTAGACTTTATCGCCGAATAGACAAATCCTGAACCTATTCAGGATCCCTAGTACGATACCTGCAACCAGTGGACGATGTACTTTGACAGATCACTTACTTTAAGTGGATCGGGGGCTGGGGTGGTCCTGGAATCTCCTACCGGAGAGACATTAAAGTATGCCATTCAATTAAACTTTCAGGCCACTAACAACATGACAGAATATGAAGGTTTGTTGGCTGGCATACGAGCTTGAAAGCGCTCGTGATTCGACGACTACTCGTGAGAGGAGACTCTCTACTAGTCGTGAATCAGGTCAGAAAAGAGTACCAGTGCTCTAACCCGACTATGTCTCGGTACTTATCGGAAGTTCAAAAGCTTGAAAAGCTTTTTTTCGGTTTTGAGGTACAATTTATCCCTCGAAATGATAATTTCCTCATAAATCAGCTTGCTCGAATGGCTTCTTCCCGATCACAAGTACCAAAATGAGTCTTCTTGGAACAGCTCCAAAAGTCGTCTCTGGTCAAAACACCAGAGTCAACTCCTATTTAGACAGTCTCTCTAGAATACAAGGATACCTGGATGAATCCCATCTACGAGTATCTTCAGACGGGTGCAATACCCGATGATGATCTTGAGGCAGATTGCTTATCCCGAAAGGCTAAAATGTATGCTTTGGTCGAAGGTGTCCTCTATAAATGAGGTACTCAAGGGGCACTTATGCGATGCATATCGCAGAGAGAAGGATTAAACCTCCTTCACGATATACACGGGGGCATCTGTGAAACTCATGCTTCTTACAGAACGTTGGTCAGAAAGACCTTTCGACAAGGTTTCGACTAGCAAACAACCCTCTGTGATGCCCAAGAGCTGATTAAAAAGTGTGTACAATACCAGTTTTATAGCGGGCAAATACGCATTACAAATAATTCCTCTATTATGGCCTTTTGCGACCTGGGGTCTCGATATCCTAGGACCATTCCCAAAAGCACTAAGTGGCTTCAAATTCCTCTTTGTGACTATTGATACGTTCACAAAATGGATTGAAGCCGAACCTGTGATTAGGATAACAACGAAAGCAACAAAAAGGTTCATGATGAGAAGAGTGATTACTCAGTTTGAAGTCCCAAGTCGAATAATCATAGATAATGGTAAGCAATTTTCGAGCGCAAAATTTCAAAAAATTTGCGATGAATTGGGTACCAAACTGTGTTACGCTTCTGTTGCCCATCCTTAAAGCAATGGGGCAGTCGAAAGGCCGAATAGTCAAATAATGCAGTGAATCAAAACTCGAGTCTTCAACTAGCTTGTCAAGCGCTTGGGGGCTTGGGTACAAGAATTACCCTCAGTATTATGAGCAGTTCATATGACTGCTAGTCGGGCTACAGGTGAAACACCCTTTTTCCTAGTTTTCGGTGCCGAAGCCATGCTTCTACTAGAACTAAGGATAAGGTTGACAAGGGTCGAAACCTTTAACGACTCTACCTAAGTACAATTTCGAGCAGATAACATCAAGCTACTCGAAGAGAAGAAAAATCAAGCCTTAATCTGTTCAGCAGTCTACTAACATGCCCTCCGCAAATACTACGATCACAAGGTCCAACCTCGCAGCCTTGCTGTAGGTGAGTTGGTATTGAAGAAGATTCAATCCCAGTCTAATCGGAATAAACTTTCCCCAAGTGGGAAGGTCCTTACACAGTGGTCGAAGTTACGCGACCAGGTTCGGTACGACTAGTAATGGAAGATGGTCGGATTCTCTCCAATTCTTGGAACATCGACCAGTTATGCAAATTTTTTTATGTAACCAATCAACCCTACAATAAAATATCATGTTCTTTCTACCTTTATTGTCTTATTTTGAGTAGCGCTTTGATAATTTTTCAACCATTTCCTGCTCGTAAGTCCTTCTACGACCAGTACCCAGTCTTTCTTTACACTGGTCGAAAGGATGGTAACATCACCTAGTCGAAGTCTTTTCTCTCTGCATGTGGTCCTGCCCACTAGAAGGAACTTTCTAGTATCGACTTGTTCCTCACTTTTGCTGCCAACACAAAGAGCCCGGGTTCAAAAAACATGGTCGAAATATTTTTAAGCCAACTTGTTGGAAGATTATTTTATCCACTTACCAGTAGGACCCGCTACACAAGGAAGACAACAGCTCATTGGATCTAGAAATGTAATCACCTGACAAAGATCGATTGTATTCCTCACTCGTACTCTTAAAAGACTGTAATACCCATCGCTTGTATTCTTAGAGTAGCCAACCCCCAAGGGGTATTTTGGTCATTTGTACAGGCTGAGGAGCCTATAAATACCCCATGTATCCCTCTCATTTGGGGAGAGCTCTCTTGAGCAATAAAGAAGCATACTAAAACTGGTGAGCCCTCGGGGGCTCCCTCTCCGGAGGTAACCCCCCATTGGCTCACCGACAGGAGTAGGGCGGTCCTCTCGGACCCCCGAAACTGTATAAATCCTCGTGTCATTTTTTACCCTCGTGGACAATGGCCCGTTAGACGGCCGACGTCCACCCCCTCACCCGTGTTGGGTTTTTACACCTACAACACAACTCTTATCATCTTAGTTTATTTCTTCATTCATTTTGAAAAATACTCTAAGCAGAGTACACTTTTGTAATTTGTTCGATTGCTTTTGGTAAACTCGGTTCGTTCCAACTAGTCGGAGAAAGACACAACACCTAGTCAAAGTCTTTTCTCTCTGCACGTGGTCTTGCCCACTAGAAGGAACTTCCTAGCGTCGTCCTATTTCTAACTCTTGCTACCAGAGCAAACCTACTGAGTGCACTGGAATAGGTTGAACGGATTTTTAAGGTACTCCAAACGTTTGTCTAACTCAAGTTGCCACTCTTGATTTGATTAACCTAGTCGGAGAGGGTAACATCACCTAGTCGAACCCTTTCCTTTCTGCACGTGGTCCTGCCCACTAGAAGGAACTTCCTAGTGTCGACTCGTTCCTACTCTTTCGGCCAGTGCATGATAATCGTGATCGAAAACTATAAGTTAGCCAAACCTCTCTCTTTTTTAAGAAAACCCTTTTCACACTATTTACTTAGTTTATCTGAATAAACTAAGCAAATAGTCAGGGGCTAGGATAAAGTTATTAATATGACTTCAATTCTTAGTCTTAATTTCTTTTTCCATTCATTATCTTATGAGTTACTAACCACTCGACAAGATGATTTGCAGGAAAAGGCGGATTCATATATTCATACTAAAAAAGCTTGTCTTTACAAGTTTCCAACTGCAAACTACTCTGACGAGGGAGATCCTATTTGCATCTCCTCCATGACCTTCTTGCTGACCGACTGCATATCTTCAATCAACCGCTTCGCTTCTCCTTCAGAGCAGTTGAAGTCAGCTTCGATTGACTGCAGATTAAGATAGGGATCATGAGCTTTAAGTTTTGCCAGAACAAAACTTATTGTGCCTCCGACCGCCTCTTTTATCGAATCAGCTTGGTTGGTCTTCAGAGTGAACTTACTGTGCCTTCTATTGCCTCTTTTATCGAATCAACTTGGTTGGTCTTCAGAGTGGTCACCAACTCTTGCAACGTCCTGACTTGTTCTCCAATAGTACTCGTGTGAGCAATCATTGTGTCTTCACGAGGAATGACCTCCTCAGCACGTAGCCCGCCAAGTACGTTGTTCAAGAGAGAAATGTTGTCCTGAAGGTTGACCTTCATCGACTTTATCTCCTCTTGGTTACGAGTCGAAGCCTTACGGAGTTGTTTTATTTCGACTACTTGCTCTGAAAAGAGTAAGACTAGTCAGACAAAATAACCCTTAAAGGACTAAAAAACTAGTCGCAGGTAAAGAATTGCTTACCTACTAGTCGAGAATCTAACTTCTTGACTTCATCATCATAGGAGGCAGTGCTCTTTGCATATCGCTCTTCCCACGACTTGACCTCCTGATCTTTTTCTTTGACGATACGGGAAATCTCGTGAATAACCAAGGTCTTTTCTTTGTCCTTGATTTCGAACTTCCCTATTTTGACCTCTTTTTCGGAAAAAGAATAGGAGTTAGAAAAAGAAAAGAAGGTCATTATCATAAGCAGTCTTAAGTTTAGAACTTACCGTTTATTTATCCCTGCAACTTTTGAATTGCAGAGTTTGCCTTCTAAAACTTATTTAGAAGGTCCTCCTTCTCTTCCTTTAGCTTTTTCGTTTCGACTTTCTCGTAGTCAAGCGAATCAGCCAAGATCCTTTCGTCGCTCTTGAACCTACAGAGGTGAAGAGTAGACATGAGCATAGAACAAGTGGTCGTTTTCTACAACCATTCCCTGGTCGTAAGTCTTTCTACGACCAATACCTAGTCGTAAGTTTTTCTATGACAATTCTCTGGTCGTAAGTCCTTCTACGACTAGTACCTAGTCATAAGTTTTTCTATGACAATCCCCATGAGCATTGTGCAAGTGGTTGAAACATAAACGACTACGAGTAGTAGTAACTTACCATCTCTCTACCTGCTCGCAGAGTATCGCTTTCTCCTGTCGTAGCTGAACATGTTGTCGGTTGTATTCAGCAACAGTGATAATTTGTTCCAAAGCTTTTTGTATAAAAATGACAGTAAGAAACGTGAAAAGCTACATATGTAAATGTTGGGCGGCAGATACTTACGTTAATGCTCGTTCGATCAAACGAAGAGAATACTCTTATAGGGTTCTTCAGTTCATCAATCTCTTGAACTCGATTCCACCACACCTTTTCGAGACGCTTGCCATCGAAAACATTCCCCCTATTAGGAATGTCCTTGGGGTGGAGAACTTGATCACGAAACCTGAAAGTAGAAGACCCCACGACGGAAGCTGGGCCGAAGAACTCAGAAAAGAAGTTGATGTATTCTTCTTCTGATTCGGTGATGGTAGCTTCTCCTTGGGGACCAAGGGGAACGTCTATGGTGACTTCCTTCCTAGCGCGGTGGTCGGACGATCCGTCACCTTGGCAAATGCCTCTACCGCATCATGCACCGTTTTTGCTTCTGCCTCCATGACCACTCCCGTGGTCACAGTCACTTCGACAGCAACGACTTCTTCCACCACATGGACGGTGGATGACCCTTCGACCACCGCCACTATCATTCCTCCGACTATCGGAGAAATAGCAGTGGGTTTCTCGACAGGAATGTTCTTGAGGGCTGGAGGAGTCAGGCTAAGATTACAAAAAGGAAAACACGTCAAATTGTAGAAAACAAAAGGTAAATGTTGTTCTTACACTTTTGTCTTTTTACATACCTTCGTTTCCTAGATTTGATCTTAAATCCAGAAGAAACCCACGTGTGGTCGTGGGTCTTGAGCGAGAACTGCCACTCCTTTAGACTCCTGACTCTTCGGATGGCCGTGACCTATCTCGATCAACCCAAGAGTAGCACTTCCCTCGACCATGGGCCCTACTGGCGCAGCGGTTTTCTTCACAAAAGACATAAAGCTCTTCTAGTTCTCCTTTTCTAGTTGCTTGACAAAAGTCTTGTTGTCGTAGTAGAAGGGTACCTTAGCCTTAAGAGCTTTGCGTTTGAGAGCTTCGGTCACTTCAATCGCCCTGGCTTTCTCTGCAGCAGCCATATCTGCAGCGAATTTCTCAAAAGGCCGGATTGAATCAGCTGAACTCGAACTTGCTCCTTTTGGTTGACAGTCTTGACAAGTCGACGCTTTTTGGCCGGAGGAACCTTAACTTGCTCCGCCTCTGTGCCAACGACTATCAATTTGACTTCTTCGTCGTCTTGACGGTCTTCCACGCCTATTTTCTGCGGGAATCAGAAAAAGAAATATTACTAATTGGTTGTAAGTTCTTCTACGACCAGTACCTAGTCGTAAGTTTTTCTACGACAATCCCATGGTCGTAAGTTCTTCTATGACCAGTACCTAGTCGTAAGTTTTTCTACGACAATATCATAATCGTAAGAATTTCTATGACTATGAGATCCTAAAGATGAAATCAACCTTTGATTGCCTTTAGACATTCCATCTTATCCTCTGTGGACAAGACCGCTAGGATTTGATGAGCCACCACATTGGGTGGCGGGGATTTCTCACAAACGAGCTTGACTCGAGCATCAATTTTCTCTTGCGAGAGATCTGCAGGAGTAAATAAACTTTCAATAGCTAAGTTCGAAATCAACAGAAAGAGAGCTAAGTTCAAAATTTACTTACCCTTCTCGTAATCCCTAGTCGGGTCTTTTGGCCCCGAGTACCTCCACATGGAATGAGCTCTTTTCTTTAGAGGGCTAATGCGGCACGTGATGAAATCCTTCACCACGTGCCATCCGGTAAGCCCCTCTTCCTTCAAGTCTTGATGGCTTGAATGTAAGGGGCAATCCGGTTAAGATCCTTAGGAGTCAAATCTCATGAAGAAATCTTCTCGGCAGCTTTCCCAACAAAAGAGAGGCTGTCTTCATTAGTCGTCTTCTAGTAGAACCACCTCTTCTTCCATCTCGGCCATGATGATCGGGTGAACATCTGAATCTACTCATTCGACTTCCCGTTGTGGAGCTTCAGACCACAGCTACCGGCGATTCCCGCTATTCTGGTCATCTCGTAGAAATACTGGAATAGCTCTATGTCGGCCGGAATCCCCGGGTAGGCCTCACACAAGTATACGAACACACCTAACATTGTAATAGAATTGGGAACAAGGTTCACCAATTCCACCACAAAGTGTTTGAGTACGAGTGTAAGGAAAGGGTGAGCAGGCAATCGAAGACCACACTCACGGTACGCCTACAAGACAGGAATCTGCCCAATCTCTCCCGACAGCCAATATTGCCCAGCAGTCTCAATCCACTTCACAAACTCTTTATTCAGGATCTTCTCAGCGGCGACCAAAGCCTTCATCTTTGCTGCATCCACCTCCGATTCTGCCCACTGAGAAGTGGTTCCGTCCATCTTTCTCAAGAAAGAGATATTTGGATTTGGGAAGGTCTCTAGAGGGTATACGACTTGGTTGGCGGCAGAGAATGCAAGAGCTTGATGAACAGTTGGAGAGATTGGGGAAAAGTAAAAACCCTAGAATCACACCCACGGTAAGTTTTTATAACCGCACCCTAGAATCATATGTATAGATCTCGGAATATAACTTTATAATGTAGAGGAACAAGTAGACATGAAACCTTTATGAATCCACTCTGTTAGATTGCATGTCAGAAATACACATCATCACGGAGGCAAAAATGTGGTTAACCAAACCTCTAGATTTCCATGTAATATCCTGATCACTTGTAGTGTTGTATTTGCTTCTAGTCGTTAAAGCACAAGTGCTTAGTGCCAATCTTTCTTTCCACTTGTTTATGAAGTTCCTCGTTTGTATACCAGGCTCCCATGGTTTGTACCAAAAAATATCAGGCTCAGAGTCATGTAAAGCAAATAATGTACTAGACAACTGTAACAGAACGTTCAGTTAAAATTGTTGCGAAACAATCAAGGACTTAAGCCCCAGATAATTCCAGCCAGTTTTCTAGGTATGCTTCCAATACAATATCTCGGTAGCAATCAATGGCTCATCTAGATGCAGAATATGTGTCCATATAAGCCCACATGTCATCATGGAAGTGTGAGTGCCAAACACCACATTTAATATATATGGACAACTAGCAAATTCTCTTGAATCTTTCGAGTTGACACTAACAGATTGAGGCATATCAGTACAGAACTCCATAGCAACAAGCATTGTAATCTCCTTTAATTCGTATTTTGCAGTAAAAATACACACCTTGCCCCCACCAAAATTGTCCATCAACACGCTTTTCGTATTGGTCAGAATATCCATTCCATTGTACATCAATTGACTACTTTTAGTCATGCAACATATGATTTCTTTGGCATCAAATCCAGGATGGCTATGGCACTCAAAAATATACTCACCCACATGAGAGTAAAAACCACTTACAGTAATGTAGCTTCTTATTTGGCTAAGTTTGGAGCCTTTCACAGCATACTCATTGTAGAAGCTAACAGATTTCCTTAAATCTTCAACTAGAGCAATCTAACGAATCAAAGTTGTGCTGCTCACATCTCCAATGAAGAATCTAAGTAAGAGATCTTCTGGTGTGCTGTTAGAACCAAGCTTAGGATAGGGCTCAGACTTTGGCATGCACTTCTGCATAATTAGTGAGTTTTCCCCACATGTACCAATAGCTGCTTCAGTGATAGCTTTCATTTTCATTGCACAAGCAATTATCAGAATAACATGAGCTAGGATGAAGTGTGAATCTATGCACAAATATATTTGCTTATCAACCATGTACAAATACGGCCCACAATCCTAGCTCTTCCACAAGAAACTTCATTTCCATTTCAAGCACAGGTAAAGCTCCTCGTGTAAGCGATAATAATAACTCGACCACAACTTCTTAGCACCAATAACTCGACAGATCTACCAAACCAATGTTCGTTAACCTTCAGCACCCATTTTGGGAGTGTTTGAGTTTGCAGTAGGTGAGAATGATGAAAGTGCAGGGCATTTAGAGCAAAAGGAGCATGATACCAGATGTTCTTAAATTTCCCAACATTTGGCACTTGCTCTAATGCCAGTTGAAAATTAGGAAGCTTTGGTAGAAAAGGAACTGAACCATACTTCTTTGCTAGTTGCACTAGTGCCAAGTCCAATAGAAATCCCAACTTCATGTGAACTCTTTCAGGCTCACCACTCCCTTTGAACTCCTTGCATCTTGTAAATTGCCAACCAACTTGCTGCTTGAGGGGTGGTTTAATTGATATAAGTATTTCACTTGTTTTCCCTTCCCCTCCAACATCGTGATTGCAGCCATATAGTTTTGGATATTTATGTTCTGTCTGCTTCAGCTTGATTATTGGAGATGGTGAGAGGTTGCTAGTGTATATATTAGTCCTCACTATCCACTTGTCCTCTGCTACATGCCCATGATCTCCTGGATCCCATGACAAACTTGGTCTTGCATTATCTGTACATTGTTGCAATGGGGGTGACGAACCGCACAATTGGATATGGTTTGTTAGTACGACAACCACTCCACTTTCACCTACTAGCATTTCTTTGGAATGGGTAATTGGGGTGCAGCAAGGTGTTTCTTGTGGCTATCTTATTGAGAAGTTTCCCTTACTACTCATCCCCTGTAATAACTTCTTCACTTGCCAGTACAAGAGGATCAATCGCACTTAGCATAGACCCATGTTTGCCTTTTAATTGTTGAGTTGACTTTATGCTTTGACCACAGAGATCATGATCAGGCAATAAAGTTTTGTTGAATTTCTGGTGTAAACTCATGCTCTTTTTGTTTCTGTACTTAATGGCCACATCAGCAAACAGATTATATGTATTACGAAAAGAAGGATCACAAGCCCCTTTAGCTAACATCTCCTCATGTCCATTGCTTACGGATTTGATGAATCTACCTCCAATACAAGTTATTTCATGAGGAAATGATACCACAACTACATAAGGTAGTTCCTTGTACTCTGAATCATTCGCAAGAACATGTTCCTTAATGCCATTTGCATTTTCCTTAGGGCCAGCAAGGGGCTGCTTACTTAGCTTTATGCACTTCCTAGGTATATCAGTATTGTTGATCAGCATCTCGTCCAAGAAATCAAAAGCACCATCAAAGAATTGATCAAGGATCACTACTAGACTGCTAGTGTCACTTTCAGACACTACCTCACTCTTTGACATTTCTTCGAATAAATCGAATGCTCGCTGGAAGAAATGTTCCAACCCCTTGTTAAGAGCAACTTGTTCACGCTTCTGCTGCTACTCCTATTCTCTTTTCTTGAACCTTTCTAATATGGAATCCACTTTGGAAAGGATCTGATTAAGGACTCCATTGGGCACTTTACTCAATTGTGGATGCTGCTCCTCTTGAGTAACTACATCAATACAATTAGAGTTTGGCATTTGTTTGAACACTTGCAGAACCTGCTTGCATTTGTCCTCCTCACCATCTTGTGGCATAGTAGCGGCTAGATTAAACTTACTTGCATCTAGATCCGATGAGGAATTCTGTGTATATGAGTAAGCATACATGAAGTTTAGCTCATCTTGTTGTGCATACATCATGTCAAGCCGGTAACCTGTCCCATATAAACATCTCCTGTGTAATGCCCCAAATGTTTGAGCTGTCATTTGATTTGTCTGATATTGGACAAGAACTCGTGAACCAAGAATAGTTGTTGACGGAATTATCTTCTCTACCACTCCATAGGGAGAAAAAACATTATGGATCTCCTCCATGGCTATAGGATGTAGCAGGTGATGAATGGTAACTGAAAGCACTTGCATGTTTAAACTTGGTCTTTTGTTGAGCACTTGGTGAGCATATCCTCTGACACTTCCTTGGCTCCACTCAGGATGATGCCCAATGGAATTCCTGCTCCAATATGAATTATATGAGCTTTGTGTTACTGTTGACGGGTTGTTGTGGCTTCCCTGGGCATACCCAAACCCATAGCCTGAGTATGACATTTCTTCAAACAATTGGTGACCATAATAACTGGCTGCTCCTTGACACCACCCTTGTTGCTGCCCATAAGAAATCTTGTTCACACATGAAGTGTAGGGTTCTTGCGTTGTTGTTGAGGAACATCTCTGTGTGTTTCCATACCCATAGCCCGGGCATCGCATTTCATCCAACACCTTGTGGGTGTAACTCCCGTAGGTGTTTGCCTTGTGCAACCCCATGGCACTTTACTAGCACCACTGTCTCTTGCTGCCAAGGAAGCTGTGGTGGTGAAGCTGTCGTATCCAGGTGATGAATATGCCATATGTTGCACTCCCATGTGCCCAACTCCGTCGTAGCCTTTGTCAAGGATGTCGCTTGAGAATACATTGTTGCTTCGGTCTTCAAATGAAACTCCACCACCGACTTCAAGCCAAATCGATACGGGAATCTTACAAGTGAACTAGTCACCAACCCTAATGATTCAACAAGAATCACTTCACCAAGGATTCAATTGATGCTCTGATACCTTTGTCAGGACCCAATCGAATCTGAGTGGAATCCGATTAAAATCACAGACAGATTTGGTGGATTTAGGGGTAGATTGAAGAGGAGAAAGCTAGGGTTCTTAGGCTACTTTACTCTAACTAAGAGACACTAGAAAATAGCTTTCTTCATTTTTACTTCATTCATACGGAAGGAGGGGTTATCTAATCCTTGATTTTAGAATTACAGTAGTGAATCCGATTTTAGAATTACAGCAGTGAATAGTTTCATTGTTGAACAAGTTACTAAAGCGCAACGCAACATGACAAAATAGTGATTAATGAAATCCACTATAGCTATCAGATCTTCATTACATTGCTGTCTTGCAATTTTGACCTTTGCTTTTGACTTTAATTGAAGATGCTGAAGTGTTTTCCTTGGCACCGACTTCCTTTGTCTTCAGTTATCTTCAGAGAAGTTCAAAGTATCCATTTCGCTTAGGCAAGGAACCTGACACGATCCCCTCCGCCTCCGCCCTCTTCATCCTCCGCGACATGCCCTTCCTCATCGCCACGCTCTACTCCCTCCTCGCCGCGCCCTCACCCCGGCCTCCCTCGTGCTCCTCCTCTCCCTACCCGCCCACCCCCGCCTCCCGCTTCCCTCCGCACTCCTCCTAGCTACCATCCTCTCCAAGCTCCTCATGCACTTCCCCTCCTCCCCCGCCCACACTGCCCTCTTCCTCCGAGCCTCCCTCACTGCGGCGGCCCCGACGCCGGGCGCCCTGTGTTCAACTCCCTCCTCGCCATGCTTGCCCACACCCGCGACCTCTCTAGCATGACCCAGCTCTTCGCCTCCATGCAGGCCGCCATCGTCCGGCCCGATGTCGTCACCTACGACATACTCGTCAACAGCCTCTGCAAGGCTGGCCGCGTGAGGGACGCGCTTAGGGTGCTCGATGGAATGTCCGGCCCAGACTCAGACGTCCGCCCGGATGTTTTCACATTGAACACTATCGTTGATGGGTTGTGCAAGAGCGGGAGGGTCAAGGAGGCCTTCATGTTTGCAGAGGAGCGTGCATGGGTGCGCACCCAACACGGTTACTTATAGTTGATTGGCTGATGCATTTTGCTGTGTAGGGAATGTTGACATGGCTTGCAATGTAGTGGGGAGGATACAGAGGGAGGGCATGGTCCTGAATGTTGTTACGCTTAATACAATTGTTGGTGGCTTGTGCTGGGTAGGTAGGATTGGGGGTGTGATGGAGTTCTTCTGGGAGAAACAAACATCTTGGCCAGAAGCTAGGGGCAATGCGGTGACTTACAACACTTTGGTTGGGGCTTTCCTCCACACAAACAATGTGGGTGCGGCCATGGAGTTATTCAACGAGATGGCGGATGAAGGGCACTCACCAGATGCAATCATGTATTTCACCATGATATCGGGATTGACACAAGCAGGGCGGTTGGAGGATGCTTGCTCCATGGCGTCATTGATGAAGAAGGCAGGCTTTCAGTTGGATGCAAAGGCATACAATATTTTGATCGGTGAATTTTGTAGGAAGAAGAGGTTGCATGAGGCTTATGAGTTGCTTGGGGAGATGAAGGAAGCTAGTCTTCAGCCAGATGTGTGCACCTACAATACCTTATTGTCTGGTTTGTGCAAAGCAGGACATTTCTTGGCTGTGGATGAATTATTGGGGAAGATGATCGATGATGGTTGTCGGCCTTCTGTGATCACCTTTGGTACACTTGTACATGGATATCGCAAAGTTGGTAAAATTGATGAGGCACTGAGGATTTTTTGGTCTATGGATGAGTCCAGTATTCAGCCCAACACCGTGATATACAATACTCTCATTGACTTTCTCTGCAAGAGCAGATATGCTGATTTGGCTATTGAACTATTTGATGAGATGATGGAGAAGCATGTTCCTACAAATGTAACAACCTTCAATGCATTGTTGAAGGGACTTCGGGGTAAGAATATGCCAGAAAAGGCGATTGAATTGATGGACTAGATAAGGGAAGAGAGGTGCACTCCTGATTATGTGACCATGGATGTTCCCATGGAATGGCTTCTTATCATTGTTGAAACAGACAGACTAAAGCGTTTTATGCAGCAAATTGCACCCAAAAGGATAACTACATGAGAACATGCTTAGTAGGCAGAGGGAACACATTGCACCCAAAAGTATAACTGTATGAGAGGTGCACTCCTGATTATGTGACCTTGGATGTTCTCATGGAATGACTGCCTCTCATTATGAGAGGTACACTCCTGATTATGTGACCTTGGATGTTCTCATGGAATGACTGCCTCTCATTGGTGAAACAGACAGATTAAAGCGTTTAATGCAGCAAAGGGAACATATTGCACCCAAAAGGATAACTATGTGAGAACATGCTTAGTAGGCACCATGAAATCTGTCATGTTGCTCCGAGAATAGAGGCATGAATTTTGCTTCAGATCGACTAGGAGTTGCAATACCAAGGTGTACTTCGTAATGTTCTAGACTAGAGTTGGTTACACTTACAAACATTAGAAAACTAGCTTCTGAACCCTAGCTGACCTTAATTAATTGATGTCCTTGTGATCAGAATTGGCTGCAATCGTAGCCTGCATTATAAAATAATTTAATTATAGGCCACTGAATTCAGTACAATCTCATTCAGCACATATTGTGACAGCTGGTCAGGTTTTTCCTAATTTCCTATGCTACTAATCAGGGCACTGTTGGTTAGGCATTGCTTCAGTTCCGCATTGCTTCAGTTCCTTTGTCTGGTATTGCAGTGATGAGTTTATTATTGAAGAATGTAGAAAACAAATTTGCAATTAAGGCCTAATCACTTTAGCGCTTGATAGATAGTAGTGGAACATACACCAATGAATGCTTGACATGCAACCAACTTCAACAAATGAGTTCTTATTCTTCATCAGATAACATTGAATAGTTGCATTTGGGAAAGAATAAGAACCCCGGGCAAGCTACTTTTATGTTTAGGGTGGGATGTCAAAAGAAGAAAGGCCACTTTGCATTGGCTATATTACCATTTCATATTTTTTTTCTATTCCGAAGGGATTTTCCATAACAAAAGCTTCTTATATGGGAATTTTTTTTATTAATTAATCCTTTTTAAAATTTTATTTTAAAGTTAACCCCCGGCGCACTTTATTTTCAATTCTGACCCCTTTGGTCACGCCACCACCCGTGGCGTGACAAAACAACGCTGTCACGCTGGGGCATGCTCTTGTCACGCCATGAGTTGTGGCGTGACAGTGTTGTTTGGTCACGCCACCACCAGTGGTGTGACCAAAAGTGCTATTTTGCGGACTTATCTCATGGCGTAACAGCATTGTTTTGTCACGCCATGAGTAGTGGCGTGACCAAAAGGGTCAGAATTGGAAATAAAGTGCGCGGAGGTTAACTTTAAAATAAAAATTAAAAAAAGGTTAATTAATAAAAAAAAATTCCTTATATGGATGCACTGTGATTGAATTTAACTTTGAGTGATAGAAACCTGCATATGCAGATTTCTTGGCAATTGTACAAATCTCTATTCAAAGGATGCTTGGATGGTTTCATTAGTAGAATTCAAATTCATATTGCGTTTGGAGTTATTGAGAATATGCAGATTACTTGGCAATTGTACAGATCTCTATTCAAAGAATGCTTTGACGACTTCTTAAGTAGAATTTAAATGCATATTGGGTTTGGAGTTGTTCAGAATTGAAGGTGATAAAACTAAGGATGTATGTTTTTCTTCCAGGAGAATTTATCTTGGAACAATGCAATTAATCAGCTATGTTTTATTTGTCATGGTACTCGGTGAGTTATCACAGCAAGTCAGCAAATATACATTCAACAATTAGTGAAATTGTATTATTGTGACTTGTGAGTTCTCTGATCTTGGAAGGAGGCTTTTGAAATGTTAGAGGATCCGTGGACTTTGTTTGCTGGAAATGTGTACCGACATTAATATTTCAATTTGTTGACATTATGTCTAGAAGTAGCATCAGTGATCGACAGCTGCATATGGTAAACAATTACTATGCACTACTGACTGTCAGAAAAAAATACTGCTGCCAGTCTGAAAATCTATTCTTTTGCAATGAAAGACAAAAACAACTTAAATTTGCATGTATGAGGATCGGAGAAGATGGCTCCAAATAAACCATTTTCCAATTGGAACATAACTGTTCATTTGGAGAAATTGCAGTTCTTTTAATCATACATCATCCTTATACCATCCTTGTTTGCCAAATTCGTAGGGTCCTAAGACTTGCAACCAATCTTTGCTGAATATAGTGGAGAGAAGGGTACAGCTATGGACCTGTGGTATCAATGGCTCCACAATTAGTCCTAGAATGCAGTGCTCCATGGCCCATCATGACATGAGGTAAGTTTGAATTCACCTCCACCTTGTAAGTTTTGACGTTTAATCGATAAATGCGTGTAAACAAAGATTAAACTTGTGTAACATAATGGTTCATACTTGAGTTCCTAGTCACATCGCCAAAACTGATGTTCAACCACCAAATCCAACCAGAATGTAACATTCCAAAATTTGGCATTTTTCAAAAATTTTAACTTAAACTAATTAATTCAAATATTTGAATTTCAATTGGAGTTTTTTCATTTATTTAAATTCCAAATCCAATATTCAAATTTGAATTCTATCGTCTCAATTCAATTTCGTTGTCATATTCGAAATTCAAAATTTGCAATTTCCTTTCCTCTGCCTCTGCTCCTGGCTGTCGAGCCGCGCGTGCGCCAGCCTATGCCCTACACCGCTGCTCCTGCTACCACCTGCTCGGGGCTAGCTCGACCTCTTTTTCCTCAGGAACTTTCTCCTGAGGGGTGCTCTAGTCGGAAGCAACCAGAACACCGGAAAACCTATAAGGAAAGAAGAAAAAAAGCTTAAGACTCTAGAATACCAGAGGTAACTACTTACATGAGTTTTACTTTCATGTATACATACTTGGTCGTCTTCTTGGTCTTGAGCTTGAAGCGCGCTGGAGCAAAGTCCGTCACGCTCACCTTCCTTTTCTTCTTCTCAACTGACTTCATTGGTCCCGAACCGGTAGGGCTGGTTAGACCCCCCCCCACATCCATCGATTGGAGGTCGGAAGAAATATTCTCGACCAGCTGGTCGAAAATAAGATCCCTGACTATCGGGTCGGAGAGTGTGGTTTTGTCGACCTCTAGAACAGTTGCTTCGGTAGCAATTGACAGGTCGTGAACGACCACTCTGGGGCCTACGACCTCCTCAGCTTCTCGCTGCGGGTTCTCTTTTTCTCCCACCTAAGTCATAAATATAATTTGATTAGGTGATGAAATTTTCATCTAAGATATATGCTCCATCATAAATGCTCTTTTTACCTCTGGAAGGCCATCATCTTGCGTGACCGCAAAGCAGGAGTCGGTCGGAACAATGGTCGGAGTAGAGCCATCATTGGACTCTTTTTACCTCAAGCCGACTGTCTGCATATTAGAGCATAATCACATACTGATCGGAGAGCATATAAAAGACGAAGAAAAAGTTGATATTTACCTTAAGTCTCCTAATCCTCTCTTCTAGAGAGACAACATCCAGAATATTGGGAAAAATAACCTTCATATCAGGCTCCCCAGCATAGATCATTTTGATTCGCTCTCTGAACTCGTAAGAAGAAAGGGCTTCAAAAGGATAAAGAGATTTCAAGGTTACAAAATAATCAACTAAATAAATAAAACTGGTCGGGGTTTTTTAGAATTTACCTTCCCTGGAATCCTTAGTCGCTTCCTCACGACCAATATGCTAGAGCAGGGAGTGTGATCGGAGCTTCAGGGGACTAATCCGGTGCGTGGAAAAGTCTCTAATCACGTGCCAAGTAGTTAATCCCTTGGCACTAAGGTCTTGGATGGCATTGACCACCCTTCCAACCCGTCCTTCTTTCTTCTCGGTGGACCGCCAGTGTAGGTTCTCGCTCGTCACCTTGTCGGTGAAGTAGAGGCTATCCTCTTTTGTGACCGTCATGTAGAACCAGCTTTTCTTCCATGACGACCACGAGGACTTCGGGTACATTTGGATGTACTCATCATCCTTCCCGTCGTGGAGTCGCAGCGAGCACTCCCTAGGTTCGGCCGCCGATTTCCCCAACCTCGCCATCTTGTAGAAATACCTGAAGACCTTCAGATTTGGTCGGATCCCTAGGTACGCCTCGCAAAGATAGACGAAGATGCTGAGGTTGGCGATGGAATTGGGGGCTAGATTCACTAACTCGACCTGGTAGTACTCCAGGACTCGGGAAAGGAACTTGTGAGCCGAGAACCTGAGCCCGCACTCGATGTAGGTGAGGAAAATCGGGATTCCCCTTCTTCGCGGCTCGGAAAGTGTTCTCCGGCCGCCGACCTCCATTTGACCAAACTCTTGTCCGGAAGCATCCCGATCTCCTCCAGCGCCTTGAGCCTCTTTCCACTCAGATCTGAAATCAACCACTTGGTGATCGAGTCCAACATGACGAGATCTTTGAGTAGATGAACGGAGGTCGAAGGAAGCTTTCGATGGAAGAATGAGAGGAGGTCGGAGAAGATTCTTCGCAAGAAGATGAAAAGGATTGGTAGAAAATCTGAGAGCGTAAAACCCCTAAAGCCCTAAGCTGACGGGATTTTATAGCCTCAACTCTTTAACTGCATCAGGGAGTTACCAAAGTCCAATAGACACAATTTTTTTTTCCAACGGACAGAAAAACTCTTCGGGTCCCAAGGTTGTCTCTCAACTTTAAAATGAATACAAACCACCTTGTTTGTCATGACATTAAATAAGGGTCTGCCCGATACGACTTTCGTCGGGAGAGGTTTCATATGACCAATTTATTTAAAGTTCGAGGGCTAGCTAACAAGGACTAAAATCTCTATGTATTATTTTAATACATAATTAAAAGACCATATGTCTTCATGGTCGTAACCCCTAAGGCTAACGACCCCTGTGGTCGTAAGGATTCCAGAGGTTACATAATGGGTACCCTGGTCGGGTGAGGTCCTGTACCCAATCCCTGACCATATGACTACTCGTAGAAGCCATGAGCTGGCATCTGGATCTAACTCCAAGTATATTCCTTACCGTATGATAAATGGAACACATGTCATATTTGCTCCATACCACGCGACGTTTCATGGTCCTAAGACACTGAAAATAACCACTATACGGTTGAGTGTCTCATAGACACCAACTAATGATCAGTTACTGTTCGGCTAACTGTAACTAATCCTTCGATCGGACACGTCGCTTCCAACAGGCGTCTTCTCCTGGAGTAACTGCCATCCCTTCGATGGTTATTTAAAGATGGAGCACGAATGAACAAAGGCATCAGATTGAGGCATCACAATCGGCATTAGATTCATGTTTTAAGTATAATTCAATAGCATAGCAAGCATCACGTTCGGTGTAATTAGGACTAGTCCATTGCCTTGTTGAGGGCACCCCCTGTAAAAGATCCAGTTCCCAGCAATAAAGAGCAATCTCATTCTCTC
Organism: Phyllostachys edulis; assembly: GCA_036346405.1. NCBI lineage: Eukaryota > Viridiplantae > Streptophyta > Magnoliopsida > Poales > Poaceae > Phyllostachys > Phyllostachys edulis. The sequence goes on from CM070555.1 coordinate 58,659,790, forward strand.
CCAAGAACTCTTTGCAATTTTCCTCTATTTATTTCGTAAGATCGGCGACTCGATCGTTGACAGTATTACTGTTGGTTTTCAAAATAAAGTAAAATGGTGAAAATATGTTTAGACTTGGGCGGATGGTAAGTTCTGGTGTGTGCAGCTAGAGCACGAGACATTGTATTGTGGTAAGTTCTTCCTAAGTCATATTAAGGACCGACGCTTGTGACTATCCAAACTGAGCACGACCGTACAACCACATGTCCTAAATGGAAAGGACCCGACTGAATAATCTGCTGAGTCCAAGCATTACGCCTGCAGGCTGTAGTTGATAGGTGTTCTCTTGATTATGGTAAATGTGCTTCCATATCTTGGGACGTGCAGGTTATGGTAAATGTACTTCCATATCCTGTGTAGTGCAGACGATGGTAAATGGACGTCCATGTCTGTCGGGGCTTGCGCCAGGCGATGGTAATTGACGTCTGATGAGGATCTAATAATCCTCATTTAATTATTTATCTATAATTCATATTACGGATAATAATACCGTCATATGGTTCTTGAGTATACCCCTTAAAGTTCATAAGGGAGAAGCTGGAAGTCGTAAGTTCTTCTACGACCACCCATAGTCATAAATCCTTCTACGACTATCCCCTGATCGTAAGTCCTCCTACGATCAGTCTATGGTCGTAAGCTTTACTACGACCACCACCTGGTCGTAAGCTCTTCTACGACCAGTCGCTAGTCAGTGGGGCTTATAGACATGTGGGCCTGATCGATCAAGGAATCTTCTACACCATATCTAAAGATATGGGCAGTCAATTACACTATTATTCTCTAGAATAATGGTACGATTTAACTCTCTGTCCTGGTGATAACTACATAGCAACGTGGGAACGTTACTACTCCCACAATAATCTCCAGTAACAGCTCTATCATCTGAAGCATTAAGGCACCCTTTGGACTGGAGAAACGGCAACCCACTTCGAGTGCTGTATAAAAGGCAGAATCATCAGGAGAAAGGAGAGAGGGGCAATCAGGAGGACAAGACATCACACTCGGGTCTTCCTCTTGATTTGTAAATTAACCAGCATACTCAATACATTCACAAATGAGTAGGGTTGTTATTCTCTCCGGAGAAGGCCTGAACCTGTATAAAAATCTCTGTGTCTTTCTCTCTGCGTGATTTGAATCTTAGAGACCTCCCAAATCAAACAATTATTACATAAGTTCGGTTCTAAAACACTGACAACGTCCATGTCCGGACAGGTTATCCCCCACAACAGTGATCTCCGGGTCGATGGTAAATGATGTCCATGACTTGGGGTTAAGCTCATCAGGCGGGCTAATGTTTGGATAAAGTATGTAAAAGCCCTGTGATAATTGCTTAGTCGCACGCCAAAGGAAGCGTATCATGGCCGACATTATAATCAGATTATCTCGTGTAGGTCAAGCTGTACAACCTCTACAAAGTGTAAAACTATTCGAATAGCCGTGCCCACGGGCAAAGGCGGGCAATGTGCGTTTTCCTATGGTAGATTTTGGTTTTGATTTCAAAAGAGTAAACTTTAGGAAACCGGGAGCAGTTAGGACTCTCGGGTAGTTTTTCTGGCAGTTAGAGCCAGTTGGGTAGCTAGAGCCGTATCCTTTAGACCTTGGTGGCTAGAGCCTTGATACCAGTGGTTGGTAGCTAGAACCTCCACTAGTGGTATAATTAGTTTGATTATTGAAACTACTTTTTTTGGGTCAAATTTGCTTTATGAAACCTGTTGAAACTTAAAATCTTGTTTTGTGCAAAAGAACCATATAAGTCTCATTTGTTAAAGCTATACATATGTATATTTTTCCAAGACTCACGGAGTACTTTATGAACTCACATGCAACACTCAAAACAAATCTTAGAAGTCTTTAATGATGCCGTGGACGAATACGACTTCTACGCTTGCGGCTTTGACAAAGGATACTCGGAATACTAGGTTGCGCTCCCCAGTCGAATGCCGGTGGGCAATTTGATAGGTCACCACCCGGAGTTTATCATTTGTTGTTTCTGCTGTTGTAAGACTCGAGGTCTTTTGATCTTTTTTGTAATAAGTTGTCGGCCGATACTCAGTTGTTTATTAATGTTATTCCGTGATTCGAACTTGTTATCAACGATATTTTCATTGTGTGCACTAGCTACTGATCATGGGACTGGTGCAGAAATACACAGAAGGTTTGGATTCAGAAATCCGATCCCGACATAGAAGTTCTGAACAGCATTGTGATTTAAGCTCCTATCCATGTTAGGTCTGCTTTAAGACATTTGGAAGATAGGTCTGCTTTAAGACATTTGGAAGAGTAAATGCCGTACACTCATGAAACTGAAGGAGGCAATCAAGAGAAGTGTTTCATTTTGAAAAATGTCAAGCATGACTTTTCCAGTGCAGTGCTGTATTGTCTAAGCATATACTTCTGGTACAAGTAACAAACTTTGTAAAAAGTCAAGTACCGTAAACAAAGACCCACGTGGACATCTCACTTAAACAATAGATTACTATCTGAATGTCTTAACAATGCTAATGTCAAAAAGCATAATTGTATCCTTCCTAATGTGAATGCATCTGCAATAACACTTACCTCGGAATTATACAGCTCCGTGTATATGTGATTGATATTTGTATCTTATGTTCAGATGCAGCAAATGCAGGTCGTAACATGCGGTGGATCTCATCTTCTGTGGCATCAAAAAATGAGAGGTAACTCCAGCGCAAGCAGTAGTAATCATTCAGACTGGAACGAAGTTTCAAGTGTAGATTGAAGAACTGAACAAGCGAGGCTTGTTAGAAAACACCTAATCTAGTTTTTCTCTCTACGGAATTTCTGTTGAAAACTGAAGTATGCACAAGTTTTTCTTTCGTGTGCCTTATTCAATACTGTACTTTACATGGGTATTTATACTTGATCGCTGATCAGTTTACATGGGAAACGACGCACCTCTCGGCGGTGAAACAATGCGCCACTTCGCTTGATACAATTGCACTAATCTGCTGCGTGCAAACTGCACTAACTATCGCTACATGCAGTTAGAAAAAGCACAACAAGATTATTCTAACAATCACTCCCTAATCTTGTTGTGTGCGGAGGAAGTGCATGTCCGCTTATGTCCGTGTCGGGCCTCGTGATGGCGTCATGACATCGACGCTCTTGTAGCCCGTCATGTAGTTGTTTGGCGCCGTATCGAGGAACCACAAGTCGTCGCGCAGGGTCATCCTCGCGTCCGAGGTGGACTTGAGCTCTTTCCTCGTTGAGCGTGACATGCCTGGCGCCGTTGTGATCTCGGTGATGGTGCTCACATGCGCCATCGGCGTCTTTGGTACTTCATCGCCGAGCGTGCTCACTGCGCCATTAGCGATGCGGCTCGTCGTCGTCGACCTCTACCAAATTGGCGCGTTCCTTGCGCTCACGGCGCGATGCATGGCAATCCTCGGAGAAATGACCAATCTTGTTACAATTGTAACATTTTACCTTAGTCATGTCGCGTTCTCCAAAATTGCCTCCGCCCTTGGTTTCGTGGCCTCGGTTGTCGCTTTTGGCCATCGCCGATGAGCCCACGGCACCTTTCAAGGCTGTCAGACGCTGCAGCCCCCACTCCTCCTCCGTGAGGAGCGATTCGCATTGTCAGACGCGCGTGCAGCCCACCTCCTCCGTGAGGAGCAGCGGCTCCTCGACTCTTGTGCGTCGTCGTCGTCAAGGCAGTAGCGTTGCTCCACCGAGCGCAATTACCTGTCGGCTCTTCAATCGTCATCGTACTCAGATCGAGTAGCGTCTCGATCGCGATTGCTACCTGCGTGTAGCGAGGGGGCACTACCCGGAGAAACTTCTGGACCACCTTCTCCTCAGCGATGGCGTCCCCGAGCGTGCGTAAATTGTTAACGAGCCCAGTGATGCGCATTGCGAACACATCCACGGACTCCCCATCCTTGAAAGAGATGTCCTCGAATTCCTTCCGTAACTTCTGGGCGTTAGCCTCGCGTACGCGCTCCACCCCAATCCTCATCAGTTTGATGGCATCCCATGCTTGCTTTGCCGTGTCCTTCACGGCGAGCGTTGCGAGCATGTTAGGCGGGACGGCGCGGAGGATGACCGAGAGAGCCATGCGATCGTCGCGGAAAGAAGCATCCCCGGGGTCGATCGCCTCCCAGAGCCCTTGCGCTTGGAGATTGACGCGCATTACAAGCGCCCACTCGGTGTAGTTGGTGTTAGTCAATATCGGGTAGACGACCGTGCCGCTGGATTCCCTCGTGACGCGCTCCTGCACCAATGGCTCGCGTCCGCCCCTCCGTGTCCTGCTCCGCCCACGGAATCTCGGTGGAGAGCGTGAGCCAGACTGGGACTGCGCGTCTTCGTTGGCCATGGTCGCCAGAGCTCTGATACCAAATGTTAGAAAACACCTAATCTAGTTTTTCTCTCTACGGAATTTCTGTTGAAAACTGAAGTATGCACAAGTTTTTCTTTCGTGTGCCTTATTCAATACTGTACTTTACATGGGTATTTATACTGATCAGTGATCAGTTTACACGGGAAACGACGCACCTCTCGGCAGTGAAACAATGCGTCACTTCGCTTGATACAATTGCACTAACTGCTGCTGCGTGCAAACTGCACTAACTACTGCTACATGCAGTTAGAAAAAAGCACAACAAGATTATTCTAACAAGGCTGCCGGAAAAATGAGACAGCCATGTATCCTGACCTGCTCCTGCCAATTGTTTCTGGAGAGAATATCTGGTGCATCCCTTCTTATGCACCATCTTTCATGCATCATACGTCTGAAAGTTTTGAAAAAGTTCCCAAAAAAATCTGTAGATGTAGGGGATAGTATTCTATAGCCATGCTACTACACTGGGAAGTTATGAGCTATACCAATACTTATCAAGTGCAGAAGTCAGCAGAAAACAAATCGGCATGGAAAGGAGGGCCGTGTCATGCCTCTTGCAGTTTTGGTAATTTGTTGCTGTAGTCGGTGATAGAGCAATCTCTTTTTCAATGTCTCTAGTAAATAGTAATGTAGCTAATTTCGATCAACATTGCTGTTCATCCCCTAAATCAGAGAAGCCTCCTAAGAACAGGGGGAGAGAAAACAACACAAACTAATGGAACGTGATGCGGACAGATTATTTTTAACTAATGTTTATGTTATTTCAGATTTAATACTTATAAAAACAGTGAGCATGATATTAGCAAGCCTGCTGCCGAGAAGGAGGAAAGAAAAGAAGCTTCTGTCTATGCGGTTGCTAATGGCCGTTAAAACCCTAACTGTGAATAGAGCGCATGGGAGTGCAGGACATGGGCTGGTGCATGCAAATGCTATGGTGCAAAACAAAGCAAAAATTCGAACCAAAAGGGAGTCCTTCTCCGACACGTTTCCAAGAGATAAAACAAAATCACCTCAGATTAAAAGGTAAAGAATTAGGGATAATATGTTCGGATTGGAATCGGTACACGAGAACCCTTCTCTACGTGAGTTCCTTTCCTTGTGTGCCTTAGGTTGGGGGGGCACCTACCATTGAAAATAAGACGGCGCATCAGAAGATATAAGCCTCGAATACAGATTGAGTTCTTGTTGGGCTATCCGAAAATTACATGTAATTTCCTATTTTGCAAAGAGTCCGAATATGATACTATATTGATTGAGTTGGTTTCGGATACTGTTCATGTGGACTGTTCATGCATGGTAGATTATGGAAATAGGAGAGCTTGAGTTATATGCGTTTAGGAGGTTAAGTTGATTTCAGACACTATTCATGTGGTACTGTTTATCCGAAAGTAATTGTGCTTTCGTGGAAGGCTATTTAAGCCTTATGTAAAGAAGATAAGTTATGATTTAGATAATGAAATTCAGAAAATCTGTTTTGACGTATATCGTGTGTTCTTGAGATAAGTTGAGAGAGATCAAGAGTCCGGGTACTGTTCATGTATAGGTACTGTTCACCGAGACTACTACAATACTTGCAATTCAATCTATTAGATTGGTTTGTGAGCGTGCTGATTTTCTTGCAAATCAATTTAACCGAATTGGTATGTGCGTTTGTTGTTTCACTGCGAAAGATCAGGCAACTAACGGATTGAATCTCAGTTCATCTAGAGGTCTCATCAGAACGGGTTCATCCGATCCGTTGATTGCACCACAGTGTAGATTTTTGCAGACTTCCTTACCTGCATTGCTTAGCTGATCAACATGTTTTGGCACACCGTGTTAAGCCGGTGACGATATATTCAACCACTGAGTTAAGGCAGTGTTGATCCATTCAACCACCGAGTGAGTGAGTAGTACTAGTAAACGTTTTTTGTGTTACCTGTCTAGCACCACCGACCGAGTGAGTAGTTACTAGTAAACGTTTTTTGTGTTACCTGTCTAGCACCACCGACCGAGTGAGTAGTTACTAGTAAACGTTTTTTGTGTTACCTGTCTAGCAGGGAGGTGACAATTTGACAAATCGAAGGCGCCCTTCCTCGAAGCCGGAATGAGCCCGATCAACTGTAACAACGACGGTCTCGTCCTCCAGGATAGATTTCCCTGTGCTGAGCTCCTTGATTGCTACAGTTTACTTTGGTGTTTTCTCCAAAGAAAATGCTTGTGGGTACAGTAGAATTTTGACCCCAAGGGCTTGAATAACTGTTGCTGCCTGCCACCACCTCGCTCGGTCGGTCGCAGCCGAGTCAAGCTGCCGTGCAGAACTCGGAACGCTGAAACTCATGGCACATCACGCGCGTCGGACGGAGAGTTGTGCAAGTCACAATCTTCTCCTTTGAAGCGGTCGTAGGTTTGCGTTGTGCTGCCAACATGTCGCACCTGGTTGATAGGAGCAGGTCAAATCTCATGCACCGGCACGCGATAAACAAATTCTTACACAATCTGATAATCTACGGATCTACCAGCTAGTGTAGGTACAGTAAAGAAAACCAGAGGTATAACTCATAACGTTGTCAGATATCGTGCCGCTCTTGAGTACTCTGGCAAGTTTGAAATAATGGGTCTGTTTGGTTTACGATCCAGTAGCTATACCTAAATTTTAGCAATATCAAAACTTGAGCAATGCTAAAACATAGACAAAAAAATGGTGTTTGAATCGTAGCCATACCAATTCACGAACAATGCCGAAATTGATGCATTTATATTGCAGTCATGCCAAAATTGTGAGTATGACACGTGGGTCCCGAATAACATCTATTTTTTTCTTCCAAAATATGTCAACATGAATCTTGTTTTGTTGATAAAATGACAAGGAACACAACGGTCCGAACGGATCATGAATCGAATACTCAGTTTAAGAAATACAGTCATTTGAAACTGATTAATAAAAAATGTTTACATTAAATGCAGCCAATAGCTGGCTACTACATCATCAACCAAATGGCATTGGCACTGCCCAAAACTGGGTTGAGATGTATTGGCATACCAAAAATTTTCGTGGAACGCTAAAAAAAAGGCATCAATCCAAATGTTAGCTAAATTCTCTTGGTATTATCAAAATTTTGATTCAGCAACTTTTGGGTCCAAACCAAACAAACCCCAGCAATACAAGTTTAAGCTAGGTAGGCTAGTGAGCAGCTTATTACACGTAAGATGCTGGGAAAAAGATGGGCATGGTAACAAACTTTTGGCAAACTTTTGAGTACTTTCTTGGAAATTAGCTAGGGTTTTGATTTTGGATGAACATCTGAAGGTGAAAATTCTAACCAATGGACGACTGGACGAGCGTGCTAGCTCTTGCTTGAATACCATGCAAGCAAGAATTCCAAAATTTTGACCACGTGAACAGACAAATGCCCAAGACCAAAGTACACATAATCCATGAGAAAACAAAACTTCTGACCAATTAAGAACACATCCCATGGAATTCTCAAGTCAAGCTGTGCCCCAAATTAAACTGCTTGGCTCTCAAGGCATTCTTGGTCAAACCACATCTCTCTCTCTCCCTCCCTTTTGCTCCCAATACATCGTGAAAATATAATGCACTACTAGCAAGTATATTTCAAATAAAAATAAAATAAAATGGAGGTAGCTAGTAGTACATTATATTGTCACAATGTGTTGGCGAGTAGGCCAGGTCCAATTAATCGGTCTGCTTGACTTAAGCGGCTGCTAGCTCGATCATTGGCTTGTTGCCATGCATGCACACGTATACATGCTCTGGTCAACACGACACGCTTCTGCGTTTGAATTTTTTCATGTCCAGTTTTCTACCGCCATGCATCCACTAGCCGCTCAAAACGAATGAAACCGTCGTGATTATGTGAGACCATCACGTTAATTAAACACCGGTGCATGCGATGCAAAGGTTGGTAGGATCGCCGTCCTCCTCTCGTCGAATCGCCGATGCGTGCCGCGGCGACTTTTCCAATGAACGCGCGAGACCAAGCCACCACACGTAACCGGGATGCAACTTCCTCTCAAATCTCCATGCCTCAACGGCGCCTCTCGTGCATTATATATAGGCACGACTCATTCCATAGCTAGCATCTAGTACACAAAGTTAATTTGATACATTACACATTGCTGAAGGCCAACGCTAAGCCATATAACACTTGCTGCAAGAAAGAGAGAAGAGCTAGAAGAGAAGAGAGAAGCGACGAGGAGGCATTGGAAGCGAGCTAATTAAGGTCGATCATGGCCGTGGTGATGAGGATGGGGCTTGCCTTGCCGGTGATCGTGGCGGTGCTGCTGCTCCTGGCCGCGCTCGGCGAGGCGCGGCCGTTGGTCGGCGACGACTGGGCGGTGCCCGACGGCTCGTCCGTCGTCCAGGCGCTCCGGCGGCTGTACCTGCAGCAGCTGGGCGGGCCGGGCGCGTCGTGCGGCACCAACAGCCCCAACAACGGGTGCCCGCCGTAGGATCGAGACCGATACGGCGCATCTGGGCCGTACAACGGCCTCTCGAGCGATGGACAAGGATTAATTGGTTGGCCTCGCTCGCTGCTAGCCGTGACGGGTTATGGAAGTCGTTGACGTCTGACCAGAACTTTGGGTGATCGATGGTTGGATTCGTTAAGTTGATAGATTTCTTGGTGATTTTTGTCCAAGCACGTATATGGTGCAGTACCGTGTGCAGCAATTTGTACAGAAAAAGAATACATATATACGATGTATTTCAATAAAACAGTTATAGGCACATGTATACCTTTTTAAATTAATTTATTGGTTTTGCTATTTGTAAGTTGCCTGATTTTTTCCCTTTGTACTAACATCTAAGTCGATTTTTCTGGCCATTGATTAGCTTCGAGATATGTGCATGTAATTTGATTCCGATAGTTTTTTTTTCGAGAAAGATCATCTGATTTATATTAATAACTCAGCTAATAATTTTACATTGAAGATTATAGATAAATAACATGTTACCATCGAGTCCTTAGTTGATGAATGTGCTGGAATTTTTTTTTATCTTCCTCACCAGAGAATCTGAATCTTGCAACGATATCATGATTGCCGATGATCACGGCAATATGAAGTAGATTGTTGATAATCTTCATTAATGTATAGGACATACGCTAGTATTGTTCATCAAAAGAAAATAAGAGGAGATTTATTAATACCAAACTCAGTATGGTGTCAATCTCCGACATTGGCGTCGTGGTGGTTATCCAGGGAATTTTTTTATTAATTATTTTTTAATTTTTTTTTATTTTATAGTTAACCTCCGGCATACTTTATTTCCAATTATGACCCTTTTGGTCACGCCACCATCCATGGCGTGACAAAACAACGCTGTCACGCCAGCCCGTATTTGGGGCAAGCTCTTGTCACGCCACGGGTGGTGGCGTGATAGTATTGTTTGGTCACACCACGACCAGTGGCGTGACCAAAAGTGCTATTTAGTGGACTTATCCTATGGCGTGATAGCGTTGTTTTGTCACGCCATGGGTGGAGGCGTGACCAAAGGGGTCAGAATTAGAAATAAAGTGCATCGGGGGTTAACTTTAAAATAAAATTTAAAAAGGGGTTAATTAATAAAAAATCATCTTATCTACGTGAGTTGATCCAATACTACTGTACAATTGTGCAGAAAATTCAGCTACTTTTGTTTTAAAGTAGAGTTTTCTGGGATCCTATTATATGTTTGCAAGACTATACGTGTTTTTCAACTAGTTCACCTAACTTGCACATAAAATTTTCGGGTGCAACGAATTAATAGTGTCGTCGATATGAGATCAGACAGTAAACTTGTATGCACCTCCGTCGGATGCGTTCACCGCCGAGGATGCAAAGGAGAAGACTCAACGAGAATCACACACCAAAGAGGTCATACAGATGTATTGCATATGGGTTGTAGAAGTTGTCATTGGCTTCTATGGATATCATGAGGATATTCTCATGATCTTAGGATGATGATACAATTGATAATGGTGGTGAGGATTTGTCGAAACACTCGTTTTAAGCAAAATTTAGAGTGCTGTCAGGTTCAGGCGGTCAAACCAGCTAGGGCGGCGGTCAAACTGGCCGTATGCAGGCTCAAGTGGCTGGCGGTTAGACCGGCTGTGAGTGGCAGTCTGCCAGGCCAAAAGTTGATCTTCGAGTTTAGGGCCAAACCAAAAATAGAGGGTGTAGGCAAGTAAGAGGATTCTTCTGCACTTGGTCTCATAATTTTGGGAGCTTCGGGCAAAAATTCTATTCATTTTAAATTTCCAGAGTGGATGCAAACGTTCCGAGGGAAATTTTAGCTAAGTCCCCTAGCTAGCGGTCAGACCGACCAAGCTGGAGGTCAGACCGGCCAAGGGGCGGTCAGACTGGCTATGGGTGCCGATCTGAATGGTTTTATCTTGTTTGCTGGCCTACAAGGCGACGATGATTATAGGTTAAGTCAAATTCGTGGGTTTCAGTGCATATGCGTTGTATGATGCATGTTTTGAGCTTATGCATGGAATCGATTTTTTAGTCTATTGTTGTGCAGGAGAATTGAACGTCAATGACGAAGATTGACGAGGATATAATAATCCTCACTTTATTTTTTTATCTATATTTCTTATTAAAGGTAAATATGACGTCATATGGTCCCTAAGTATACCCCTTAATGTTATAAGGGAAGAGCCTACTGGGTGGTCGTAAGTTCTTCTACGACCACCCCCATAGTCGTAAGTTATGCTACGACTACCCCATAGTCGTAAGTCTTGCTACGACTACCTCATGGTCGTAAGTTCTTCTCGACTAGGTCACCATCGACCACCTTATGATCAATTAAACCTACGCACAAGTGGGCCCAATTGATTAAGAATTCAAATACGATCATCATCTGTTGTTACTCTGCGAAGTAATAGCACGTAATGCTCCATTATCGCTGGTATATTGCTGTTAGGCGACGTGAAGGAATTAATACGCCGGTGATTACTATTAACGTGCGCCCATTACGGGATGTAATGAGGCGCCGCTTCACCTGGAGAAACTGCCGCTCCTTCACGTACTATATAAAGGCGGCAATCAGAGAAGGAAGGGCGGATCGAATCGGGCCATCAGGAAGACAGTTTAGCACTATCATCTGTAATAGTCTTAGCTTTTTCTCCTGATTGTTCAGAATACACTCAATACCACACACACACAGGAGTAGGGTTATTATTCTCTCCGAGAAGGCTGAACTCAGATAAAAATCCCGTGTCAATCTCTGCGTGATTCCATTCTAGGAGACCCCGAATCAAACAATCTTTACGTAAGTTCGGTTCTAAAACACCGATAGCTTGACGCCGACCGTGGGGATCTTCCGTAATCTCTTGTCAACATACTCTTTGTTTTCCAAATCTCATGCACTCATGGCGGAGAATGGAGCGAGGAGAACTAGTTCGACTTGGCGGTCTGTGAGACGTCGACATGGATCTTTGGTTTCGATTCTGAGCCAAGTGATGACTCATCCGATGGTATGCTTGCTTCCGGTGATCTTCCCGCAGATCTAGGAGACAATGCGCGATGGAGTTGAGGAGGGATCCATATCCCCCACAACAGTACGTCCAAGAGAGGAGTCTACCCTCTCAAAGAACAAGGGTCAATTTGACCAGGACTACACCCAGGTGGACTCACAACACGACGAGAGTTTTACCTCGAAGTGTCCGGGTCCCCCTAAGGCGGGGTCCGACTTGGTGAGGCAAGTTCTGGAAGCCACAATTCCAGGACTTCACCAGCATCTGGTGATTCTCTCTCTCCGGATGACGCCAGAGAGAGCGGGATCAAGCATGCTTTTCCTACAAATTCGGCCATCTCTCCGCAGATCACGCCTGCCAACGGAGACGGTTATAACCCGGACTTCCCCTACCTGGAGGGGATTACTCCAAGTCGCCAGATGGTGTCTCTCGACGACTCCTCAAGCGGGGAGGCCTCGAGCACAAGTGAGAATCATCAACGGGAGGTCTTCGTCCTTCCCTCAGATCAAGGTCACTCTCCTAGAGACCGAACTGGAGACCCTCCCAGAAGATCACGCACTGCGCCCCCTCATGGCAGTGGCAAGAACACCACCGATGGCGGACACGACCAACACCTTCATGAACGCGAAGGAAATCCTTGACATTCTCGCAGCGGTAGATGAACTACGAGGAGTATTCCCCTCGTAGGACTGAGATCTATCATAGGTCTGGTCAACCTATTACCGGGTATCGTCGAGTACGACCACCTGATGATGTCAACCCTTCTTTCTTGCAAAGGAGACGTCAAGAAGTCATTACTGGATGTCGGGCATTCTCGCCGATCTCCCGAGCCGCTCACCGCCACCTTTTCGACCAGTGAACATGGAGAAGTTTGATGGTTCCCAAAATCCCATCGAATTCCTTCAAATCTACACAACAGCTGTCCGAGCAGCAGGAGGAGGAGAGCATGTAATGGTAAATTACCTTCCAACTGTGCTCGAAGGATCTGCTCGATCGTGGTTACTGAACCAACCACTCGAGTCGATTTACTCTTGGCAACACCTCTGCGACCTTCTACTGGCAAATTTCCAAGGTACTTACAATCGCCCTGGGAAGGAGGACGACTTGCACCCGATGAGACAGAACGACAACGAGACCTTGCGCCAATTCATCAAGCGCTTTAGTCAGGTTCGTAATTCAATTCCAGAAGTTTCTGATTCATCTGTCATTAGGGCTTTCAAGTAAGGAGTCCGTAGTAGAAGGATAACAGAAGATATTGCTTTAAATCCGCCTACCATCGCCATCGAACTCTTTGAGATGGTGATCGATCGCGAATCGCCTCGAGGCGGTCGAGTGGAACAACACAATCGATCAAGAAAACAATACCTCTCGAGAGCCGGTGATATTGGTAAGAAGAAAGATAAGAAAGCAAAAAGTCCAAGAACAAGGCGAAGGGTCAAAACTCCAAGTCGCTAGCCCAAGGAAGTCTTGGTCAGGAATGATAAAGAGCCACGCACCTCCAAGCCACATTCCGATCGAGGCAAAGGTAAGCGCCCGATCGAAAAAATGATAAGCCTAGGTGGTGTCCTTTCCATAAAAGGAGGGCATAACCTTCATAGAATCGCCGGTCTTTCAACGAAAGCTTGAAGACTACTACAACGACAAGGACCGCTTCCTACTCTCGGCGGTAGGGCAAACGAGTGGTCATAAGACTTCGATGACGAGGAGGAGATGCTGCCCAGATCCGCAACACACCGTCGAGCACATCTACGGAGGATCATCGGCATATGAATCAAAGCGACAGCTTAAAGCTGCTGAACGAGAGGTAAACTCCATAGATCCTACTCTTATCAATAAATTACCGAAGTGGTCAGAAGTCACCATCTCCTTTGAGAAGAGTGACTGTCTGATTCCTTCGATTCGACCAGGTCGGTATCCGATCGTGGTCGAACCCACCATCAACAATTGACGAGTCAATCGAGTTTTGGTTGATGGTGGCAGCTCGTTAAATATTTTATTTACGAGTGCCCTGGACGAAATGCAAGTACCCAGGATTAAGGTAAGACTGGTATGATACTCTTTCCATGGAATCGTACTGGGATCTTCGGCCAAACCGATTGGTCAAGTTTCTCTTCCTTTAACATTTGGTTCACCAAGTAATTTCAGGACAGAGAAAATCTCCTTTGATGTGGTCGATTTCGATACGACATATAACGTCATACTCGGACGACCAATTTTGGCAAAATTCTTAATGGCTACTCATTATGGATATCAATGTATTAAGATGCCAGGTCCCAAAGGAGTAATCACAATCCATTGTGACAAGAAGATGGCGCATACCTGCGACCGTCGATCCCTCGAGATGGTTGGACAAATACCAACTCGAGATGAAAGTCAGCCTATGACTAGCAAGTCGAAGCCTAAAGCTGCACCAAAGCCGAACGATAAAGTCAAAGAGGTTCCTCTGGACGCAGGGGAGCCCTCGAAGACTATTCGCATCGGGGATACTTCCGACCCCAAATAGGAAGACGCCCTCATCGCCTTCCTCTGAGCTAACGCAGATATCTTCGCGTGGCAAGCATCCGACATGCCCGGAGTCCCCAGGGAGGTGATCGAGCACAAAGCTAGCTTTTACTACGACAAAGTACCGTAAAACAAAAATTACGGAGATTTGCCCTGATCGACAAGATGCTATTAAATCGAATTGATAAGCTACTTAAAGCGGGCTTGATAAGAGGTCAACCACCCGAGTGGTTGGCTAATCTGTAATGGTTAGAAAGTCAAACGGCAAATGGCGTAAAGTCGTGACTTTATCGATCTTAATAAAGCTTGTCCAAAAGACGATTTTCTTTTACCTCGCATCGATCAGTTGGTTGATTCTACTGCAGGTTGTGAGATGTTAAGTTTTCTAGATGCATATTATGGATACCACCAGATCAATGTATGTCTAGACGATGAAGAAAAGACTGCGTTTATTACACCACTTGGTATATTTTGCTATGTAAAAATGCCATTTGGTCTAAAAAATACTGGTGCTTCTTTTCAACGCTTGATGCAATTGACTTTTTCATCTCAACTAGGCCGAAATTTGGAAGCCTATGTTGATGATCTAGTCGTTAAAAGCATGAAGGGACTTAATCATATTACCGACCTACAAGAAACATTCGACAATCTCAGAAAACATCGCTTAAAACTCAATCCTGAGAAGTGTGTGTTCGGAATCTCTTTAGGAAAATTGCTTGGATTCCTAGTATCTATACGAGGAATCGAAGCAAATCAAAAGATCAAGGCCATTCTCCAAATGCCCTCCAACCACAAGGAAAGAAGTTCAGAAACTCACTGGGTGCATGGCGGCTTTAAGTCGTTTCATCGCACGACTGGGAGAAAAAGGACTACCTTTCTTTAAACTTCTAAGGAAACACGAAGGTTTTGAGTGGTCAAAAGAGGCAAACACTGCCTTTGAGGATGTCAAG
Source organism: Phyllostachys edulis (assembly GCA_036346405.1). Taxonomy (NCBI): domain Eukaryota; kingdom Viridiplantae; phylum Streptophyta; class Magnoliopsida; order Poales; family Poaceae; genus Phyllostachys; species Phyllostachys edulis. The sequence goes on from CM070555.1 coordinate 58,675,104, forward strand.
AGGTACCTTACGAGTGGTCCTATTCTGGTCTCTCCGAAACCAAAAGAAACGCTCTTAATTTACCTAGCTGACACGCCACAGCAAGAAGCGCAAGATTAGTCGAGAACGTGAAAAACGTACAATGACCAGTTTACTACGTGAGTGAAGTTTTACACGGGCCTAAGGAGCGTTACCCTCAGATCCAAAAGCTTCTATATGCCCTCCTCATGTCTTCGAGGAAATCTGCGGCATTATTTTCAGCGCACAAACTAGTCAGGCTGCCTCGAGTTTCCATTAGGGCGATCCTCCACAATAGGGAAACAATGGGGCGCATGGCAAAATGGTCACCGAACTTGGGGAGTTCGACATCCATTTCGTGTCCCGAACGGCCGTTAAATCCCAGATCTTGGCGGACTTTGTCGCGAATGGACAAATCTGAACTGCTCAGATCCACAAGACAATTCCCACGACCGAAGGACGATGTACTTTGACGGTCGCTTACTTTAAGTGGCTCTGGGTCGGGTGGTCTGGTATCTCCTACCGGAGAGACCTTAAAGTATGCCATACAATTAAACTTTCGTGCCACTAACAACGTGGCGAGAATCTGAAGGTTTGCTAGGCGGCATACGAAAGCAATGAAAGCGCTCGATTCGCCGCCTACTCGTGAGAGGAGACTCTCAACTAGTCATGAATCAAGTCGGAAAAGAGTACGGTGCTTTAACCCGACAATGTCTCGGTATTTATCGGAAGTCGTAAGCTAGAAAAGCTTTTTTAGGTTTCGAGGCACAATTTATCCTCGAAGGATAATTTTCTCATGAGACCCGACTTGCTCGAATAGCTTCTTCCCGATCTGAAGTACCAAAAGGAGTCTTTTGGAACAACTCGAGGCCGCCTCGGTCGACGAACCGAGACACCTCCTATTGAGATGCCTCTCTAGAATACGAGGATACATGGATGGCACCCATCTATGAATATCTTCGAAGGGTTCTATAATTCAAGGCGATCTCGAGGCGATCGCTTATCCCGAAAAGCCAAAATGTATACTTTGGTTGAAGGAGTCCTCTATAAACGAGGTACTCAGGGGTGCTCATGCGATGCATTCCGCAGAGTGAAGGATTAACACTCCTTCACGACATACATGGTGGCATCTGTGGAAATCATGCTTCCTCTAAGCGCCGGTCGGTAAGGCCTTTCGATAAGGTTTTTACCGCCAATGACCCTTTACGATGCTAAAGAATTGGTTAAAAGTGTGTCCAAAGCGGCTTCATAGCGCATAAATACACCAACCCGCGGGCATTACAAACAATACCTCTATCTTGGCCTTTTGCGACCTGGGGTCTCGATATCCGAGGACCGTTCCCCAAAGCCCTAGGAGGTTTCGAGTTCCTTTTTGTGGCTATTGATACGTTCACAAAATGGATTGAAGCTGAACCTGTGACTGGGATAACAACGGAAGCGGCAAAACGGTTTATGATGAGATGCGTAATTACTCGATTTGGAGTACCAAGTCGAATAATTACAGATAATGGTAAGCAATTTTGAGCGCAAAATTTCGTGAATTTTATGACGAGTTGGGTACCAAGTTGTGTTATGCTTCAGAGCCCATCCCCAAAGTAATGGGGCAGTCGAACGTGCAAACGGCCAAATAATGAGAGGAATTAAGACTCGAGTCTTCGAACAGCTCATCAAACGCTCGGGGGCTTGGGTACAAGAGTTACCCTCCGTATTATGGGCAGTTTGTACGACTACCACGAACTACTGTGAAACACCATTTTTCTAGTCTTGAAGTCGAAGCCATGCTTCCTCCTAACTAAAGATAAGGTCAACACGAGTCTAAACTTTCAAAGACTCCAACCAGAACAACTTCGAGCAGATGATATTAATCTACTTGAGGAAAGGAGAAACCAGCCTTAATCCGCTTAGCGCTCTACCAACAAGCCCTCGCAGATACTACGATCGTAAGGTCCAACCTCGCAGACCTTCTTGTAGGTGACTTGGTATTGAGGCTCGCCAATCCAAGTCTAATCGAACAAACTTTCTCCCAAGTGGGAAGGTCCTTACAAAGTGGTCGGGTTACTCGTCGAGGTCGATACGATTGGCAATGGAAGACGGCCATGTTCTCTCAATTCTTGGAACATCGACCCGATTCACATAAGTTTTATGTGTAACCAATCATTCGCACAATAAAGTCTCGTGTTTTCTCTATCTCTATTGTTTTACTTTTGAGTAGTGCTTTCATAATCTTTCGACTATATTCCAAACACCCGCTTCCTTTACCTTTGGTCGAAGGCGAGTAACATCACCTAGTCGAAGTCTCTCCTCTCTGCATGTGGTTCTGCCCACTAGAAGGAGCTTCCTAGTATTGACTCGTTACTCACTTTTGCCGCCAACACAAAGAGCTCGGGTTCTATTTTGTTGAAATATTTTTTGAAAGCCTACTCCTTTCACCTTAGATTATTTCTTCAGTTCTTTTGAAAAATATTCTAAACAGAGTGCACTTTGTTAGATTTATTCAGCTGCCTTTGGTGTATTCGATTCGTCTCAACTTAGTCGAGGAAGAAACACATCTAGTCGAAGTCTCTCCTCTCTCGCACGTGGTCCCGCCCACTAGAAGGAACTTCCTAGCATCGTGCGCTTCCTACTCTTGATACCAGATGCGGACTTATCGAGTCCTCCAAAGAACGATTTAACGAATTTTTGAAGTCCTCTGGATGTTTGTTTAACTCAAGTTCTCGTTCTCGATTTAATTAATCTAGTCGGAGATGGTGACATCACCTAGTCGAAGACTTTCCTCTCTGCACGTGGTCTTGCCCACTAGAAGGAACTTCCTAGTGTCGATTCGTTACTAATTTTTCGACCAGTGCATGACAATCGTGACCAAAAACTACAAGTTAACCAAACCTCTCTGCTTTAAAACCCTTTTAACACTATTTACTTAGTTTGTCTAAACAAACTAAGCAAATAATCGAGGCTAGGATAAAGTTATTAATTTGACTTCATTTCTTAGTCTTTCATTCGTTGATTATCTTTTGAGTTACTAACTACTCGACAAGATGATTTGCGAGGAAAAAGATGGATTATATAATACATCGACAAAAGCTTGTTTTTCCCATGTGTTTATTACAAACTACTCAAGAGGAGAGCCCAACGCATCTCCTCCAAACCTTCCGCCAACCGATTGCATTTCTTCAATCGAGACGACTTGCTTCGCTTGAGGCGGTCGAAATCGGCTTCGATTGGTTGAACATTAAAATTTGGGTCATGAGCTTTAAGTTTTGCCAATGCATAACTTACTGCAGCTTCGACCGCCTCCTTTATCGATTCAGCTTGGTTGGCCTTCAGGGTGGTCATCAGTTCTTGCAAAGTCCCGACTTGTTCCCCAATTGTACTTACGTGAGCAGCCATCGTATTATCTTGAGGAGCTTTTCCCTCAGTATGTAGCTCACCAAGTACATTGTTCAGGAGCGTGACACTGCTTTGAAGATTAATCTTCATTGTCTCCATCTCTGTTGGAGTGCGAGTCGAAGCCTCATGAGTTGTTTGTTTTCGACCGCTTGCTCAAAAAAGAATAAGACCGGTCAAGCAAAAATAAACTTCTAGAGGAAAAGAAAACAAAAATAATCACAGGTAAAAGATTTCCTTACCTGCTAGTCGAGAATCCAATTTCTTGATTTCTTCCTCATGGGAGGCAACGGTCTCACCATGCTTCTTCTCCCATGATCTAATCTCCTCCGCATTTTCTTTGGCAATGCGAACAGTCTCGGTATAAATCATGGTTTTATCTCTAAGCTCATTTTCGAGACTTCCCAGTTCACGGTCCATTTCTAGAAAAGAAATAAGAGTGAAAAAAGGGAAAGAACTCGTAAAAGACTGCAGGTAAAGAGTTACTTACCCGATTGTAGGATTTTAACCGTAATTTCTTCATCTTTCTCTCTGGAGATACGAGAAATCTTGCGAATGACCAAAGTTTTATCTTGGACTTCATTCTGGAGCTTTCTCATATCATCTTCTTTTCCTAAAAGAAGTAACAGTCAGGTAAAGATCAACAACATAAGCGCCTTAAGTTCAAGACTTCATCGCTTATCCTTTCTTGCACTTTTTCGATTCTTGAAATTAGCTTCTTTAAGCTTCCTCGTGAGAAATTCTACTTTGTCCCATAGCTTTCTCGACTCCTCTTTTTGATAATCGAGCGAGTCGGCCAGAGTCTTTTCGTTGCTTGTTAACCTGTAAAGGTTAAAAGTGGACATGAACATTATTAAATTGGTTGTAAGTTCTCCTACAACTATTGATTCAGTCGTAAGTTCTTCTACGACTATGGATATAGTCGTAAGTTCTCCTACGACTAAGCATCTGGTCGTAAGCCTTTTACGACTAGTACCTAGTCGTGAGTTTTTCCACGACAAACCCTGTAAGCGCTATATAAGTAGTCAAGTCGAAAACGACTATGAAAAATAGTGACTTACCACCTCTCTGCCTGTTTGCAGAGTTCCTCTTTTTCCTGTCGCAGTTCTAAAAGTTGTCGGTGATATTCACCGACAACGGCAATTTGCTCTAGAGCTTTCTGCAAAAGGAAAGATAGTAAGAAACAAGGGAAGATCACATATATAAGTATTCTTAAATACTTACACTCATGGTTGATCGAGCAAATATCGAGTAAACCAGCTCTGGATGCTTCAGCTTGTCTACTCTATCGACCTGATCCCACCAAACCTTCTCAAGACGCTCATTGTCAAAAGTGTCCCCTCTATTGGGAATGTCTTTGGGATGAGGGACTCGATGGCGAGATCTAAAAACAGAAGACCCTACTATGGAAGCGGGGCCAAAGAAATCGTAATGGTTGAAGTATTCCTCATCTTCTGATTATGAAATTGCAGCATCTCCTTGGGTACCAGGAAGGAGGTCTGCAACAATTTCCTTCCCCGCATGGTGGTCAGGTATATCTCCACCTTGGGCAAAAGCTTCTACGACTGCCTCTGCTGGTCCCACGACCACCTCAGTGGTCATGGCAGCTACTTCAGTGGTTGTAGCCGCTACCTGAGTGGTTATAGCCACCACCTCAGCAGTTGTGGTTGCTACCTCAGCGGCCATGGCTACGACTTCAGCGGTTGTGACAACCGCCTCGGGAGCCACGACTACTTCCACCACCCGGGCCGAGGATGATTCTTCGACCATTCCCGCTGTCAGCCCTCCAATCGCTGGAGAGGCGGAAATAGGCTTCTCGATAGAAGCCACCTCGGGGATTGAAGGAGTCAAGCTAAAACAAACAAAGGATAGCAAGTCAAATTGTGGAAAGCAAAAGGTAAATGTTGTTCTTACACTTTAGCTTATTTCACATACCTCTGCATCCTAGACTTGATCAGAAACTTTGAAGCCATCTTCCCGATGGAAGGGTTCCTCGACTTCTTTACTACGACCACGTCTGGTCCTAGCTCAAGTTGAGGAATAGTCTCGGCCACGACCACGTCTGGTCATAGATCTTGAGCAGGGACCATCTCTCTGGTCTCCTGACTTTCCGGAGGGCCGAAATCGGTCTCGACCACTCTAAGAGCAGCCCTACCCTCAACGGTAGGCTCGGCTGGATCAGCGTTGTCCTTCACAAAAGACATAAATTCCTTCCAGTTCTCCTTTTCTAGTTGCTTGACAAAGCTAGAAGTGGCAGAAACTGTGAAAGCTTTCTTGTTATAATAAAAAGGTACCTTGGCCTTGTGAACTTTACACCTGGGAGGTTCTTCGACCTCCTCGGTCTCCTCACCGCACTGCCTGGGCTTCGGCTTGTGGATCGCATTCTCCCTTACCCTTACGGGCCTTGCGCACAAGAGGTTCTTCATCCTCCTCAACTTCAGTTGTTTCGACCTCGGCTATTGTTGCGAGTGTGCGTGCCGCAGACCTTGCCGAGGACCTGGTCGAAACAAAGGAACTTGAGCTCGGTCCTCCCTTATCGGCGACTCTTGTAAGTCGACGCTTTTTCGTCAGAGGAGATGAGCCCTTGTCCACTGTCGCCCCTGCGCCAATGGTCACCAGTTCGACCTCTTCGTCGTCCCGGCGGTTTTTCATGCCTACTTTCTGTAAAGAAAAATAGAAAAAGAAGAATCAATGACCAGTCGTAAGTTTTTCTACGACCAGTATCCAGTCATAAGCTCTTCTACGACATATCCCTGATCGTAAGATTTTCTACGATCACTACCTAGTCGTAAGTCTTTTCTACGACTATGAAGTCCTAAGGATAAAATCAACTTTTGATTACCTTTGGGCGCTCAACCTTTTCCTCTGCAGACAAAACCGCAAGGATTTGAGGAACCGCCATTCCGTGGCGGGGCTTCACAAACGAAGTTTCACTCGAGCGTCAATCTCTGCAGTGAAAGATCTCAGATAAAACAGATAAAGATATTCGTTAGACAATTCTGAAGAAGACCAAACTGAGAGTTAAGTCAAAAAACTACTTACCCTCCTCATAGTCTCTGGTCGGGTCTTTTGGCCCCGTGTACCTCCACATAGGAGGTACTCGTTTCTTCAAGGAGCTGATTCGACGTGTGATGAAATCCTTCACCACATGCCATCCGGTTAACCCCTTTGCTTTCAAATCCTTGATGGCTTGAATATAGGGGCAATGACCGATATCCCGGGAATCGAATCCCGTGAAGCTTTCTTTCGCCTTCCCTCGAAGGTAAGGTCGTCTTGGAGGTGACTTTCGGTAAAACCACCTCTTTCTCCACGACGGCCACGAAGACCTGGTGAACATCTGAATGTACTCCCTCGACTTCCCGTCATGGAGCTTCAGACCGCAGCTTCCGGCTATTCCAGCTTGTCGAGCCATTCCGTAGAAATACTGAAAGAGCTCAAGGTCCGCTGGAATTCCCAGGTATGCCTCACAGAGATACACAAATACGCTCAGCATTGTGATGGAATTGGGACCAAGGTTCACCAATTCCACTCCAAAATACTCGAGTATAAGTGTGAGAAAGGGGTGAGTCGGCAATCGAAGACCACACTCACAGTACGCCTAGAAGACGGGGATTTGTTCATCCTCCCCCGACGGCCATTGCTGCTTGTACGCCGGGAACCACTCCACGAGAACTCCCTCTGGAATCTTCCTAGTGTTGACAAGGGCTTGCATCTTCGCCGTGTCCATCTCCGACTCGGCCCACTCGGAGACCCTCCCGGCCATTTCTCTCAGAAGGGGGAGATTCTTGATTGAGTTGGTGGCGGAGAAGACAAGAACTTGATGAACAGTGGGATGATTTGGGGAAAAGTGTGAACTCTAAGTCTTACCCTCGGTAAGTATTTATAACCGCATGCCTTGGGCCGGAGGCGTGGTATTCCAAAGGTTGCCACCATCTCGGGAACCGCTCCAACGGACAGGCTAACGTGTGTCGTTTGAAATTCCCCAACGTGCCTGTTCGAGAAAATCAGGTTTGCTTTTACACCTCAAGCGAAATTACTTCCTTGGTTAGATTCTTTTTAACCAAAGGAAATGTTAATCGGAAAGGTTTTTCTTCCGATCACCATGCTACGACCACCTTGTGATCGTAGAAATGTTCTACGACTATTTGATAGTCGTAAGCAATTTCCTTGACCAAACATATTTCTAGTCAAAGTAGTGCACTAATGACGAAGAGTTTTTCCTTCGACTATCTTTCTACGACCCTCTCGTGGTCGTAAGACCATCTATAACCCCTTTACCAAGTAAGTTGCTTTCACTTGAAGCTGGGGGGCTAGATGACGAGGATATAATAATCCTCACTTTATCTTTTATCTATATTTCTTATTTGAGAGACCATGTGGAGGTGTTCCCATGTTTGTGATGAGTAATTGACGGTCGGTTTAGTGAGTTTTGAGTTTGTTTCGGGTATTCGGGGGTTGAGTACCTTTATCTGTGCTAATGTGGATTATCTTTGTTTGCATGCGGTGCTATGTGATGGGTTGCTTGTGCGTGTGATTGCAGGACTTGAACTAGGTCATGGTGGCGAAGAGGACCGGGACTAGACACAGGAGGTGTCGAGGTCCAGACGGTCAAAGATGCCAAGATGATCGAGGTCTTGAGGTGGTTCTTGTAGTCGGGAGACGAGGAACCTGAACTGCCCGTGACGGATCTGACGGGCGATGATGGCGGACGGGACTAGACTCGTGGAGGAGTCGAGGTCCAGACGGTCAAGATAATGGGATCACGGAAGCTTAGGGAAGGTGCTTGAGGGCAAATTGGAGATTTGACTCAAGCATGAGAGGAGGGGCTGGTTTTTCCTCCAAATCCTGGTCATGTTGACCATGACTTTTGCCTCATTTGTGGGTGGAGCAAACATGTGAGTCAAGGACTGCAATTCTTGATTTGCCGTTTGAGGATATGAGTGAGCTTGTGTGCAAGAAGCGCCAAGCTAGCGATGGGCAGCTCGGTGAGTGGATAGGCGTGTAGTGGTAGTGTCTTTGGTGTGGGGAGTGCTCTGTCGTGTCTCCTTGTAGAGCTCATCTTTGCTTGGTTGTGTGTTTGGTAGAACAAGGTGGGGATGAGCCGAGAGTAGAGCTCTAGTGTGTGTGCTTGCAGATGGGGTGAGGGCTGTGTAGTGAGGGTTTGGTGAGTATTGACATGAGTGAGTGAGAGCTAGTGTGCGTGAGTTCTTGCTTCCTCTCTTGAGTGTGTTCTTGAGGTTTGTGAGTGGGAGAGGATGAGAAGAAAACTTCTAATCATTCCTCTTGTATTAATCATGTATCTCTCTTCCTTTAGATCAATATGAGTTGGTGTTTGTTTCATAATTTGAGCTCTGTCTTGTTGCTGTTCAAGATAGTTCTTGTAGATCATTTTCATTCCTTTGCTGCAGTCTTTTCTCGAATGCTTTGTTGGCTCGGTTCTGTGTTGTGTGGTGCGGCTCTTGCTCCAGATTCTCTTGTTGATTAGTCTTGTGCTTTGAGCTGTTATCTGTTGCATCAGAAGGAGCCCCTGCGGCGAGCTGTTCCTTGGCTCAGAGAGATGCGGCCTGTCCCCTGGCAGCTTGTTCTTGCCGCTGTTGATCGGATCTGGTCGGCGCCTGTGCGTGTGTGGTTTGATGAGTTTTTTTTCTGTGCGTGTGTGGTTTGATGAGTTGGGTTGGTAGCCTCCAGTCAGTCTTGATTCGTTTTGCCTCTTGAGGTTCTTCCTTTTGCTGCGTGAGCTTCGTGTGTGTTGATCTGCTCTCCTGTGGCAGCGGCAGTGAGAAGTATTGGAACTCCTATTGCGGCAGCTGTTCTTCTTAGTTTGTTTTGTTTTCTCATGCGTGAGATCTGCTCTGCTCTGGTCGGTTTGAGATCTGCTCCAGAGAAATCCTCTTGGCTGCTTTCCATTTCAAGTCAGAACCTGCCTCTTAGCAGCAGTAAAATCAGTTGGAGGCGGTGCGCTCATATGAGTCCTCCCGTAGAAATTCTCTGACGGCGCTTTTGCTCCCACAAGAAAATCAGTCCTTGGCTGCTTAATCAAGAGCTTGTAGTTTCCTGTTTTAATTGCAGTTTTGTTTACTGATGGGCAAAGTATTGATGCGAGCAAATTCTGTGCATTGAGTCCAAGTTGTTTTATAGCTTTGACTGCATCAAGCATTTGTTGCATGGAGTTGTTGCTCGGGCATCAATGATCTCTGATCGCGTTTTTTTTTTTGCTGATTTTCAACCATTTTGCATGCAGATTAAACAAATGTATTTTCGCTTGAATTTTTTATTGGTGGTCTCGATTTATGCTGAATTTTTCAGTGTCACATGCGTTCGAGTTTCAGCAGAATTAACTCTCTGTGAATTACTTTGTTATGCTTCTTCTTAAAAAAAAATCGCACGTTTTCTCGGGCGATTTTAAAGAAGTCGACATTCACCCCCTCTCGTCGCCATTTCGGTCCTACAATTGGTATCGAGCGGTTAGCTCTTTTCAATAGATCTTAACCGTCTCAAGAGCCATGGCGATGGACAAGTACTCGACCAAACGCCCGTTTTGATGGCATCGATTACCCTTCGGAAGAGCCGAATGGAGACATACATCCAGCCTGTGGGTATGCCATCCGGCGGAAGGTCAAGGTACGATTATTTGTTCTGCCGATGAGAACATCAATGTCGGGAACATGGCCGATGTTGAGGCGAATGCAAAGGCAAGGAACATCATCATCCGTGGTTTGAGTCGTGGCGAGTTTGATCAAGATATCTCACTGTCGTCCGCTTACGATATCTGGGTGACCCTCGGCGCATACCATGAGGGCACCACCCAGATCAAGACGGTTCGACAGGACCGCCAAACGAGAATACAACAAATTTGAGATGCTTCTCGGTGAGTCCCTAGATGAGTGCTTCATTGCTTTCACAAGATCTTGAGCAACCTCCGAGCGGTCGGTCTCACATACCCCAACTCGGACAACGCTCGTCAGATACTTACAGCACTCGATCTACGCGTGTGGGAGATGAAAGTGACCACCATCAAAGACACGACAGACCTCTCGACCGACTCTTGACGCTACAGACTCGCGCCTCAAGACTCACGAGATTGACGTTGTCTCTCGTCGGTCGAAGTCACAGTCGATGGCCTTGGTCACCGATCCGTTTCTTCTTCCGAGCTTTCTTGATTCTTCTTGTGGTTTCTCCCTTGCTGCTCTCTGTGACGTAACTGATGATCAGTTAGAGCAGCTCGAGGATGAGCAGTTGGCCCTCCTAGCTCGGAAGTTTTCCCATGCTTACAAGAGGAGGAGGGACAGAAAGAGGGGAGGACCTGTGATTTGCTTCGAGTGTGGTGGCCCCAACCACATTCGGGCAAACTGCCCCAAGCTTGAGAAGGGCAAGAATGACTACGGCGGCTTCGGGCAAAACGACTACACCGACAAGAACGCAACAAGAAGCCTCCACTCGACGCCCAAAGAAGAAGAAGTTCATAACCGGCAAAGCCAAGAAGCTCTTCCACGCCCTCACCGCCTTGACGACCTCGACCTCGGTGAGGTGGAGGGATGGAGCGACGATGACGGACGGGTGACCAAGAGCCCAAGGATGGCGGCGACGACTTCTCCCAATGTGCTTCATGGCCCTCGATGGCGAACTTCGTGACAATGAGTCAGACTCCGACTTCGGACGAGGTATGTCCCACCTCTGAACAGCTCAATCATGCTTTTCTCAAGCTAGGAGGTTTTCATGCTAAAGCTAAGGCTAGGTGTCTTTGAGTTAGAGAAGGAAATAGATAGATGTCACTAGAGATTATTGCTCTTACATCCGCTCCTTCTAGTGATGATTGTGATACATGCTCGCTTTGCTTGTTGATATGGAGAAGTTAAGGACCTCACATGATAGTGTGTCCTCCAAACTTGATAGTGTTAAGGTGGAGAATGTTAGTCCGCTTGTCGAGTTAGAGTTGAGTAGGATGGTCATTACCCTACTTATTCTTGATGAGACTACTTCTCCCACCTCATGTGAGGGTAAGGACATTGCTGCTAGAGGATCTTATGCCATGCTCCTTGATCAGCCCGAGTCTTGTGAAAATTGCAATAACTTGAAGATAAACTTAAAACGGGCAGATCATAAAATTGCTGAACTACAAGCTTCTTTACTTGAGCCGTTTGATTCATGCTTGAACTGTCCTAAGTTAACTGCTGAACTTGAAGCTGTCTCCAAACAGTTTCAAGATATGATTGATCATGAAAGGAAGATGGCTAAGTTTGCTTCTAAGGACCCTGTTAGCTCACCATGCATTAAGTGTAACAAACTAAAATCTGACTTGATTGCTTTGGATGAGAAATGTGTGAAGCTAACTAAGAACCTTCTAGAGAAGCCACATTGTGCTTGTGATATGATTGTGGAGAAGGGGGAGAAGCCCCAGGGTAAGGTTGAGACGCTTAGCGACGTGAACCAACTGGCTAGCAAGAGGGATCTGTCCTTGAGTCGGTGTGCGTGCACAAGCCATTCTTCCCTCTCTCGCCGGGTTCTTCTTTTGCTCCCTTACCTTCTGCTGTCTCTTCTTCCCCCTGCTCTTCTTGCACCTCTCTCTTTCGGGAGTGTCAGTACCTTATGAACACTCTCGAGAGATTTGTAGGAGGCAAGAAGAAGCTCAATCTTATTCTAGACCAATCTAAGATCTGCAGATTTAATCAAGGTCTAGGATATAACTTCTTTGAGGACATGAGGAAGCATCCACCGCCGTGCTCGCACTCCATAGCACTGTGTGTGATCGAGACCGAGCCAGTGACCGAGAAAGTCCATTTCAGTCGGCGGGCTATGTCCAGGGATTTCGACAAGAAGGTAATTTCACATGCCGCTTCTACCTCTCAAAAGGTGAAGTATCACCGCACCTTCGCCGTAAGGATGGACACACAATCGTCGATGCTTCAGGCGCGCCAAGATCGCGCGTAGAGACCATGTTGAGTCTCTTAGGCGCATTGTGGTCGGCCCCAGACCTTGAGTGCACCTAAGACCAACACGAGGTCTAGGCTTATTTCTTCTGATGGGTTTGTGCAGCATCGAGGACTTGGTTTTTCCGAGTTTTCTGGTTTTCGTCCTCAAGCTGTTTTCAGTCGTGACTTCCGCCGTCCCGAGGGTAGATCTCGTTTTCCCATCGAGATAGCTACCCATGGCGTGTTCGATCTGTTGCGAGTGCTCACTTCGCTTCAGAGGGCCGGACTCAAAGAATGACTTCGTCTGCTCTTAGACCTTCTGCCGTGAGTGACAGAGAGCGAGGGTAGATAGAGGTCGACGGGCTTGACTACTTCATCTTTCGGCGTGTTACTCAAGATTGGGTGCCAAAATCATTGTTGATTTATCCCAAGATCGAGACTTTACTCTGCTTGACTTCGGAGTTCGCGGGTAGGGAAGGAGAAGGTTTGGCTTGTAGACTCGGTTGTTCTCGTCATATGACCGGAGACTCCGTTGGTTCTCCTCCCTAGCCCGCGCTCCGTGATGAGACGATCACCTTCGGAGACGCTTCGTGCAGACGCGTCATCGCCAAAGGTACTTGTCGTATTAATGCTTCTTTTATTCTTAAGGATGTTGCCTTGGTTAGTAAGTCTGCGGTACAATTTGCTTTCGGTTTCTCGGCTTACGATGACGGTTTCGAGGTGAGTTTCAAGAAAAACAATTGCAAAATTCTTGATTCTTCTGGGAGTTTGGTTTATGGATTTCTCGTTATGGGAGGATCTTTCGTGCTGATTTTTCCGATTCTTCCGGTGATCCTCTCCGGTGTTTGGTTGCTTCGAGTCCCGCGATCTCTCTTTACGGCATAGGAGACTTGGTCATATTGATTTGACCATTTGACCCGAAAGTTAGCGGCCATGATCTCATTCGTGGTCCGCCAAACTCAAGATGGTCAAAGATCTTGTTTGCACTCCATGCCAAGACGCGGCAAGATGGTTGCCGCTTCTCATCCTCCCACACATTATTATGACCGATGCAGGACACATTGCTCCACATGGACACGCTTGGACCACTCGAAAGCAACAATCGGCAGGAGGGAAGTGGTATGTTCTTGTTGTGGTCGATGACTTCTCGAGGTACTCTTGGGTGTTTTTCTTAGCCTCGAAGGATGAGACATTTACACATTTCCGAGGTCTTTTAGTAGGTCATCTGCTGAGCTCCGGGTGCCTTACGAGCGATCCGATGACAATGGCACGGAGTTCAAGAATTCCTACTTTGAGAGTTTCTCGGTGAGACAGTGTAGAGCACCGCTTCTCTTCTCCATCGTCCCTCAAAGAAATGGCGTTGTGGAGAGGAAGAACCGTACCTTGGTCGAGATGGCCAGGACGATGCTTGATGAGTACTCTACACCGAGGAAGTTTTGGGCTGAGGCTATAGCTACCGCGTGCCATGTCTCAAATCGAGTATTTCTTAGGGCACACTTGCACCAAGACTTATGAGTCGAGATACTGTAAAGCCCAATGTCTCTCATTTTCGTGTGTTTGGTTGCAAGTGCTTTATTCTGAAGTCTGGGAACCTAGACAAGTTCGAGTCACGTTCCTGTGATGGTATCTTTCTAGGCTACTCGACTTCTTCGCGGGCTTATAGGGTCTGGAACTGCGAGTCTAGCAAAATGGTAGAAACACAGTGAGGTGACCTTTGACGAGGCCACCGGGACTAGGCCGATATCTCGTGTTCTTTAGAGCGGTCCGAGACCATCTTTGTGGATGATGAGGACGAGGGAGACGATGGTTGTTTACGATCCAGCTCCTCTTCCTCCCTTGAGATGCCTTCTTCCACGGCACCTCAAGGTGATCGACCCTGCCTTCCGTTTCCTCTGGAGCTAGTGGCTCTGTCCTGCCTCGTCTGCACACGAGGTAGAGGCCACTTCTTCTTCTCATCCAGACCTCCCGACATATCCAGAGAAGGCATCCTTCAGAGCGATCATTGGAGATCTTTTTGAGCGTGTCACACGCTCAAAATCTGCACTTCTCTTTTACTGCTCCATTCGCTTTCATTGCCTCCTTGAGCCCAAGGATGTTGATCATGCTCTTTCGATGAGTCTTGGGTCAATGCCATGCATGAGGAGTTGGAAAACTTTGAGAGAAACAAGGTTTGGTCGCTTGTTGAGCCCCACGAGGTCACAATATCATTGGAACCAAGTGGGTGTTCAAGAACAAGCAGAGTGAGGATGGGGTTGTCATCCCAAACAAGGCTAGATTGGTCGCTCGGGGTTTTCCTGTGTTGAGGGTCGGACTTGAGGAGACCTTTGCCCTCAGAGCTCGTCTTGAAGCCATTAGAATCACGCTTGCCTTTGCGGCTTCTAAGGGTTTCAAGCTTTACCAGATGGACGTGAAGAGTGCCTTCCTCAATGGCCTTATTGAGGAGGAAGTCTCGTCAAGCTGACCTCCGTGTTTCGAGAACCCCAAATACCCTAACCATGTCTTCAAGCTCTCTAAAGCCTTGTATGGACTTAAGCAGGCCCCTAGAGCTTGGTATGAGAGGCTTAAGTCCTATCTGTTGAGTCATGGTTTTGAGATGGGTAAGGTAGACAAGACCTTGTTCATTCGCAGGCATGGTAATGACTTTCTACTCGTCCAGATTTATGTGGATGATATCATCTTTGGTGGCTCATCTCATACTCTTGTTTCTCAGTTCTCCGATGTTATGAGCTCAGAGTTTGAGATGAGCATGATGGGCGAGTTGAGCTTCTTCCTTGGCTTCCAGATCAAGCAGACTCGGGAGGGTACTTTCTTGCATCAGGGCAAGTACACTCGTGACCTCTGAGGCGCTTTGATATGAGTGATGGTAAGCCGTGTCCACACCGATGGCTTCTCAACCTATCTTGACCTGATGAGGATGGCGAGCCGGTTGATCAGAAGGAGTATCGCAGCATGATTGGCTCCCTCTTGTACCTCATCGCCTCGAGACCGGACATACACTTCTCCGTGTGTATGTGTGCTCGATTCGAGCTTCTCCTCGCGTATCTCACCGCCAAAGCGGTGAAGCGCATTCTTCTGATACCTTGAGCTACCATTGACTATGGTATCCGGTACTCTTCCTCATCTGTCTTTTCCTTAGAGCCTACTCGGACGCAGACTTTCTTTGGGTCAGAGGATAGATAGGAAGAGCACCTCGCACTGTCAATTCATTGGCACTTCTCTCGTTCTTGGTCTTCTAGGAAGCGATCCGGTGTTGCCTGATCCACCGCAGAGGTCGAGTATGTTGTTTGCCGCCATTCTTTGCAGCGAGATACTTTGGATGGCTTCGACCCTGCGGGACTTTGGGTTAGTTATAGAAAGTGTTCCACTCTTTTGTGATAACACTTCTGCTATTAACATTGCTAAGAACCCAGTGCAACACTCTCGGACCAAGCATATTGATATCCGATATCACTTCCTTAGAGACCATGTGGAGAAGGGTGATATAGTGCTCCAGTTTGTGGAGAGTGACCGCCAGTTGGCTGACATCTTTACCAAGCCTTTGGATAGCTCTAGGTTTTCAGCCTTGCGGGGAGAGCTTGGGGTGGTTTGTCCTTATGGACTGTAGTGAGGGGGAGCTTTGTGCTTTACTGTTTATCTTGTATATTATGCTGTTGCTCCTTACTATCGCATTGCATTCGGGATGCATTTTGGGTTAGTCTTCCTAGCATAGATTAGAGTGTTTCTCTCGTCTAGTTGCTTAGACTTCTTCCTCTCATCTTATGCTCTAGGATGTTGCTTATTAGCTGTCTCTTCTCACTAGGTTGAGCTTACTCACTTCTTATAGGTTCTAGCAAGGGTTGGGCCACCCTTGGGTAGACAGGGAACGTGTTTGCTCCTTAGTGTGTTAGCCGGGCAGTTGATAGTCCTAGTGTCATATGGGGTAGATGAGAGTCAGTCTGAGCTGTAGTATTCTCTATATCTTGTCTATGCTTTAAGGACTGCCTTGTCTGATTTCTTTGCCAGCTTCTCGTTTTATTGCTTTGGTTCAGGGAGAGTTCATTTGGGAGCTTCTGGAGCTTAATATTGATATAACTCAACTTGAACTAAACATTGCTTCACATGTTGAGGGGGAGCTGGATTTTCTTGCTTTTTAGCATTGTGCATTGTAATATAACTACATGGAGCCTTGACTATTATCCATATATGACATGCTTCAATGCATTACATCTTGCCATGATTATGCTTAATCGCTCGATTTATCATTGCTTCATATGTGTCGTCAAGCCTTTGCCATTGTTAAGTTAATTAAAATTGCACAACTTGAACTAAGACATGTCATGTTAGCTCTTGAGGCTAGTCTATCTTTAGTTATCCTCTTATGATTCATGCCATGTCAAATAGGCTAAGTTGAGTCTTGAATCTTTAATTGATGTCATGATGAAACATGAGTGAGTACACTTATTTAAGAAAGCAAAAGATCACTTTTATGTGCGAAAGAACTGATCTCACCAATTCTTTCTCATGAGACTGCTTGCCATTGCACTAGGCATGAACTCAGGGGGAGTTTTGGATGACCTAGATCATCTCCTTAAGCTTCTCGCTTGGAATGGTCGCATAAGGCTTGAGATCTAGCACATCACCAAAATTATCAATTTCAAATGAAAATATGTGATTTGGGCTAAATTTGCTTAGTACTTGCGCAAATGATTCATTCTTGAACTAATAGCACTCTAAATTGACTCAATTCTAGCTTCTTGGTTCCACTTAGGTTATTGACATGGTTTGCATCATCCTTGGATACCTCTAGCTAGACTATTCTCTTGAGTGGCTTGACATGCTAAGAAATTCATCTAATCTTCATATTGTTACTTACGTGGCTTGGCTTGATTATGCATATCTTGTAATGATATTGATAGCTTTCATATAAGTTATGGCTTGGTGTAATACTCGAATAGTCATTTTGGATAATCTTCATGGCTCTAATTGCTTAGCATTGCATAACATTCAACCACCATGCTATATTCTCTCTTTTGTATCTTGATGACTCTATTGCCAAAAGGGGGAGAATATTGGAGAAAAAGTCACTTTTGAGAGTTTTGGGAGTGTTTGAGGAAAACTTGCTCTTTCTTTTACTCCTTGCGTCTACATGGTCATTAGCATCAATTTCTTTTCTTGAACCATGTATGACTTTCAAACAAACTCAACTTTTGCTTTTTCGGGGTTTGTCAATATACTCATCAAGGGGGAGATTGAGAGACCATGTGGAGGTGTTCCCATGTTTGTGATGAGTAATTGACGGTCGGTTTAGTGAGTTTTGAGTTTGTTTCGGGTATTCGGGGGTTGAGTACCTTTATCTCGTGCTAATGTGGATTATCTTTGTTTAGATGCGGTGCTATGTGATGGGTTGCTTATGCGTGTGATCGCAGGACTTGAGCTAGGTCATGGTGAGGCGAAGAGGACCGGACTAGACACGAGGAGGTGTCGAGGTCGAGACGGTCAAAGATGCCAAGATGATCGAGGTCACTTGAGGTGGTTCTTGAGTCGGGAGACGAGGCCGAACGGCCCGTGTGGATCTGACGGGCGATGATGAGCGGACGGGACTAGACTCGGGGAGGAGTCGAGGTCCAGACGGTCAAGATCTGGGATCTGAAGCTTCCGGAAGGTGCTGAGGGCAAATTGGAGATTTGACTCAAGCATGAGAGGAGGGCTGGTTTTCCTCCAAATCCTGGTCATGTTGACCATGACTTTTGCCTCATTTGTGGGTGGAGCAAACATGTGAGTCAAGGACTGCAATTCTTGATTTGCCGTTTGAGGATATGAGCTGAGCTTGTGTGCAAGAAGCCAAGCTAGCGATGGGCAGCTCCGGTGAGTGGATAGGCTGTGTAGTGGTAGTGTCTTTGGGCGTGGGGAGTGCTCTGTCGTGTCTCCTTGTAGAGCTCATGCTGCTTGGTTGTGTGTTTGGTAGAACAGTGTGGGGATGAGCTGAGAGTAGAGCTCTAGTGTGTGTGCTTGCAGTAGGGTGAGGGCTGTGTAGTGAGGGTTTGAGCTGAGTATTGACATGAGCTGAGTGAGAGCTAGTGTGCGTGAGTTCTTGCTTCCTCTCTTGAGTGTGTTCTTGAGGTTTGTGAGTGGGAGAGGATGAGAAGAAAACTTCTAATCATTCCTCTTGTATTAATCATGTATCTCTCTTCCTTTAGATCAATATGAGTTGGTGTTTGTTTCATAATTTGAGCTCTGTCTTGTTGCTGTTCAAGATAGTTCTTGTAGATCATTTTCATTCCTTTGCTGCAGTCTTTTCTCGAATGCTTTGTTGGCTCGGTTCTGTGTTGTGTGGTGCGGCTCTTGCTCCAGATTCTCTTGTTGATTAGTCTTGTGCTTTGAGTCATATCTGTTGCATCGAAAGAGTTTCCTGCATGAGCTGTTCCTTGGCTCAGAGAGATGCGGCCTGTCCCCTGGCAGCTTGTTCTTGCCTCTGTTGATCGGATCTGGTCGGCGCCTGTGCGTGTGTGGTTTGATGAGTTTTTTTCGTGCGTGTGTGGTTTGATGAGTTGGGTTGGTAGCCTCCAGTCAGTCTTGATTCGTTTTGCCTCTTGAGGTTCTTCCTTTTGCTGCGTGAGCTTCGTGTGTGTTGATCTGCTCTCCTGTGGCAGCGGCAGTGAGAAGTATTGGAACTCCTATTGCGGCAGCTGTTCTTCTTAGTTTGTTTTGTTTTCTCATGCGTGAGATCTGCTCTGCTCTGGTCGGTTTGAGATCTGCTCCAGAGAAATCCTCTTGGCTGCTTTCCATTTCAAGTCAGAACCTGCCTCTTAGCAGCAGTAAAATCAGTTGGAGGCGGTGCGCTCATATGAGTCCTCCCGTAGAAATTCTCTGACGGCGCTTTTGCTCCCACAAGAAAATCAGTCCTTGGTCGCTTAATCAAGAGCTTGTAGTTTCTGTTTTAATTGCGCTTTGTTTCTTGATGGGCAAAGTATTGATGCGAGCAAATTCTGTGCATTGAGTCCAAGTTGTTTTATAGCTTTGACTGCATCAAGCATTTGTTGCATGGAGTTGTTGCACAGGCATCAATGATCTACTGATGCGTTTTTCTTTTTGCTGATTTTCAACCATTTTGCATGCAGATTAAACAATGGTATTTTCGGTTGAATTTTTCTTGGTGGTCTCTGATTTATGCTGAATTTTTCAGTGTCACATGCGTTCCAGGTTTCAGCAGAATTAACTCTCTGTGAATTACTTTGTTATGCTTCTTCTTAAAAAAAAATCAGTGTACGTTTTCTCTGGGGCGATTTTAAAGAAGTCGACATTCACCCCCCCCTCTGTCGCCATTTCGGTCCTACATTATTAAAGGTAAATATGACGTCATATGGTCCCTGAGTATACCCCTTAATGTTATAAGGGAAGAGCATACTGGGTGGTCGTAAGTTCTTCTACGACCACCCCCATAGTCGTAAGTTATGCTACGACTACCCCCATAGTCGTAAGTCTTGCTACGACTACCTCATGGTCGTAAGTTCTTCTACGACTAGGTCAGCTACGACCACCTTATGATCAATTAAACCTACAGACAAGTGGGTCCAATTGATTAAGGAATTCAAACGATCATCATCTGTTGTTACTCTGCAAGTAATAGCACGTAATGCTCCATTATCTCGGTATATTCTTTGTTAGGCGACGTGAAGGAATTAATCGCGGTGATTACTATTAACGTCGCCCGTTCTGGATGTAATGGCGCCGCTTCACTGGAGAAACCGCCGCTCCTTCACGTACTATATAAAGGCGGCAATCGAGAAGGAAGGGCGGATCGAATCGGGCCATCAGGAAGACAGTTTAGCACTATCATCTGTAATAGTCTTAGCTTTTTCTCCTGATTGTTCAGAATACACTCAATACCACACACACACAGGAGTAGGGTTATTATTCTCTCCGGAGAAGGCCTGAACCTGTATAAAAATCCCCGTGTCAATCTCTCTGCGTGATTCCATTCTAGGAGACCCCCCGAATCAAACAATCTTTATGTAAGTTCGGTTCTAAAACACCGACAAAGATGATCAAGACTAGGCTTGGAGAGCTGAGGTCCAGAACGATCAAGGAAACCGGGTGAAGTCATTGGAGTCAAGCATGGTGCAAAATGAACAAGGATGGCCAAGCGGAAAGTTCGGTGTGACGGGTTGCATCAAGTGGCGCGGGAGTCGGTGCAAGTGTCATGGTGGTTTCGGTGGAAGCCGGATGAGAGAGACTTGCCGACATGAAGAGAGTCGTTGATCAACCTACATGTGGCAAAGCATGAGATTTCTTCATGAAGATTGGACTCGGTCTTTGGAGAAGGATCGAGAAGGGGTATTTCGGTAACTCCACCAAAATATCGCTTTGGTGACCTTTGGCTAAACCGCGGAACAAGACGGCCCAAGGTGAGGCAGTTTAGGTCAAGTGAAGATAAAGATAACGAAGAAACGGATTCGGGCAGCCTGGTTTGTGATTCGCTTTGAGAAGTGTGCGTGAGTGTAGACCTGTTTGTGTGTGGGCTTAACGGGTGCCTGTTAGGGTCTTCTCTCTAAACCTAGCCTCCATTATAAAAAAGAATATGAAGATGTGGAGTCCCTAAGTCCTTCAAAGAGAAAAAAAACCTAATTTATGATTTTAGGTCTTTGGAGTAGTTGGGGCTAGGGTTTGTAAGAGATAGATTGATTGAGTGCTCAAGTGTTGAGTTTTTGTCCTCCATGGTGGTGTGTCTTTAAACCAATATCCTTTTCAAATCAATTCGAGCAAAGTTTCCTCAAGATGAGTCCCTTCTTGTTCTTGTCTCTCTTTGATGACTTTTGGGATTTTAACATTCCTTTGGTTTTCTTGTAGTTTCTTACTATGATCTTGCTTGCTGGAACATATGGGGAATATATCTATGATCATCTTGATCTTCATCTTCCCACGAGCAAGTTTTTAGATCAAAGTTTGAATCTCCTTGGTTCTTGTGCCCTATTGCCCTCATATAAGAAATTGGTGGAACTATGGCCTTGATATTTCTGATCAACGATTGGAATATGTTCCTGACCTTCTTGATGAACTATAGTTAAAATTTGAGAGGATTTGGATCACCAGATCAAAAGTTGAGTCGATTTGTGATCTTGAAATCGTGTTGATTTCACTATTCACTCATGTGAGAGGTCAGACCACCCGGAGGAGATGCCAGACCGACAGGCCAACGGTCAGACCACCCATCACTAGAGGTCCAACCACCCGTGTACCCTCTCTTTGAGTTTTTAGTGATGTATTTGTGTCTCGGGGTTTGGATCGGGTTCAACGCAAGACTTTTGCTGTGCTTGTATCCTTGATCTTCATAGCTTTCATGGCTACTGGAGTGAGAATGAAGTTGAATCCGATCGAGGTGAAAAAGAAGTAGTGCTCCTATTCACCCTCCGCTAGTCGCCGTTTTGGTGCAACAGCCTCCCCCTCCCCATTTGCAAAGGGTCATATTTATAAAGGGGGAGGGGGAGATCACTGAAGTTACATCGTTGCCCTCAGGATTTAGCTTGCTCCGGGGGTACTTCCATCCATCGCGTCAGGTGAGTGCCACCACGTACGAGATACGTGACATCGTTAGCCTTCCATCTATGCTGGTGCCGACAGGACCTCGTCATGTGGCTAACTTGGACTAGGTCCGGGGTAGGTGCGCCGATGTATCACGCCTCGCCGAGGTTGGCCCCCGGATCTCGTCCGGGGTGGATCCCCCGATGTGCATGGTGTTCAGCTGAACACCCATTTGTTTTGTAAAATATCTGGTATATAATAAGTATATTAGATGTATATGTTATTAGTTAGAACAAAATTATATATTTGTGTTCGCAAATGAATTCAGCTCGTACTCCCCACACCTCGTGCGTGGGCCATGTAATACATTAGGTCTATTTTCCTTCCTACTCTAGCCCACCAAACCCTAACATCTATTCACTCTCTCATCCTGTGGTTGTTTGTGTGTGTGTGTTGGGGGGGGGGGGTCTCCAAGTGGCGAACGAGCGGATGCGTGGGCTACAAAGGCGAGCGATGGTCGATGGACATGACGCTATGTCGCAATGGCAAGCAAGTGTGAGGCAACGCAGGGCGAGCATGCGACAACACACTTGCACGGGCGTACAGAGATGTGACGCGGGCAAGCGGGTGGCAGCGCGACAAATAGGAAGGAAGGGAGTGGGTGGCACCAAGGGAGCAACACGGTGGCCGGAAGGAAGCGTGGCGGTGGGAAGGGAGCAACATATCCAGCTCACCGTCATCGTTCTCTCTCTAGATCTATGTATGTTCCGCGTGTACCACTTCTTCTCCCTGGCTTTGCTCTACTCCAGCTCCAGTGCTTTCTGGAGTCTAGCCCCTTCCTCCGTTTTCTTGATTCTTTCTAATGGATGTTGTACAAAAATACAATCTTTGCCTTGGACAACGAATAGATAGTTGGGCCCTTGTTACGTATGTTTACATGCTATTTTTTGCTCTATAAAAGGAACATTTTTAGATGGGGTTCTTGCTGACGGAAAAAGAGCAGGATTAGCAAGGTATGCAACTGCCAATTTTTTTTTTTTTTTGAAATAGAAAGCAGGAGCTCTACCAATCACTATTAGAGGAAGAAAATAAGTTTTAACGGTATAACTGTTACAATCCAAAACAGAAAAAATAGAGAAAACAACAACGGCTAAGCACCAAACACAAGTCTTGACCGCACCTTGCAAAAACAACATAACTCAGCAAAATATGAAGCTTGGAGTCAAAATAGCTCTATTCCTAGTTTCCAGCTCCTCAACTGTAATTAATATCTATAATTTGCGATTTAATTCATGCCATTATGATTGCCTTATATCATCCATTTCCTCATATGAAATCATTAATTTCTATATTTTTGGTATTTTATTATATATACGTGTATCATCGTATCAATATTTTTTTTTTCATGAGAAATGATATTTCACGGTATCGACGTATTGATATCGGCATATCTAGACAATCTAGCTTCGAAGTCCGAACACCCATCCTAAAAATCCTGAGTTTGCCACTGCCGATGTGCCATACCACACCAAGATATCGTCGGCTCGAGATAGCGTGGGGCCCTCCCCAACAGCTCCCTAACAAATAGTAATTTTTCACTTATCACATCTGGCTCGAGATTGGCTTCAGTTCAGGATGAGATAACCTTAGCCCACTATGTAGCACAATCTCTAACTCTGACAATTCCTGATAGCTCGCTCTGTTTTCAAAATGAGCATTGAGCAGAGCTCAACATAACGTAGCTCGCTCGGACTTCTCGTTTGCGGTCCTAAGTACACGCATACATCATGCATGCCTGACCAAGCAACTTCAGCACGCGCGCGCGCGGGCACACCAAACCACGCATCCTACCACCTCGCGAGTTTGCGGCGCAACTCGGTCCAAATCGAACGAATCGCCACAGCAATTGTATTTGATCCAAGCTCGATCGTACGTTGGTCTTCTCGAACCAGATGGCGGCTTCTTACTATTCTTCCATCTCGTGCCGGCCGGCCGGTCTCCGACTTTTCGCCGCATTCTACATTATACTATTTCATTCTTCGTTGCATCGAATTAAGTAATAAAAGAACCACTTAAGATGTACATGCTTACTAGATCATGTTCCTGTCAAATTAATTAACAATGGGTTTAATTAGTAAGCAGATATAGCGACATGTGAAGTTAGTGCAGCTAGCTTACAGAACATTCCTGTCAGTTCCGGTAACCTCCTCGTAGGTGCATTCTGTCAGGTCCGGTAACCTCCTCGCAGGTGCATTCTCTGATACTACATGGAGCATCTCTCGTCATGTCAAACGTAACATGCACCATATATATACGCATGGAACATCTCATCGTGCCCAAGTTTACTACTTGTTCATCGCACCCTAAGCTAACAAGAGATCAGAGGCAGAAGGAAGCTAGTGATCGATCGAGCGAGCAATCAACTGATCGAAGCAATTCAGGGAGGTTGGTGATCAATTTGGGATTGTTTGTACATGGCGATGGTGAGAAGGTTTGCTGTTGTGCCGGTGATACTCCTGGTGATCATGGCGTTCTTCTCCGTCTCCGGCGCGGCGCGGCGGCTCGGCGGCGACGTGTGGGCGCCCGCTGGGGAGGCCGTCTCCGGCGACGGCGTGGTGCAGTTTCTCCGGCAAATGTACCTGCAGCAGCTGGGGGCGGGGCCCTCGTGCGGCACCAACAACGCAAATGGTGGTTGCCCAGGCCAACCGTGATCTATGTTTTCATACATGGATAAACAAAATTATGGAGATCATATGAACCAATTATATTGATTAATCGTGGTGTCTTTGAGGCATCGTGGTCTGTCTCTTTCACGTACGTAGGAGGGTAATGTTCAATAGATGAGTGGCACCAGTGGTGCTGATTCTTTATAGATTGTAATGTTCATTAGATGAGTGGCACCAGTGGTGCTGGTATTCTTTACAGATTGATTCTTTTTTGTATTCACTTCGTGTACGTGTTGGTTTGATCATTCATTCCATTCAGATTTGTAATTATGCAAAAGTGACAAATGTACTTTGAATAAAAGAAGAAGATATATAAGTATATGTAGCTATGTTTTTGTTGATGATCTCCTTGTTATATTCTCTATGAGAATCTAGCGTGTGTATGTTTTTACCTCTTCGGCGCTCCCATGTACAAGCCGCCAAAAAAAAAACATTCAAATGATTATGGAAAACTCCAATAAAATCTGAATATTTCTTGTATCATGTACGGGAGCACCAAAGGGATATGATGCACCAAATACTACCTCTCTTTCGAAATTTTGGCAAGACTTTCATGCATTTTGTTTGAGCTATTCCATTCATTCATGAGGAAATTTTGTTTTCACCACTAGTTCGTGCATTCATTAGTTGTTTGTGCCCTATATATCAACCGGTAGAAACCTTTCAAGTTTCATTATTTATTTATTTATTTTGTAAAAACTACGGAAACTGTTGAGAGAAAATCAACGTGGACACTCTACCGAAACTGGTCTATTAGCAGCATCGGCCCCACGAAGGCCCATTAGCGTAGTTTAGTTCCACATTGCTTATCAAATCATGAAGGGAGGCATCATCTCCCTATATAAGGGGACAATAGAGGATCTCAATGTACACACACCTACGGGCAAATCATCAATAAAGAGAGGTTGTCGGGACTACATCTTGTGTTATTGACCATCTACTTTTTCGCTCGTGTTTGATTGGTCGTTAACAACGCGACAACCATCCTTCAACACGTTATCAACACGATTACGCTCTCGCTAAGGCTTCTGGGTATATCACTCCTGATCGATCTATTGCAATTCCTACTATTGTTCCTGGTATGTCGCTCCTGATCATCTAGTGTTGTTCTCGATGTGCACCTGCAACGTTCGTGTCATTGTCGCCTACCTTGCCCGCAAACAATCTAAGGGCAGAAGCATGTGCGCCGCTTGCGGCGAACTCCCATGCCAAGTCGTGTCGTTCCCACAGCTGGCCAAAGCCATGCCACACCGGCAACGGCCCGTATTGTCGTTCCCGCCTATAGCGGCTTCATAATCTTCGTCGTGTCGATCTCGCCAGCATTGTCGCCGCATCAATCCCACCAACGGCAGGCTCTCGCATGTGTTTGATCGGCGAGCTCTCGCAGACGTCTGCGTCGATCTCTCCCACGGCAAGCTCTCACCGACACCGTCGCCTCAACGATCCCGCTAGCGGCAAGGTCTCCCCGGCATCCCATCTCGCCCACGGCGAGCTCTCATCGCCAGCCACGCCCGCACCATGCCGACCCGCCAACGACAGGCTTTGTCACGTCGTTGCCGTGCCAAGTCATCTTCGCCCAAGGCAAGTCGCCGTACCACACGTCGTCGCCATGCCCCGCCAACGGGAAGGGACAACAGGCCAGGAGGACCACGCCACGCCGCACGTTCCCGTTGTCACCGCAGCTTTGCCACCCAGATGGTAGGTTACCACCGCCTTTGCCTCACGCGCAATAAGGGCTAACCCTAGCCGCGCCGGAGCGGGCCGTGTGGGCCTGGCACTCCAGACGGCCCAATAAGGGCAAAGGCCGAATGGGCCTAAAGGAATCGGCCGATCGGATCGGATTCTATTGGGCTGTTGGCAATTTTTCAAATAAGCCTCATACTTTTCGTAAATTATGTAGAGGTCCTTATTCTATTGAATCTAGGCACTTTCTGCGAGAAAACTACAAATTAGACCCTAGAACTTATAGTTTTAGGTATGAGTGCTTCCACCGTGTGGACATCTGCAAGTTAAACCCTTGAACGTTTCCAGTTATCACGGATTAGTCTCTTAGACTTTATATAATTATTAGAAATTGTTTTTCTGCTATTTTAATTCATAGAAATCATGTCTATGCCTAGAAAAATTAGCAGAATATTTTGGGAAATTCTTGGAAATTCATAGACTCATGTTTACTATTCAAGTAATTTATTCTATTGCTGTAACACATTTTTTTGACTGATGAGGCTTATGGTAAGCCAATGGATAACCTCTCAGTAATTAACTAGTGTTGGTTTACAACAAAAAAAAGTAGGCAACAATGACGGCTGTACCAAGAGGGCAATTTCCAGAATTGTAGTGTGATTGCCGCAATTATCTTTATTGGGCAATAGAAGCAAGGATTCATCTCACTGCTCGAGATCTTCAGCAAACCATCCTAGCTAATGAAAATGTTGGTCCAGCAACAACTAGGGCATGGGCCCTGGTATACCTCAAAAACTATATGTGTCCAACCCTATGTCAAGAGCTTATTAGCATGACAGATCCCAGAGAACTTTGGGAACACCTGAGTGAAAGGTTTGACACTACATAGAGGAATTCCCTTTTGGGGGGATACCTGATAATGTGGAGGGGTACGATGTTACATAAATTTGAATCTGTAACCTCATACGACGAATGCCTCATGCGTATTATCAATACTCTTAGAATGATGGGAAGACACATATCTGAAGATGATCTTATTGATCATACCCTCCAAATGCAAGTGAGAAACATCTGGTGGACATCGTACCTCATGCAAGGGCGTGGTAGGTGGCATCCTTTGAAGGAGCACAGGGGGAGGCGCTTAGTGAAGGGGAGAATGCATCCGTTGACACTAGGGAAACGAAACATTTAGACCCTACTATTTTGGGAAATGATAAAGAGCTGGTTGATTTGAATAAAATGCCAATTGACTTGGATAAAGAGTTTGCCACAGATTATGTGGAAACAAGAGAAATCTTTTATAGGCAAGTATGTGCTAATAGCACCTGCTTCGCATCTAAGATTGCTTTCCATATTGAGAATGCAGATACGGAACTGGAGACGATTGCTGAATGTAAGAATCGTCATGATTGGGATAAATGGAAAGAAGCAATCGAGAATGAAACTAGCTAAATAAGAGAATAGTCTTTGGACCAGTGGTCAAGACACCACTTGATATTATTCCAGTTGGACACAAGTGAGTGTTCATAAGAAAGAGGAATGGAAAGAATGAAGTTGGGAGGTATAAAGCGAGATTAGTCGCCCAAGGGTTTTCATAGAGACCCGACATCAATTTCGATGAAACTTAATATTTTGTAATGGATGTCATAATGTTCTGTTATTTAACATCACCGGTAGTAGGAATGAACTTAGACATGAAATTCATGGATGTTGTGACTACATATTTGTATGGGTCACTTGATTCTAAAATCTACATGAAGATTCCAGAGGGACTAAAGGTTCCATGTATGAGCAAGAATGAGAATCACAAATGTATAGTGTCAGATTGCAAAAGGTCACTATATGAATTGACACAGTCAGGTCATATGTGGTACAACTGACCGAGCGAATTCCTTCTACATAAGGGATACATGAACAACGAGGTATGCCCGTGTGTGTCCGTAAAGAAATCCAAGAATGTATTCTATATCATATCTATATGTGATGATTTGAACTTCATTGGAAACACAGAGGACATTCTCGAAGCTAGCTCAAACCTAAAGACAAAATTCCAGATGAAGGGTGAAACCAAATATTGTCGCTATTTGCAGATTGAAAATATGTCCGGTGGCATATTCTTGCACCAAACCACATACACCAAGAAAGTGCTAGAGTGATTCTGTCTTGATAAATATCATACAGCGTGTACACCCATGATCGTTAGGACATTGGATGTGGAGAAACATCCACATGGACCTAAATGAGAGAATGAGTATATATTAAGACCCGAAACTCTGTACTTGAGTGCTATTGAAGCATTATTATACCTTGCCAAGTTTACTAGGCTTGATATTGCTTTTGCGGTAAGTTGCTTGGCAAGATATAGTTCTAAGCCTACAAAAAGGTATTGGAATGAAATAAAAGGAATCCTCATATACCTACAAGGTACAAGTGATCTTGGACTCTATTACCCCAAGGGTCAAGATACAAAGTGTCGATGGTTAGTATCGATTTTATGAATGAATGCTGGGGCTCTCTTAGAGCGAAACCACACAGAAAAAGACATAGAAATTTTATACAGGTTCAGGCCTTCTCCTGAGAGAATAATAACCCTACTCTCGTGTTTGCTGTATTGATTGTGTTTAGAATAAGAAGGAAGTCACTAAAACTAGGGCTTGATTCTCCTTTCTTGTCTCGTAGGGTGGTCGTAGTAAGATTTACGACCACTAGGTATGTATGATCCCCCTCATCATTAATATTGAGGGGTACCTTTGAAGGTTGTATAAGCGACATTATTATCTATAAATACTATAGATAGGTAGCTTAATTAATTGAGGATTATTAGATCATCGTCACAAAGATAATGGGCTACTCGGATGCTAGCTATTTGTCAGATCACAGAGTGGATATGTGTTTCTAAGCAGTGATACAACTATTTCATGGAAATATGTAAAACAGTCGATTGCTGTTACATCGACAAATCGTTAAGGGATTATTGATCTATACGAAATGGCATGTGAGTGTATTTGGGTTAGAAAGTTGATCCATCATATCCAAGAGTCATATGGTGTAAATGTGGATAAAGCCCCCACAGTCCTCTATGAGGATAATGCAGCTCACGTTGCAAAAATAAAGAATAGCTATGTCAAGACAAATTTGACAAAACATTTTCTCCCTAAGCATTTCTACCCATATGAGTAGTAATGAAAATGACATTATAGAAATATAAAAAAAATCCAAACAAATAAAATTCTTGCAAATTTTTTTACTAAGGCTTTTCCAACTTCTGTGTTTGAGAAACATGTTCATAGCATAGGCATGAGGAGACACAAAGTATTGTTGTCCTCAGGGTAGATCTGTAATCTTCATTCATTAGCAGGAATGTGCTTTGTGAGCCTCTTTTTCCCTTCGTTGAGTTTTGTCCTACATGGTTTTCTCAATTGAAGGATGTTAATGAGACAACACGTGCAATAGCAAGAACGCGAGTTATATACTATTTTCTTCTTACCTTTTTTCCCACTGGGTTTCCGGAAGAAGTTTTTAATGAGGCATATACAAGCGTGTTTGGCAAAGTGTCCAAGGGGGAGTGTTGAGGGAAATCCATATGGACATTTTACCGAAACTGACCCATTAGGGGCTTTGGCTCACGAAGGCCCATTAGCATAGTTTAGTCCCATGTTACTTGTTGAATCATGAAGGGGACCTACTCTCCCTATATAAGAGGATGCAAGAGTTCTCATCGTGCACACCATGCCTACGGACAAATCATCAATAAAGAGAGGCTGTCGGGACTGTATCATGTGTTCTTGATCATCTACTTTTCGGTCCTATGTGATTGATCATTGGCAACGCGACCACCGTCCTTTAACAGAAACATTCTTAGTAGAGCACTACATTGGCATCCTACTTTCTAAAATACCGGATGTCCATGAAACTAGCTATTACGTTCCCCTAGACATAGACCAAAATGCTAATACAGTGTCCACCAGTTGGGGAAAGTGACAGATAGTTGAAAGTTGATATACCTTGTCAAATTAATTTGGTATCTTCGACCCATTTGGTTCAGCAAACCATCACCAATCCGCCGGCCATTAGTTTTTTTAGGAGAAATCTGGCAGATTAGTTGGTCTATGGAATGCCACGAACTCCTCCAGATTAACTAATTATGTCCAACGCTTGACGTAGATTCCAAAAGACAGTTCGAACGCATGACATCACATGCCATCTATGCAAGCTCTCCCCAATTTAAACAAGTAAATGAAGAACGAAGACCAAAGAAAATCTTTACAGAAAGAAAAGAAGGCCAAATATATTCTAGACTCCAAATCGAACGCATGCATGCATGCCAGTTTATATGCCATAGTATCTGACTGGAAGTAGTACATCCGGTTGAATTTGAAGTCAAAGAAAACCTGAAATCAACATGTGCCCTACGTGCTGCCTACCATGCACTCTCAACTAATTCTAGTAGCTTCTCCATTCTGTTGTCCCTGATCTGTTATTTCTGTTTATATGTTCTCCGATTTAGATGTGTATATTGGAATTAATTAGTGCAACCCGCTAGTCTTTCTTTTAGGGACTCCAGTTAAATTTCCGCGGAGACCTGTAACGCTCTCGGTGGGGTTTGAGCCCACAATATCTTCACCAAAAAATTGGGCTATCGTACTAGTTGGACTACCAATTGGTTCACAAGTCTCAGCACCACAAATTATGCAAAATGCAACATATTTCATGATCCAAATCCAAATATATGTTCTTTACTCAAATGGCTAGCTAGCTAGCTAGCTATTCAACTAGTTAGGCCTATTTGAAACGCAGGAAATGGTTCCCACGGGAATTTAACTGTTTCATACGAGATTCCTGTAAAAGTAACGTATAATTCCTGCGTTCCAAACGGGACTTTGATTTCAGTAGCGCGCTATAGAACTGTATGCAATCCATACATACGAAGTACGATTTGTACTTTATAGATTGATTGTTAAGGTAACTCAGCAAGATTCAGAGAAGTACTGCGGTTTGGGATAAACATCGATTAACAAACTGTTACGATTTGCTGACTTGTGAAGTTACCCGGTTAGCTTCCATGCACCAAATCAAGCAGCTGGGAGCAACATCCGCGTAGCTGCCTTCATGCAGAATTCTCTGCATGCATATATGCCAAGTCGCACACGTAACAGCAAGCATGCTTGCATGCATGACAAGGACGCAGCATCCAAGAATGCGCAGCCGATCCGTTCCCTATATATAGGCGTGGGTGCGTAGCTCGTGAAATTACATCGATCTCACAGTGTGCCAGAGTTTGCCGCACATTTCTAGCACAAGCTAGATATTTGCTTGAGACTCTTCAAGGTTCTAAGTTTGTGAGAACGTCTGATAAGCTAGCTAGCTAGCCAAGAAAAGCAGGAAGAGAAGTTGGTACTAATGGTGATGATGAGGTTGAAGTTCGTTGTGCCGGTGATCTTGATGGCGATCATGGCGTTCCTCGTCGCGTCGAGCTCGGCGCGGCCGTTGGCTGGCGGCGAGGGGTGGGCCGAAGAGGCCGTCGAGTCCGGCGAGTCCATCATCCAGCTTCTCCGGCATTTGTATCTGCAGCAGCTGCAGGGACCATCGTGCTCGACTAACAGCCCCAACGGTGGATGCCCACCTCCATCTATGGGTTGACGCCTTGACGGGGCTGATACGTACGATTTATGCATGCGTGATCTAAGTGCAGGTTAAATTAATGTAGGCCATGTATAAACAACCATCGCTAAGCCATCGTGATATATCCATCATGCTAAGCTGTTCTGAGTTTGTATTCATTTTTTTATATTTATATTGGTTTTATATATGTATCCTTGTTGAATTTCCCCCACATATGGGCGGTCATTAATTTGTAAGGAATAATGACGGTTTGAATAAAAAAAATAGAGCTATACATATAGCTTTGCTTCGCTAGTCCTTTTGTATGTGCTTTTATTTGTTTCTATGGTATTTGTGTTAATACCAAACCTGATATATAAAACATTGCAGTGCCGTCTTAATTTGTTTGATCAGTGATTCGAAGGGCGGGGCCGATGAACAGTGAATGAGACTCTCCGGACACCTTGTCGCAAAAAAAAAAGGGGGGGGGGGACAGTTCTCTAGCCCTACGTATGAGGTTCTGTAGCAAATCACAGTTCACCTCCAGAACTGCACCGTACATTCCGGATCAAACGACTAAGAATCACTCAAAGGCATGGGACTGTTGCTCTCTGCCTTTGCCTTCCCTCCCACACTCGGAGCTTTACCTATAGTATTATTTCGTCTGGAACTGTAAGGTTAGTGATAGTACAGACTTTCAGCATTGTTTTTTAGAGAGACTTTCAACATTGTTTAAACCATGAATTTTATATAGGTCAATGATATTATAGCCCACGTATATTGGATACATGAAACTAGGTCTAGTGGTGTACTAGATGCACTAAAAGTTTTATGGCAGGTCCCGTGCCACCCGTGCTTAGCTGTCAACAACAGACATGTTAATTTATACTCTCTTCAATAAAAGGAGGTCGTCTTGGAGAACAACACGGCCCCTCGTAGGACCATTTGACCACTCATTTCTATTATATTATATTTATAAAATATAATGAAATTGTAATATCATAAAATTACTTTTCAAAACAAATCTGGATGTGTCATTTTCATGTGCCCAATCTAAATATTCAAAAAGACATTGATAGCCAAAATTTATAGTGTTTGATTGCACATAATCCAACACAACTTCCTTTTGTAATTAGAGGGAGCATCTGGTATGAAGGTACATCTCAATCTTCTGATTTAGCTCCAATACATAGCGGTGAAGCTAAGTGGCGTCCAGTGGGGCCATAGACTCATAGGACCCACTGAAAAGTTTCAGTTAAGCTATTTGTTCCTTTATCAATACTAAGGACACCAGTGAAATCTTGCGTAACCAACGGGCTCCCAGCTTCCCAGGCCACTACGTACACAAATTTTCTGGATACGCCACTAGATTGTTTAACAATTTCTAAAAGAAGTACCCCGATGCTACCGAAAGTGGGTTCTGTTTTGGGAGAGTTCTAGTTTAAACAAAATTGGAATTCAAAAGTTTTTCCCAAATGAGGAACGAGCAGGGCTCGTTGGCTAGGGGAGGCGTGGACCTCCCAGCCAGCCAGGGTTCGATGCCTGAGGGCTCAGTCTGGTTTCTCACCCGGGATTATTTGTGTGATTTGAGCTGGGGCTCCAGATGAAGGACTGTTTACGGGCACAGTGGCACATGGGAGCTTTATGCTCTCAGCCCGTCACGGTTCGAGCACTGCTCCCGTGGTCGTCTTCAGAGATAGGATGCTTCTTCTTCTTTAATATGGGCCAGATAAGGTTAAATCCCGGACAATAAAAAACAAAAAAAAAATCCCAAATATATAGCTTAGGGTGCAACCTGTGAGAAAAAATTGGCGAAATTTTGCCCATTACCGGCGGTAACCGGGCTTACCAGCAGGGCCGGTAGAACTACAAACCGGTCCCCATTTTTTTGGTTTGGATGAACTTTGTCAAAAAAATCAAATTTGCTTGAATTTTGTTCGAATTTGATTTTTTTTTTAATTTTAAATCTGAAAATTTCAAATTTCAAATCTGAAATTGGCCGGAATTTTTTCGAAAAAACCGGTTGCCGACATCGCTAGCCTCCGTTTTTTTGGCAACCGGTAGCGAAAACCCTAGGTGCAACCTAATTAAACAACCTTTTAGGTGAGTCTAAACCATTCTATACTGAAAAACTAAAACACATCTCCTTGATCTCAGCTAGTACTTGCCAGTTTCTGAAATATAGACAAGATAATTTAGACAAACTTCCCACAAGATCGAATTAAGTCCATTAGAATCCTAGCCATAGGCTAGCTACTCCCGTCAAGTTTGATGGTTACCGAATACATGAAAGGACAATCGAGGAAGGTGATTCAAGGGCATCAAATAAGGGTTTGGCCACTAAACTGATTCTCGTACAAGAAATAATTCAAAGTCGCGTCAGGCTTTCAGATTATGCAAAGCTTCTGTTCGTCCAATCAATAATGAAAATGCCTATGTACTTATGTAGAATTCCACCTTGTACTTTGGATATGTGGTAGACTGACTATCGAGCTGGAAATATTCGCCTGCAGGCACCGTACAAATCAAAGTTCCAAGTTGCTGACTTCACATGTAGTAACTAGTAAGTAGTAACAGAAATATAAGTGAACAACTGCACCTCATAATAAAGAAAATAAGCAGAGAAAGTCCTAGTTATTGTATCTCCGGCCTGAAATTCCCTTGAATTTGTTGCTTAATAAGATCGTTTCCTCCTCTCATCTTCTCCTCCGTTGAAATTCAATTAGTTCAAAATCATGTGATCCGCATGTGGTACAAACTTGTGGATCAGGTGTAGAAAACGGAGACGGACCAAACGAACATGGAATTCCAATTTGTAGCTAGCAGTCAATTTAAAGCCCAAGATAGAGGCCGACAAAATTTAGTGGAGGTTTTCGTGTCGTCTCCTCAGAGAGTTTGATCGATGGGGAAAGTGGAAGTCCAGACTACCAAAACCAAGATGCTCAACTAGTCAATTCATACAAAGCACATGGATGGTACCAGTTTCCCCACAAGCAAGTACTCAAATTAACTCATTTTGTTGTTCCACCCACACACTACACTTCCTTGATTGTATCACTTAGGACATGTACAATGGTATGAGCGATTCTTTGTCTATAACAACTCTTCATGTCACTTTGTAGACAAAGACTAAAGATAAATTTCATACAATAGATGCATACCATTCTTGTCTTTTTAGTTATCTTTATAGAACACACAATCTTTTAATGTTTTTTTTGTTTCTCGTGATACAGTCGACTACAGGATTGTAGACAACATCTTTCTCTCTCTTCATTCTCTTTTATCCACGTCAACAAAAATTCTACATGGTAACAACTATAGACGGTTGACATAAACCCATTGTACATGCTCTTAGGTCTCTAACTCAATTAATTGTGCTGCGCTCTTACATTCTAGGCAAGCAATATTTTTGTTCATTCTCGGTGGAGTTTGAGCCCACAACCTGATCATAAATACCAGGTGTCTTACCAGTTGTACTGCCAATTCGTCGGCAACCCTTCTAGCCATAATATTCCAGGATCCTCATCCAAACCGTTGTTCTTTACTAAAATGGCTAAGCGCTGATTAGTTCCGGTGAAGATTCAAAAGCAGCACTGTGATTTGGGATAAACATTCGTTTACAAGTTGGTTTGATCTGCACACATGTGA
This sequence comes from Phyllostachys edulis, assembly GCA_036346405.1. Classification (NCBI taxonomy): domain Eukaryota; kingdom Viridiplantae; phylum Streptophyta; class Magnoliopsida; order Poales; family Poaceae; genus Phyllostachys; species Phyllostachys edulis. The sequence goes on from CM070555.1 coordinate 58,710,550, forward strand.
AGTCAAGTTAGTGCCTCAATTAAACCTACCACCAAATTAAGCCGCGCGCTAGCTGCGTGGCAACATCCGCGTAGGCGCGCATGCAGAAAGAATTCTGTCATCGTTGTATCTCGCCAAATTGTCTGCCCAGTCGCACACGTAATTAACATGCATGGGTCGCACGCATTCAAAAGACGCAGCCCATCCATTCCCTGGTTTATATGCGCGCGAAAGCTCAGGTGGATCGTCGGTCGCCGTCTCCGGCAAGAGTCCATCCTCCAGCTTCTCCCCGGCGGCTGTACCTGCAGCAGCTGGGATCAGGGCCAGGGCCTCGAGAGACACATGATTTTTTTTTATCGTCCTAGCATGCATGGTATAGACGCTTTAAGCTATATTTTAAAAATAGAAGTTTTAAATAGAGGAAATTTTTTTATATCAAAATTAAAATAGAACACAAATCATGAGCACGATGGTTGATAAGTTGAGTTTGGTGGAGTTCGACGCACATGCACGTTTCACCGAGTTATAGATAGTGTGACGATAGAAACTAGAGGCAATGAAGAAGTGCTTGATCAAGATCTAAATATGTAGATTGATGAAATACGATGCACTTGTGTAGTCCAAATTAGACTCAATACTAGCTTGAAAATTTGGACAGAAAATAGAATCTAGATGCTATATAAGATAGATTCATGTACCACAAATTAATTCCTAGGCTTTTTAGTTTCAACTTAACCTTTACTTAATCACATAACTGAATAAGTAGAGGCTTACTCATAGCAAAGTTCTAATGTTGTTATGTCTTGATGAAAGGTAATCAAAATTCATGAGGGGTCATGCCCTGCCAGCCCCCTTTTGGTCATGACCTGTCAGGAACAATTAATACACATATTACGGTTTTTTTAATGAAAATGGGGATGTTTATATATGTACAGCTTTGCTTTGCTGATCATTCTAGTTATTTGTGCTAAGACCAGACTTGGTATACTATCCGGAAACATATTGCCTGCGGTCGCTATTGTGACTGCACAATAGCGGTAGCACATAACCTCGGTCGTCGTTTATCCGTGGGCTGGACGGCCCAAACAAGCTGCTAGAGTTACTCGGGCAGATTATTTTTTGCTAGAATGTCAGTGCTACAGTTTTGCTGCGGCTCCAACTGAATCTTGTCTGTCCATTTGGGATCCGACAGTCCTACTATGATTGCTTAACTTAGCAATCATAATAGCCAGGGGCGAATCCACTAGTTAGACTTCATCAGGCTGAAGCCTACCCTCCACCGTCGCTGCCACCACCCATAGCTCCATCGTCGCTCGCCGCCATTGACACATGTCTACTGCTCCTCTCTCTGAACCACTCCCACCATCAACTTCGGCTCGTGGCAAGTGTTCTGTTTTGCCCACTCCCGAAGCCCCGGTATCATCTTCTCGTCGTTCGACTTGCTACCCAAACGTCTCTTGCTACACTGCATACCAAAGGAGGAGGAGCATACCAAAGGAGGAGGAGCTACATCTGGCGGCACAGCACTCGGGGACGATGGTGGGCAGGGGCTGGCCGCACGTGCGGAGGCAGGTGGAGGCAGCGGCGGCAGAACGGTAGTGGCTGGGTGGAGGCGGCGGGTGGGAGGAAAGGCAAGCTGAGTGGAGAAGGGAGTGGTGTGGTAGAGGAGGTCGAAATCGAATGTCAGATATTTTTGCTGGGGAGGAAGGTAAGCTAGAACTCAGAAGTGTCTAGACTCCAGACTTGTTGACTTGCAACAGAAGTGTGAACTCAGTGCCAACATCCATCCGATGGACATGGAGAGCTCAGCTATATATCTAACGGTTCATATTTTTCAGATGACGTGGTGCGCTTCGAATGTATATATAGATGCGTCAAGGGGTTGCCCCTTTTATACTTTGTATTGTAACATCCAATTCTAATCATGCTTAATTAATTAGGTCCAGCAATTAAATTTTGTGTTTCTGGTTTGTTCTCTCAGAATGTATGTGGGTGAGCAAGTCGCTTGTTAGTCATGCATAGTTGATGCACAATTTTTTTGTGTGAATTTATCGTATCTATAGCACTTCAATCTTAAAAAAAAAACAAAAGTCATGGTCCAACTACTCGGGGCGACGAACTATGAACTACTGAAGATTGAAGTGTGAACTGTGAAGTCTTTGTCCTCTGACTACACTGGTATACCTTATACTTAGAACTCATTCCTCAATTAGTCGATTATCAATTTGTTAGAATATAGCGTGGTATTGTGGTATATACTCAATTAGCAATTAATTCATAGGTTTGCAATAATGGAGAAACGAACTTTGCGTAATTATTTCACGAGCAATTCAAGTTGTACTTTCCCAACCAATGAGAGCGCAACTCAACCAAAGAAGCCTCCATTAATGATGGTAGAATCATAAGATCCTTCCAAGGCATAAAATCTTGAAGAATGAATTTACCTCATGAAAGTCGTGATTCAAGCTAGCGCCTTAGTGGTATGGTTCTTTTATTTTGAATGTTCATGATCATTTAAGTACAATTTGCTATTGTATCACTAATTTTTCTCATTTTGATGTACTGGTTGCTACCCACTGGAACCATATTTACATGTTTTGGGGATGCATTTTCCATTAGCGAGGTACCTTTATTGTATTTCTCTCTTTTTGCTTTACTTTTATTCATGTATGAATTTGATTGCACAAGAATACAAGACTATGTTTGTTACAAATTAGTTTAGTCATTCGAGGCTTTGAGCCCACCCTCTTTTTTCATCCTAGATTCGCCACTGATAATAGTGACTGCATGGAATTTGTTTCCGGCTACTAGTACATACTAGCAACACATTGCGCGGTGCTAGCTTTGTTTGCCTATTGAACAAAAGAAGTACCCCAAATACTAAGAGAAAATTTGGTCTATGTTACTGATGTTTTTGGGATTTTAAATTTTTCTATTGCTTTTCATCTTATTGATTTTATGCCATCAAAATTGCAACAAAAAAACCCCACTAGTGACTCAACTTTTCTCAAAATGTCTAAACCGCCCTTACCATTTTGTTCTCCCCATCTGTTGTGTTCTCCCCGTGACTCATCTCTATCTCTCTCCTTTCTATTTTCAAATTTCAATCCGATCTTTTTTTCTCTCATGCAGCATCAACAACTAATGCAATGCAATTTTGTGAATGGAAAGGGTATAAGGGTCATTTCAGCTTAGTCAAAGGGTTTTGACCTTGTGAGAGTAGTGTTTTCTAAAGAAGTTTGCAATTCTAATTACATAAAACCAATAAAGGCAAAAAAAAGGGAAAGTTGGTTCTGTAGCATCAAAAGGTACGCCTTAGGACCATCGAGGGTTGAGAATGCCTCACCATCGAGGGTGCAATGCACTTTCGGTGAGGCATTTTCCGGCACTACTAACACCGTAATGGACTAATGGTAAAAACCGAACGAAGCAAACTTTCAGTGGTAAAAAACTTAACGGAAATCTTTTGATGGTATTTTCCTAAAACGTGTACCTTTTGATGCTATAGAACCAATTATTTCAAAAAAAAAACAATGTCAAAAATCAAAAGCCACAGAACATCAGTGGCATAGACCAAATTTTCTCCCATACTAATGGTAAAATTGGGTTCTAGGTAGGCCTGCTAATGGTTTTGAAACCAACCCAAACTCACACCAGCCCACTTCAATAAAGCACACAAATTCAACCCAACCCAACCCACCATTCCACATTTAAAAACCAAACCAGCCCAACCCACACGTAACTTTAACACAGACAAATCCAAACCATTTACCCCAGTATGGGTACAACCCGTTTGAAGCCATTCCCAAACCCCCCCAGCCTCGGCCCACACTCTTTACGTGAGGTGCTCAGCCCACTCCAGCGAAAGCACCAAGGTTCTCTCTAAAAATCAAAAAAATCCCAAAAATGAGAAGAAACACTAGAGAATACCTAAAAATTACTAGCAAAATCACTATATATAATTCACAAAAAAAATAAGTATCGCAAATTCATTTACATCAATAAATTGTACACTTAACCAAGATTCAACATTGTCTCATCAAGTTAACATTTAAATCTTTTACAATAATCCATGCATACAAGTATACAACTTAAGGCCAAAAAGTGCTGCAACAACATGTTACAAATTATGATCACTTATATTTCTCTACGAGATGCTTAAACTTCATTAAGATCGATCCTTCCAAAATGATTCACAATGACCAAGAAGACTACAAGAAATATGTGCCAGTGCACATATACTCTAAAGATTCAAATATGTAGCTCGCGACAAGACAAGTTGTACAGATTTATGTGTCAAATACAAGATAGTGTGCAGTCCTCAAATGCAATACCCATCCCCAAACTTGAAGGCTTTGCTGTCTCGGTATTCCAGAGGGCAAAAACTTGCACTTTAGAAGTTCAAATATGAAAGAAAAATTTATAATCAACATCTATACTTAAAAACCAAACTTTCTTAGTTTGGCATCCTTTTAGTATCAAGCTTAATATCATCTCAAAATAGCATTAAACCATCCTCTATTTCTCCCAGGTACAACAGGATTCACTATTTCATAACTATTTTTATACACCTCCAAGAACAACAAATGGGGGCATTTTAGACATATACACAAAATGTTCTACAACATTTCAGTTATCACAAAAAAAAATTTATCATTTACTATGGTTAAATCACATCACAATGTGACTGCTGCAACTGGTAGACTATTACAGAACAACAGAGTTTGAAAATTCATATAACATTCATACCTCAACCAAAATGGGTGATTAAGCACTCTATGGAAATCTTATAAAGTTCACTACACAATTCTAGTGATTCCCCATAACTAACGCAGTCATCTACATGTTCTAATCCATCAAATACAGTAGCATCGCCAGACTGCGACAATACGGGACAACAGACGTCCAAAGGTCATAACTTGCAATCTACCCAATGAATTTTAGTGTTCTTCAGCTTGTTGGAAATATTAAAAAGTTATATGCAACTCTCTAGAACAACACCTTTCCGGGTTCCATCTCTAGAGATTGCAAAATTTTGAAAAGATCTAAACTGCGCAAGACAAGAAACCTAGAAGTCACTAATCACCCAAACTGAGATGAATTATAAGCTAAGTACTCCCCAAAGCGCAAGTTAAAACCATATGGAGTTCATTATTTAGCCTATAGAAAAAATTATTGGAGTTGGTACCCTCAAGTTGGAGGAAGAGAATTCGAGTCGGAGGAAGAGAACAGCGAAAATCTTTTTTCTGGGTTTCAATTTCAAGGATGTTAGGCTCAAAGCTTTTTCCAAACAGGTTGCAACCTAAATAAGTTTTTTAGGTAAGGCTGACTTCTTTTACATACATATGGAAAAAAAAAACTAAAACATGTCTTCGTCACCCCCTTGGAGAAACCAGCTTATGAAAGGAGCCGAGCCCAAACAAGGAGGAGCAAGGTAATTTAGACAAACCAGCCAAACTAGCTAAGTAGCTAGCCCATCGACTCGTACAACACATAATTGAAATGAAGTCAAGTTAGGCTTTAAGATTATGTCCATACTAAATTAAGATATTTGATGGACCATGACTCGAAATCTCGAACAGGTGTCGTAGAAATCAAAGTTCAAATATGCTAACTTCGTATTTAGTAATGTAAACATAAGTGAGCACCTTATAATTAACAAAAATTGCAAATAACCCCTTAGAAGTCAGCTTGAGTTTGATTTACACTCCTACAAGTATATTTGTGGCAAATGCCCCCTCCAGAAGTGCAGAGTTGTTTGATTTTCCCCCTGGCATCCCTTTTCCTGTTGATTCGGGTGGTTTCCGTTGATGCGGACTTCGTGGCATGCCAAGACGAATATGAGGCGTCCTAGAGTGGTCCTTGGGATTAAGTGTGCAGCTCAGGCCGGGTATGGGCAGGTTAGTCAGTGTTTTCCTCTTGCACCGAATTGAAATAAGAGGATGGAATACAAGAAGGCGGGAGGTAGGGGCAAAGGCGACTGTGGCCTCCCTACCTGCACCCTTACTCCCAACTGGTTCAGTCTAGTTCGATCTACTTCTATCCGGGTCGAACCAGTTGTAAGAATATGACTCGGGTGTGCGTAACTTCTTTGCACCTTATCTATAACCAACCTTGCACGCCATGGAGTCCACATTAACGAAAAACACCTAGGTTAGCAGGAAAAGGTCCACCATGGGGGGAAATCATACAACTCTACACTTGTGGGGTAGCATTCGCCACAAATATACTTGTAGGGGGGTAAATCAAACATAGGCTGACTTATGAGGGTCATTTGCAATTTTCCCTAAAATTAATTAAGACTTGACCGAAGACATTCCATCGGTGAGATTTTTATGTCAAAGAAAATGAGCAGCGAAAAATTCCAGGTTGTATCGCCGAAAATTCCCTCGAATTTGTTTGTTGCTTAATTCATTGGGTCCGTCTTGATCCCACATCCACTAGTCATGTGTTATGGTCCTTGCTACGTTATGTTGTTTTTGTTGCTGCTAACGGACCTGTTGGTTTGCAATTTCGACCCGTTAATCTAGTTTGGGCTTTAGCCAAGTTTGGACTGTGATGTGGTGTCTTCATGTAGCATTTTGGGCTGTGTTGTGAGCCCATATTTTTAGGGTGTACTTTGTGCTACAACTTTTTGGGTTGTGTTGTGAGCCCATTTTTCAGGGCATGCTTTTTGTTGTAGTTTTTTGCGCTATGTATTGGACTAATATGACCTGTCCTTTGCTAACAGGCTATAGCTTCAGCTCAGCTTCTACAGCTCAATGTCCAAAACAAATCAACGACCTTGTATTGGACTGAAACGAGAAAGCCACATTAGATCTCGTGAAAACAAGTTAATTATTTCTCATCTCTCAACAGACAACCGCCTTGTGGAGTTCACAACAGTTCATACATGTCTTCTCAATTCAAAGAAAATTATCTCTATTAAATCTAAGCTATTCTCTTAGATGACTAAGTAATGAAATGCAGAAATAGAGACAAGAAATTAGGCTTGTAAACCCCCTACAAACATATAAGCAACAATAACTTTGTAAGGCGGACAACACAAATATTAGGTGTGATGAACCCCAATACAAACAAACAAGAATTACTTCTAAACTAGACAAAATAACTTAGGTCTAGAAAACCCCTAGACAGACAAACAACATAACTATTACTAAACTAGACAAAAAAAAAGATATCTTCAAGCTATACAAATATTAGGCCTGGTGAACCCCGTAGAGACAAGCAAAGAATTATTTATAAACAAGATAAACAAAACATAGGCCTAGTGAGCCCCTGTGGAGACAAACAAAAAATTAGGAAAACACTACAGCAGTGCAAAACCCCTTAAAATTTAATAGATGGTAGACATCTAAAACGTAGTCATCTAAATGCATTAATCCATTGAACTTGAAATAGGAACTTCCACACCAATAGAACTAAAATTGCCGGACAGATTTCACTGTAAATCTAATAAAATTGTTAGGCAAGTTTTCATTGTTAGGAATTTTAATAAAAAAAATTTGGTCCTACTTGATTAACGAATAACAAATTATAAAGACAATTTTTTTATCTATCTTAGAAAGATGACAACTACTAACTTGGTTAACCCCAATCATAAAACAATTACAATGATCTTTTAAAAGAAATCAATATATATCCTAGACAAAAAATATATATCTTAAACTTGATGAACCCCTATAAATGAAATAAAAAGAAGAGATTAATCTAACCTATAAAAAGCAATCATAAACTTCAGAGAACCCTTTAGAAATGATAGAGAGAAAATATATTAACTCGACCTATACAAAATTGCACACCAATTGATGTAAAATTATAGAATGACTAAGACAAAAAATAATAATAATTTAAATGGGCTACAAGTTGATATATGTTAAGTTTAGTCATTGAGATATTTCCATCTAAAACATATTAAATGTAGAAACAAAATACAAGTCACACACGCAATGAACTAAAATAGCATAATTACGAACATTCAATTTTTTTTTAAAAAAAATAGTATGCAAGTTGATAACATTAACAAATTTTCAAAGAAAATACCCTTCTAAAATATATTAAATGAAGAAATAAAATATAAATTACACCTAATGAGCGAGAATCGAAGAATTCTCAGTAATGCAATTTTTATTAAAATAGTATGCAAGTTGATAACATTAATTCATTTTCATAGAGAATTTTTCTACTAAAACATGATAAATGTTGAAACAAATACACCTTAAACACCTAATGAACTAAAATTGTAGAATATGTAACACTAAAATTTTAATTAAAATGGAATGCATGTAAACATGTGTTGTGAACTTTTGATAGAGAAGTTTCCTTCTAAACATATTAAGTATAGAAACATTTATAAGTTGCGGAATACGAAAGACTTCAATTTTAATTATAAAGGAATTCAATTTCACATATGTTTGAAATATTCATAGAGAATTTATTGTTTAACATAAACAAATGAGTTACATACCAATTTCCCTAAATTGCAGCATACATAAGACTGAAAACAAATCCATCTAGTCTTTTCATATAAAATCTTCCTATTATGTGGAAAGAAATTATGTGTAGCATATAAAAATGTTTCTATACCACACTGCAACTAAAAAATATTTCCTTCTATATGAAGACAAGTAAAAGCTAACAGATGGGACTGCAACAAACAACGTTCAGAGATCAACCAAGAAACAAAAGATTGAAAAAACAAGAAGGGATTAAATTTTGAATCATAGTAATTTATTTATGGATCATATAATTTATTGATGAGTGATGTAATTTATTCTTGGATGATGTAATTTGTTGATGGAAACTGACATGGATACAATGTAGGTTATTTATGGACACTACTGCAGAAAAGGTCATCACAGACGGTTCAAAAACGTCATCATAGACGGTTTCGTGAGCCATCTGAGTTTATGGGTCAGTAATGACATGAGATCATCACAGACGGTTTTCGAACCGTCTGTGATGCAGACTATCACATACTGTTATTAACTCAGAACTGTCTATGATGCAGACTATTATAGACGGTTATTAACTTAGAACTGTTTGTGATAGTTGACTATCACAGACGGTTTGTAGATGAAACCGTCTGTGATAGCGATGTATCACATATGGTTTTTCCTAAGGAGTCGTCTGTGATATTTTTTTGTATTGCTAAATCTATTTTTGTTTATTGGCTAGCATAAGGAAATGCTAGCCATGCCCTCTGAAACAAGCAGAAACACAACAAGTACACGTGTACAACCAATTCGCATTCATTTCAGAAACAAGCATATCCATTTCATAAATCAATTAACTCAAATGAACTAAAATTAACCATTCATGAACAAATACACACATGTACCATTAAGTTCAATCTTATCCCAATCAAGTTCAATCTACATTGTGGAACTCCCCACGTGGGTGTATGACCTTAGACAACAAGAAGTACGCAAAATGTCCTCAAATGCGTTCGAGCTCGGCCTATTCCAATGTAGTTGTAGCGATGTTCGCAACCTGAGGATCATTGGTCACTGCGGAACCGAGGAGTAGTTGCATGTTGTGCCAAACATAGTATCCACAGGTGTTGCCCGATGGCTACTGGTGGCACTGCAAAAATAGGATTAATGTGTACTAGCGAATATCAGGAAATTTAGATCGTGTCGTAGGGTGATCCCTCCCTTGGATATCCCTCCAGTAGCAACGTACACAACAAACAACCCACATGATTCCAAAAAGTTAGCCTTAGCCATTGCAAAGGAAGGAAAGACTACAATAGAGTTATCTATGGAGGAAATGTGTTTACCTGTCAATTAATTGTCGGACAACTCTGAAGTCGTGTTTGGCCCTCTTTAGGGAATCAAGGTGTGTTACCTTGTTCCATTTTGGTATAATTACAATTAGAATCCAGTGAAACCTACATAGGTATGTCGCCATGGTCATTAAACCTAAGTTTGTGTTGCTTATAAAGTACACATCAACAAGTATAGCCACTGGCACAGCACTTACCCCTGGTTGTAGGGCAAAAGTACGAATTCCTTGTTGCGGTGAGCTAGCAATGATGTCATCATGTAATCCTCGACGAAGGATGCATCCTCCTGGATGCTTTGCATGGAGACCAAGTGTGGGTCGAGGAAACCTACCGGTGATTTCCTTGATCTGGTTTCTCTGATCATGTATCTATATATATGTACAAAAGTAAGGAGTTATATATGACATTTACTGGTATTACACGAACATAGGCCATGATTTTACACACTTACAGTGTCCAGCATCGCATGAGTGAGGCGTCGAAGGCATTGAGGTTGAAGAGTAAGAACAAGTCCTCGAAGGTCACCGTGAAGACACAGTCTTGAACCTCGTGGTGAAGATGATGTGGCCTGAACTTGACGTTGACACCCGAGCCCCGTTGTCCATCCGTCTTGTTGGTCTGTTCCATGTACCATGCATGAAATCTCGTGCAAGTCATTCCTAGGGTTTAGAGGTGCTCTACTGTCTCGACCAACGACTCGTCTTGCACGAATTTCTGGGCCAACGACAAGAAGAGGATATCATCGGGTTTCTTCGATTTGCCCTTGCCGCCTCGCTTTTTAGAGGTCAACTTCACGGGAGTCGACCGGGCACAATATGTAGATGCAACTGATGCACCGGGCCCTTGTCGCATCGGTGCAGGTAGCTCCGGTGCAGATACCTCCCGTGGACTTGGCACTGTTGTAGCACTTTCCCGAGAAGTTGACACCGATGCAGGTAACTTTGGTGCAAGTAGCTCTGGTGCAAATAGCTCCTGTGGCCGCGACACCATTGCAGGACTTTCCCGTGAAGTTGACACCGGTGCAAGTAGCTCCAGGCAGATTTCCCTCTTGGGCCACTGGATGAATGTTCCAATTGCTTTCCCTAGAGTCACGACCTCGTCCTTTGGGGGCATTTGCAGCAAGATGACCTCGAAATTGGCATGAACACCGTCCACATTCAATTTTGTGAATATGAGTAAGCCCTCCGAAGAAACCTACGGTGATGCGTGTACACGGTTTTGCGCGAGTGCTTCAACCACACACTCTCAGTATCATCTAAGTAGTGAGTACATGCTTTGGCCCCTTTTGTACTCTGGCTCGACGAGTTAGTAAGGGCCGGATAATCATTTATGGTACAGAACAACAAGAAGCATAAAGTGAAGTTCTCTCGTTTGTACGCATCACATACCTGTACCCCTTCGATCCACAGTATTTTTAGATCTTCGATCAATGGTGCTAGGTACACATCTATATCTTTCCCAGGTTGCTTCAGCTCTTGGATAAGTATCGACAGCAAAATATATTTCCACTTCATACATAACCAAGGAGGAAGATTGTAGATACAGAGAGTCATGGGCTTAGTGCTATGTCGGCTGCTCATGTTACCGAAAGGTTTCATTCCATCTGTACTCAATCCAAACCTTTTATTCCTCGGTTCCGCACCGAAGTCTGCAAACTCCTATCGATGTTTCTCCACTAGACAGAATCAACAGGGTTTCTTAGCTTTCCATCCTTCTTACGCTCATCCGAGTGCCAACGCAGCAGTTTTGCCTCCTTTGGGTTCGCAAAAAACTGCTTCAAACGGGGAATTACATTAATATACCACGCCACTTTAGCAGGAGGTCCTTTCTTCACCTCGATTCCCTCATCGTCATCTGATTGATTCTTACACTTGTATCGGGATGCGTTGCACACCAGACATACATGCATGTTTGCGTACTCTTTACGGTAGAGGATACAGTCGTTTGGACATGCATGTATTCTTTCTAATGCCATTCCCAATGGACAAAGAACCTTCTTGGCTTTGTAGGTGGTTTTGGGCAACTTGTTTCCATCCTGAAGCATGTCTGCTAAGAGACCTAATAGTGTCGTGAAACTCTTGTCGGACCAACCATTGCTTGTCTTCAATTTCAGCAGTTCAAACACGGCTGACAACCTTGTGTATTCCGGCTTGCAACCCGGAAACAAAGGTTTCTCCGAGTCCTCCATTAAGCCCTCGAATTTACCAAACTCTCTCTCACTATAGTTCCATTTTGCATCACGAAGCATCTGATCCAGATTGTCATCGTGCAGCCTATCCGAATCGGAACCATAAATGACATCACTCGGCGATATATCGTTGACTTCGTCGGTGATGTTGTTATTACTACCTTCCTGTATAATCTGCTCTTCACCGTGACTAGTCCAACGTGTAAACCTCTTTTTGGAACCCCTTCGAATGAAGTGTGCTTCGATTTACGCTTGGTTCTTAAACATCTTCAGATTCTCGCAGTCAATACATGGACAATACATATATTCTACCCCCTTATTCAATATATCCTCCTCGGCAGCTCTTGTAAAAGCAGACATACCATTAATGTACTCTTCACTCACATGGTTCTCAGCGTACATCCAGCTTCGGTCAAACTACGCTACGCATATAACAATTTAGTGTTAAATATTGAATTAATTAATTAGTATACTATATATGATCTAAAGTAGCTATATGTAGCAATAATTAATTAAATTGAATGAAGTAGAAATAGACTATGAATTGGATAAACCCTAACCCCTAAACCATGCTAGATGTAAATAATCTTCTCTCTACATCAAGCTAGATCTAAACCATCTTCAATTCTCCATTTACCAAGCTAGATCTAGAATATAATGCAATTAAGAACAAATTACTAACCATAGATAGTCAAGAATAAATAGATCTACAATCACTCTTCCCAAATCCGCAGTCTCTTTTCACCAAATGGCCTCAAAGCCCCACCTCCTCAAAGCAGCAACCTGTGAGAAGTGAGAACAGATCTGGAATTTAAGACAGAACTGTGAGGGTCAAGTGCGCAATAAGTGAAATTATCACAGACGATTTTTAATACAAACCATCTATGATGAGTTAATTATCACAGATGGGAAGTATCACAGACGGTTTTAAGGAAAAAAAACGTATGTGATATTTAGTGATATTACAAACGATTCTTGTTTAGAACCGTCTGTGATACTTTATATATGGTTTTCAACATGAACCGTCTATGATATTACCTCTTCACAGATGGTTTTTAGCATAACCAATAACACAAACAATCTCTAAACCAAAACCGTCTGTGATTGTATTTAATACTGACGGTTTTGGTCAACCGTCTGTGATGAAGCGTCCAGTATTAGCCTTTTTGTAGTAGTGGGACACACTAAAGTAAAATTTCAAACAGGATAAACAGTCACCATCAAAGACATATGATGGGATTTTCTCTAGTGATGCTAGTTTGAAGAAGGCATCATATGCCTTCTTGGTCAAAACACGGTGTTGCACAGATGAAACAACAGTGACAAAGATATTAACCTGAAATGATGAACATCCAAAAATCAGTTTAGAAAAAGTATATGTAGTAAATTTGCATAATTGTTCTTTGTTCATGATAATTGCTCCAGGAAACCATAACGTAGAATGGAATTGGAATAAACCTTTGCCTTTGCTTCAATAGCAGACAACTAACATTCACACACGTAGTGAGAGGTAATCAGCAATCTAGTTTCCTATGCACCAAGGTAAGAAGTGGCAACTAGTCTCTAGGACCTCATCGAATTCCCAAAAAGTTTATTTGATGGCTACAGTTGACTGACCAACCTGTACTGCACCCAAAACCTGACCCCATGACTAATATGTACATAGAAAAAATAACCATCACATAAGATACCAAGAACCAAAGCTTATAAGACAAGAATATTTAATCATCACCCTAGGATATCCTAACTTTAAGACAAAATAACTCATACTTTGTAGATAGTTCAGACGCAGCAGAAAGCCAAAAAACTATGATTTAATCTCCTTGTCTTCTAATCGAGAGCAATTTTATAATAACAACTATGTACTACTAATTCACTTCAGTCACTCATCCATCTGCCCTTTGATTGTCTACTATAACCATGTGCAGATCAAAGTTGTTAACAATTGCAAGTGCAAATTAGTGTTTAAGGGTTAATCGCTAATCTATAATCCCCAAAAAGGGAGGATTCAAAGATTTTTGCACAAACAAAAAGGGGGAAAAGGAGGGGGGGAGAAACAAGAAACATATTAGAAGCATTCCACAACACTACATGAGGAACTCATTAAACTATTCTGGTTAAGCAAAATCACTCAAAAGCGAACACTCGCCTAATAAAGTGAAGTCATAGAATTTCCTTGGTCAAAGTAAAGCTCTATTATAGAAGTGTCACATATGGTAAATGTCATAACCTAGGAGAGTAGGAATAACTAACATATTGAATAATAGAGTTATAAACTATCGATTAGCAAAAGCTAAATAACAGAGGATCAATGATTGAAAATTTTGTTGTATTTCCACTAGTAAAGTTCTATATTTCTAGAGGTGATAACACCAAATGAGATCATAAGAAGCTGGGGGCACCGCAGCAAACTACAAATTTCCAGAGACGAATAGATCGTCTAGATTACTTGATTATATAAATAGGATATTACCCTTTTACCCAACTAGTTCCAACTCCAACAAAAGATTGCCATAGTATCACCACAAAAGCTGCTCAAATAGATGAACAAATATGAAATTAAAAGAAAAAGACATGAACGATATGTACATTTTCTGAGGTTGAAGAATCTAATCACGAACATACACAACATTAGCAAGTGAGAGGCATACCCTTTCCACGGTGGTGGGAGAAGTGCTTCCCGGGAAGAGAGCCCGTGGACTATGGAGCCACACCCAAAGTACTTGAATTTGCAGCGTGACGTCTTCCCCTAACTCCTCTTTACCTGCATACATCACAAAAACATCGCAAATCCATCAAATTTACTGGAAAAAAGAACATCGAACCACCTACAAATCAACAGACCCACAACCCTAGAATCGTATGAACAAAAAGTTGCTCTAAAATACCCACCACTATCGAAAGAAATGAAGATGAACAACACAGGTTGCGCCTCTCAACTCCAAAACACTGTCGCCCGCTGCCAATCACATATCGAAAACCCTGGACCATACGGACTAAGCGGAGAGACAAGGACAACAAGCAACAACGACAAGGAGTAGGACCCTGCTGCAGACCTCACCGCCAAGCCGCTCGTCGCCGTCGCTTGGAATCGTGGAAGCCTTTGCTCTCTCCGCTCTATTTGCCTCCTATGTCTAACCGTTCAGAGTTCAAACAACGAGCTAAGCTGAATTAATGGATCGAGCTTGAACAAAACAACCAAATGGCTGCGCAAGACCATTACTTCAAAACAAATAGAACACGGATCTCAAAGCGAGAATGGACGGCCATAAAATTGATTGAAGGTGAAGAAAATTTCAAGCGCCTGTAAAATAGCTAAAATTTAATTCATTTCCTCCTTCATTAACATCCACTTCATACAGGTTGGCAGGTAGTGCATCAGATCCAAGGTTTGAGAAATTAAACAGGAGCATCCCTGAAAACACTGCATGGTCGGTTATGGTTACATACTTACACGTAGTAGCTACTTGAAAACCATCCTAAAATGTGAATTTGAGATGCTAAATTTAAAAATGAAAAGTAACCAACTAGACAAATTGAAAGCGAACAATGTAGTGGAGGTTTTCGTGTTGTCTCAAGAGAATTTTACTTATGGGGAAAAAAGGAAATCAAAATAAATCTAAGCAGCTAAACTAGCTAGTCAATATATACTGCCTCCAATCTAAAATAGATGGCATTTTAGGAAGTAGGTTTTGGTTTATAAATAGATGTCATTTTGGGTTTTCATTGCAACAATTTCCACTATATGTCTATATTAATTGCTTATTGATAATGGTTTAGAGAGAGACACACATACAGAGGCAACTATGTCAAAAACAAAAGTATTAACTCATTCCTTGATGTGTGCAGCACCATGACACAATTTGGAGGCATACATTGTTATGACTTGATGTGTGCTCATCGATGTCTCCAGGTGACGGTGCTTCCTGTAACTCATTGCCATGTCTAGGCCCAATGTTGCTATAACGGAAATGACAACGAAGCCGAGCCAGCGCCTCCTCCTCCTCCTCGGTGTCCGTATGGCCCTCGCCATCTCCTCGGTTCTCAATGGGCGCAGAGCAGCAGCAATGCGATGTGCGGCGCAACAAAAGTGTAGAGCGTACAACAATGTGGATCATAAAGGAGGCAGCACGAGTAGGACGGACCACAACTCGCAAGGGGCGGCAGCAGCGCATTGTGTGGGGAAATTTCCTAGCCAGAAGAGGGGTTTTTTTTCCAATGGAGTGGCTTGGATTGGCCAAATGTGCTTTCAAGATGGGCGAGGAAACCTTCCCACCCTGGGACTTTCCACATGGATTGAGTCGGGTTCCCGACTAGGGGCGATCCAGAGCCAGATCTGGCAAGGGAATTTACTATCCGGCTGGATTTGGGATATGATATGGAGTACGCAATATCCAGCGAATCTGGAACGGGACCCAGATATCAAGATGTTTTCCTTACCGGATATCCATTCTGGCAACTCTAACTCTTGGCCCAGCCCACTCCTAACCCTAGACACACTCCTCTCATCCGCCCAGTTGCACGACTCACACCCAGTCACACGGTCGCACCACCTCACCTCCGCCTCCCAGGTTCTCAGCCGCATCTGGCTCCCAGGCCCCAGCCATGACTCGCCACCTCGACGATGTCACATCTTCACCTGTCTTGAGCCACAGCTGAGATGACCGGAGGAGGAGCCTCTACAGTCGTTGTCATCGGTCCATCTACAGTTGTCGTCGCCGCTCCATCTCCAGTCGCCTCTCCAACAGTCGTTGGTCCCTCTCTGGTCACCGTGCCATCTCCATCTGCGGGGAGCTACAGCAGCTACCACGTCTATAGTTGCTGTCGTCGCCCAATCTCTGGTCGCATCTCCAGCAACCGCACTCTCTCCGATCGCCTCCCTAGCAGCTACCCCCTCTCTAGTTGCTGCTGGGAGCTGCATCTCCCATTGCTTGTTTGGGCAAGTTGTTCCAGGCCAAGGTTAGTAAGATTCTTCTTCGGGTGATTTGATAATTTTTTTTATACTCTGTACTATAGGAACTAGGATGAACATGGCATCTAGTTCTAGTGCAAGTGCAAGTGTAAGTGTATAATCAACAGCGCCAAGTCAAGGTATGGGCAGTGGCACTAACATGTAAGATACAAATGCTCCCCACTCTTAGTCCCTCTCAGTGTTGAAGTACTATAGTATGATCATCAACAGTTGAGAATGATGTCAGGAAATATCCTCAGTACCAATGTTCAATACTTATTAGAAGATCACCCGCGCCATTGACGTGGGCCATTTTGCTGGGATGGCGTGGGCTGCAGGCCCGCAAGGCTAGGACGCGCATCCTGGTTAAGGCGAGCGGGAGCGAACGCGTCTGGCCGCGATCGAACGGGCACAGCTCACTGGGTGACGTGGCATGCATGAGGCCAAGCATTCCCAGCGAGCGCACGCCGCGAGCGGTGAAATCGGGCTGGCGTGAGTGCATCCGGGCGCGATCGAACAGCCGTGGACTCCTGGGCGACGTGGAGCGCGTGAGGTCAAGCCTTCCCAGCGCGCGCTATGGCTCGATCGGACGGCGCGGAGGCGAGCGCGGGGCGATCCGACAGCGGCTGTTTCTCTATCGACGTAGCGGCCGCAGGTGAGCTCCCTTTCTCCTAGGCTTAAAGGTTAGTAATGTTATTAACTTATTGTTGGTTTGATTGATATTATGGTCATATACTCATGTGGTTTGGTCCAACATGTATTCCTCTATATATGCGCGTACTATCTGCCTGTTTTTATCCGTTTGACCCGATTCTGTCATGTATCTGTCCCGTGTCCGTATCTTGAATAACCTGAATTTGTATTCGTATCCGGCTCCGGCTTCGAATCCAGGAATAAAATATAGGATATGATAAAGAATGAGCACTATCCGTCTATATCCGAGCTGTTTTCACCCCCTATTCCAGACTAATGCTGCCCCATGCAGGCAAATCCCTAGCAGGAAACCATAGGGAATACACCCTAAGGTTTTGGGTAGCAAAGGAAAGCTGAAGTACGGTAGTGATAGGATTGAAGTTGTCGGTCCATCATCGCTACATCTTCTGATCAGATGCACATAGGTAGTCACGGACCTAACAAATATGCGACTTTAATTTGGCGCAGTCCAAGTCCACGATCGATCAAGCCAACGGAAATAGTGGAGGATTTCTTCGTCGACGTCTCCTCACGCGAATGTAGGCCATACAATGTAGGACTAGTATGTGTGTACTTTTGATTGATTTTGGCGAAATAATGGAAGTCCAAGTTCCAAACTAAACCAGCAAGTCAATTAGTCAATAGCACACGCTTGTTCGATTGTGTCAGGTTAGGCCTTTGAATTTCAACTTCAGTTTTGAAGATCCCTGAACTTTCATAACAATTTGAAGATCCCTGAACTTCATTTGGCCGGCAGGTCTGAGGCCAGTGCATCTCCTGCTGTAACAAGTAACACACCATGAGCGCGCGCGCACACACACAAACACGACTAATTTGTCAGCTCGATATTCATCCATGGCAAAACTTGCAAACCGCGTGGACGATCGAATCGATCGACGACGGCAACTTGTCAAATGCACCAACCGCGCCTGGTCGCACACGTAAGAAACCAGCTAGCATGCATGGATGCATTTGCGTGGAACTTTCAGAAAGTTTAAGTCCACCATGCATAGCTAAGCCTAAGATAGCCAAGTGATCATGCATTCATGCATGTAATGCTGCTCGATCTGAACATTCCCTATATATATGCAGCTACATCGATCTGTATATGTACGTTCATTACTTCCTGCCAAGTTTGGTTGCTAGCTTAGCTTAGATAGGGAGAGATCGACTAAAAGATTAGTTGCGAGCTTAGCTTAAGGAGCAAGCTCTAGAGAGAGACGCAGTACGCCATGATGAGATCAAAGTTTGCCGTGCTAATGCTCCTGGTTTTCGTGGTCTTGTCGGGCACCTGCACCCGGCCGGCCGCTGCGGCGAGGCCGCTGGCCGACGGCGGCTGGTGGGGAGAGGAGGCGCCGGCCGGCGTTTCGGTCATTGAGCTGCCGTCGTCGCTGATCTGGCGGCTGCGCCACAGGCTACCGACGCTGGAGATGAAGCAGCACGCCTCGTGCGGGACATGGGATCCCAACAACGTTAACTGCCCACCACCACCGTAAAACGACGGGATGGAGAGAGTGCCCTTTATTAGGGTTTATGCATCAATAATGCGACGTAGCCCGTTGCAGCAGCGCTAGCACCCAGCTGAAAGACTATTAATTAGTTTACACACTCTGGCATTTGGATTTTTGTTTATCTTCTCTCCATATAAAGTTTATTCGTTTGTTCTTGATTTTCTTCTAGTCATGCACAAGTGTGATAGGAGATACGGTTATATTGATTGGTAATTGTATTTAGTTAGAAATGTACGTAGCTTAATATGTATTAAAAGGCTTTTCACCGGCCTAATAAGAAATAAAACTGCATACAGTGATGAAACTCATGTGCATCATAAAATTGCATACAATGTTTATGTGCTTAAGCTTGAACCATAGGGCTCTCCCATACTATTTTCTTCAAAACAAACACAAGCTCGAACCATTAAATGGTGAAGCTCCATTTATGTCTAGAGAGAATTCTTTTTAAAAAAATACCTCTGGAGATAATTCCATGTCATGAAAATACTGGCACCTTTGCAGCACTCCCGATGACGTAGGCAGTTTATAGAGATGCCAAGTAGAATGAAATCTGACGTGGAAGGAGAGTTAAGAAAGAGAGAGCAGAGATGTATCTCATGCAAGTGTAGCGTCCATTTTCGGATGGCGCATAGTAATTACTGTTCTGATTTTCGTTCTTTGCCGTAATTCAAATTACCAAGCTAATTCTGAAAACTTCCTTTCTTTTTCGGTGTGTGTTTCAAATGTAATGTCCGTAACATTTGAAATTCAAATTTGTAGTGTGGAGTTTCTCATCTCTTTTGAAATCCCCAGGCCATTTTGAGTTGGGCCTCCCTTCTCTTTCGGGCTCAGCCCATTTCTCTTCCTCGGCCAAGCCCATTTCCACTCAGCCCTCTTTTCCCTTGCGCAGCCCTTGCCGGCCCATTCCTTTCCCCTCTTTCTTTCTTGAGGCGAAAAAGTCGTTTGCATCAAGTGTTAAAAAGAAGCGCTAACATTTTTAGACCAAATGGTATTTTGACATAGCAAAATATTCCAAATGGTGTAATAAATACGGTTTTTTCTTCATCCTTTAGACACATACTAATATGATGATAACCAGAGTATGCATCTAGAAAACTTAAAATTTCACAACCAGTAGTAGAATCAACCAATTGATTGATACGATGTAGGGGAAAATTATCTTTTGGACAAGCTTTATTAAGATCAGTAAAGTCTACACATATACGCCACTTACCATTAGACTTCCTAACCATTACAGGGTTAGCCAACCACTCTGGGCGGTCGACTTCTCTTATAAAGCCCGCTTCGAGTAGCTTGTCCAATTCTGATCTGATGGCATCCCGTCGATCAGGTGCAAATCTCTATAATTTCTGTTTTATGGGTTTCTTGTTCGGCCGTAGAGCTAGCATGTGCTCAATCACTTCCCTGGGGACTCTGGGCATGTCAAATGCTTGTCACGCGAAGACATCTGTGTTAGCTCAGAGGAAAGTGACGAGGGCGTCTTCCTATTTAGGGTCAGAAGTAACCCCGATGCGAACAGTCTTTGAGGGTTCCTTGACTTCATCGTTCGGCTTCGGGGTAGCTTTAGGCTTCAACTGCTTGGCCGAAGGCTGACTTGTGCTTGCTTCTCGAGTAGGTATCTAGCCAACCATCTCGAGGGATTTGTGGTCACATGTAAGCGCCATCTTCTTATCACAGCGTACTATGATCACTCCTTTGGGACCTCTCGTGCGACGGCCTTGAACTGTCGCTTTGATTCATATGCCGAAGATCCCCCAAAGATGTGGTCGATGGCATGCTTCGGATCTTGAAACGGCATCTCCTCGTCGTCGTCTGACTGCTTATGACCACTTGTTTGCCCTACCTCCTCGAGTGTAGGGAGTGGTCCTTTGCTGGTGTAATAGTCTTCAAGTTATCGTTGGAAAACCCGAAAGTTGCGAAGGTCATGTCCTTCTTTTTTATGGAAAGGGCACCACCTAGACTTGTCGTTCTTCCACTTGGGGCGCTTACCTTTGCCCCGGTCGGAGTATGGCTTAGAACTTCGTGGCTCCTTCTCACTTACGGCCAAAACTTCTTTGGAACTGTTGGCTTGAGGTTTTTGGCCTTTAGACTTGTTCCTGGATTATTATTTTTTAGCATTCTTATCCTTCTTTTTGCTACTTTCGCCTTCTTCTTGCGGATTTTTGTTGTCTCGATCGATGGTTTTGTTCCACTCGACTACTTTAGCGGCAGTCGCATATCGATCGGCCATCTCGAAGAGCTCAGCGATAGTAGTCGGGGGATTCAAAGTGATGTCCTCTGTAATCCTTCTGCTGCGGGCTCCCTGCTTAAAGGCTCTGATAACAGATGAGTCAGAAACATCTGGAATCGAATTGCGAACCTGACTGAAACGCTTGATGAATTGGCGTAAGATTTTGTGGTTGTTGTCTCATCCTGTGCAGGTCGTCCTCCTTTCCGGGGCGATTATAGGTGCCCTGAAAATTGGCCAGCAGAAGGTTGCAGAGGTGTTGCTACGAATAGATCGACTCGAGTGGTTGGTTTAGCAACCACGATCGAGCTGACCCTTCGAGCACAGTTGGAAGATAATTCGCATGATGTGCTCTCCTCCTCCTGCTACTCAGACAGCGGACGTGTAGATTTGAAAGAATTCAATGGGATTCTGTGACCCATCAAACTTCTCCATGTTCACTGATCGAAACCGCGGTGGCCAGCAAACAGCTCGGAGATCAGGCGAGAACGCCTGACATCTGGTAATGACATCATACCGCCTTCTCTGTAGAAAAAAAATGGTTGATATAACCAGGTGATTGTAGATGCCGATACCCGGTCATGGGTAGACCCGACCTATGATAGGTCTCAGTCCTACAAGGGTAATACTCCTCATATTCCATTTATCGTTGCAGATTTTTAGGTCGGAGTGGTGAACGATCACCTCGAGCTTGTCGATTGTCAAACGTTTGAAGAACTCTTCCCCGACTGGAGTTAAGGTTAGGGGAACGACATAACATGTTGTCGCGCCGATCTCTATGAGGCGAGTTATTCGAACAACTGGTGGTCGACGGAGTCATACCGCTACGACTTCTAGAATGATATCGGAGAGGATGCTCAAGTCTTGGCATCGTGCTTCGAAGCCTTCACGCGATCTCTTGGGCAAAGAGGTCGTACCCTGGCGCTCGTGCGAGTTCTTGAGTTGGGTTCTCGAGTAGATCATTTATGTGCTGGAGTTCCCGGGCTTCCTCCGACTGATATTGAACGTGCCTAAATAAATTTCTCTGAGCCGCTATTCTTCTCCTTCGGGTTATCTCAGGATCATCTACATCTGACCCTTGAGTTTGCCTCAATGGAGTGCGATCATTTCGAGGATTTCTCCCACGCTCATTAGAATATTGATCCCGTTCATTGGCGGAGGCATCCTCATCATTGCCATGAGGGGTCGTAGGGTGTGATCGGCGGAGAGCATCCTCAGGCCTGCTTCTAGGAGAGAGATCATGATCTGAAGGGAGGGCGAAGACCTCCTATATATGATCTCCACTTACGCTTGAGGCCTCCTAACTTAAAGAGTGGTCAAATGATACTGTTTGGCGACTTGGAGTAAACCCCTCCAAGAAGGGGAACTCTAGATTATAACCGTCTGTGTCTGCAGGTGAGCTCTGCGAACATGTGGTCGAACTCGTAGGAACAGGGTGCTCCCCCATATCCTCTGCGGGGGTAACCACAGAGTTACGACCACCAAATACTGATGGAGTCCCGGAATGATGGCTTCTAGGACTTGCCTCGCTAGGTCAGACTGCCTCAGGCGGACTCGAACATTCGGAAGGGGAACTCTCGTCATGTTGTGAGCATGCCTGGTTGCAGTCTTGATTGTGGTCGAATAGACCCTTGCCCTTTGAGAAAACTGGTCCCTCAGTTGGACATACTATTGTGGGGGAAAAGGATTCCTCCTTAACTCCATCGGTGGCATGGTCTTTTGGATCTGGCGAATAATCTCTTGAGGCGGCATTACCATCGGATGAAATGATACTCGGCTCGTAGTCGAAGCCAACATCCATGTCGATGTCTGCGTAGTCGGCGAAGTTGAACCAATTCTCCCTGTTCCATTCTCCTGTCATGGAAGCATTAGGGAAAAAAAGAGAATTTATGGATAATGAATCACCGGGAGACTCCCCACGGATGGCGCCAACTGTCGTTGATCTAGAACCGATCTTACGTATGATTGTTTGATTCGGGGGGTCTCCTAGACTGAAGCTACGCAGAAAATAACACAGAGATTTTATACATGTTCGGGTCTTCTCCGGAGAGAATAATAACCCTACTCATATGTGGTTGTATTGAGTGTGATGTTTACAATTAAGAGGAAGACTAATGCCTAATGTCTTATGCTCCTGATTGATCCGTCTCTTCTGCCTTCTGACTTCAGTCTTTATATAGCATACGAAAATGTGGCAGTTCCTTCAGACGAAGAGACGCCTCAACACTCCAAGTGATGAACCGCTTGATGGCAGTTATCGTTAAGGATGTGGCTCCCCCACGTTATCAAGCAATTGTTGTCAGAGACAGAAATTATTCATGCTGTTACTCACAGAGAGTATCAGCGTATATTAAATATCTCATGTGTTAAACACGGTGCATAGTATTCCCTAACCGATTAGGCCCACAAGTCAGCATGCCTTATCAATAGGTTTGTCGAAGCCAAGCTGGTCGAAGCCAAACGAGTCGTAGAAGATCTTATGACTATACGATAGTCGTAGAAAAGCTTACAACTATATCATGGTCGTAGAAAGACTTACGACCATAAGGTGGTTTACGACCAGACAGCTTGGCCTCTCCTTTATAAATATTTAAGAGGTATACTTAAGATCAATATGTGAATATTAATATCTATAATAAGAATTACAGATAAACAAATAAATGAGGATTATTAGATCCTCGTTAAAGAGCAATAGAGCAAAAGAAAATCAGAAAAGTTGTTGTTCCGACGGCATAAAAAAACTATTGTATTCATGTTCTAAGGTTTCATTGTATTCGCGTGTGTTCGTCTTTAGTTTGGACCAACAGGCATATGTGGGCAAATGACCCTGAAAATCCTCTGAGTACTTGTTTTTTTGGACTTGAGCCAAAAAAAAACCCAAACGACTTCTTTTCCTGAACTGGAAGGGAATAAAAATCTTCTGGTAAGGATAGCTTGTTGAATAGATAGATTACGGCAGGAGGTCCCCTCACCAGCAGGCAGCAGCCAGACTTTGCGCCTTTATCATACAAGTCGATGCCTAGTGCGATGGCATGTCTGTGCGCATGGAAGGACTAATAAGAGCATCCGATTCCAAAAATGTTGATATTTTTATTGGAGTTTTGCCTCGTTCCAGCCATTCAGTAAGGCCCTTGTTACGGCTGCTTACCCCTTTCTTCTGATCGATCCGATAGTGGTCATCAAACAAAAAATCGATCGGTCAACGGTATATATCATCCTTAGTTATCTTGTTTAGATTCCGCCTTATCAGCGAAGCTGCAGTGTGAAAAGTTAATAACCCTCTCAACTCACATGATAATTTTTGTTTGGGTGCAGTTTTGCTTTAGCCTAGAGGTTCCGACATCCTGCCACTAGCTATCTGCCTATATCACACACACACATATATATATATATATATGAGAGATGTTTTGGCCCGCATGTCAGCGAGAGAGTTCAGTGGCAAAAAATGGCATTCACTCTGAATCAGTGGGGAGAAAAAGAAATTTTATCCTCTTTTTCTCTCTCTTTTACTTCGTTAGAAATACTATCTAAAAAAACGAAGCCATTAGATCAAAGCTAAAATACTTACCAATGCTACGTGGAGATCTGTGCTATTTGGACTACCTAGTGACGAACGTGTGAAAGCTGATGCGTACATGTGTATGCTACATTGCTACCGTGCTTCATCAACCGGAGATTGTTGAATGTTGAACCAGTCGGCAGTGGCAAAATTCCACAAGAACCGGCTCTCGCCGGTCCAAACGTCCAACCCGGCCGGCCAACGATTATTACGAAGTAATTTCCCACCTCGTACGACAAGCCCGCCAAGTCCACGAATTAAACTCCACAGATCCATAGTTTCACATGCAAGCAAACAATCAGCCATCAATGAACGTAGCCACACGAAAGCTCGAAACTGCACCTAACTACGACCGGCTAAGGACCAGTTGGAAAACGAAACAGGACAACCCTTCTAAACAGGGAAACGGGTCACCTGTACTGAATGTCTAAAGCCAGAGGATCTACCCTAAGTTGTATTAGAGTTAATTCCTCACCGTCGGATTGAAAAGCAAGAGCCCATATCCAGCGCTACAGTTTTCCACAACTACAGTGAATGCTACAGTACTACACGCCTGCAGTCTGAAACGTAAATGTGTCTGCGGTGTCTTGCTACAGTTCTACAGCTGCATACTCACGGCATGTACAATAGTATAGATAACTGTTGTCTATAGTATCCTCCATATCATCTATAGACAGCACTAAAGACAACTTATACAATAGTTTGTTTTTTTATACGATACATCTTGATAGACAGCTCCTTCATGTACAATATATATTGTTTCTCATGCTACAGTCGACTACTGCATATGAGACAGGCCTAGAAAAAAACAAGAAACCAATGAGCCATCAAGCAGCGATGGCAACCAGAGCAATGCCATGGCCAAGAGGCAGGCTTTGTGATCTGATAGCGAGAGGTCAGCGTACCAGTCCATTTATTACACTGTCACGGGCGACGATCAGGTCTCTGGTCTTCCTCTCCGCCGTATCAATCTAATTCTGTAGCTGTCGTAGTTTAGTTCAGGGCCAGCTGAACTGCTGAACGGTTTAGGTGTTGAACTGAATAGAATTCATTGATGAATCCGTGATGAGCTAGCAGAGTTTGGTCGACGGCGAATGGTGGTGAGATGACTTCATGGATCCGTCTGATCGATCGGTGCCGTGACGGCTCATCGGCGAAGACCGGCCTCTATAGTCTATCTCTTTGCTTCTTTCTCTTCTCCTTTCTTTTCTTTCATTTTTTCCTTGAGAGGAATTTTTAGACGAGCGAGTAATACATCTTTTGCTAGCAGCACACACCCCGCATTCGTACCACGTACATACCGCCACGCATGTATGTATTTGTTTGAGAGTCAGGCATCAAACTCACGACCTTGCTTTGTGTGAACACGCGGTCTGAATCGTCGAGGTGCATATGTGAATGTTTGGCTCTCTTTTTGTTGTCAAATTAGGAGAAATTTTTCAGATTTTGCTCGCGATTCATGTGTGTTCATCATTCCCGTATATTCATTACTCATTTGTTCTCTTCTTGTACTTCACAACCTTCCGTTCTTCTCCAACAAGCGCTAGCGATCGTGGAATGAAATGGTACGAAAAGGACGAGCTTTACAGCTCGAAAGGTGAAGTGACGAGAGCGCAGTTTTTTTTTTTTGTGTGTGTTGTTCTGTTGTTGATGGATTGAGAGCGGAAGTCGAACTCTAGGAGGTCGAATCTCATGTGTGATTGTGTGAACATGCAGAACCAATGGAATAAGAGCACATGGATAGATCAGAAATCAGAATCGAACTGGCTAACTCGTTTCTTTTATTTGTTTACCAAGAAAGCGTGTCGACTGCACATCAAACTGAAGATGTCGAGATCAAATTGTACATGTTTGTTGCTTTCGTTCGTGAATGTGAATCACAACTCTCACGATCAAACGAAATGAAGGAAAGTACATGAACAGTCTGAACATTGGACAACAGCAGCAAAATTTGGCTGAATTTTTTTGGGTCTGATTTTTCCTCTTGCTTTAGCTTAACTTCCCTCTTTTCATGTGATGTTAGGCTCAGATCAAAATCACAAGGGTTTGTCTATTTGTCGAGTGAAAATTTCAATCACTTTTCTCAGCCTTGCAGATCTCACACCCTCACCCCACAAAGAATTATTTTAATCTAGACCAGAAAAAAAATTAAATTTGTTGAACCCCTACAAAACACAAAGATAAAAAAAAATCTAACCTAGACAAAAATAAACATAGGTGAAAACTAAAGCAAATAGAATTAAAGTTATACTAAAATTGCACATTAGGCTTAGGACGGTACAATTTTAGATGCATGAGGGATAAAAAATTTCAGACACCTAAAAATTAGCAAAGCCGAAATCAGAAAACAACCAAATAGCTTGTAAAAAGCAGCAAGATTGCACCAGAATATATTAATATATGTTCAATTCTTCAATGTGTTGATCTCTTTGTATATGGATGTGCAATTATAGTGTCAAAAAAATTCCTAAACCTGATCATCCTGTCTGTATCTTTTATCCACACATCTAAATCTCGAAACAATCAACACACAAGGAAAATTGATCAAAACGGCCTCTTGAGCCCCTTGAAATCCACTGTCTCGATGCACTCGACGCTGCCTCTGGAGCCATTGAGCAGCTTGAGCAGCCCGCTGGCCCGCTCCTTGGTGACGCCGCCGCAGCCCACCTGGAGCAGCAGCAGCAGCTTCTGGAACGCGCCCACGCGCAGCGCCTCGGCGCGGCACGCGGCGGCGTCGGCGTCCGCGGCGCGGCAGAGGCGCCAGAGCGCGGAGACGGCGAACTCCGTGGCCATGTCGGACACGCGGAGCATCTTCTTGACCAGCACCGGCACGGCCAGCGCGTGCGCGCGCGCCGACCCGAGGCCGGCGTCGGTGGACAGGACGCCGTCGAGCACGGCGATCGCCTTCTCGCTCGTGCCCTTGTCTGCGTCCACGAGGAGCTCCACGACGACGGGCACCGCGCCGAGCTCTGCGAAGAGGGTGGCCGCGGGGTCGGCAGCGGAGACGAGGTAGTAGGCCGTGACGAGCGCGGCCTTCGTGGCCTGCGGGGAGACGGGGTTCCTGACGAGGCCGACGAGCGCGCTGCACATGCCGTGGGTTCTTGAGATGGCCTCGACGGTGTGGCGGTCGGCGGACGAGGAGAGCTCGCGGAGCACGACGGCGGCGCTGGCCCGCGCGGCCAGCTCGCCGTGGGACAGCATCGAAACGAGCGACTTGAGCGAGGCCGGGGAGGCAATGCAGCGGCGCGACTCCTCGTCGAGCGGGAAGAACATGGTCAGCGCGGCCAGGATCTCCCCCAGCACGCCGGAGACGGCGCTGGCGCCCTCGACGGGTTGACCCGCGAAGTGCCGTAACGCCGACGAGAGAGCGCGGGCAGCGCCGGCCGCCGCGAGGCACCGTCTGTTCCGCTCGCTCTCCTTCCCCAGCGCCCGGACACTGGCCGCCGCCTCTCCGCACGGCGCCGCGTCCCCTCTCCTCGCGGCTGCGGACATGGCCGCTACCACCTCCGCGGCGTCGGCCTCACCGACGGGCACCTTGGGCGTGGGCACCCGCTCCACCCCCCTTGCGCGGTTGGCGACGCACCAGTCCTGGATCATCCGGCGCGTGGCGTGGTTGGGCACGAGGTCGCCAAGCCGCACGGGGCGGCCGGTGACGGGGCACGTGGCGTGCCCGCGCGCCAGCCACCCCTCCACGCTCTCCCGGTCGTACGTGATCCCTGTCGACGCCGTCACAGGGTCCCTCATCAACTCCAGCGATATCGGGCACCGGAAGTGCGTCGGCACCACCAGCTCTGCCGCCTCGCTCCCCGTCGCCACCTGCTGCCTGCCCTGTCTCATGAGCGGTATCTCGGGCACCAGCCTCGCCACAGGCCTCGTCGTGCGCGACATCGGCAGAACCATTGGTACTGCTGACGATAGAAGAAACAAATCAGTGACGCGGAGCTGTGTCCTAGATGAGCAGTTGTAACTTGTCACGGCGAACACTTTGAATTGAATTGGATGGAAATCGTTGTGGCGAGTGTGTGAGAGAGGAGACTGGGGAGGTAGTCAGGTACTGTGGTGAAAAACTGGGGAAGAGAGGGGACATCTCTTCTCTATATATATACGCTCCTACTTGAAAAACTAGGAGGCGGTGCTGGTGGTCGTCCTTCTGCCCCCTTCTTCCACTGAGATTTGTGTGCCGACAGGTGGGCCTCCACTTCCGTCATCTGTCACCCACACCTAGAGGTGGCAAAATGGGCAACACGGTCTGACATGGCAAGCTGGCCTGGGCACCATTAGCCCGATGGGCCAGCAGGCTCGTGCCGCCAACTTCCTCGGCCACCGTCACCACGCTCCTCCTCCTCCGCCGCGTGTCATTGACACCGTCTTCGCCCGCCCTGGTGCCGATGGCGTCTTGCTGCATGGCATGGGGAGGCTGTCGAACAGGGAGGTGCTGCCGAATCTATGCAAAGAGGCGATTGGAGGACAAGCCGGTAATAGATTCGGGGCGAAGGAGGCGGCGCCGAACTTGATGGCGAAGGAGAGGAGGGGGCGCCGGACTTGGGTCATCGGGCCAGGCCATGTGGTGTTGGACCCGGCGTTGTGCATGTCGTGCCAGGTCCCACTGGGCCGGGGTGTCAACCCAAGCACGACACGCCTCGTCAAGCCCTATTAGCCCAGCCATCTACAATGTCGTGCGGGGACCGGGCCAACAGTTTCGTGCCATGGGCCCGCCCGACAAGCACGACCTATTTGTCCATCTCTACCCTCGCCCGCTCCCATCGCTTGATTTCCTTTACCGACCCTCATGCCCTCCCCCTTATCCAGACAAGTGAACCGCTGCCTGTGAGAACCCGAGTTTTTAGACCTAATCGAATAGCAGTAATCGGTAATTAGCAGTAATTAATTTTGTCTTAGCAGGGAGCTAACTGTAGTGTCAGATCATTATTAAGCAACCGAATTAATATTAACTTGTTAGTATATTTGGGTTTCCTTTCTCAAGGATTGCATTAAGAGTCGTTAGAATCAATTTTCCATCATCCATTTCAACCTCAACATTCAATTCAAGAATCTGTTGCAATCGCCGGTAAAACAGTAAAATCAAATCATAATTAAATTATAATTTCCTTTCCCATTAGAGCAATAAATCAATAATTGAATTGTTTACATGAGCACTTTGCAACAAATCGAGGTATAAACAATTACATCAATTAAATGGATAGCACAATCTTCATCTCTGCATTTCCCCTTTCCCTTGTTGCGTCCAGGAGACTTAGTCTGTGAATGAGGCCAAGAGTGCAGACCCCTAGGCAGCAAGCACAGCCGAGCCCTTTTCCTTGCACCACATTCATGCCTCCTTGCTGTTCTTCACTGCATCAAGCCTCCCCATTCACAAGCAGCACAACCCTCAACACTGAGCCATTCCCCCCTGCTATGCATTCATCAGGACAGCCCAGCACACCAATCCATCCCCCCTTGCGCATGCTCTACATCCTGCATTTCCCTCCTATGTCTTCAAAGCCACATTCATCCCCCTCACTTCACAGCTCCAGCAACACAAAGCTTCCAGGGTCTTCATAAGCCACATTCACCCTCCACCCCGCACCCCCCCCCCTCTCGACCCCCATTCATCCCCTCATTCAACCCCCCCCCCCCCATTTCATTCTCATCGACCACCCTTCCAACCAAAGCCAGAGGAAGAAGGAGGCCAGGGAGGAAGACCAAGGAGCAAGACGACGCTAGGACTAGTAGGAGGAAGACCACATCCCCACCACTGGAAGCACCATCCTACCCACAGTCGGCCACCCTTGCCAATCATCGACCCCAAACCCAACGCAATCCCATACCCTCAGGTAAATCACTTGCATATTGAGCACCCTCAGTAGCAATCTCGCTATCAGTCATCACAGAGCAGTAGGGGAGGAGTTGAGAGAGATTAAGGTGGCATTGTACCTCAGTAGCAAATGAATCCAGCATCCATCTCCAACTCTAGTAGCCACACCACCTCAAATCAACCATCATGCACTTGCATGCCTGAATCATCAACTAGTATCAATTCTTAGCTAATCAGTAAATGTCAAGAATCAACTTAACAAGAACTTAGGAGAAGAGAAGAGGTAAAAGGGGGGGTGATGAGCCACGGCGCCGGTGGCTGGGAGGCCGAATCGGCGCGCACTAGTCTGGGCTGGACCGAGGGGAGGTCGAACCAGAGAAGGCGGCGCAGGGAGCTAAGCAAGTGGTGAGCGCCTGTGCCGGGACCGAGCCAGAGCCGTGAGGGAGCAGCGTGTGGGGCGAGCCGAGGGGACCGAGCGGCGACGCCATGGAGGCCGAGCCGACCAGTGGTGGTCTTGGCCTTGGCATGCACGGGAGGAGGATCTTGATGGCGGGCAGGGCCGACAGGAGGTCGGCGACAACGGCTAGGTCGGCGAGTGCGGTCGTGGCGGCGTCGGGTGGATGGGGGGAGAAAAGAGGAAAAAGGGGAGGAAGAATGGAGTGGTAAAGGGGGCTGCGTGGATGCATAGGGCTGGCCGAATAAAGAGAAAGAGAGAGGGTGAGGTTAGGTAAATTAGGGAATTAGGGTTAGAGGGATTAGGTTTAGGGAAAAATCTTAGGAAAATATGTAAATTCTAATAAATTGTTATACTTAATGTCTATAGCAATACCAATTATCAATAAATTAAATAGTTGTTAGCTGCATATTCTTATGATTGAATTATTTAACTTGGGTCTTACTGCGCTAACCAATCTTAAAACCAGTCTGTTGAATAATTATTAAAATAAATTGAGATACTGTTAATCCTGTTAATAAAAAGTAATTTGCATGCATAGCAAACATGTACATCGTTGGCATTTAGTCGGGCAGATTGAAATGTTTTAATCGTGTTAATTTAATTAATTAAAGCAACCCCGAGCCTTTGTAAAGAATTATTTAAGCGCGAACCTCGGGTTTCTCGACCATAGTGCGAATAGACAATAGAATGGTTATAGTGGGGAGTGCTAACTTAGCAGAGGACTCGAAAAGCTTTAATTAAATTAAATCGTGGTAACAAATTAGAAGCTACTAACTTATGTATCCATAATATCACTAAAAATCAACTATGTATTTATTTATATACTATTCGTGCTACCATATTGCTACAGAGGACGAACTAGCACTGACAGGAGTAGCTGATCAGAGATTCATCGACGCCAACCTTTCCTGCAATTACGAAGGCAAGCGATTCTCTTGAACATAAACATAGTTATCTTAAATGTAAACCGTATATTGATGTATTATATGTTTATTGCATCAAAACTGTTTTCTCAAAATCAAATCAAATAAATGAAAATGGGAAGATAAGAAAAGAGAATGAGTGGAGGAAGAATGAGAATTACTAGGTTGGTCAAAGGGGGCCTAGGCAGGGGAAACGTGACGACGACGATAATGATGAGGTAAGAGGTGTGCCCCTTTTTACATATGGTTAAAATATAAGGATCAACAAAACTCTTACTCGGTCAGAGGCCGTAAATTCAGTATCAACCATTTTCCCGTTTCGGCAGGCAGAAAATGCTACCTTGTTATGTAATTAAGTTCTCCACAATGGGTTATGTTGGAGTGTTGGGCACGGAAGAGAGCCGCCCCAAGGTGGAGTGTTGGGCACGGACAAGAGCCGCCTTAACCAACATTACTAGAACTCGGTGGATGACAAGGTCAGCAGCATGACTAAATCAACACTGACGGAAAGTAATGGGTGGAGACTTAATCACGTAACCTGGAAAGCATTCTGTATTCTGAACTCGAACCCGCATCAAAGGAAATCTGAGGGACTGGCTCATTTAGATCTCGTAATAATCAGGGTAAAGTGGTACAAGCTGCAAGATACTATACAAAATCATGAATTCCTGCCAGTCTCCTGGATTGGAGTCTACGGAAACCGCCAGGGGTCTTTCTTCTCTTCGAGTGACAAGTAGTGTTTTCAGTATTAAAATTTGCCACCTAATGTTTTAATAAATTATTTTCAGAAAAGAAATGATATAGAAAATGTGATAACAAATAGAGATAGTCATCCAGTGCATTTTTGCTATTAATGCTTGCTGAGTACACTCATGTGCTCAACCTTATTAGTATTCTCCTTTGTAGATCCTAGTCCGGCCGGAAACTATCTCGAGTGGGACGACGGACATGCAGGTACCAATGCAACCGCAGGAGAAGAAGCCACTAACTACGAGGATCAAGGCGAGATAGGCGCCATATTTGACCCGTGGGACGAATAGGCGGCCGGTACTTCAGGGCAGACGAGAGAAGTGGAGAAGTTCCCTTTTGCAATTGTATAATACTTGTATTAAGAATCATAGCCTTTGCGTGGCTATTACTGAATGAAGATGTACAATTTCTATCTTATTGTTCTGTTGTGCAACTCTGGTAAAGACTTACTATTCGTTGGAGCAGTGTTCTACTGAGCGAACGTATAGTAAACCGTATACCTACGTATGATTACCCTTAGAGTAATGACATGATCGTCACACCGCCCCCTCGACTTCCCACCATTATCCTCCCTGTTTCGAACCCTCGACACCACCCATGCACATGGACCGTCGTCCGTGCCTCGCTCGGATCCGCCCCGATTGAGGTCGTCGCCGCCGTCAACCACTTGTTGTCGCCCTCGCTCGTTGGCGTCAACCACAGTGTTTGGATGCACGATGTATATGCTCTTTTCCGTTCATGCTCGAGTGACATTGTCGGTATGGTATACTCTCTTCCTTTATGTTTGATTGCTCATATTGGTTCTACATGTTCGGGATTTCTCTATGACGCTGTTTATATATATACGACGTTGTCGTCCCAGAACTTATTATGTCCCCACGTATACTATGAAATTATGCTGCTAACACATCTCGCTTTCGTCACACTATATTTCACTTACTATCAGCTGCTATCATTTTACATTAACTACAGACAAGGCCAACACCACCTTGCCCTATCGTGTGTGCTACAAAACTCAATAGAACTTCCTGTGTTGCACATACGGGGCGTGGTGTAGCCCGCTTGCCTATCTGGTTTTATCTTATTCACCACGGAATTGAGAACACCATAGATAAGCTTCGGTTGTTACTCTCATGCGTATTTCATCCTTCTATTTCTATATGCAGATACTTCTCTTGGATAGTTCAAGGCATGTGCTTCAATTTTTATTTCCAGATAAGTTATATTGCCACCTGTTGTACCAAACTTTATTAGTTCGGCTCTATATAGATGCAACTATCAGTTGTGCGTCATAAATGGACATATACAGAGATGAAATAAATGTCATTGATAAATCCTATTAGCAATACCTTGTAATAAGAACCACTGAATGAGGCTGCAGTAGACCTCGCCGCCATCGGGCCTATCCTGTCACCATCGAGTGAGACCAGTGGCGAATCTAGGATTTTGTCTAAGGGTATGCCATCCAAAAATTTTCATATACAATTCGGTAAATTCATTTTAGTAAATCGGTAATAATTGTAAAATTGACAACATGATTCGGTATATATGCACTGAATAACACAATAAGGGCTTAAATTCATGGATTAAGTTCAAACCATCCGCTAAGTATACTATAAATAATTCAAAAGCCACACCGATAATTGAAATAAGGCATAAAAGAGAACCGAAGACTTACAATGCTATTTTTGTGAATATTTTACTCGGCGCTTTCGAAGGGACATAAATGTCTTGATTATATCATCTTCATCAACTTCAAAGAAAATATCCGCTCAATGAAAGTGACTAGACAATCATCCAAAAGACTATCTGCCATCTTATTTCGGTTTTTGTTTTCACAAAACCATTGCGAAAAAATACCCTTTCAACACTTGCCGCTGCCACGTAGAAGCAATACCAATTTGAGGAGCTCATAAACCATATCATACACTTTGTGTCTCTTTGTTTCAACAAGCTTAAGCGAGAGATCAACAATATTGTCTAGACCTTTGAAGCTATCATCTGTCTCATGTCATCAATATAATTTTGTAGCTGTAATTCGAGTCCGAGCAAATTATTATTTGAGAACTCCTTTGGGTAGAACTCAGCTAGTTTACGTAGCTTCATGCATCAAAAGAAGCAAATGACCTAGAAGGATTGAAGGCCGACATACAAGACAACAACTCCATATTAATCTCATCAAACCGATTATCAAGTTCTTGACTTATTTGATCAATGACACCAATATATACTTCTCTTCGAAGTGGTCATCATTGGTTTGCTTTCGCACGAGCTTTCCTTGCTGATTTTCCAAAAGGAACATAATCACCATCCATAGTAGGAACTTGACACCATGTTTATCACAAAATGAAGTGACCTTCTCAAGAAAATTATCCCAACCATCGGACCTCAATTCTTGCATTCTTTTCTTTGCCACATTAACAAGTGATATTGCATTAAGAATATCTTGGTCTCTTCTTTGCAAACACTCGGATAACTCATTTGTATATCCAAGAACAATATACATTAAGTGTGCAAAGAAAACAAACTCAAAGTTCTCAAATGCTCGATAACAAAATCTATTTTGGTCCAATCATCCTTTAATGCGGGATCATCCCCAAGATCAACCAGTACATCATGGATTGCTTCATACATAGTAATGATGCTGCATATAGTTTTATAATGAGATCCCCATCGAGTATCTCCAGGCCTAGGCAAACCCATCTCTTGATGTAATCCAGTTCCAGATTCAATTTCACCACAATCAAGTGCTTTCTTCACATTCTCAAGCCTAGCATTTCTAAGCATGTCATGACGCTTACAAGAAACTCCAACAATATTCAACAAGATAGATATTTGATCAAAAAAAGTCTTGCAATCAGTATTTCTTTTGGCAACAGCAACAAGAACCAATTGGAGTTGATGAGCAAAACAATGAATATAATAAGCAAAAGGTGATTCTTGCATGATCAATGTTTTCAACCCTTTAATATCTCCTTTCATGTTGCTAGCCCCATCATATCCTTGACCACGGATTTGAGTCATAGTCAAGCCATGACTAACAAGTAAAGCTTCAATTGCATCCTTAAGTGATAAAGAGGTAGTATCATCTACATGAACAACTCCAATAAAACGCTCACATGGCCTTCCCAATTTATCAACATAACGCAAGCAAAGAGCTAGTTGTTCTTTATGTGATATATCACTAGACTCATCAGCTAAAATTGCATAGGGCTCATCACCAAGCTCTTCAATTATTTTCTTTCTAGTTTCTAAGGCACAACAGATGAATAATTTGCTTTTGTATGTCTAGGCTAGTTAAGGTACAGTTACCTGGAGCATTGTCCAAAACATATTTGTTCACTTCTTCACTATTTCCGCAAGAAATTTCAAAAGTTCAATGAAGTTCCCTCTGTTGCTAGATTCTTCACTTTCATCATGTCCACGAAAACGCCAACCCTTGATGCAAAAGAAACTTGATACACCTAAGTGAATAAGTCAACCTTTTTGTATAAAGACGAAGATCCTCATCACTCCACTTCTCAATATTATAATCAATTCTTTGCCTTGGGGTTTATAAAGCCAATGTATCTCTCTTCACCGCAATATGTGCCTTAGAACCCATATGCTTGCGATGCTTTCTCTCCTATATTCCAATTCTTCCACCATCAAAAGTAAATGTGTCGACCCAAGTACCCTTCTTGAACAAATAGCATATGAAGCAAAACACAAGATCCTTCTTAATACTATACTCAATCCAATCATGATTGTACATCCAACAATAGTTGAATCCCGATCCCTATCGAAATCTTTCTTTTGGAAAATCATGTGCAAAAGGTTTGAATGGACCTTTAGTAATATATGCTCTTGAATTGCATCTTGATCATTAACATGATATTTTAGAATAGGGCGTCTTTCACCGGATCATGTGGAAGGCGATTGATGTCATAAAGCGGTGGTAGTGAAGACGGTTGTGGCGGGCGGCGACATAGGATTTACAATTTCCTCAACTACTCTCTCATGAGTTTGCTCTTCCACCACAGAGTTCAACCGGATCGAGGAACGATTAGAAGTAATAGCATTGCCCTTCTTTCTTCTTCTTCATGCTTCGAAAAAGAGATGCAATGTCCTTCTCTTCATAGCTCACGAATCGCATAAATATTACAAAGAACACATTGCCAAATAATTAAATAAATTACGCTTGCGATTGAATGTCACATATGCGATTATGGATCACTCACATGATACAGTCTTGAACAAAAGATCAATCTAGATCGATTGTGATGTTGCGAAAAAATCCTCCGCCATTGCGTGATAGATGATTCTATAATTTTAGCGTTAAGCAAAGCAATTAGCAATTAAAGTACACACGAATTGGCAGAACAAAGAATCTGATAAAAAATTAACCTAGATCACGAGGACGAGGACGATCGCTGCGATGGGCGAATGTTCCGATCGCCGACGCGCATGAACGATCACTATTGGCGATTTGGCGCCGTCGAGCGAGGCGAACTTCGAAGTCGAAGTGTCAGAACCGATGGGCTTCGAGGTTCCTCGATCCGTATTGCGGTATTGAGTTATTGACCGCCGGCGGCAATACAACCGATGCGTATTGGTTTTTTTAGAATCAACCGATCGTATTGGTGTTTGGTGAAGCCAACCATCTCACTCAAAGTCACTTTGGGCGGCTGGGAGCATGGGCGCGTGCCCACGCTGAACGATGCTCGCAGACTCAGCCGCTCTCGCTCTCTACATGGCGGATGAGCATTTTTTTCTTTTTTATAAAAAAAATACGTATATATACTGAATCTGTACATGGAATTGCAGGGTATGCCGGTGCATACCCGGCATACCCTGTAGCTCCGCCCCTGAGTGAGACCGTCTCTCCCAGGACTGGTGTTCCCAATTTTGTCATGAGTAACATGGTGTGAGAACAATTATGCAGGTCTAGCGTAGCGAAGAAGCCAAGAATGCGGTACTGACCAAGCATGACAGCAGAGGCGCAATACGAGCCACAACGTAGCTCGGTTGAGTGCAGTGCAGCAGCGTAGAGCCAGAGACGAAGGCATTGTGTAGGGAGGGTGAGCAAGCCTGCAACTGTGGTCCGTGGTTTTTTTTTTTTTATTCGTAACGGGCATTGAACTAGTATATTGAGGGGAGCGGGTGGGCGCGTTACGTACGCTGGGTTTGAAGGAGGAGACTTCAGGCGTATGTGCGGCGTGTGGAGGTGATGGTCCAGGTGGAGGATTATTATTCGTTTGGGGTTGGGTCGCGGGGAAGTTTGAATATTGACCGTTGAATGCTACGGTTTGAATGGGGGAGCAGCGCCAGCGCACGACGACTTGTCCGCTCGCGCCGCGTACCGGCCGCGGATGGGATGGCTAGCGCCTTCTGCGACTCGGTCGGGTACCTGCAAGATTAGGAAATTGCGTTTTGTTCTACGGAGTACTCGAATATGATCAAGGCAATAATACCATGTCTACATGTTCAATGTTAACACCGGCAGCAAATGTCAGTCTGCAACTCTTAACTAGACATGTTCAAATATCAGACTGGCCTGGAATGGTCAGGCATGAACCCGATCTGGCCTAACATAGGCAAAGCCCGAACTGGCCGGAGTCCCAAAAAAAAACCTGAATTTCCTATTATCGGAATAAAATACTATTTTAATTCCCTTTCAGAATAAATTACTATTATTATATTCATTTTCGAATTAAAAATTATTATTTAATTCATTTCTGGTATGAATAATAATTATTATTATTATTATGTTATTGGTGTCTCAGGCTTTTTCGAGCTTCCGACCGGGCCTACGGGCTAAAAATCAAGGCCCGAGCTCAACCCATCTTGAGCCTAGAAAAATGGGACCAGGCCG
Organism: Phyllostachys edulis; assembly: GCA_036346405.1. Taxonomy (NCBI): domain Eukaryota; kingdom Viridiplantae; phylum Streptophyta; class Magnoliopsida; order Poales; family Poaceae; genus Phyllostachys; species Phyllostachys edulis. The sequence goes on from CM070555.1 coordinate 58,749,247, forward strand.
GGTTGACCATGAACCAGTCTAGTCTGCATGGCTGGTGGCTCAGAGTGCATAGGAAGATTCTAAAGAGCAAAGCGAAAGGGTTGAACTTAGGGTGTGTTTGGTTGGTGAGATGAGATTGAATGAGATGAGATGGTACAAGTATGATGGGATCGTCATGAATGGGATGATACATGCATGTTGTTTGGTTGGTGCATGTTGTTTGGTTCGGTAACCTCCTCCCTACATTGGTGAGATTACCTCTATGATATTTTTCTTTTCTTTTATTTTCTTTCCCTCCCTACATTGGTGAGATTACCTCCATGATATTTTTCTTTTCTTTTCTTTTCTTTTTTCATTTTCTTCTTTCTCCCTTTTCCTTTTCTTCCTTCCTTTTCTGACCTAACTATTAATTATCATTTTCTAATTAATATATAATTGCCTAATTTAATCTTTAGTTAAGTTCAGTGTTTTAATTTAAAGGTTCATAATATACTACTATCTCTTCTTTAACTTAATGCAATTTTTAGTTACAGTGTGACCCACTGATATTGAACTATTTGAGTAATTAAACACTAACCATTTCTAAATATATAACTTATAGTTAAATTTATTCTTTAAGTTTAACTGCTAATGGCAAACTTATTAATATCTAACGCAAGTGGTGAGCGTACGCGACACGAACGAATGAGCCCATCATGTACCGCGTGGTTCGCCCAATTTCATCGAACGGAATAGTTCAACATCTCACGAGAATATTCTCAGAATCTGTATCATTCCATCTAGAACCAGTTGATTCGATACACTCAACCAAACAGATAGATAAAGCCATATTCATAATCATCCTATACATATACAGCTTGGTCCATCCAACCAAACACACCACTCTAATAATCATGAATGATGGTACCGAGGAAGCTAAAGCTACGGCTAGAGCGTAATGGAGTCTTCAACCAAGCATACAAATCTCACGCCCTGATTGTTAAGGAGATTAACGAGGAATGCTAGCGGTGGAAGACCACCAGGGTTTTGAGCAGTGGTTTCCATGAAGTCGGGTTGATGAGTAAAGGGCTACTGCATTGTATTACTGTTTCCTACTTATGCTACTATGGAAGATCACCTCGCCGCACTGAAGAACTAGGTTGGCCACATCATTAGAAATCGTATGAAAACAGGCGGCAGGGAGAAGTTGCTGTCTGTAGCAAATCTCTATGTCACATGTAGACAGTATTATAGACAGCTCATACAATGAGTTGTCTTTTCACTTGATATATGACACAATCTTTTAATGCTTTTATTGACCTAAGATATTTTCTACTTGGTTCTAGTGATACAGTCGGCTACAGGATTGTAGACAACATATTTCTCTCTTTTTATTCTCTTTCATCCACATCAACTTAAATTCTACGTGGCAGAGACTATAGACAGCTGATGTAAACCTATTGTGAATGACCTAATGACAACTTGGACAGCTGCTACAGAGTGGTCGGTGCGACCGCATTGGCTCGGTCTGATAGGTCGGTCGCAGCCTCGCCACAATTAATCCCGCAAACCATTACGAGAGCCGAAGGAGCATTCCTTAATTAACAAGGCTACTGTAATCCATCTTTAGGCTAACCACGGACATATTTTGTGGTGCTTTCGTCTTGCTCCAAAGTTTTTCGTCGAGACACTCTAAAAAATAGAGGTTTTTCGTCGAGCCTTTTGGACTTCGTCGCCTTGTCGTGTGTGTTTGTATGCGTACACGTCATGTTCCGGTTGGTTGGACTTGGAATGGAAACACGTAGTGATAAACTATAGGACGAAAGTTGGCGGCTTTTCGGCTTAATTTGCACGATTCCGGCGTCAAAGAGTCCCTGTATTCCGATTCCCCGTATTTTTAGTAGGTGGGATAGACCATCTCTAGTCTACTGTACCGATGTCAATTTAAAGTCATATCATATAAGTATTCTAGGAACTGAGTTTATTTTTTTCAATGTGTTGAACCGATTCCTACAAATAAGTAGGACCCACGTTATATTAAAAAACCACAAAATAATAATGTCTCTCAACCGCATTCTCTCCTATATAGTTATTTAATACTTTGAATCGACTCCTAAGGGTATGCACAATGGTATAGACAGCTGCTGTCTATAACAACTCTCCATATCACTTGTAGACAACACTAAAGATAGCTCATACAATGGTACAGACAGCTGCTATCTTTTTATTTATCTTTATAGAACACACAATTTTTTTAATGTTTTTCTTGTTTCTCATGATACAGTCGACTACAAGATTATAGACAGCATTTTTCTCTCTCTTCATTCTCTTTCATCCACATCAACAAAAATCCTACGTGGCAATGACTATAGACGGTTGACATAAGCCCATTATACATGCTCTAAGTAGAGTCAGATTTCATACATTTTTTTGTTAGAATCGATCCATCTAATTTATTGAATCGATTTAATGCCTTCTCCCCTCATTTGAACCGGCTAAAACACAATATTAGAGGTGGTCTTAAGATTTACTGTTCACATATCATTGGTAAAATTCGAAAAAAAGCCAGTGGAAAATTTACGCAAATAACTCTGGTGGCAGATACTAGGTGTCACGGTTGACGTCAATTCTTCTAGTGTTGTCCATGTACTAATGGAATTCGTACTCGTATTTTTACGAAAACGCGATTAACGAGCCTATAGCTATATTAGTAGGTTTAAGGTGGCTCAACTTTACCATTTCGTGTTACAATTTCATAGGGCCTAACGTGTACGTGCATGTTGGCTCAACTATGATATTTCGTATTATAAATTCAAACATGTGCCTTTCAAAGTTGCGTAGGCGTTTGTCATGTTGACACAACCATGTTCATTTCGTGTGAAAGCTGCTTAAGGTTGCACTCGCCTACCGAATTGGCTCCATTACTTGCTGGTTTGCCCTATGTTGGAGATTTAAGCATGGCTGCCTCAAGAGAAACTATAGGTTTTTCGTACTTCAGCCTATTCTCGGTCTAGTTTGCAAAATACTATGGTCTATTTCGGAAATTTTTGGCCGAAATGGCTCTGTAATTGCAAGAATGACCGTCTATGACCGTCTTCGTGCAGAATTTGCAAAAATGACACCCTGTCACACGGTGATCGTCTTGTGGGCGTCCGTGTAGTCGACACCTGCCGCCAAGCCCGCCCGCAGTGCAGTGGAGGCCTCCCACACGGCCACTTTGCGGACATCAAGATCAGTAGCACCCCCGCCACACGACCATCGTCTGTTGAGTCTTGTAGCACTTTCCCCCTTTTAAAAAATTTATTTAAGTATACTTTTATATGAATTTTTAAATATAGCAAATGAGCTCCAAAAATATGAATTTTTTTGGTGGAGCCTTCCGACATAGTGTAATTACTTGTGTAATTTTTTTTAAAATTTTATATGTTCTAAATGTTTCTCAAAAATTCATTTAAATATATTGTTTGTAGGAATTTTTGAGAAAAATTGAGAAATGATAAAATTTTGACACAATTACAAAGCAAGTACACTGTGTTGGGTGGCTCCACAAAAAAATCAATTTTTTTAATCTCATTTGCTATATTTAAAAATTCATACAAAATTATACTTAAATGAATTTTAAAAAAGGAAAAAAAAATGCTACAATGCGGTGTCCTCATGGTAGCCGTGTGGGAGACCTTCACCGCACGGTGGCCGTGTGGAAGGCCTCCACCACATGGAGGTAGTACAGCAGGGGGCAAGTGTCAGCTCCGGATATCCTGCCGCACGGCCACCATGCGCAAGGCGCCACTTTTGCAAATTTGGCGTGAAGACGGTCATTTTTGCAATTACAGGATGAATTTGCGCTATTTCGGCCAAAAATTCATGTTTCGAAGCATTTATGATTATGAACTCCTCAAAATGAGACCAAATTAATCCTTCATAACTACTTAGGGCATGTACAACAGTATAGAGAATTATTGTCTATAGTATCTCTCCATGTTATCTATAGACAGCGCTAAAATTAGTTTCTACAATAGATTATCTTTTTACATGTCTCTATAGACAAATACTTCATGTACAATGTGTCTTGTTCCTCGTGTTGCAGTCGACTATCGCATGAGAGACGACCAAATTTTTTATGCTCTCACTCTCTCCTTCACATCATCTCATATCAAAACTTATATACAGCTAATGTCACACCATTATACATGAGCTTAGACTTTCGATTATCTCTAAACGAAGAGACTACCTTCCAGCAATTTTGCGACCGGATGTTATCTTTGTACAGTGGCGCACTGCTTCAAATTAATACAAACATCAACGTGGATACTTTACATAGTGTATCTCCGCTGCACGGCTAGAAGACGAGAAGCCAAAGCCGAGCAAGAAAGATGCAGAATTACAGACGATACAAGGAGATCAAGACAGACGGTGGTGCGTGCATGGCTCCGTCAGTCAACATATGAACCGTCGCCCACACAATATTTGCCATGTCGAGCCAACACAAGCCGCCACAGCATCTTCCAAAACCGGAATAGACGCCCTGATGTACGCCAATGGGCATATGCTGGTTAGATTTCGTCGGACGGAGATTCACATGCTGCAACTGGTTATTGGGTTGTATTACTCGTTCATAGGGACAACGGGTCTGGGGGACGTGGGTCCCAGTGTAGCCGCACCCGTTGTGACGCTCTCATCCATGGTTATTCGCGACGCATAATGTAATGCTCTGTTACGGGACGGATCGTAGCAACTCGTTTGTGCTTTCGTCTATGTTCCGCCCACAAGTATTAGCACTGATTTTCAACTTTTAGACTCTCAAGCGCTATATATGCTGCAACTGCGCACTTTAAACTTATTGTATACATCGCTGCGCAATTTGCTCGGTAATACTATAAAGATGAGACAATTTGCTCAGTAACACTACACAGATACTGCGAGTTGGGAAATAATATCGATGTATCACTGACATGTGGTCCTATAGCCCACCCGTCATCCTCACATTGAATGCTATTTTCTAATTTATGCATCATTGCAATGTTACTGAGCAAATTTTTCCTAAAAATAAGATACCACGAGTTGAAAAATAACATCGATATATCACTAACATGTGACCTTATGGCCCACCTGTCATCCTCATAGATGTTATTTTCCAATTTATATATCATTACAATGTTAGTAAGCAAATTTTCCCTACATCGTTCCACCGCTACTAGGCACATTGAGTGTCACAACTCACAATACTGGTCGGTAATCTACATCAGACTTAGGTCCACATACTACATAGCAAGTAGCGTACATAGATATACAGCCACACGTGTCCATCTTATCTTGGATCCTTAATTAATTTTGGACTCGCACTTGCAGTAGACTTGACCTCGTCTCCAACGAATGGACTGATGGACAGCCACATTGGACGAGTGTGATTCATGTTCTACCGTAAGGACTCGAAACACCTTTGAGAAGACTTCAAGTTTTTATTTTTTATTTTGTTGAAAAAGAAGACCTGAAATTGGAACTTAGAATTGTCGAACTGTAGCCTCAGATGCATGGAAAAATTACAGAACCTCTGAGCGCCGTGCTGGTCCGTGGATTTCAGTGATGTGGGCATCGAATTTGAACCGGATTCTCGTCATCCGACTCAGATAAATCTTCTTGCTTAAGGATACTCTGCAAAAGTAATCACTAGCAGCCGGCGGCGTGAAATGCAATTGTACATTGGAAGGCGAAACTAGCTCAACATGTACTCGAAGACAAGATTCCAGCACAAGCTTTTCACAGAGAGATTGGGACAAGTAACAAAGGTAAGTTGTGACTTTGATTTCAGAGTTTCAAGTTCATTGCACAGAGTAACTACACATGATGCCGAAATGCAGCAGCCTGATAGACCAACCAAACGGAAGCTTCAGCTCTGAACGTTCGGTGACTTTCAGTTTTATGTACAAGTACGAAAATCCCACTGAGGTAGGCATATATAACATTAACAGCATAACCAACTGTACAATCACCGTTGAAACCAGCTATTATGAAGTTATGTGGGCAACAGTATATAACGCGACAGGTTTATCATCAAAGTCAACAAGGTGAAATTTGTCCTGCAAAAAGGGGAGAAACAGATGGATTCCAATGAATTACACCGGAGTGACCAGGACCTGCGAGGGTAACAGCAATTGATCACGCAAGTGCAAATAATAGTATCACATCACATATACAGGTTTTAGCAGGAACAAAAATACCTGACATAATGAACTGCTGTTCTTCTACCTGCCTTTCTCGCTGTGAGCTGATAGCGCGATGAGTGCATCTGCTGCTCGGGTGACAGTGCTGCTAGCATCAACACCTTGACTGGGGAATTTCTTGTTTGCCCCACATTGTCTTGCTGAATTTTTCTTTACTGCACAGGACCATCAAAGAAGTTTCAGTGACTGAAAAAGATAGATGCAACCTGCAATACTCCATGAGAACAAGGTTTCGAAGCAGCATACCCAGGGTGGGAGCATTTCGCCCTTTTGTTGCCAAATTTGCAGGACAATCAGTGCCTTGCAGAACTACACTTGGTGCTGGACACTCCTTACTTGATGTAAGAGAATCACACCCTTTTGGTGCAACACTCGGCAATGGAGGTTTGGGGATCACAGGAACCATAGTTGCTGCACCAGAATATTGAGCTTCAGGCATCGTGCTTCGAGCCTGAACCTTAGACATCTTTCTTGGTACAAGGAGGTGAGGCGCCATACTTCTTGGTGCACAGAGTTGAGGTGCCATAGTTCTTGGTTCCCGGAATTGAGGGACCATGCTTGGTGCATGGAATTGAGGTGCTACACTTGAAGTTGCAGCATCACTACCTTTAGCATCTGGAGATGATGAGTTTTCATGTGCCCTACTTGGTGCAACGATTCCCTGGGCTTGAGGTGCCATACTTGGTGCAACAGAATGTAGGCCTTTAGTATTGGGAGATTCAGAGCTTCCAAGTGTTGATCTTGATACATGATAATCATGCTCTATAGAAGCAGAACTTTGTGCAAGGGGAGCATGGCCATTAGATTCCATGCTTGGTCCAACAGAATCGCAGACATTAATGCTAAGCAACGCACTCCTCACAAGGGCATCATGACCTAAAGGTGCCCTTCTTGGTGCAAAAGGATCTAGGCTCTCAGTACAGCGGGATGAAGAGCTTTCAGACCACATACTTGGGATGGGGAAGTGCTGTCCGTCAAGCGCCGCACTTAATGCTGGAGAGCCGCCACATGTGGAATCCGCAGGTTCACATTTCTCAGGCAGTACACTTGATGCTGGAGAATCGTGACTAGGAGTGGCAGATGCAGCATTTGTGCTTCTTGTACCGATGGAGATAGTGTCCAGTGCTGTACTTATAGGGTAACTGACCACTTCTGCAGGAAAGTTGTACCATAGTGATGGCTGCAATAGGAGGAAAAAAGTTAAGAACAGGATATGATAAGAACATAAGTATGCCAGCACAGATATGCAATGATAGGCTAATTGATTGTTCCCTCTGTTTCACAATATATGTCAAAACCCACCACGCGCACAAGGAAGCACTAAATCTAAGAAAAAGTTAATGAGAAATGACCATACATATCCTGTAAAATGACAAACTAGAACTAATCAAACTCTTTCACGGCATTAGAGTGAGAGTAGAGAGTGTAAATATTGCAAATAACTGCACTCTTTATTTCCTCAATGGGCCAACATTGTTAAATGATGCTTCCCAAGAAGATGGACAAACATCCCAAAATGAAGGGAGTAAATAGCATGCCAAATTTGTCGAACACTTACTGTACAATCCAGCTCATAAAAACTGATATGTCATCAAGAGTTCAGCAGAGGTAAAAAAAAATCCTAAGAATTTGGCGAGACCACTAAGACCCAACAAAATAATTCAAAGAAAGTAGGATTTGAATGCTACTACTTTTACTCTCGGAATAATAATAGGCATGAGCCCTCTGAAAAGCCAGGGCTTGCATGTTCCCTCAAGCACATTCCCTTGTGACAGCGGATCACTGCTGCGTTGGTCCTCAGGCAACCCATGCTGCAGTGACCCACATAAGAAAACATCCTTGAGAGAACAGGCAAGCCATTTCTCATCAGGAATATTTTTGTTTGCATGCTCATATTAACAAAACAAAATGCAGACAAATCCATGCATCTCAGTAAATAGAACAAAGTATGGATTTAATTCCATGAAAGCTGGTGCAAATGCAACAAGCCAATAACAACATCCATAAATTTAATTTCTACACACTGCTCTCTTGCACTTACTGGTCGTTCTAACATTAAATTATATGGACACTTAACTAGGTTCGAAATCCTTGTTCCTGGGCATTATGATAATTCTATTGGACAGTCCATAAACATTACTCTAGGCACCAGTGCTATATATGGCAGTTACTCTTAGTATGGTGATGAAAGGACTAAATGAGTACTTGTATACTGCAACAGGGACTTACGTCGTAGTTAAGTTTCATCAAGGAATCCACAAGCAATTTCTCTCCAACTATTATCGTCATTTTTTTTACCATTTCCTCACGAGTAATCTTGTTTTCCTGCCAGATAGAAAAATGAATGGTTTGAATGAACACCCACAAGCAAACTGACTGCAAAATTCCATGACAATTGACAACTGAACAGTTTTGAGTTGTCAAGACAGCAACACCTTCAGCTCTTCATAGTGATAAAAGAGCAATTCCCTTGCTACAGATGGTATACTGTCTTGTATTGTTTCAAAGAGCACTCTAAACGAGATCCATGGAGAAGTTGGTCCTTCACCAGATTTGCACGTTACCTACATATAGATCATAGGTCTCAGCTCAATGAGAGAATTAATACTTGTATGACAATGCTAGAAGTGTTTTTGCACACAAAAGGAACAACGAGCGGTACTTGGAAGTTAAATTGACCTTTGACAAGAATTCTCTAGCAAAAATAGCTAAAACCAATAAATGCACCCAATTGGAAAACAAGCCTGTACCCTGTAGCTCCTATTGGAAAGTACTGTAATAAGAATGTTAAGACGACTCACAGGTTGAAGAGTAGAAAGATCCACTATCACTTCTTTTGGAGGTGGGCACAACCGTAAACCCTCCAAGCGAAGCAAATACTCTGAAAATAAGTACAGTAAAGGGTAGATCACTCATCCTATCTCAGTGTGATTATACATGATGAGACTATTAACACCTCTTGCTAATATTACCTTGAACTTTTGGGGCAAGCCTGAAGCTAATGAGATATTCCAAACAAATATGTGTTCTTAGATGTGATGGCCACATCATGTAATAGTTTGGGTTTGAGCAATTATCAACACCAGAATCATATATGCTTAGAAACTCCTCCTGGGATCCTGCTTTGATCGCTCCCATGTTGCCCAGTATTGCTCGGCACAGCAACATATATTGCACCCCTTTTTCGTCAACATCACAAAGACCAACACTACAAAAATGATGAAATGTTATGTAATATCCACTAGTATGAAATTAAAACAGAATATTAAAACACTTGAGTGAAACTCTACCTTGTAAAGGCACGATTTTCTGGTGACAGATATATGCCAGCACCCATATCAGCATTATGAGTGGTTTTTCCAGTGCTAACAAAACCATTAATTAAAACTCCAACTATGTCTTGCTTTCTGGATCCAAGCCATCCATATCTTGCATTTGCATCACCAAACTTCTCTCTTGTCAGCCTCATCTGTCTTTCGAAAGCTTCAAGTCTACACTGTGCAGAGATATCCTTTGGAGAGTACCGATGAATATGAAGTATGCTGTTAGGCATTGCAAATGAACCCATACCAGAGAGGAAAAGGTTCTGAACAAACAGAAAGCTTTCACTACCTCTTTCAACAGGCACAATCTTCTTACGTAATATATCTACAGCACAAGGATTCTGGAGAACTCGAGGGCTAGTTTCAATGACAACTTGCTTCACCACTTCAGGTGGAGACTTTACGACCTTACCCCCAATTAAACCTTGTGCGCCGCCTGCAATGATACTCGTGTCCAATTTTGTGGATTCATCAACTTCCTCATCAAAGAATGCAGAAGGGAAAAACCACTTGTCAGTGCCATCAAGCCAAGCAACAGATCGCTGTTTTCTCGTTTTTAGGTTCACCAAGGTCATCGATAAGAAATCAACAAGAAGAGGCTGATCATCCATCACAACCACAACACTAGATCTGTCACCTTTGAATCCATCAACAAGGGCATTCATTATTTGCTCAGGGAAATCGCACCATGAACCTTGTTTGTAAAACACAACACGACTTGGCACTTCACTTTTCAGGTAATTGACGCAATCATTAGCCAGATTAGGTTGGGCGCAACAACTGTGAGCAGGTGCATTGGATGAGGATCCACACTCCACCTTAGAAGATACATTCTCCACTTCAACACGACGAGACTTGAAGTCTTTTGCCAGGCAATCATCAACGAGCTTGCGCTTCAGGCACAAAGCATTGGATTTTTGCAGTGAATCCATCGGATGGTTTAGTTCCTAATAGAAAAACAAGGAAAACGTGGGAAGAGGTGATCCTAATATGACACACAATATACAGTTCTCCCTTCACATTGATCTCATAGATGATAAAAGTAAAACAATCCTGTAAAGTAAAAGTAAATGTATCTCAAATAAAATATGGAATACAGAAATACATCAGAAAATTTAAATCAGCACTTGTTTGCAAAAAGAATTGAACTTCATCAGAGTACAGCTCAAAGCCTCAAACGACTAGATATTGATATGGTCCAAATATAGGTATTATCGTTCAGTGAGCATGTTTATCAAAGAGGCAGTAGAGTATTCAACGTCTTGTCTCCTGCATGTTTTGATATGTAAATCATCCCATAAGAGTAGAGAATACAACTTATGTGCATTTTGACTATACTTGTCAAAGAGGCAATATATTATTCGACTACCTGACAATAAGAGTAGAGAATACAAGCTATGCGCATTTTAAACTGTCAATTGTTCTTGCAAAAATGTCGCTTACAGCACACTTGATCCAATCTTCGATAAACAACAACAGTTACATTAGAACCAATCTTCATTAAATGATGAGAGATCGATACCAGCTAAAAGGACACCGCAATACTATGCTATTTCAATTGACCAATCACTTGTAAACAGTGACACAATCATGCGCATAATAGGAATTACTTGATATGAAGAAATAAAGGATAAACTGGAAAAATAAATATAAAGAAACGTAAGACGCAGTTCAAGAAACCCATCAAATCCATTGGTTGGCAAGCTATGCAACGGTGGAGTCTATCGGCTACGTAAGTCATAACACACGACTACAAAGAATATTAACAGAAATACCGCCTTAACTATAACTTTAAGTGGCATTACAGAACGAAAGAAACAATAAAAACGTTTCGATCGCATAGATTACACAAGCAAAACGCAACAATGAACAGGGCCAGGGTGCCAATTTTACAGCACAAATGCATTACCGCACTAACAAATCCATCACCGTGTAAAAAAAAAGAACATGAAATTTCTTATCGAATACTAACAAACCAGCGCGTACTGAAAATCCTGCGTAAAATAAAATTAAAATGAAAAAGAAGAAGGAAAGATAAAAAAAAATCCAGAGTTGCAGCGAAGGGGTTGGGAATTGGGATGGGGAGCTCGAGAGGGACGGGACCTTAAGAACACGTACAGAAGGGGGAGGACCTAATTAAGGACACATCGCCGGAGGCGGCGAGGCGGCAGAATTTGGGGGTGGTTGGAGGTCGGAGGCGGAGGAGTAACGGAGGAAGGTGAGGACGGAGAGGCACACAGTGACACGTTGACACAGACAGCACACGCGGGCTGTACGCGCCCGGCGGCGGCGAGGTCAGCCCGTTTCGACGACGCGTTGCTCGGCCTGCAACGTTAGCGTTGCGAATCCAAGGCCCAGTGTTCGGATGGTTGGGCCGCGGCCTTTTGTGCCTCGCCATTGGCTAGTGTGAGCCCGTAAGGTGTAAAAGGTGTTGTGCCGGAGCATGTGGGACTTCGGAGCAGAGTAGCGCTGCCTACATTTGTACGGTTTGTAATGTAGTGCACGGATGCACCGAGCCCCAAAGCCCCAATCCTATATTGACACGTACCATGATGGCATGAACAGATTTTTTTTTTTTTTTTGCGAGAGAATGATCAACTGATGAAGTGTTTGATCAATTAAGGTTTTGCACGTCCGAAAAAAAAAGGTTTTGCAGCTTACTCGAGCATTAGATTCGAAAGCCCGGTACACGCGGAATCTTCTTAGAGTGGCCGACCATTGGATAGACCAATGTTATACCTTGAATTTTCTGGTTAACGGCCAAAGTTCAGTTCCAATCAATTGCAGGTGATGTGGATCATTTGTACGCATTTTTCAATATAATTTTCCCATTTGAACTGGTTACCTGCCATGACTATTGAAATCATGGCAGCACACGATCGAGTAGATCCAAAAATTGTACGCAACCAAGTATATATAATAATTATCTAATTCGAATACAGCCTTCAGGCTTTCAAGCTCCAATCAGGAGCTACTTTGCCTTGCTGCCGTTGTTACGGGATTTCAACTCTCAAAAGTCAAAGGAACGACGACCTACGTTACCCATGCAGGTGGACAGGCCAGAACAGCCCAAACACACGAAAACAGTCAGATGAGCCATTCGGTAAGTAGCGCACGGGCATCACCGCAAACGGTGGCACCAGCAGACACGAACGTACGGCTCTGGCAGGGCCTTCGATCGACGACGCAGCGAGCTCATCCAAGATCCGATCGGCGGCGCGTCTTCTTCTTGGTAACTCAGAAGGACTTCGTTGTAATTTTTATTTTCTTCAGGGTAATTGTTGTAAAATGGGGGATCTACATACCTTGTTCGTTGCTACGAATGAACGTGGAGTGACACTCTAGGCTATAGCTATCAATTCTATTTTCAATTCTATTTTGAAGGTTATTCCGGTTTGCTTTTCGGTATGGAATACGCTGGTATTGGTCTATTCCAACGTACTGTTCTGGATTTTAATATAATAATAATAATAATATATTTATAAATATATATGTAATTATATGTACACATAATTTTACTTGGAATTTCACTTCAAATACATAACCATAGAATAAAAATGACAACAATAGTTCATACATTTTACCATAGTCTAGCAAGCATACTAGTCTAGTATAATTTCACTTACCGAAGGAGTGGTATTGGACTCGACCTTCCGAGCTGATTGAAAGAAGTAGTCACTTCAATTTTTATTTTTTGACCGGTACCGGAATAGCGGAATGGTCGGAATAACCGGTATTAACCTGTATTGAGGCCGGTACAAGATTGAGGCTACGGTGTGCTAATTTAGATGTGGTATGGTATTTTCCGACTATTTCGGTCGGTACCGGAATGTAATTGATAATTATAGTTTAAGCCCTTCCGGACCGAATTGCCTCAAAAAAAAAACGTACGATGAACGGGGACGCGTACAAAGCGCACGGTTAATCAACACACAACAAGTACACAGGTAACACAGCCCAGGGCGTGGCCTGGCACTCGGTGGGGAGCACAGCAGAGCATAGCACAACCACCGCGGGCAAGCACGGGCATGTACGTTGCCAGCCACACCACACCGGTGTGGCCTGTGGACGCGCGCAGGTCTCTGGTACTGCACAGTCCGCATGGCGGCGGCAAACGTAGGTACGCGCCGAGCTGGGTGGTTGCGGCCCGGGCGGGGCACTCGGCACGAGCTAACACGCGGGATAACGGCTGCCACGTCTCGTACCGCGCGAAAGCGCGGGGTGCGGCTCGACGCCGGCCGCGCGCATATGCACGCAAGCCCAGCCGCGCGTCACTTCCCAGGGGTGCGCCTAACCTCTAAGCACGAGCGCGGAGATTTGCCCGGCCGGGCGGGGTGGGCTGGGCACCGGCACGCCGCACGCGAGCTATCTAGCGCGACCAACGGTGAGAGCGCGCACGCGCGGGCGCGGCAGTGTGGGCACCATCGATACGGCTCTGCGCTTTCGGCCACACCCCAGCAAGCCGCACGTCGTAACATGCCTGAGGGCTGAGGCTGGGACGAGATCTTAAGATTACAAACCCAATCATGCAGCGTGCGCGACTCTTTACAGACAGTCTGCTTACCTGCCGTCGATCGATCCACGTGGGCTCATGTGCCATCTGGCACGATCAACGTGTCGAGGGCCCATGTGTACCTCGTAATGTTCCTGTTTGTGCACATTATCATTTGTTCTGTTAATAACGTAGTCATCGTCGCAGAGAGATAATCAATCAATCACTAAACAATAGACAATCGACAGAGAGACAACAGATGGAGACAAAATATGGAGGAACCTTGTCGATAGTTTAATATCGATCTTATGAATAAATGATGGTGGCTCTCCTCGAGCGAAACCACACATAGAAGGACACGTGAATTTTATACCGGTTCAGGCCTTCTTCTGAGATAATAATAATCATACTCATGTTTTTGTTGTATTGATTGTGTTTACATAAGAGAAGTCACCAAAGGCTAAAACTAACGACTCATATCTCTTTCGTTGCTTGATCGCCTCTCTCCTCTATTCACCGACTTTACTCCTTATATAGCATATGAAGGAGTGATAGTTGTCTATGTCAAGAGGCATCTTGTCGTTTAATGCAATGCACACGTTTAAAGGTAATTATTGTTAGAGACGCATCCCCCATGCCATCTTGCAATTATGTCAGAAACAGAGGTTTAATACATACAGTTATCTCAGAAATAATGGCACATATTAACTATTGTGTGTATTAAATACAGCGTACAAATGTTCCTAGTCGATTGGGCCCATATATCCGTAGGCTTTATTGACCATAGGGTGATCGCAGATGATCTAGTCATAGTAAGACTTACGACCATGAGGTAATCGTAGTAAGACTTATGATTAATGGGTGGTCGTAGAAGAACTTACGACCATATCGGTTTGGTTGTAGTGGGACTTACAGCCAAAAGATGGTTGTAGAAGAACTTACCACCATATAGGGTGGTCATAAAATAGCTTACGACCACTAGGTGTGTATGATATCCCTCATTGTTAATATTGAGGGCTATCTTTGAAGGTTATATAAAATACATTATTTATCTATAAATATTATGGATAAATAACTTAATTAATTGAGGATTATTAGATTCTCGTCATTTAGCCCCCCCCCCCCCCAACTTTAAGTGAAAGTAACTTACTTGGAAAAGAGGTCGTAGGATAGTGGTCGAAAGCAATGTCTTTCTGACTGGTATTTTGTTTGATCAGAAATTGACTTGGTCAAATAGGTAATTTTACTTTAGTTGTAAAAATAAAACTCATTTTCCTGAATAGACAGAAAAAAGAATGCCAACTATCTCACATAATCTCATTATGGAGAATAGTTTCCGAAGAGATAGTGATGCTTTGACTTCCAATGATTCATTGAAAACAGTTTAAGTAGAATTTTAACCGTTGGACTTCCATTCTTATATATTGAATTTTATCGCAAATTGATGGCTATAAATAACCATCAGAAGTGTGGAACTAAGAAAAAAAACCCACTCGCAATCTTTCTATCTTTTAACTTTTGCTTCTTTCAAAAATTATATCCCGAAATTCCTCAAATCCGAATAGATTTCTTCAGAAGAAATAGTCAGGCCTAAGTTTGAATGGGAAGAATAAGGATGAAGAAGTCAACCATCTTTGATGTTGCTAGAAGAACTTCTCTGAAACTTTTGTTGAAGTGGAAAATGGTAGATGATGAACTGTGGTTTTTAAAAGAGAAATGTGAGATTCCTACCTTCAAATATTTTTATGAGTATGAACTCAGATCGCCTTGGTATTCTTCCACTATGAGTAAGATCGTGGAAAAAAAATCCATGGAACATACCTTCAAGGTGGTCGAAAAGTTAATTTGTTCCTTGGATTGAAGTCCTCAGGATTTGGCAAAAAAAAATCCTGATGACGATGGAGATCAACTTCGACCACTTTGAAGAAGAAATAGGAAGAACTGGTCGAAAAGACTAACCAGTTAGAAGAAAGGTTATAGAAGAAATGTAACTAGGGTTTTTTTTTATATTTTTGTAACATGTAATATGTATCCTTTGGACTCTATGAAATAAAGTTTTGTTTCCTTAGTTTCGATCATATCTTTTGAAATTAATTCCTTATCTTGGTGGTAAGAATAAGGGTCTGGTCAATACAAGGAAGTTCCTTTTAGTGGGCAAAAGACCAAGTATAGATAGGAAAGACTTCGACTAGGTGGCATTCCCATTGTCTGACCGGTGTAGGGAATATCAAAAGGTATGAAAAGAAATATAAGAAAAAAAAAAGATAGCTTCAGAGTACTTGTTCAGCACTCGTATCACTTTTCCCTTATTGGTTTGAAAGTGATAGAAAGATCATAACCGATTTATTCGACCATGAAAAGGTCATTTCGCAAAGGTTATCGATCGAAAAAGGAGCATTAGAAAGATATTTTCTCTCATGATTGTGAGATCAAAAAGCTTGACTCTCGCTTAGTAGGTAAGAATTATTTACCTACGACCAGTTTTATTTACTGATCTTTGATATGTGTTTTTCTAACTGGTCGTGTTCTATCTTCAGAGCAAGCAATCAAAATAAAACGACTTCAAGAAGCTTCGACCCGTGGTCAGGAGGAAATAAAGGCTATAAAGATCAATCTTCAAGACAACATTTCTCTCTTAAATAATGTGCTCGGTGGACTAGGTGCTGAGAAGGTCACTCCCCTTGAAGACACACACCATGGTCGGTCATACGAGCACTATTGGACAACAGGACAGGACGCTACAGGAGTTGATAATTACCTTGAAGACCAATCAAGCCGATTCGATAAGACAAGCGGTCGAAAGCTTTGTAAGTTACGCTCTTGCAAAACTTAAGGCACATGACCGGAGTCATAACCTTCAACCGATCAAAATCGACTTGACTACCACAAAGCAAAGACGGCTGGATCGAAGAAGTGCTGACCCGATCGACAAGAAGGTCACGGAGGAGATACAAATCGGATCTCCTTCATTAGAGTAGTTTGTAATAGGATTTCCCTTGTAAAAATAATTTCTTGTTTATGTAAATAAAGCTTCATTTCCTGCTATTTGTCTTTTCGAGTAGTTAGCAACTCATAAGACAAAATAAAAATAAGAATTGAAATATTTAAGAGTAAGAATTAAAGTAATAATTATAAGTTTATCCTAGCCCCCGACTATTTGCTTAGTTTAATTAGATAAACTAAGTTGAAAAAATAGCTTGCTTAAACAAGTCGTTCGACCTTTGTTGTTGATCTCAATTTTTACGTATTGGTAGTAAGAGTTAGGTACAGATCGACGTTAGAAAGTTCCTTCTTGTGGGCAATACCACATGAAGAAAGGAAAGGCTTTGACTAGGTGATGTTACTTTCTCCAACTAGGTTAATCAAATCGAGTGTATTAACAGTGGTCGAACAAACTATAAAAGTCCAACTCATTTAGAATTTTCTTCGTAAAATGAAGTAAAGAAACTAAGTAAATGGTAAAAAAGAGCTTGCTTAGAATTATTTTATCCACACTATGTTGAACTCATTTCCCTTGTATTGGCAGCTAAAGTTAGGAACAGATCGACGCTAGGAAGTTTCTTCTAGTGGGCAGGACCACGTGTAGAGAGGAAAGGCTTCGACTAAGTGATGTAACCTTCCATCGACCAGTGTAAGGAAAAATAAGTGTTGTAAAAGGTGATCGAAAAATTATCGAAGCATTGCGCCATGGATATTTTTAAGACAATAAAGATTGAAGAAAATATAAACTTTATTCAGAATATAGGATGTTACATATAGAATTTCTGCAACTGGTCGATATTCCATGAATTAGAAAAAACTCTACCATCTTCCATTGCTAGTCATATCGAGCATGGTCGTGTCACTTCGACCATTGTGTAAGGACCCTCCCATTTAGGGAAAAGTTTATTCTGATTATACTGTGATTGAATCTTTTTCAATACCAAGTCACCTACAGTAAGGCTGCAAGGATGGACCTGACGATCGTACTATTTACGTAAGGCTTGTTGGTAGACTGCCGAACGAATTAAGGCTTGATTTCTCTTTTTTTTCGAGTACATTAATGTCATCAGCTCAGAGTTGTTCTTGGCCAGAGTCGTTATAGGCTTTGACTCTTCTGGACCGAATTTTTAGTTCAGGTGGAAGCATAGCTTCCGCACCAAAAACTAAGAAAATTATTATTTCGCCTGTAACCCGACTAACGGTAGTGTCGAATTGCCCATAGTACCAACGGTAATTCTTTTACCCAAGCCCCCGAGCGTTTTATAAGCTAGTCGAAAACTCGAGTTTTAATTTCCTGCATGATTTGGCCATTTACCCTTTCGACTGTCCCATTGCTTTGTCGATGAGCGACAGATGCATAACATAGCTTAGTTCCTAATTCTTTGCAAAATTCTTAGAATTTTGCGTTCAAAAATTGTGTATCATTATCAGTTATGATCTGACATGGCACACCAAATCGGGTGATCATATTTTTCATCATAAATATCTTGGTTGCTTCTATTGTTATTCTAGTCACAGGTTCGACTTCAATCCATTTTGTGAACGTATCAATAGCCACAAAAAGGAACTCGAAGCCCCCTAGTGCTTTTGGGAACGGTCCTAAGATATCGAGACCTCTGGTCGCAAAAGGCCGAGAAAGAAGTAAGGTTTGTAATGCTTGAGCCAATTAGTGTATTTGCCTGCTATGAAATTGGCATTGTACACACTTTTTAACAAGCTCTTTAGTATCATGGGGGACTGTTGACCATTAGAAACTTTGTCGAAAGGCTTTTTCGACCAGCGTTCTGTAGGAAGCATGAGTCTCACAAATACATCCGTGTATTTCTTCAAGGAGATTTAATCCTTATTTCTACGATATGCAACGCATGAGAACCCCTTGAGTACCTCGTTTGTAGAGGACTCCTTCAACTAAATTATACATTTTGACTTTACGGGATAAACGACCAGCCGCAAGATCGTCATTGGGTACAATACCCTTCTGAAGATACTCATAGATGAGATTCATCCAAGTATCCTCGTATTCTATAGAGGCTATCTCAATAGGAAATGTCTCTGGTGTTTCGACCTGTGATGGCTTCTAAAGCTGTTCTAAAAAGGCTCCTTGTGGTACTTGTGATCAGGAAGAAGCTATTCGAGCTAACTAGTTAGCAAGAAAATTATCCTTTCGATGGATATATTGTAACTCAGAACCGAAGAAATACTTTTCAAGCTTCTTGACTTTCGCTAAGTATTGAGACATGATAGGATTAAAGCATTGGTATTCTTTTTCGACCTGATTCACAACAAGTTGAAAGTTTTCTCTCACGCATAGTTGTCCAATCCCAAGCGCTTTCGCAGCTCGTATACCAACCAATAAACCTTCATATTCTGTCACATTGTTAGTAGCAGAAAAGTTTAATTGAATAGCATATTTTAATGTTTCTCTTGTAGAAGATTCCAAGACCGCCCCAGCCCCCGAGCCACTTAGCGTAAGTGACCCATCAAAGTGCATTGTCCACTGTCGTGGGACTCGTACTGGGGTCCCTAAACAGGTTCAGGATTCATCCATTCGGCGACAAAGTGTTGGACCCTGGGTTTTGAATACCCAAAGTCCTCTTGTGCGTACCGTACTAGTCTCATGATCAGTGGCTAGTACACACAACTCCAACATTGGTATCATATCCATACATTCATATGTACAAAAGTAAAGCAAAATAGGTATATAACACAAACGATTACAATATTTACATCACAAGGGCCGACTGACTAAATAAAAGCTTAAGTGTTAGAGATAGCAAATATAACAACGGAAGCAAAAGGTAGTAAGAGTCCAAAGTTCTAGCGGCATGCCTATGCAAACCATTAGGCAACCGACTAGAGACAAGTCCTAGAAAGACCCATCACTGAACCCTCCGGTTCTGGGTGCGAAGAAGACATCGTCTGGTGTGGGTTCATCATCTAGATCTGAACAACAATTTAAACAAGATTGTATACATTGTGTACTCAGCAAGACTTGTAGTGTATCACAAAGTTTATATACATGTGTGGCTGACAAAGGAGGAGGCTCTAAGCTACAAGTTATTTTCAGCATCAAGCAAGTTTTATTTGCAATAACGATATGTAGTAATTTGCAACGAGATTTTAAGAGCATTTACATAGGTAAAAGGGCAACAATTATATAATCAAGTAAACAACCACTCATAACCCTCCTCAGCTACGAGCACACTTCATTTTTTCAGCCATATACATGGCACTCAACTCGAATATCAAACAATAAACCATTTCCCGCATTTTCCAACAAAACTGTTTTTATGAAAACCAAGACTATACTCGATGTGACTGCATTAAGCACGCTCATGACTGCGAGCATGGCTATTTAAACAGTTTTATACTCTACATAGGTGTATAGCTTTACCCGCAGCACACGAATTCTCTAGTTTATTCTGCATACGTTGATACAACCACTCACAACCTTCGGTAAGCAGTCTAGAGTACATGTCGAAGCCTTTACATCATCTAGTCCTACCTTTGCACTAGACTAGTGAATGAACACCCTCACTTCGCTCGGGTTTACACCCCCGTCAAGTGAGGCATTCACCGTTGTGTCGCAAGGCTTTGTGCCCAACGCCTCGGTGAAGGGAGCTCCTTCGAGTAATCACATATGCTCGCACTACTACAGGCTACAAACGTGCAAGGCTAGTTTTCAATGAATTAATTAGCTAATGCCATCTCATACCAGCACATGTGGTTGTACGCTTAGACTTAGATTGGTGGCACCAACGTTCAGTACTTAATTGACCCGATCGAGAATCTCCCCCTATCTACTTGTGAGACACACCTCTCACACTTCTCAGAATATAATATAACTCGCCCGCGTCGCAAACTTAGCTTTTCATTTTTATTTTTCTACAAAATAACAGAGTTAAACCCCTGTCAACTTTCTTTTCAAAAACTCCCAAACTCATCTTTATCATGCCATCCATTTTTCAAATTTTTGTAAAGACTATTGCCAAGCTAAGCAGTTACATGAAATTCGCATTTGAAAAACCCAAGTCGACATCATTCATTGTCTAACCATAATCCTAATGGCCACAACAATAAAGGTATCAATGTGTCAAGGAGGATCATGCATCGAATAGGACTTACAACCACCTTTATCCCAAACATAGAAATTTTATATCAAACAAACACGCATGCATAATAGATTTTGCAAAAAAAATAGTACAATAATTAAAATAGTAGGATCAACATGGTCAAAGGGTATTTTATCAGTGCAGTGGCACGAAAACTGTATGATCCTAATATTCTGTAGTATATTCCAACTTCGGGTTGGTTATTAATCTGCGACAAGTGTCTCATACGGGGGTCCGAGAGTTGGTACACTTAATCTATAGACTAGCTTCTTTATTATTTGCCTAAGTTTTGATCCAATTACTCATACCATATTTTAAATAATTTTTATGCAACATATTTTCTTATGGTTATAAGTAGTGTGTTCTAACAGCATAAAACTACAGGATGCTCTTCAGGAAGATAAATATAATACTGGAACATTAATATTTGACCATAGTTAATTTGCATGGAAATACTAGTTTTTCTTCTGCACTTCAAATCTCAGTTGAATCACCCAAATAGTGTAACTATTCGATGGGAATATTTATTGCTCAACAGGAACACCATATTTAATTAAGGGTGATAAATTGTATGCCCGATTTTAATTCGTAATGCCAGAATCAGCATGGTCAAATTTAGATCATTCAAGCTTAACAAAATCTAATATGTCATTATATTTTATTTTGGGAATTATATTTGCTTCAAGTAAGTAATATAGCCTCTGGTGGTGATGTAGTTACTTGCAGACTACACTTACCGATTTATGCATGTGTCATTTTCGATGAGTATGGCACGCTTCGGGGCATAGCCAACATGGCATATGTGCAACTACGTCAAGCAGCCGTCAATTTGCCGTGTGCCTTCCCGCATGCTAGCGGTTAACATATTACTGAAGGCACAAATCAATTGCCCTCAATGGGCAACGATGACTATAGTTGCCAACAGTATGGGTATCGGCAATGGCGTAAATGCAATTTTCCATATCAACTGGATAAGGATGATAATCGTGCAATTTACTTTAATTATCTCCCAAAATAAACTAGATTAATTTATTTCTTTGGGCTAATTTGCTTCTGGTTTTGACTTAGGATATGTCACTGTACCTACCATGACTCTTGTTTTGAATATTTTTCTATGTCGCTTTGGTTTCAATATCCCACACAAGCCCAATACCCCCTCCCCCTCATGCCAACAATAAAAATCCCAAGTGATGGCGTGTGCATCAAGCATTTGCCTAAAATCAACTCAGAGTTAAAGATTTGTAATCATACTTCACCAGGAGTACAATTTTTGTTAGCGTGAAATCAATTTATACTCTGTAACATTCTGCTTAATAAGTTCTTCAATTAAGAAAATAGTGTGGTTGGGGATAATGTTATATAGGCTCCAAGTCTTAGGGCTTAAGTCATTATGTACTTATTTGAGAAATATGGTATTTTCTAGCCAAAGTGGTCCATCAGATATCAACATATGACTAGGCTTATTCCGGTGCCACTGAGAAAATAATTTCCCTTTTGCCATCTGGGCATCTATGCATTACAAGCTAGTGAATTGAGGCTTATTAGATATCAAGAGCACATGTACAACATTTTGTTAGCAAGGTATGACAACGTATTTTCAATTTTCAGGCATACTGTTTACAAAATTTATTCCATGCAAGATTAATTATTTTTACTACAGGTAAAATATGCTACTTGCAATATGTTCTATTAAGCATATTAAATCAACTATTCAGCAGTGGATAAGACTTTAAGACCATCTCCAATGTTGTGTTTTAGCCGGTTCAAATGAGGGGAGAGAAGGTATTGAATTGATTAAATACATTGGAGGGGTCGATTCCAACAAAAAAAAAATGCATGGCACCGGACTCTACTTAGGGCATCTCCAATAGTTAGAGATAACCTTATCTCTAACATATACTATATTATCTTTAGAGACAACATCTCCAATAGATAGTCTCTAGCACACTTTCCAACATTTATATTTTATAATTTTCCTTTGAAACGGGCCTACATTTCAACTAGAGCATATTAATATATCATGTCTTGTTTTGCGTGCACGATAGTCTCTTCAGGAAGAGACGACATACGCTCTCTCTCCTCTCACTCTCTCCTCCACGTATGATTTTGTTGACATGGCATAGCTAAGAAACGACGATAAATACACTATAGGAGACACCCTTAGGAGTCGATTCAAAGCATTAAATAACTCATATGAGTATTAAACAACTACATAGGAGAGAGTGCGGTTGAGAGAGGATGTTATTATTTTGTGGTTTTTTAATGTAACGTGAGTCCCGGTTATTAGTAGGAATCGGTTCGATACATTGGAGAAAAATAAGCTCGGTTCCTTGAATGCTTACATGGCATGACTTTGAATCGACATAGGTTCAATACACTAAATATGCTCTAATAGTACAACTCATACAATTAATTTATTTATGGCATCTGAGAAATAATAATCTAATGCATAAAGTTTCAGCCTAGAGATAACAGATGCTCAACAGGAGAAGGGCCAAGCTCGACAGGAGATAAATTTATACTACTAATACAACTCGTGCAAGAAAACAACATCTACAAAAAGTTAATGGATAACTAGGAGATTGCTACAGGTCTCCATAGAGCATAATATGGGTTTATCATTGCTGTCATCCAGAACAAACAAATATCCATTTAGTGATGTCAAACATGTCCAACACAATTTATGCAATTTTCTATATGTTTACAACCGGTAAAACATTTTAAATGCATGAAACGAGTGCAAGACACTAAAGATTAATTTTATCTATTCAGTAGAAGTAGATAATTTTATACATTTCCCGTAATTTTCCTATTATTTTTGGGATTTTCTGATAATAATTTTTTAAGGTCTGGGAGCAATCTTGAGAATTACTAAACATATTAACTAATTTCCCAAACACACAATACCAGGGAAAAAAACCAATGATCATATGATGCTTCCAAGGTGTACTAGGTCTAAAGTTTCAGAAATCATGGAAGCTCATATACCTTAGAAATTCAATTTCTAGGATTAATTTAAGGTTACTGTATAAAAATAAATATTATTAAAGTAAATAACTATAAGCCGATGGTCTGGGTTATAAAATAACCGTAAAACATATCGCAAAAATGGGATTCCCAAAAAGTTATTATACAAGAATATATAAAATCTGAAAATCACCGTAATTGCCCAAAACTCTAGGGGGTGCTCTGGAAATTTTCCTCATCCGCGAAAGTTTCTATGTAATTTTCATAACTCCGATGGTTGTTTTGCACAATTCGTGGGATTTACATTTTTTCCCGATTTTTTCTCTCTCTGTTTTTACTTTCTCTTTTTTTTTTTGTTTTTCGGTTGATGGGCCGGGCTGGCCCACTAGGCCGAACCGGCCGCTATCAAAGGAGTGGGGTTTTTTTAGGGTTTCCCCTGCCCCTGTTCACTGAGGCGGCAACGACTGGTCTTCACGCGGCGGCGATGGGCGGCGTGCGCGGGCGGGCGCTGATGACGCGCGGCATGCTGGCGGCGAGGCGGGGAGCGCGCCGAGTAGCACGGCATCGGGCCGGCGGCGGCGCGACGGGCGTGCGCGCTTGTGCGGCGGCGTGCAGGACGCTCGCCCGACGGGGTCGGGCATACGCGTGCGCGGTGGTGGAGGCGGCAACACGGCGGCACTCGGCGCATGGCCGACGGTGGAGCGGGCGGCGCGAGCCCGGACGGCTTCGGGCCGGCGGCGTGCAGGACGCTCGCCCGACGGGGTCGGGCATACGCGTGCGCGGTGGTGGAGGCGGCAACACGGCGGCACTCGGCGCATGGCCGACGGTGGAGCGGGCGGCGCGAGCCCGGACGGCTTCGGGCCGGCGGCGTGCACGTGCGGCTGCGTATTGGCAGCACGACGGCGGCGCATCTGCGCATGGGTGGGCGGCGATGCCGACGGCTGGCTACGCGACTTCGAGCCAGTGGCCGTGCAACTCATTTTTTTTTCTTTGTTTTCTTCGTCGTCGAACGAACAGTAGCATTGAACGTTGATGAACAGTAACATCAACCGCCGATGAACAAAGGATCCATAAGAGATTAGCCGATTAATCCAATCTAATGTAGGTTTCTAAAAATTTAATCTACCAGATTAAACTATAGATCATGAGGATTGGAAAAGAAGATCCCAAACGACATACCGATTAGTCGGAAGAACGATTCGTGTTGATTAACGTGTTAAACAGATGGAGGCATGATATGGAGGAACCC
This sequence comes from Phyllostachys edulis, assembly GCA_036346405.1. Lineage (NCBI taxonomy): Eukaryota > Viridiplantae > Streptophyta > Magnoliopsida > Poales > Poaceae > Phyllostachys > Phyllostachys edulis. Next base: position 58,774,551 of record CM070555.1, read on the forward strand.
TTTTATTTATAGATCAATCACTTTCTGTGTACAGGAAGGTCTTTCTATAGACTAAAATTCATCAGTGCTAGTTTCGGTATTATGCCTATCAACTTTTAATCTAAAGTTTCTTAACATGTTCAACGAGGTAAACTGCTTTTTCTCTGTTCACGCATGGGGGTTTTGTAAACCTGTCCCGTTGGCTGGGTGCTCGTGTCCATGACCCCGTCACTTGCTTGACCAAATACTCATGTGGAGTGTGCACGTGTTGTACATGTGTGTAGGTGATTGGAAACAGGATTCCCTGTCAAACTTATACGAAAAATATTGTGAGAACGCTATAAAAACAAAGACTCTTTACTATTGTGGATATATTGAGTGTTTGTATTAGAATACAACATGTGCTACAGAATGATTGTAATGATCGTGATAAAAAATGTAAGACCTGAATTTGTCTATGTTACAGAGAGCGTGGGCTGACCCTTTATAGTTATTGAAGGGGTGACAGTTAATACCGCTAAAGACGTCTTTAATTTTCACACATATTATTCAGTATAGTCTTGAACCGTCACATCCTTTAACCAACTGTCGAAAGCTGTCAGATACGCTAATAACTGTTTTCTCGTTAGTCATGTGGAAAACCGTCGTGTCTTCGACCAGTTTACTGGTCGAGAACTGTCCAAAACTGCATAGCTGATCGGACAATGTCTACAGTTAGTCCTCTTATGGCTCCAACTGGCCGTCAACCAGTTGAGCCGTAATAAAGGGTATTAAACTTCCTTTAAATATCCGTTGAAGGTTCATAACCGTTATGAAAATAGCCTCTGGCATGTGGACCTACTCTGACAAAGACTCTAATTTTGAAGAAAAAGTTGATCTGGTCAAAAATCATCGTCAATGCGTGATGGAGTGTGCGCATGTGCTCATATCTTGTAATCGCAAAAAAAAAAGGTAGAGATTTGTGTGCTAAACTAACTTGAATACCCCCTAAACAAGCACTTCAGAGTATTATTAAAAAAACGGAGGGAGTATGGCTTATCAGATTCGACAATATGTTGATTGGCAAACCTCTTAACGTGAGATGAAAGCTAAATTAAAGGGCATTCTAAGATCCAGGGGCTTGAGATTGGGGCACGATTGAAAAAAGGGTAAATTTTCTATGCGATCCCGCTCTTCAGTGTTGATTCGATACGGAAATGTCACATCAATTCCGATACTTTCATCAAAATCCACCGTAATCTGGTAAAGTCATACTTGCTTTTATTATTGACACGAGGTCCCGATCTTAACAACCAAACTCTTTGTTTCTTACGACCACCAACTTTTCGCTAAAGCCAGGGTTAACCTTCAAAGATCTTTTTCTTAACACATGCATTATTGCGAGCTTAGCATCGTAATAATTGGCACCCTTCCTTTCTCGAGAGGATGCCCAAGTTGACCTCTTGATTCACATTGTTTTCAGCCAACTGCCCACGACGCTGAGTGCCATGCAAAAGTAATGGAGTAGAAAGAACGAGAAAAATGGAAGGAAAAGGTGCTCGTGTATGGCGTGTGCGTGAAGTGCCCAGGCCAACCTCTGCTTCCTGATCCCTGATGAGATTCGGCGTTTGTCTAGTGCTCGCCTTCACACTGCCACGTAAGCCCATACAGTATTCTTGATGGCATAGCTGAGTATAATTGATCAAATAACGAATATTTTTATTGAGTAAATCACACCACACGAAATTCGACATAAAACTAATTCTAAACAGTATAGTGTTGAAGTTTCAGGGACACAACAAGTCAACAACCAGTACTGCACTGCAAGACTCAAGAGTTCATACTACACAGGGATTGTGATCATCTACATTGATATATTTAATATAGAGGATCTATAAGACTGCGCCCCAATGGACAGTACCTTAATGCAGTTTCTTTAGTGCACGAGAAGTGTTAGGATACTATCTTTTTAATACATGGTTTCTTATGGTGTAGTATCTTAGGCTGTTTCATTTAATTACATGCATGATTTTTACTAGTATTTGAGCATTGTGGCTTATTTGTGCCATATACTAAAGCAATATATGCATGATCTTCCCAATACACGGGATCGATCACAATAAATTTTATGCATTGGATTTCGAGACCGAACCGATATCCAGATTAGATACTAGAGTATCCTCTCTCTTCATTAACTATGGTGTCACATCATTATTTTGCCTACATAACAGGTTTAAAATACCAGCTAGGATGAAACACTAGGAGCAGCCTAATAGTATGGCATTAGAAGCAATCTCATCGAAAATTAAATGTCCAAATCAATCACTACAGTTTTTAATGCAGTCATCTAGGGCACACATTCCACTGTTGCTGATGTACACTGCCTACCACCACCTTTTTTTCGAAAACACTGTTCACATTGGGTAGACGGATGGGCCTTGGTTCTTTCTGCAATCTGTAGTTCTCAAATGGCTATCAAAGGCATTGTCAGAAGTAAAGGATAAAACTGCTCCTGAATTTTTCGTTGTATTTTTCATTCTTAAATTAAGCTACCCAGACCCACTAAGTTCAGAAATATCTGGTGGAACATCGGGCGGACAGTTTCTCCTTGAAAACTCCTCTCTTTAATGTGTTAAGTAGACGTGCAAAGTAATGCGTACTTCAGAAAATTGTTTAACCAAGTATTTCCCGTTCAAAAATATATATATACAACAGACAGAATACGTCATTTTTTAAAGGTGGACAGGAATGTCACATTCTTGAAACAAGACGAGTGACCCGGGCGTAAGCGCGGCTAGTTGTTTTATTCTCTTATTTATTTTTCTACATCGATTCTAATCATGGCTTAGAATTTGGATATTGATGTTTTAACTGCGATTTTTTTACTTGACAATGGATTATGTATAAGCACATTGTTTGAAGGATATTGTTACTCCTTTCGGTAACAAATTATTCATATGTGGGAAGATTACAATGTTTTTATTTATAACAAAATAATGTCTTTTTGAATATTTATGTTCGATGTGCACATGTGTCAAGGCATAATACATGTCTTTTTTCTCTATTTATCTTCGTGTTTCATGCCAGTTCTAGCTGGGAATGTATAACATCAATCTAAGACAATAGGTTCAATCTCACAGGTTCTTGTCTTGATGCTTAAATCATTCATGATTTTGTTTGACTTGCTTATAATTGGTTTGACCAATTTATACGAGAAATCATAGAACACCTATTTGAAAAAAAAATACAAAATAATTGGAAGTAAGAGGAGAAGGTAAAAAAAGAAAATAAAAGGACTTGAACACAAAATTTGGAAGATACAAGCAGCATGTCGTGTCATGGAGGATTAGATGTCGTGTTTCTTTTTTTTAAATAGCCTTTTTTGTTTGAGTAAGAATTATCTTCTCTTTTAGTTTTAAAATTACAGTGTAACATATATCTCTAAGAGAGCAACTAGGGCACGCTATACCGTTGGAAGCCCTTCCTAACAGTATAGCATCCAGCCATCTAGTTTCATGCAGTCTTATGGAGTTTCATTAAATATCATTGTTTCTCCATATTGTGTAGAGCAAGTTTTATCAAGTTTCATAGAATATCATCGTATTTCATAAAGTCTAATGGAGTTTCATCAAGTTTCATATAGCTTGATCCTAAAATACCATTGTTTCATCCCAAGTCTCATAGAGTCCATCGTGTTTCATCCTAAGTCTTATGGAGTATCATCGTGTTTCATCCAGTCTCATGGAGTATCATCGTGTTTCATCAAGTTTCATATAGTTTGACCCCAAAGTACCATTGTTTAATCCCAAGTCTCATAGAGTTTCATCGTGTTTTATCTCAAGTCACATGGAGTTTCATCGTGTTTCATCAAGTCTCATGGAGTATCATCGTGTTTCATCCAGTTTCATATAGTTTCATGCAGTTTCATTATGTTCCATGAAGTTTCATCCCAAGTCTCATAAAGTTTCATCTTTTTTGTCTAAGACAAGTGTTCAATAGTGACATCATGTTTCACACAAGTTTCAATAAGGGTCAGGTTTCAAATATCACATCTTTAGGTAAGTTTCACACAGTTTCAGCATGTTTCATGTTTCAAATTTAAGGTTCAGGCATGTTTCAAGTTTCAAGTCTCATGTTTTGACAAGTTTCAGCAGGTTTCAATTCAAGTGTTAAGTTTCGGCAAGTTTCAGTATACTTCAAATTTAAGGTTCAGACATATTTGAAGTTTCAAGTCTCATGTTTCGGCAGGTTTCAACTTTCAAGTGTCACATTTCAGGCAAATTTTCACGAAGTTTCAAGTTTCCGCAAAGGTTTCAAAATGTTATGATTCAGTTCACCGGTTTTAGCAAGGTTTCAGAACGCCATGTTTCAGTTCAACTTTCAAACTAATGAACAAGATACCATCCAATCCAAATAATACAAAAAAAGTTATTAAAAAAATACAACAAACCACTAAACACGAAACCACCGAATCGAATCACATATCAGCTAGACAGCCATCACCCCGACCTTCTCACTAAACAGAAACAATGCATCTCTACGGCTACCGGCGATGCCCAGGTCGAACCCCAACCGTTTACTCCTCATTGAACTTGTCGCGTCGTCGTTGACCAGGAACTCCATGACAGTGCCTTCTTGGTGTCGCTATAAGCAGATCAGGGGTAGGAGATTTGTGGCAAGGACAGTGAATCGAGGCCAGCATGGAGTTGGAGCGGAGGAGAGGGAGGCAAAGATGTCAGCGCCCCAATCACCATCGATCTTGATTGGCATCGGCGTAGATCAATTTGGGGGAAATGCATTTGGGGAGGGGGGAGAGGGAGAGACATTAGGGGAATGAGATTGCTCGATGTGGTCATTGCTTGGTACGCAGTTATGCACACAGGGGAACGTCTTCTGACCGTTGGTTGCAAAGGATTAGACAGTTAGGAGCTATCCCATTGATGATGGTTTAGACGGTATACCGTCCTGTGGATATCATGGGGATATGCTCACGATCTTAGGATGATGATACAATTGGCAATGGCGTTGAAGGTTTGTCGAATCACTCGTTTTCGGCGGAGTTCAAGTCTTTGTCGAGCTTGAGCGGCTGGGTAGCCTTTGTTCAATGATCGACCGGCTGAGTGGCGGTCGAGCCGGTCAAATCAATGGTCGACCGGCATTGCTTCGGGTGAACTTGCTGGCGGTTAGACCGACCTTTGGACAGCGGTCTGACCGCCCATAAAGAGATTTTGATTTTTGAGCTAGGCCAAAAATAGAAGGTGTAGGCAATAGAGGAGGTTCTACTACTCTTGGTCTCATCATTTTTAGAGCTTCCAGGCAAAAGTTCTATTGGTTTGAAAATTCCAGAGAGTTTCGGATTTCCAAGGAGGAAATTTGGCTAAGTCTCAGCTGGGCGGTCAGACCGGCCAACAGGTGGCGGTCAGACCGACCAAAGTGGCGGTCTGATCAGTTTTAGCTTGTTCATCGACCAACTCGGTGGCGATGATTGTTTGGTTAGGTCAAGTTCATGGGTTTCAGTGCATATGTGTTGCATGATGCATGTTTTGACTAACGTGGGTCAAGTTGTGAAGAACTTGTTCATCGAATCGATTTCTTTGTCTATTGATGTGCAGGACGCTTGTTGGTCAACGACGGTCAATGGCGAGGATGATCGGGACTAAGCTTAGAGAGCTGAGGTTCAGAACGATCGAGGATGTCGGGTGAGATCAATGGACTCAAGTATGGCGCAGATTGGACAAGGATGACCGAACGGGCAGTTCAGTGCGACGGGTTGGATCAAGCGGCGTGGGGGTCGGTGCAAGTGCCTTGGTGGTTTCGGCGGGAGCCGGACGGGAGAGACTTGCCGACATGATAAGAGTCGTTGATCAATCTGCACGTGGCGAATCAGGCGAGTGCTTCACCAAGATTGAACTTGGTCTTCGGAGAAAGATCAAGAAGGGGTATTTTGGCAATTTCACCAAATACCGCCTTGGTGACTTTGGGCTAAACCGCGGCGCAATACGGTGCGTGGAGAAGCGGATTAGGTCAAGAAGAGATGAAGACGACGCTTTAAAATGAGTGCGTGTGTGACCCGTTTGTGTATGGGCCTTAACGGGAGCCCATTAGGGTTTGGCTTTTAGAAGGTCTAAGCCTCCACTATAAATAGAGACGGGTGGTGGCTTCACCCCCTTAACCCTTTTGTCATTTCTAAACTCTAGTTTTGGTGTTAGGTGCTTAGAGTGGAAAAGTGGAGGTTTAGGGTTCTAGAGAGTTTTGGATTGATTGTGTGCTCATGGATTGAGCTCTTGTCCTCCTAGATGGAGTGACTGTAAACCCTCAACAATCTCAAATCAATCTACGCATGATTCCTCAAAGATGAGTTTCTTTGTGTTCTTGCTCTCTATTTCGTGATTTTGAGGCTTTCTTTGATCCTTTGATTTTTCTGTTGGTTTCTTGCCCCTATCTAGCTTACTGTGACATGTGGGAATACATCTAGGTTTATCTTGATCATCAATCACTCACGAGCAAGTGTTTAGATCAAGTTTTTGTGTTTGCTCGGTTTTGGAGCATCCTTCACTCAAATAGTAAAAGGTAGGAACTTTGACATGGATCTGCACGATCCTTGATTGGAATAGGTTCTTGACATACTTAGGAAGGTGTGTCTCAAATTTGGTCAAGTTTAGAGTTGTAGATCAAAAGATAGACCGATTTGTGTTTTGGTTTTCGGGCTGATTTCACTGTTCTTTGTGCTGCCAGTCAGACCGCCAATTTGAGATGTCTAACCGCTAGGCCAAAAAGTCGACCCGCCAATTTGAGAGGTCTGACCGCCCAACTATATTGGTTTCTAGTTTTTGGTGATTTTGGTCTTCTCTCTTCGGGGTTTTGTTTGGGTTCAATACAAGTCTTCCACTGTGTTTGTATATTGATCTTCATAGCTTCCCTAGCTATTGGAGTGAAATTAGTATTGAATCCAATTTAAGAGAAAAAGTGATCGTGCTTCTATTCAACCCCCCCCCCCTCTCCTGTCGCCGTTCCGGTCCTACACGTCCATTAGTTTTTCTCTATCTCTAAACGCTAACATCCACTGCTATTATAGTTCAGCTTAATCAAGGTCCACCATATTAAAGGCCAGATATACCCCTTTGATTTTTTTTTAAATTTCTAGCATATTTCTCTTCCTTTTGCCAAAAAAAAAATCCAATGGTTGCTATACTTCAGCTTTAATCAGGGTCCACTCATATTTCTCTTTTTATTAGCAGCTGTAAAACACTAGTCATTAGCTTTTATTATACAATAGGTAGATGTACATCGCAAAGCTAGCCTAAAATTGAATAAACGCTAGATTTTTTTTAACGGAATATGCCTATTCTAATTTGATGTGCGCACATAGCCCATTATATATGGACTAGTGTAATTCACACCTGGATTTAGATGTGACTTTATGAGGTGTTTTTGTTTAATGTTCTATCGGGGAGAAAAAAAAAACTCCATGCGCTCCCGTCATTTTCGCAAGTTTATACGTACAATGCAAGAACCATCATTTTTCGGCAATTTTATCCAGTAAAGCCCCGTTTGGAATTAACCTCGCGGATTTATCCAGGTTCCTGAATGAATTGAAAATTCTTGCAAAATTTCTACGCTCCACTCCAAACAGACACTAAGGTCATGTATAATGAGCTTATATCAGCTATTTGTAGCATCTGCCACGTAGAATTTAAGCTAATGTAGATGAAAGAGAATAGAGAGAGAAAAATGTGATATCTATAATTATGTAGCCAACTGTAGCACCACAACCAAGAAAATCATTAAAAGATTGTGTGTTGTCTACAATCCTATAGCCGACTGTATCACCACAACCAATTGTATGAGCTCTCTTTAGTGCTGTCTACAGATGACATAGAGAGTTGCTATAGATAGCAGCTGTCTGTACCATTGTACATGCCCTAAGAGCATGTACAATGGGTTTATATCAGTCGTTTATAACTATTACTACGTAAGATTTTTGTTGACGTGGATAAAAAGAATGAATGGAGAAAAAGATGATGTCTACAATCCTGTAGCCGACTATAGCACAAGAAACAAGAAAAACATTAAAAGATTGTGTGTTCTATAAGACAACTAAAAAGACAGCAGCTATCTATACCATTGTATGAGCTGTCTTTAGTGCTGTCTATAAGTGACATAAATAGTTTTTATAGACAGCAGCTGTCTATACTATTATACATGTTCTAAGGAGATGATAAACGTGCTCAAACCAAGTTGATTGATTAGTCAACTATCCGCGTTTAGTTAAGCACGAGCCAACCAACAAAGCCTTGATTAGACAGAAACGGCCATCAACATTAAACAAAGCTCGACCGAATATAGCACAACTTTATATGCAAATAAATCACGAGCTGAATTAACACTAGGTTAGATTCTAAGAAGAGAATACTACTAGCCAAGAAGCGCACCCAAAACCCTCCACTGGCATCCGATGGTTGGTGTGTGTGTGTGTGTTGACAGCGGCAACTCAACCGCACTGCTTCCCTGCCTATCTTGTTACTCACGCGACAGAGCTAGCTACTACTACCATTGCCCATTGCAGAGGAGAGGACAAAGGAGAGGCAGCACAAGAGACGTGCGGTACTAACCAAGAAAACTAGGATCTGATACTTCCATTTATATTCTCTAGTCAGCATGTACGTACCATCTTGCGACGATTCCTAGTGCCTACGCATAGGTCCAACGACTATGTGCGTTTTGGGGAGTTTTTGGCTTATAGCAAATCTAGGCCCTTTTTAAGCGAATAGATAAAAATAACATTGCGGATGGAAAAACAAACGATATGTCACCTGCAGTTCTCCTGGAGCAAGATATGGGCCTGCCACGCCCCTGGTTGCCTGCACCGGCCTGCCGCACCCCATGTTCCCTGCAGCTGCCTGCCACGCGCTCTCAAGCTCGTTGTCACGTCACCCATCCCATCGCTCGTCGCAGTTGCTGCCCCCCTTAGCTCACCCGGTGCACTACACCGGGCCTGTCGCACGTCCAGTGTACTACATCGCACTGCCTCGCGCTCGCAGACAGGGCTGTGTATAATTAGGGTTTGCACCCACGCACTTGTTACGAGTGTAGTGTTTGCGTAACCGATTTCTTTTGAAGAAAGAATGAAATATCAAATAGGAAATAATTTGGGAATTAAATTTAAAAGATGAGATTTCAACTTCGACAATAAGACTTCATAATGTATGTGCAAATTACCTCCAACTCACCAGGGCACGACAGGTCACCTGCAGCTCAACGAGGGCGCAGTAGGCTGGTGCGGCTCATCCAGAGCACGACACGTGGCCTGTTGTGCTCCGGGAGCACTACAAGTGACACATGTCGCTTGCTGCTCCGTCCGTAGTGCTATTTTTGCCAAAATGGCGGAGAGGGGCTAGATTTGCTAATTCGTTACAAAACAGTGACAAATAGGCCAAAAACTTCGGTTTTTTGTTTGTTTGTTTGGAGATGGTCTTGTTTGGACTGTTGTGACAAGTGAAAACAAAATATTGAAGAATATCTCTAATTTGATTGTTTGCAACTAATCGGAAGGGCCTCGTTATTGCTCGGCAAAATGTAAGTTTGGAGGGATATAATGCACATCGTTTTAGAATTTGTGCAGTTTTCTTTCACGAAGTTTAATCATGTGTGCTAATTCTGGTGTAACCATTAGACCATGCATATGTGATACAGTATACATCTAATTTCAACTTTTGCAATGGTATACGCCTACGTAACCGCCCTGAGATTATATTGCTAAGGTAATATTTACTTTGCTACTTTTTTACAAATTACTGTGGCAAACCGTTGCATGGTGGCAATATTTTGGTGATTTACCACTGATTAGTGCAGTGCAAGGAGACAATTAGTCAGCTAGCTACGTGTCTGTCAATATTGTAACCTCTTCTCCGTTAACTTAATGAACAAGATTTAGCCACTGATGCTCGTGTCCCTTCAAACCATCTCATCGTGGCGTTATGACGTTGTACGCTGTGGCTTTGTCAAAGCACGCATGCTCGTCTGTTAGATGACACATATCTTTCCTCCTTTTCCTTTTCTTTTCTTTTTTTCTCCCCTCCTGAGGACAGTCACTCGGTCACTCTCCAATATTGTTTGCAAGCCACTTTTCAAGGGACGTCACCTCTACAAGCTACGCAATTGGGTAGTTAAAACTGAGTCAGCTGATTGAGAAAAAAATATTGCTTAAACCCAAGGGATTTCTTGGGGATAATCTTTGTAAATTGCACTAGAGATCCTCAATAAGATACTTAAACTTAATTTCATTTTGTCAAGTCATCAAAGTTTCTGAATTATTCAACTGCCAGATGAACCAAAGTTGCGCAATTAAGCAAGTTCGTTTGTAAACCCCCCAGGCCGGCTAACATTCAAATTTAAGGAACTAGCTGGGGCAACCAGACAAGTTCGACAACCACTTGTAGTCGGCTGTAAGGGCATCTCCAATAGTTAGAAATAACCTTGTCTCTAACATTTGCTACATCATCTTTAGAGACATCTCTAATAGAAAGTCTCTATCACACTCTCTAACATTTATATTTTATAATTTTTATGTGAAATAGTCTACATGTCAACTAAAGTAGATTAATGTATCATGTCTTGTTTCGTGTGCACGACAGTCTCTTCAGGAAGAGACAACCTGTGCTCTCTCTCCTCCACGTAAGATTTTGTTGACGTGTAAATACACTATTAGAGATACCCTAATATACTATCTAATTTACAAAAAACTTTTATACATTGAATTGTTCCATTGCTCAAATTGCTAATCCACATTAATTCCCAGTGGCCTAGTAAGCATACAAGTGGAGCAATTACCCCTAGCCATGTAGCATTAGTGGACCAAATCAATCAATAGGCGAACATATATCGTATCAGCTTATTGGCTAAAGATCTGGCCTACAATATAGTAAAGCACCAGCATTTTCTCCTTGTCCAGATGGAGGAACCAATCCATTGCAACTAAACAAGCACAATGGAATTAATTCCCCAAAAGCTGGTCCCTAGCTAGTTGAAGCCAGTGCAATTAAAGCCTTGCATTCCCTTTTTATTGGCATTTTCCAAGTCATGCTAAAGCAAGATACCTCGTTGTCGAAAGGGAGAGAAAGGAAGTACGGTGATTATGTGGTGGTGTTGTATATATACCCTTTTAAAGATTCATGCTTTATATAGTGGGAATTGAAGAGGAAATAAAGCATCGTTCATACTAGGGTTTCAAAATCCGCTTCCAGACCAGTTCTCACTGGATCACTACTCACTAGTACTAGTTTCGACAGATTCGCGCTAAATCGTAGCCCAAATCTTCAGCCAAAAAAGGAAATTCGGTACAACACCAATGGATTTATTCGTTTTCCAAGGAACGATGAGATCGGAGTCAATTTATGTATGCATGATCTCTTTTCCATGGAAATAATTTACACTTTTGTTTATTTCAAGACGACTAAGGGTATCTTCAATAGTGGTTATCTCAGCCGTGTTTTAGCTGTCATATCACTCAAAAGTTTAGTCGGAAGAAAGGATGTGAAGAGAGAGAATATACCATCTCTTATATAAGAGACAAATTAGATATACAAACCACCACAAATTGTGAGTATGTAAGGAGAGAAGTTGTGTTGAAAATGAATGATTTTATAGATAAGTTGTTGGAGATGTTGTCTCTAAGGTTGTCTGTAAATGAGTTGGAGGTTTTAGAGATAATCTAAGAGACAAACTGTTGTACATGCCCTAATAGCTGGCTCAGATGGTTTAGAGCTGGCTTGACTCACAAATATAAAATCAGGCGGCTAACTTGGACTAGCTATAACTTATCAATTTTGTCAAGAGAAAATTGCACTGTAGGTCTCTGGATTTGCGAGGTTGTGCCACTTAGTTTACTAAACTTGCATTTTACTTTCTCAGCCCTTCTGAACTTGTGAGGTTATGTCACTTAGCTCTCTAAACTTATATTTTACTTTCTTAGCCCTCTGAACTTGCGAGGTTATGCCACTTAGCTCTCTGAACTTGCATTTTACTTTTTCAGCACCCTGAACTTGCGAGGTTGTGTCACTTAGCTCTCTAAACTTGCGTTGAAGCGAAGTTCGTCGGATGCGATGTTCATCGTCCCCATCACCTCACGCCGACAAAAATATATTCTTCGGACTCGAGAAGGCATCGTGCTCGCATCTTCGCCGGAGTTCCACCGTCACAGCCAGTCGTCGTCCTTGTCCTTTCCTCCTCTGAGTCGGCCGTGAGAAAGAGAAGTACATTTCCAGTGCCAGAATAGAAGCTACTCACCTTGCACGAAGTTCATTTGGTCGTTTGCTAACAGAAAAGGCTTGAGCTGACGAATCACCGTGAGAGGGAGAGAAGTATTGTGTCTCTGCTCAGACATTGGGAATATACTTCTATCTCTTACGGCCAACTCAGAGGAGGCAAGGGCGTGGGCGGCGGCAAGTTGCGACGGTAGAGCTCCGGCGAAAACGCGGGCATGGTGCTTTCTCGGGCTTGAAGAATCTGCTTTTTGTCGAAGTGAGATGACGGGGATGGTGAACACAGCCGGAATGGGGCAACGACGAGTCCACTGGGCTCGAAGGGGATGAAGTTGTCGGCATCGCATACGACGAACTTCGCTTCAACGCAAATTCAGGGAGTTAAATAACACAACTCCGAAGTTCAGGGAGCTAAGTGACACAACCTCATAAGTTTGGGGATCTATAGTGCAATTTTCTCTTTTGTCAACACAAAACTATGCACAATGCAATATATTCCCAGGTTCCGATCAGATCTTCATAAATCCTAAATATAAAAATTTTAGCGCTATTATTTATATAAGCACGAAGCATAAAAAATTATTTGCTATGTTGATCCCTTCCTGCAGATGGTATTTAGTATTGTATTTTTCCTGCGGACTTGTGAATTGTGATACTAGCATTGTCTACTTGGGCGTGCGTGCGTGGACGGGCATTTAGTCTGCTTTTTAAAGGAAGTCAAAACGAGTGCAACATAGTCGTTGCACCGACTCTTCTGAATTTCATGTCGCTCGAAATGGGCAGCCTGACGGCCGAACCAAGATTTTTCTTTCTTTTACTTCCGGATTGCAAGACCGCAGGCACAATGGCCTCAGCTCCCATTCTCCCGTTCACTCTTGGCGTGTTTTTCAGGCAAAATCTAGAAACAAGAGACAAAAGGGAACCTTCAGAAAATTCCACGCTCGCAACAATCTAGTCGATCAATTTTGTTTTACAAATCAAAATCTGAGTCCTTAGGAGGCTAGCGTTCTTTGGCGTCTCATGATCTCAACTATATATTACGGTGATTGTTGAGTTAATTAGCTTGTATGGGATGGTAATATCAACTAAGCTATAGCGTAGACAGTCTACTCGTAATTCAACAACCCCTTCACTGCTAAGTACCATTGGGCCTGTAACGTGGACTGAAAGCGAGGCCACAATTGATCTCAGATTCTTCCTGTCTCCATCTGAGCCGTCGGTTCTGGATCAAACGCTCCGGGATGGATCTTTAAACTTGTTCACTCAATCCCCCTTTTTGCACTAAATAAGTTGCCGAGAAGAATGGATTGAATTTTTACATTGCGCTAGTAGATTAAATAAGTCTCCTCTGCTTGCTTCAATGTTGAAATCCATTTTTTATTACTTACCATCATCATGTATTTGCAAAAAACTGGTCTTTCATCTCGAAGCAATATGCCATCTATGCATTGTAACGCCCCTAAAATCTGGGACCGTTAAACTCTTCACAACTGCCCAGGATGTACAGTTGCGAAGTAAGCAACGTCACAAGCAAGCTTCTGATTACAACAAAAAACCAGACTTTTATTACATAAGATCAAGGCTTAACAACTAGTTTTAACACTGACAGTTTTAACACTAACACGGGCATCCAAGCCCAAATTTAATATAATACTAGTGATACATTGGTAGTTGGTCTCTGCTGAGATTGTACTGGCAGTGCTGACATCATTCTTTTCCTGGGTGCACTTGGTTGAGGTGTCATCTGTATTGCTCTTCTTTTTCTGATTTCGTGTAATTCTGTTCTGGCTTTTTCTGATATTAGCAGTTTATTTACCGTAACTGACATGTCTTTGAAATCCAGGGTTGAAATGTGAAATTTCAGTGACTTTTGCAAACCTTCAGAGAATTTCTCCATCTTCTTTTCTTCAGTATCAACATCATTTGGGGCATATCATGCTAAGTAGTTGAATTGATGTAGATACTCTGTCACAGTAAGTTCTCTTTGCCGGAGAGCAAGAAACTCTCGGCGTTTGGAGGTGAGCACGCCAATGGGGACATGTACCTTATGAAATGTATCCTTGAATTCTTGCCATGGTATATCTCGTCCAGGGTGGAGTGTTTGATGATTCATCCACCATGTTGCAGCTTGTCCTTGAAGTTGATGGGAGGCAAAAAAAGGGTCTTCTCTTGATCAGTGCATTGAATAGTATATAACTTTCTCTCCGTGTCTCTTATCCAATCATTTGCTGCTAGTGGTTCTGGTGCAACTGTAAATGTTGGTGGTCTTGTTTTCCGAAAATCTGTCCATCTTGATCATGTGGTGATTCCTCCATGTGTTGTTCCTGGATAAGGTCCTGATGGTACTGGTGATCTGGTAGCTATCTGCTCTAAGAGTCTAGTGTGTTGCTCCATCATTCTGGTCTAATTTTGCTCTGCTTGATATCTATTTTTTTTTCCATCATGGCCATTACTTCTGCCATGCTTGGCTGATGATCTTCTGAGTTAGTCTCATTTTGGGGATTGTTATTGCCATGACTTCTTGTTCTTATTTCTAACATCTTGGGAATGTATTTCTGCAGCGGTTTTGACCAAATACAGAGAGGTAAGTAAGATCTAGACTTAAGTTAAGTGGAGAAAGATTAAGGTAAGTATTAAGACGAAAAGAAGGAATTGAATTTTGACAAGGATGATATACAGGTACTGATAGAAAAACAAATTATCAATAAATAACATAACTCATTTATTGATACGAGTTGTATATACACTACTTAGAGTACATAGCACAACTTTTGTTACAACCAAAAGTTCGTCTAATTAGGGTTTTACTCTTTTTAACCTTATTCTAGCATGCTTTGAACACTATTGCAACTTCTGACGAAAAGTTGAATTTGGCTGAGAGAGAGATAAATCTTTTATAAAACAAATCGAGTTTTTACAAAACTAAGTTTAGATGAGATAGCAATGGAAGGGAAAAGACAGCAATAATACTTATATTTTTGTTTTAAGAAATTCTTTTATAATTTTTCAAATTAAGATTTTTGAAGGTCTTCATTTCCTAATTTCCTAAAGCCAACTTAAGGTCTCATCCTACGGTCAAGTTAAGCTCTGATACCACTTTGTAACGCCCCCAAAATTTGGGACCGTTAAACTCTTCACAACCGTCCAGGATGTGCAGTTGCGAAGTAAGCAGCGTCACAAACAAGCTTCCGTTTACAACAAAAACTAGACTTTTATTACATAAGATTCAGACTTAACGGCCAATTTTAACACTAACACAGGCTTCCAAGCCCAAATTTAATATAATACAAAACAAAAGAACTTTAAACCACAGGCACGCTTGAGTGCAGTTGAGACCTAATAACAGTAGTCGCTGCCATCCGTGGGTCCATTAAAATCCTGCTCAACAAGATCCTCTGCATTTTCCCTGGTTTCTTCTGTAGATGATTTCGCAGATTATGCAAGAATGAGTACAACTTCCGTACTCAACAAGCCACATGGAAAAGCTAAATAATTACATGCAAGGAGTTCAATGGATGGTTAGGGTTTACCTTAACAGGCATACGTGGATGCATTTTGCAGTTAAAGCAGTTTATATTTAAAACAGTAAAACAATAATAAATAATAACATCAGGGGTTTCTCAACAAACTCAATTACCAACTTATCATCTCAAAAACTCTACTTATGCCTCATGTACTGGAATCACCCATTAACACAGCTTCATTAACCGGAAACACGACGTATTCGAATACTTTTTTATTCACTCTATAGAGTTGCCCAACTTTACCCACAAGATAACTCAAACTCATACTGTCATATCATAGATTCATGACCTCGAAACGGTCGAAAATGACATATAATATCAAATTAGGGTTTCGGGCGAAAATTGGGTCGGATAATGAATAGTAGTATTTTACTATTTATGTATGAAACAGATTAGTGAACAATAATTAGGCTTGCTGTTTTTGTTTGATGAATAGTAACTAGGGTTTGCTGTTCATTTTCGTATGATGAATGGTGTTTTCTAGTTTTTCGGGTGAATAGTAAAGAAATTACTGTGCAATAAACAATGTTTGGATCGAATTGAATAAATAGTAATGGGCTCATGGCTTAAAGCCACTGGGCCTTGGCCTTTTTGGCCCAAAAATGAAAATGGCTTGAGCCGAGCACGCCCGCGCTAGCGAGGATTCTGACGGCAGTGAAGGCCGATGGTAGGAGTGGGTGGTCCGGGGAGGTTGAGGGTGTTGTGGGGAGTCAATTTTTGCGCTTGGTTGGGGTTGAGGGGGTTCGGGGATGGGGCGGCGACGGTGGAGGCGCAACGCCAAAGCAAGGTGCGAGGCCAGCGGCGCTAGGGTGGCGCTCCGGCCAAGGGGAGGGGCGAGCGAGCATCAGTGGGGTGGTAGGATCTCGGGGGTGGTGGTGTGGGTGCTCGGGGAGGTCCGAGGCGATGCGGCGGCGTGAGCCGTGAGAAGGGCGGCGGAGAAGGACGGTGTCGGTGAGCTCCGGTGGGGAAGGGGGTGGGGCAAGGTGGGGGAAAGAACCGTGGTGGCGAGGCGGAGCCACTGTCGGAGTTGAGAGGGAGGGGGAGGTAGGGAGGCGGCGAATTTTACCGGGGAGCTTACTTCGGTCGAGAAGGAGGCGGCGGGGGAAAACTTCGAATCCGCCAGCGTCAGAGGAGAAGGATGTTTGGGGAGATGCTAGAGGTAGGGATGAGGGAGAATGCAAGCTGGGGGTGGCCTTTTATAGGCGGGGAAGAGGCAGTGGGAGCAGGGAGGTGTGCAGCGGTGGCGGCGACGTAGGCGGCCGAGAGTGGCTGGGCGACGTCGAGAGAAGGGAGGTGACGAGGTGAGGTGGCGGCGGCGAAGGCGGTGGAAGGCACTAGAGGTGGCGAGGTGGCGCAATGTGCTGGCTGCTAACGGGAGCGACACCTAGAGAGATGGTGTCGGGGAGGTGACGCCCGAGCGATGACGCGCGTAGAGGATGAAGGGCGAAGGCGCCGGGGAGAGAAGCCGTTTCCGGAGAAAGAAAATGGAAAGATGGAAAAAGGAAAGCAGAAAGAGGGTGAAAATTGCCAAAAAGGGAAATTTTTGAATTCAAACCGAAAAACTTCCAAAATTTTGAAAATTTAAAATTTTGGTTTGTTTCATACATCACAGGTAGCTCATCGTACATTGCTTCCACCTTCCGGAATTTTGTTTAGAAAGTATAGCACTTCCCTGAAGAATCATGTATGCAAAGAATACCTAGTAGCTTTTTTTAGATAATGGAAGTACAACTCCTAGCATCTGCACCAACTAGGGATACACACAGCCATTACATCACCATCAGCTAAAATCTTAATACAAAAATCGGCCAAAAGCCAACAATGACAAACAAATTGTCATACAAAGGCTAGCTTAAAAAAACACCTAGCCCCGCCTCCGGGACCAACCAGGAGATCGTCCACACGCGAACAGCAGCTGCGCAGAAAGAGGTGATGATGGGCCAGTCTCTGTAGCAACGCCTCTAAAAAGGGATACGACTCACGTCGTCGTCGCCGGATCCAACCAGCGAAGGTCAAATAAGGAGTTTTCACTCCAGAGCTCAGGTACCAGTGCTCCAAAGCAACGCCTTCAAGAAGGTAACGCCACTCAAATCGACTCGTCGCTGGATCTAACCAATGAAGGCCATATCGTCAAGACAACGTCCTCAACATCCCCAACAGCCAACCGTTGCCAGAAAGGCGACGTCCACCGCAGCCCACGTGTCGGCCGGCTAACAACTGTCCACTGGGGTAGAGTCGAGTGCCGCACAAGCCACCATCACCGAGTCGTCGCAATCTCTACCAACTGCGCTAAATATAGATCTGCACTGCGCCACCTCTGTTGTCAAGCCATTGATGAAGCAGCGCCGCCGGAGAAGCCAGCGGAGAAGTGCCCCGAATCACCACGCCTGAAGACGAGCCAGCGGAGAAGGGGTCCAGACCCAATCTCGACGAAAGTCCACACCGTTGGAAATCGGTGGATAGACGTCGGACGTCGGGAGCGCGATGCAGATCAGGCGCTACCACCGAGAAGAAGAAACCCCACCGCCACCGCTTGCTGGCGGTCAGCCGCCGACAGTGGCGGCGAGGAGGAAAGGATCAATTATTATACTCGTGGGCCAATACCTAGTAGCTAGGCTTTATGAAAGACTTGTTTGATGGCCAACATGTGGACATCTCTTTGCTGTAGCTCAAATGAGTGTACATGGTCCCCTTTCCTGATTGGTCATGTTGTCCAAAAACTGAGTCTAGAAAGTGTTCCTTTCATTTCTTTGCTGCCGAAGAAAAAGATAGGGCGATGTTCACACTACTGATCCACGTCCCCTGTTACCTTGTACTGGTATCCGATAATCTAAACCTATCTTCGATATAATGACGCGTATCCATTTGCACTCTGTTTAATATTTTCGTAGTCATGTACAACGGAGCAAGCGTTGGCGCGCAGCTAACTGGGTATAAAGAAGCCTAGTTTGAAGTGAAGGGCATATACCACAACTTAGGCCCTGCTTAGAACACTGGAATTTTTCTCGATTATGCAAATTTTTTGTAAAATATTTGTAAAATTCTCAAATCGTAAACGATACCTTATAGTTATAGTCGCAATAGTTTGTTAACAACTTGAACCAAATCAAATTTTGGTACCGCTAATAAAAATTGGTTATCGTTTGGTTTGATACCAATATTTTGTAATGTCAATAAAAATTTGGTAACACTAACGAAATCCAATGTTATAAGCGGGCAATCCAAGGGTGAAGAAATCACTCACAAAAATTTTGGTAACGCCAAAATTTAGTTCAACTGCAATCCAAACAATTTTTATTTTGCTAAATTTTAGCTTTATCTAATTTTTGACCATACTAAATTTCCACTTTATTCATTAGAATCACGAACCAAACAACCCCTGTACTACCTACGGGATTCACCTAAGAGTGTCGTTTAGTCGGCTGCGAGAGAGCGGTGGGCGGTGGCACCACAACATCGCGCGTCATCTGCCTGCCTGCCCATCTACTAGCTATCTGGAAGCGGGGCCCGTAGCACCCGACGCCATGCTGATGCCCGCAGAGCTCCCTAACTCAACGCTCAAGTTCCAACGAACCGCGTCTAAACTGTTGACGAAACGGGCGCATACGTGCTCGTGCAGTGTCGGCGGTGAGAGACGCTGACCGGTGGGCCCTTCATCGCCGGCTCACAAATCACAA
Source organism: Phyllostachys edulis (assembly GCA_036346405.1). Taxonomy (NCBI): domain Eukaryota; kingdom Viridiplantae; phylum Streptophyta; class Magnoliopsida; order Poales; family Poaceae; genus Phyllostachys; species Phyllostachys edulis. The sequence goes on from CM070555.1 coordinate 58,793,970, forward strand.
GTTGACAAGCGTGGGGACGCGGAGAATGCTGGCTGTTGTACTGCCTTCTCCCTCCGTTGGTCACTCACTCACATGTACACACAGCCACACTCGCGCGTCCCACTGTTCAAGTGACAACTATAATGGATACGAAGAATAGTTTTATTCCCTGTAGATTCTTTTTTAAGTGGAATAGTAAAAATAGTCCATCCGCAAATAAAATAGCAAAAAAAACGTCCCTACCACGCACCTAGACGACGGTAGGCAATCTGCCGCTAACCCAGTTCAGTCTGAGCATCTGCCACACCTACCTGCCGCCGGCTAGGAGCTCGTTGTGTGTCCTGCCGCTCTCTGGATCAGCATTAGGTAGCCTATCGCGTCGTTTTCGCACAGTATAAGTGCCATTTTTTGCTATTTTATTCGTGGAGTGCTATTTTGCTTCAAAAACGTGCTAAATGAGCTAAAAACTCGTGAAGAATAATGATAGCCTGCAACTGCAAAAGCTTTAGTGCCTTGCTTGATTGGGTGTACGTGTTACGATCCTCTTAGTAGTTCTCCAATAATAACAACCACACAAGAAGTTCTTCAGAAGGGAAAGGGATTAAGGAGAAGAACTAGGCAGGGATAGAAGAGTTGTGGGCAGGAGAAGAAGGAGTTCTATCTGCTATTGTCTTTTTCCATGATCCTTACAGCCAACAACTTCAGCTACTTTATGCCCCTCGCCAACACTTAGCCTGGCAGGTGGGCCTCCGACTCCAACAACCTGGTCTGGCTAGAACTCAGCGCACCCAATCCCTTTTAGGATACCGACTGCTGGGCCTTCGACTCCTTTTGTCGCACTGTTCACCGTCATCCTGAACCTTGCTGCCTGATACTGCATCCCGGTATGTAACATTCCCCCCTTCTTCAGTTCCGGCTTGCCCCCAAGCCGATATATTGGGAAAACAAGACACCAGCTCGTCGAAGTCCTCCCACGTCGCATTCTCTGGTGATTCACCTGACCATTGGACGTGCAGCTGAGTGGTTGATGACGAGCCAGATCGCTGCAATCGACGTCCGAGAAGCTTTTCCGGCAGCTTGTTAATTGTCAGATTCGGCACTCCCGGCTGCACCACTTTGGTTGGTGCAACAGCTTTCTTCAATTGCGAGACATGCACCACCAAATGAATACTGCAAGATGAAGGTAATAGCAATTTATACACCACAGCACCCACCACCTTCTCCACCTGAAAAGGACGAAAATATCAAAAAGCTAGTTTGTGGCTAGCTTTGTTTGCCACCGATGATTGCACATAGGGTTGAAGTTTTAGATACACCCAATTCCCCACCACAAATTGCCGCTCTGATCTCTTAGTGTCAGCTTGCATTTTCATTCGCTGTTGCGCTCGATTCAGATGTTGCCGCAAGAGACTGGTCATTAGTGCTCGGTCTTCTAACCAAGTCGCCAATTCAGAAGAAGCACAAGAGGAAGAATCCATGAGACCAAAGTGTCTTGGGCCATGACCATACAAGACTTCAAAAGGTGATTTCCCCAATGTAGAATGGTATAAAGTATTATACCAAAACTCTGCCAAAGAGATCCAATCAGACCACTTACTTGGGCAAGAATGGACGAAACAATGAAGATATGCTTCTAGGCACTGGTTCACTCGCTTTGTCTGGCCGTCCGTTTGCGGATGATAAGATGAACTCATGCGCAATTGTGTGTGGACCAGATGAAACAACTCCCTCCATAAAGTACTTATGAAAATATGATCTCTGTCTGAAACCAATGACCGCGGAAGTCCATGGAGTTTGAAGTTGTTATTGAGGTACGCTTGCGCCACTTGGAATGTAGTGAAAGGATGAGACAAGGGCACAAAATGGGCATAACGGGAGAACTGATCCACAACTACCATAAATACTGCTGAATGAGGAAGAACGGGGCAGCCCCTCGATGAAATCCAAGGTGACCATCTGCCAAGCATGTTTCGGGACAGGCAATGATTGAAGGAGGCCTGGATATTTCACATGATCTACTTTAGCCTGCTTACAAACTGCACACGAGGAGACAAACTTCTAAATAACTTTTTTCATTCCTATCAGGCAAAAAGCTTACGAATTCTGCTATAGGTAACCTGGAAACCAAAATGGCCTCCAATGGCACTAGCATGCATCAAGTTAATGATTTTTTACTGCATTGAAGTATTAGCACCAACCCAAATATGACCATTCAGTCTCAATATTCCCTCCTGTAATTGAAACTTGGATGGGGTTGCTCCATCAGTACTCAATTTCGATAATAGGCGTTGGGCCTGCGGGTCATCGGCATACCCTTCTGCTACCTCCGACAACCAAGTGGGAACACAGGTGGAGATGGCTGCCAACTCCCCCATGGAATGAGACGTTCGTCGTGACAGTGCATCGGCGGCTCGGTTGTCGGTCCCTTTCTTATACACCAAGCGATTTTGCAGACTAAGTAATTTAGTCATTGCTTTCTTGTGCCAAGGAGTATTCAATCGTTGATCTTCTAGATGCACCAAATTGTGCTGATCCGTGCGAATGACAAAAACTACATGTTGCAGATACGGCCTCTAGTGATCAACTGCTAATATAATGGCCAAACTTTCTTTCTCATATGTGGATGGTCCTTGAGTACGCGGGCCTAGCGCCTTACTGAGATATGCCAAAGGATGACCTGACAGCGCCTATCCCCTTGTCTGATGCATCCATTTCAATCTCAAAAGTCTTTGAGAAATCCGGCAAGGCGAGCACCGGTGCAGTGACCAAAGCCTGTTTCAGGGTCTGGAAGGTCGCTTGCTTGTCTGCAGTCCATACAAAAACTGCGTTCTTCTTGAGCATATCAGTGAGAGGTCTACTGAGCAAACCAAAGTTCTGCACAAACTTCTAGTAATAACCGGCCAAGCCCAAAAATCCCCGAACCTCTTTCACTGACGAAGGAATTGGCCAACTACGAACAGCTTCAATATTCTTATTGTTGGTTGCCACTCCATCCTTACTGACAACATGCCCAAGTAAGTTAATTGTTGTTGCGCAAAGGAACACTTGGACCTTTTGATGTGTAGTTGGTACTGATCCAAGAGTTCAAATACTTTCCTCAATGTGACCACATGCTCCTGTAGTGAGTGACTGTAAACCAATATATCATCTATAAACACCAACACTCCTTTCCGAAGCATAGTAGAAAGGATGGTATTCATTAAACCTTGGAACGTAGCCGGAGCACTTGTCAACCCATAAGGCATAACTCAGAATTCAAAATGCTCATGATGAGTTTTGAAGGCTGTCTTGTGTTCATCTGTAGGTCTCATTCGGATCTGATAGCCCACCCTCAAGTCCAAACTAGTAAACCACTGCGATCCAGCTAGTTCATCCAACAATTCATCAATAATATGCAATGGAAAACGATTTTTTATCGTGGCTGCATTCAAATATTGATAGTCGACACAAAACCTCCTGGTATGATCTTTTTTCTGGACTAGCAACACCGGAGAAGAAAAAGGACTGACACTCGGCTGAAAAATCCCCTGTGACAACATCTCCGATACTTGTTTCTCAATTTCATCCTTCTGGGAAGGACTATAACGGTATGGCCTGAGATTGACTGGGTCAGTTCCCGGCAATAAAGGGATAGCATGATCAAACTCCCTACGCGGTGTTAAGCCTTTGGGTTCATCAAATAGATGTTCAAATTCCCCCAACAATGAATGCACTAACTGAGGTATATTATCTTCAGCCTTTTCCAGAATATACAAAACTGCAGCAGAACTGACAGTGCTTCTTTTATATGGTTCTGACCAGACCAAACAACACTGGGGGGTTTTGTCATTGATGCCATACAGAGTTATATGTCTTTCTTTCTCCCAAAATACTAAACTCTTCTTGAGCCAATGAATATACATAGGAGTGTGCTGCTCTAATCAATCCATACCCAATATCAGATCATACAACCCAGTGGTAGAATCTTGAAATCAGTATGAAAAGTGCAACCCTGAATACTCCATTGACAATGAGGAAATTCCCGAGTACACTTTAGTAAGACCCATTAGCAATTCTCACATGTACGGGTTTGAGTGAAAGGTGATCCCCTACTAACCAGTGAGCAAATGTCTCACTGACAAAACAATGTGAGCTACCCGAATCAACTAAAATAATCACATCATAACCCTGGACCTTGCCTTGCAATCGCGTAGTGCATGGTGAATCTGTGCCCTTGAATGCTTCTGTTGATAGGGCCATTAATTCCACCTCGGATTGAGACTCATCCTTCTTAACTTGATTGGACTCCTTGTCAGAATTTGTCAGCATATTCCTTAATTCTTCCACAACATGCAATTGCACCCATGGACAGCATCGATGCTCCCGAGACCAACGTTCGCCGCAGGTGTGACATAATCCTTTGGATCGTCTATAAGCTCAGAGGGCCATTAATTTCTCATCGAATGAAGTAGACTTACTTCCTTCTAAAGGTTTCCGATCATCTCCTCGAGCCCCACCTGCCGTGATCGTCTTCCCAGGGGGTGGTGGTAAGGGTAATGTTGTGCGGAGCATTGAGCGCGCTCCAGATGATCCATCCAAATGACGAAAATCCCGTTGTGTTGACTCCAGCACCTCCTACAAACATGCTAGCACCACCGCAGTATCCAACTCTTGTGGCCTATGCAAAATAATAGCAAACCATCCACAAATTGGGTAACAAAGAACACTGGGTTCCAGGATGGATGATGTGCAAGCAGGCTATGCATTAATTCATTGAACTTCTCAGAATACTCAACCACATAGTTTGTCTGGCGCAATCTATTGAAATGCCTAACCAATTGTTGAAATTCTTCTCTACCAAAACAGACACAAACAGCCTCCACAAAAGAATTCTAGGTATCAAAACGCATATGGGCTCTAGATACTTGCAACCACAACAATGCACTTCCCAGAAAATACATAGTAGCTATACCAATCATGTATTCTGGTTGCACCGAATAAATCTTGAAAAAGTTTTCACATTTGAGCTGCCAGGCTTTGGGATTCTCACCATCAAATTGAGGAAAATCCAATCTGGGTAATGTTGGGTGATGATAGTGTGGTCTTGGTGGTCGTCCTGAAAAAACAACTGAATCATGCAGTGAATAAGTCGAATCGGAATGAGCCTACATACTGTGGTCCAGAAACGGTGTCGGAGATAAAGTTCCCCACTGGTCCTCTCCCGGTGCTTGTGTTCGTCTCTTCTACCAGGCAGCCCAGGGCCCTGATCTCCAACACGTCGGAGTTCATCCTTTCCGAACCACCCCGAATCCAAAATAGGTGTGGACTCCGGCTTGATTTCAGGAGTAGGCAGGATTGGAGGCAAATCCATTGGCCGAACGGTAAGAACAGGATTACGTGAAATTTGCCCAACCTAAGTCCTCAGTTCTTCGACCTCAAATCGCAATCCTTCCACTACTTGTTCCATCTCTAGCTTCCACTTTTGCAGTTCCAACACCGCGGGTTTGATCTCCTCCATTGAGGCTTGGATCGCCTCGTTCTGCTCTTGAAGCTTCTGGAGAGTTTCGCTCTACGAACGGATCGCCCTCAGCAACTCAGCCATTTGTTGTTCCATCTTTTTCGATTGGAGCTGCGCCCGTGTTTGATAGTGTGGGATCTCCAGGGTCTCGCAACGAAGCTCTGATACCAAATGTTACGATCCTCTTAGTAGTTCTCCAATAATAACAACCACACAAGAAGTTCTTCAGAAGGGAAAGAGATTAAGGAGAAGAACCAGGCAGGGATAGAAGAGTTGCAGGTAGGAGAAGAGGGAGTTCTATCTGCTATTGTCTTTTTCCATGATCCTTACAGCCAACAACTTCGGCTACTTTATCCCCCTCGCCAACACTTAGCTTGGCAGGTGGGCCTCTTACTCCAACAACCTGGTCTGGCTCCAACTCAACGCACCCAATCCCTTTTAGGATACCAACTGCTGGGCCTTTGACTCCTTTTGTCGCATTGTTCACCGTCATCCTGAACCTTGCCGCCTCATACTGCATCCCGGTATACGTATGCCTATGGCTCTGTTTGCATGGTACCAGTATTGTATTTGTAGATGCGTACTCCTAGTGCTGTCCTACTCTTCCGTCCGTTGGTGTAGATTGTGGCGCTTTTATTTGCTTGCTTGTGGCTTCTTCATGTGAGCTAGCGAGTCTCTTTTTAACTAGACATTTGAACAGATTGTAGAGGTGTAGAGCAGTAGCTTCAACCAATTTAGTTATTAATGATTCACTTTATACAGTGCCGACTACTTTAAAACTCTTTCCGGCTCTTCAATGAATCAGCAGAGCTCCTGCCATCCGTTTCACAAAAAAAAAAAAAAAACTATCCGTTTCAAAAAAAAAAAAAACTTCCGACGTTGTTCCTTGCAACATTAGAGAAACCATAGTTCAATCTGTGCCATGTTTAGTGGCGGATCCAAGAAAACGAGCCACCGGAGCCACCGCATTCTAACATCACTAGTGTCATGACATCATTAGCTACATATAAAGAGTATTATCTAGATTATGCCGAAGGTCATGGGTCACATGACCCCGGCGACTACACTCTGAACCCGCCACGCCATGTTGTTCGCCAAAACAAGAGATTATAGGATAGTTTTCAAATCTTAGCTGACAGAGCGAGTCTTGAACGGTTTATCTGAAACTTTGAGCAAATCTGGCTTGAATTTCCACATATTTGTAGCAGCTATTTCTTCTAGTAGCTCCCCGACTTGACTTGTATCCTCGTCGTGCCACATTGCCCGATGAAGGCATGGCTACGTGTTATATACTTGCTACGGGTGTGAATTGACCGTGGAAAATACAAGACTTCCCATGCATGCCACAGACGCAAGCTGTCTCCAGTGTCAACCGTAGTCGGTACCGCCTAACTGCAAGTAGGACCTGCTCCCTTTTTGACTCTTCACATGCCAAACACAGATAAAGACAACTCCACATGCACCGCACTACTACTACACATTACCACCACTCGATCCATTGACATATACCGTCAAAAAGCCAGGATCATGCTAGGATGATGTGTACAAGATAGTGATACGTCTCACTGATATGTGGATCCGTCTAATAACACTGTGCGCAATGTCCCACCTGTCAAACACCGCACCACAAATTTTCATACGACAGGCATAAGTATATAGGATAATCACAATCCTGAATCAGATCAGGGGTCCTCCAACAGGATCACAAATCGTAGGATCAATGTAGAATCTATGATTTTACCAAAGAAACATTTTTTAATATCTTGTGTTTTAACACTTCTACCATTTTAGAACTTTTGTTACCAAAATGTAGTTCAAAGGAAAGATCATTTGCTATTTATGCAAATTATAATGGACATAAAGTAAAAAAAAACTACAATGAAAGTGACATATACAAATAATTATTTATAATAAATCACTAAAATCGGAAGAATCGGGTAGGATCATATGGAAAATTTTCTCACGATCCTACAAAATTTTTGTTAGAATCGTAATAATATTAAGATACTAGCAAATTAAGACTGCGCCATAAGATCGAATCGGTCCAATCAATCTGAATCGTGGAAACGTACGATCGTATAACTGGAATCGAGATTCTGACGACATTGTATAGTACAGTAGCACAATAGCTAGTAGTGCTCCTTTTTGGGAGGAACAAAAAGAACAAGGCGAGCAAACCACTCTCTTAGCCTCTTCTGCTTTCTCACTTAGCCTCTTCTGCTTTCTCGAGACGCGCTTTGGTGATCCAAAGCATCTCATTTCACATTGCCTCCGCCAACGAAGCACTTAGTTGGCAATCACTTGAGACTTATATAGAACCCTAAGAGAATGTGCATACAAAGGCTTGTTATTTAAAACCCCGTCCTCTCTTTGTCCTCAACGATCGATGCCTCGCCCTCTATGTATAGTCTATTCTCTCCTCATTGCATGCAAACAAAATGCTCTCAAATTATTGAGCACCATCCGTAGTGACTAGTGAGCAAAGTTAAATATGACCAATGAGCGGCTTTAGGGTGCAAGCAAAACCGTGTGACATGTTGAGAATAATTGGATGCCCAATGCAGGACAGAATATCGAGTCGCAAACAAAACATCCACCGCAACCCCAAAAAGGGCGCAATCCCTAGAAGATTCGACGACGCCTCGATGGGTGAATGTAGATTTCACTTTCGTCTCGCCAAACTTTTAGATGCGTTTGTGACTCACGAACCTATAACTAATGTGAAGGCGAAGCGGGTTAATCGAGAGGAGAATGTAGATTTCACTTTCATCTCGCCAAACTTTTAGATGCCTTCGTGACTCATGAACCTATAACTAATGTGAAGGCGAAGCGGGTTATTGCGAGGAGAATGTAGATTTCACTTTCATCTCGCCAAACTTTTAGATGCGTTCGTGAGTCACAGACCTATAACTAATGTGAAGGCGAAGTGGGTTAATCGCGAGGAGAACACCCACCCAAGCACAGGAGGACCGAACAGGGGCAGCCTGGACGGTAGCACTTCCTACCGTCGATCGGACCCTAGATACCTCGTAGCACCGCCGTCCGTCGACCATTAAAAAAAGAATACAGTCTAGAGATAGAAAAAAACTAAGATCATCTCAACCCTCCTTCATTTTATTCCTGGTCCGCCACAGCACCCAAGCACACCTGGGTTGTCCGATGGGAACACCTGGATTTCCATTACCCTCCCGTCTCTTCGTCGTCTTTAATGGGAGAAAAAGAGTTGTGAAAAGTATTTTGCATGGGGAAAAGCCGAAAAGGAGGAGCACCTCGTTATCACCAGAGTACTCTTTATCACCACGCACTCAACAGCGACGGGTGGTTACCTTGGTTCAATCAGCCCTCCGACACTAATACGTATACACACACACGAACAGAGACCGGAGAGAGCCAAACAAATTTTTTTTGGTAATTTTGTGGATAAATTAAGTGTTATTATTAGTGAATACAAGCACACAGCGTACTCACGATATGGTCTTTGTGGATCGCTCGATTAGTTGGTTGTTAGATCGTTTGTTCCTTCATGCTGGTCATGTCATTTCCCTTCATTGACCTTTCTCCTCGAATCTGACCACACATTTACAAGATTCGTCCCTGCATCCTCATCAATTATCTTTCTTTTGCCTTTTTCTTATTGGACTCGTTTTAGGTGCATCATCACTATTTCGTAGTTTCCAAAATATAGAAGATGTTCACTTGTTCTGCGATTAGTATTCTTTGGGGGTCTTCTTAGCACAAGTAATCTTGTACTTTCAGAAGACGCTTGGCCATGCTATGCGTTGCTTACCATTATAGTTTAGGAGAGTTTAGACGGCAGGGAACACGTATATTTGATAGGTCGGGGTTATTTTTTATTTTTTATTTACCCAAAGCTTGATAAGTCGGGATTGACTAACAAATACCCCATCAAATACATGTCATTCTAATATTTAGATTTTGTTCTCAAACACATATCATTCTACGATTTCGAGATAACTTTGTACCATTTTTTCCTTCACATATCTTTCTCGTTCATTGTCCATGGCTATTTTTAAGGTCGTTTATTACTAAGGAATAGAGTAACGCATACCATTTAAAAGTAATAAGTGACCGATTGAAGAAGGGTAATATGATCTTTTTTATACATCCCTTGATTGTTGTGCAAAATTCTAGGACCATCCGCAATGTGTTGTGTTGGCCGGTTCAAAGGCGAGAAGATATTGAATCAATTCAATATATTAATGAAGGGGCCAATTCCAACAAAAAAAAGTTTCTGGAATCGGACTCTACATATGAGTCGATTCAAAACATTAAACAACTCATGTGAGCCCACCTATCAGCATGCTCGCCGACGTCGTCACCCATTGTCGTTGCCATCACCATGGCTGCTCGTCGTTCTCCCCACGCCATTGCCTCTCACCACCACCACCCTCCAAATCTGCCGCCCCTCATCATCACTATGGCCGATTGTCGTTGCCATTCTCTCCAGTCGCCGCCACCAGAGATGGCGGCGAAAGGCGGCGATAGAAACTAAGCGAGGCGATGGCGGCAACGTTATGAAATTGGCGGAAGGAGGCGATAAGGGCGGTGTTGAGGGCTTGAGGCACGGCGGGAGCTAGCGGCGTCGTAGGTGTGGGGGGAGGAGGGGTGAGCAGCGGCAGCGGGGTAGGGCGGAGGTGTCAGTGGCTCGGACAACCCGAAGGCGAGAGGGACGCGGGCATCAAAAGGATCGAAGAGAGAGAGCGCAGTTGATAGAGGATATTATTTTTTTTTGTGGTTTTTTAATATAACGTGGATCCCAATTATTAGTAAGAATCGTATATGTACATTGGAGAAAAATTGGACAGCTCCCTGAATGCTTACGTGTCATGTCTTCGAACCAGCATCAATTCAATACATTAAAGATGCTCTAAAATGACATCTACTGAGGAACGGAGGGGTTAACATGAATCAATGGCGCACTATGATAATTGAACAACGTGTTTTAATTTCTCCTCGTGTGTTGTTCTTGTTCGACGAGATCGTCCGTCCTAATTAAACAAAAACGAAATGTCTAAACTCTAAACAACACGAGAAAAATGAATCAACACTAGAGAATACCCTAACCCCGCCCGCCCAGACACTAACAAATTAAATGGAGTGCAACAATTGAACAATAGAATTAAGCATCGACTAACAAATCGAAAATCATGGCCGTCTAAACCAAACCTCCAAATCCCTGATCCCTTACAACAACACCACCAACGCGTGCTGTTGCCGGTCAAAACGTGTGTTCGTTTAGTCTCAGAAAAACATGTTTGTGATGCCAAATTAACGGAGGACTAATTAACAGTGTTAACTAATTTGAGCAGCGACCGAGCAGCAGGCAAGAAGCTTCAGTAAAGGGATGCTGGGTTTGGTGCGAACCATCGAGATCGCAATGGACGCGGCCCTACCCACCTACGCACCTACCAAATGCACCGTCCATGCTCCAAATATCCGGTGACGATGACAGGACAAAAACAGATAGTTGCCCTAAGATTAAAGCTAACACAAAATAAATTTACCGTATATATATCAAACAGTTTTATGCAATCTAAATTTATATATAACTAAAAAAATTTATAAAATACAGTAAAAACAGTACATCATAGGATAATGTTGATTAAATGACCATAATTATACGCAAGTAGTAGTAGAGGTTCTAGACGAACAGAGAAGATGTTCGAGTACCCCCAAGCGGGGAAATAGTAGGTGGCTGGCTGGCTACATGGCCGCGATTGCAATCAGGCGTGGGGAAAAGGAGGCGTCCAAATCGTCGCGGCCGGAGCGCCGTCGCCATCCGACCGCGCGCGACGAGCGGTCGGGTCCATGGATGGTTTGAGCTCCGTCATTGCGTTGGTTCGCTGGAAAGAGTGCTAGCTTGTTGGAACCCTGCGCGCGTAGACGCGCAGAGGCCAGAGCCCCCGGAGGAAAAGAGGCTGCTTGGGGTGGCAAATATCTGCGCGTTGCGTCCTTTCCCACGTCCCAGCAGGCGGAGGTTTTCCCCAGGAAATTCCTTGCAGGGGTCCAGGTTTACAAGAACGTGCCGAACGTTTTTTGTTAAACTGAAATGTCAGATTTTGAATACCCCTCGTAGTGGTTACAGGGTGGAAACATCAAGTGACGAATAACCCACCCAGCATGCATGTAGACGGTAGAAATTGAACTCTTGCATCTAACAGGTAGTACTGCCTAATGACTGCTTTCTACAGAGACTTGAATGCGCTGAAATGGACAAGGAATTGCGCGCTTATCCAGCCTCTCTTCTTCTTCTTCTTCTTCTTCTTCTTCTTGGCAAAAATCAATTCTTAACCTTAAATTTAACCTTAAACAGGGGACTGGAAAGTTTCCCGCGTTTCCTTAATTTTCTCTAAGCTAGCTCAAGCTGCCGCATGGGGTATAGCTAATCTAACTAGAAGACATTGATACTCCCAACATTCCGAACGTCGACTTGCAAGCTGTTCTCCAATCGCTTACCACTCAACCCCACCCGTTTGACGAACATTTTCACGGAAATAACAACTTTCTATTCGTCATCCGGTCAATCGCTGGCTCGGCCAGTCCCCTTCCTCTCCCCTTCCTCCACCGCTAACGTGACGCCTCTCCGTTCTCGAATTTCACCAAACCTTATACTACTAGTACATAACTAGTCCACCCCTATTCCTACTCTTTTTTTAATATATTCCGACGTCGTCCCCATGGTGACCATGGGCCCGAACCGAAGAGTCACCTAACCCCTCCCTCAGGCCCGCCCGTTCCCACACGGTGTGCGTCCTCGGCGGAGCTGGACGGACACTCCCACCTCCTCCACTCCTCCTCCCACCCTTCGCCCATATAAGCGAGCCCCCCGTATAGACAGCCCACCATACACACACCTGTCCCCGCCCCGGCCGGTCGAACAACCGCGCGGCGAGCGAGCCCGTACGTGCTGCTCCCCCAAGAACACCAGCTCCTGCCCCGTCGATCGCTGCCGGCGCGCGGCACGTACCGGCTGCTGATACATGCGAAGATCTCGGCGGGTGGGAGGGGTAGTAAGTAGCTGTTCTGCGATAATGAGGAGGAGGGGCGCCACGGGTTGGAGTTGGATTCTTGGCGTGGCCGTTGTTGCGGCGGCGTTCTTTGCGGCGGCCTCGGAGGCGGCGGCGGTGCATGACTACGAGGAGGCGCTGCGGAAGAGCCTGCTCTACTTCGAGGCGCAGCGGTCGGGGCGGCTGCCGCACGGCCAGCGCGTCGCCTGGCGCGACCACTCCGGCCTCACAGACGGCCTCGAGCAAGGAGTACGTGCAGCTAGCATATACACAGAGATCATTCATATGCCGCCACGATAGCTAGCTAGCTGCTTGTGCAAAGGATTCCGCGTGCTGAATGCTGATGGATCTTGTCTGAATCAATTAATGGTTAGGTGGATTTGGTGGGCGGGTACTACGACGCCGGCGACCACGTCAAGTTCGGCCTGCCCATGGCGTTCACGGTGACCATGCTGTCGTGGAGCCTCCTCGAGTACGGCGGCGACGTCGCGGACGCCGGCGAGCTCGCCCACGCCCTCGAGGCCATCAAGTGGGGCACCGACTACTTCATCAAGGCGCACGCCAAGCCCGACGAGCTCTGGGCCGAGGTAATTAGCTACTAATTACTGTCATTAGCTAGTCCATTAGTTAATCATCCAATCAGCAATTCAACCAAGAGATCGACCAACATGCATGCACAATTGGTTGTGATTGGCAAAAGAAGAAGAAAAGAAAAGAAAGGAAAGGAAAGGAACAATTGTTAGGTGGAGCTAGAGGACAAGCAAAGCTAGGTGTGGTTCAGTCGAGACGCGCAAATCTCACACTGCATGGTTGTTGTTTCACATGGATTAGGAATTAAGAATTATTTTTTGTTCCCATGGCTTTGACAATGTGATCTAGCTAAGCAGAAATGATTAATCGTGGATTCGTGGTGTGCTTGCTGTGCTGCAGGTAGGCGACGGCGACACGGACCACTACTGCTGGCAGCGGCCGGAGGACATGACGACGTCGCGGCAGGCGTACAAGGTCGACCGCGACCGCCCCGGCTCCGACGTCGCCGGCGAGACCGCCGCCGCCCTGGCCGCCGCCTCCATGGTGTTCCGGGAGGCCAACCCGCACTACGCCCACCTCCTCCTGCACCACGCCCAGCAGGTAACACTTCATTAGCGCTCATCTTTGGTTAATTACCACTGCTGTTACTGTGATTATTTAGATTCTTGAGATTAGGACCAATCTGGCGTGTGTGGGGTGTCTCGGGTACGTGTAGCGATAGCTGCTGGACTGTAGAATCTGCAGACCCGACTTGGAACCCCGGTCAAAACGGGAGGATTTTTTTCCGCTGGCTCACATTGGAGCCGTGTTCTTTCTTGTGCCCTGTGCCGCACGTGCCAACTTGCGTGTCAACATGACGTCAAGCCAAGGCAAAACTCCTTTTTTAACCGTGTGGAGTTTCTGTCGGTATAGACACCGACATGGGGGCCCCAGAAGCTGTAGATTTCAGGGTTAGGCTACTAGCTAGTAGTTCGTAGCTCCGTGATGCGAGAAACTACGTAACGTAACCACCACATTTCCTTCACGTTATCGCCTGCAAAACCATGCAGTTACAACGACGCAATGATGATGATTATTGCGGTCAGAAGAATATTAGTTGGTTCGTTAGTTAAAATAGTGTACTGGCAGCTGAGTGCTGACCTACTTTCTTTCTTCTTTTTTTGTGTGCTCGATCACAACAGCTGTTCGAGTTCGCGGACAAGTACAGGGGCAAGTACGACAGCAGCATCGCGGAGGTGAAGAGCTACTACGCGTCGGTGAGCGGCTACCACGACGAGCTCCTGTGGGCCGCCCTCTGGCTCCACCGCGCCACGGGCCGCCCCGACTACCTCGACTACGTCGTCGACAACGCCGACGGCTTCGGCGGCACCGGCTGGGCCATCACCGAGTTCAGCTGGGACGTCAAGTACGCCGGCGTCCAGATCCTCGCCGCAAGGGTAAGCACACACGTACACTGACACGTCAGTGGTACGATGTACGTATAAGTCGGTTGGTCACTGACATGAGGGAGTTGCGTAATCTGCAGCTGCTGCTGAGGGGGGAGCACTCGGCGCGTCACAGGGAGACGCTGGAGCAGTACAGGGCGAAGGCGGAGCACTACGTGTGCGCGTGCCTCGGCAAGAACGCGGCCGGCGGCGCGGACGCGAACGTGGAGCGGAGCCCCGGCGGGATGCTCTACGTGCGGCAGTGGAACAACATGCAGTACGTCACCAACGCGGCGTTTCTCCTGTCCGCCTACTCGGGCTACCTCGCCGGCGCCGGCGCGCCGGGCGTGGCATGCGCTGGAGGCGAGACGGCGGAGGCCGGCGAGGTGTTCGCGCTGGCCAGGGCGCAGGTGGACTACGTGCTGGGAAGCAACCCGCGCGGCATGAGCTACCTCATCGGGTACGGCGCCAAGTACCCGACCAGGGTGCACCACCGCGCCGCGTCCATAGTGCCGTACAAGGACAGCAAGGAGTTCATCGGCTGCGCGCAGGGGTTCGATGACTGGTTCGGCCGCAGGGGCTCCAACCCCAACGTCGTCGTCGGCGCCATCGTCGGCGGGCCCGACCGCCGCGACAGGTTCCGGGACGACAGGGAGAACTACATGCAGACGGAGGCGTGCACGTACAACACCGCGCCCATGGTCGGCATGTTCGCCATGCTCAACAGGCTGGCACGTCAGGAGTCGACGGCACCGCAAGAATTGCAGCCGGAAGACAGTACTAGTCCGGCGACGGACCGAAGTGTAAATAGATAGTAATACAGGGGGTCTGTACAATTTTGCCCCTATTCTTTTGTTCATTCTTTTTAGATGTGAAGGCTCTCTTCACAGATAATTATTTGTATACGAGAAGAAGAAAAAAAAAGGCGGAGGCATTTGACAAGCAAATGTAAATTCCCTCCCCGTACATATGAGAAGAAACAATAATATATTAATTAGCTTATTTGGAGCTCATGCAATGATTGCTAATATTCTGGTAAAGGACATTAAGCCTTTTTAATCATGAGCCTCTTTTTAATCAAGCAGGCTCATGCAACAATGATTAAGCATCTGGTAAAGGACATTAAACAATCTCAACACAGCAAAAAAATGACAATATAATATTCTGCGGGGCACTAAATATGACTATATGAGGTCACAAAAGATCTTAAAAGCGCCGATTTTTTTAAAATTTTATTGAGATGATGCATTTGAGAAACTCCCTCGGCTGCAAGTTATACGGGGGCGAAAAAACGGCATGTTTGGTTTACCAACAGTCGTCGTTTTTTCAACCATATAGATTATGACTAGCATTTCAATTTTTTTCCCTTCCCTTTTTCTGCATACTTCAACGAACAATTACGTGCCCCCTCCATATCTATAAGAATGCTGGCCTGACATACATGAGAAGTCAATATTGACAATTGAATAGTGCCATTCAAGCATGGTTCCAAATCGTGATGAAAACCGGCCGTTTACAGCAGGGTAGCAGGGGGCACTGTAGCTCTAAATGGGTGTATGCCCATTTCGAAGGTTGGAAACCGGCCGTTTCCAGCAAGGTAACAGGAGCACTGTACTGCAACTCCCGATGAGAGTGTCAATTGAGGTATTTTTTGTAGTTCCGAACTCTACTTGCTCTTAGATCTTGCTGGGAGTAAAAGGTTATCGGAAATTTCGACGTAAAATAAGATTAAATATGACCGGGACTGGAGAGGTAAGAACCCAGTTACCAGCTCCCGGCCAAGGTCTAGAAGACTTTTTGAAGGGTAAAAACGGTTTTGAAACCCTACATGCAAGCACATCCGTTTCATTTAATACACGCGGACGATAGAAGTCACAAAGCTGACCAAGCAATGGGGGAAATAATACATCGCCATCTCGAAGGAAAGGCGTACAACAACATAGTGCGAAAGCAAGATCGATCGTCCCACAAGATCGCAGAGGCTGGGACAGCATCAGACATCAATGTGCCAAAAAGATCATGAAACAATAGAGATCATGGATCACCTATGTATTTCTATAAACAACTCTGGGTCACCTGCGCGTGTACACTGTTCATGCGATCTCTCCACTACGGCGCTCTCTCTATTGTCCAAATCCCCAATTCGCTCTCCCAATCACCAATATCAGAAACAGGGCGTGTGCCTAGCAAGAATACATGATGCTCATGGATACTAATCAGCACGATTAGTATTTTGGTGGCGCTGGTGGCAACCGGTTTGGCGTGCGTCGGCTGCCGGAGTTGGCACCTGAGCTCACATCCCCATTTTCGTAGCGCCGATTGTGACCATCAGCACTTCTCGACCTTGATTCGCTGCTTGAGCTGGAACCAACAGGGCCGTTTGCTGCGGAATCGAAGGCAGACCTCCAGTCCTCACCTGGGCGACTGGGTGTCGGAGGGCTCTCTGCAAATGATTTTTTGAGCAATTTGTGACAAGTTACAAAATGTTCTGCGTTAGGTGGAGGGATCTCAAACTAAATTGCTATCCAGATAAATTTTGAAATCTTCCGAGTAAATAAAAACGAAATGTACACTAGCCATCTATGTTGCAACAAGTAGCCAAAGGTAAGTGAGCAGTCCAAAAAATAAGTTTAAACCAAACTAAGAAATAAAGCATCACAATATAGGCAGAAATATCAAAAGGGCCAATTTGGTTCAGTTTACACTTGTCTCTCTAAGCACCTAAGCTAGCCATAGAGCTTATAACCAAGAAAACCTACTACATAGGCCATGAAAAAATTGTTTAGTGAAAGCGAGTTTTCAAGCTCCAAAAGTCACCTTTCGCTGACTTCAGCTTGTATAAGCTCATTGTTTATCAGTCTCATGAACCTCTAGGTTATGGCTAGGCCAGACAGATAGTACTACCTTAACAGGTTAATAATCAAAGTAAAAAACTGCATTAGCTATCATAAAAGTTATCAATGGTAATTTACATTAGGCATCGAACCATATTGACCGATGATCATTATAAAAGAGGAGAAATCTTAAGAACGGTTAAACATTACATTTGCTATTATTATTCAGACAATGGAAATGTAGTCAACTTACCAGCTTCAGAGCTACCGTTAGAATAAGAAGAAACAGCAGCTCGATTGTCATGTACACTAAGTTGACGGGTAAGCTTTGACAAGAGGGATGATTGTTTTTGGTACTTTTCCCTTCTACGTTTAGCATTGTGGTCCTCTTGGAGAAGCTCTTCAATTTTTGCATTGCTTTGCCCACTGGTAATGAGAATTAAGAAATAAGTGAAGGGATGAAGTGTACAGAAATGTGAAATTTTTTCAACAAAATAGAACATTATATCTCTAGCTACGATCTCTCCAATGACGATATAACATGCAGGCAGCTGTCTGATAAATAAAGGAAAATATACAAACTAGAAATAAGGCATCATCAAACCATAAAAAAGTGTTTGAACTACATATGTATACTACCAACTGTCCCACAAAAACTGTATTTGTGGAATCAATCAATCAATCATAATTAAGTTTACCAAATCTATTCAAACTATATTAAAAAAAATCACTACTGCACAGGCGGAAACCTTCCTTAATTATAAATATCCTTCTTTTACATACTACCAAAAAAAGATAATATGTCTCAATTAATGAGGGCTTATATCCTTAATATGGAATTACAGGGGAATTACAAGATCAAAATCATATGGTTCACATAAAGGTTGTCAGAACTCAATTGGGAGCCCTTTGATTCATATGGCTAGTCTAGATAGTAGGTATAGGAGCATAGGAGGTAGTGTGCATTTGCAAGCTTGTGTTTGCCTGTTCACTTGGATGGCACTATATTTCAGAATGGAAGAATACGGAAATTTAATGAGGAAAAAAAAGCAGAAAGCAACTAACAATTGGGTAGTCTGCAGAAGAAGAAATGATAAGTGTATATTCACAGACAGAACATCAACCTTATTGAGCTGTATAGCTGGTTTAGCATATCTTCCTTTGCTTTCTCCACTTGACAAAGCACAATTGCCTGATTAGCAAAGAAAGAAAAACCAATGAAACATGGCCTCAATGATGAGGTCAAATAAACTGAACGAAAGTAGAACATGAACCTTCGGGACATTTGCTGCCAGACTATTCAAAACAGCCTCTACATAACCACGAACTTCTTGAGACATCCATCTAAGTTCTTCTTCAGGATCAGCAGGTCTCCGCGTCATAGTATCCTTTGAATAGTATAGGGATCAGATGTCAATTGAAATGTACAAATAGCAGCAAGGGGAAAGATTTCATGTTGACACTTTAAAACTACTGAAGAGGGAAAATGGATGGTGTAATAACATCCTTAGTTTCAAATCAAGAAAGGGTTCGAAAAAGGGGGGAAAATATAGGGCTAAAATCTTTGCAACGAATAAAGATAGAAAGGCAAGTCAACCATGTATAAACTAGAACTTACCAGGGAGCCATCCGAATGGCTTTGCCTCATGGAACCACCCTCAGTATTTGGACCCTTGAAAGAACCCCCTTTGCTTTGAATTACAGCTCTTATCTTATTTACCCACTCAACCCTGTCGGCCATGCTCTCAGCTTTCAATACAACAGCACTATGAGCTGCAAAACGAAATAAACCATTTATATAAAAGAGAAAACTATAAAGAAAACATCAAGCTGTAATATTCACGGATGTCAACCTTTTAGGACTGTTTTGTAGGCGACCCTGTTAGTTATCTTAAACACAAGACTAGGGCCTTTTTCTGGCCCATTTGCCTTTTTTGAATCCTTGGAACTTTTAGAAGGTTCTTCCTCCTCTACTTCCTCCAGGTTACATTCCTGCACAACAAGACAGCACATGCAAGTTACCAAATCAGCTCATTTTACTACTCCTGTAGTACATACTTGTTTCTTTGAATATCAGTTAGCTCTTGCCGGTAGGGAACAGGGAAAGAAAAACAAACTAAACTGCTACAACACTAATGCAAAAATTAAGCTATGATATAACATTTCAGTGCCAAGTAGAATAAATAACACAAAAAAAATAGAAGGGAAGTGTGCAAACCTCGAGTGTGATGACACCACGAAAATGTTTCTCCTCTTGTTTCTTAGTGTACCCAAGCTGGTAAAAAAACAGACAGTGAATCCAACCACCCCCACATAGCAAACAAGTATGAAGTATCATAATCAACAGCGTGTGCAAGGAAAATTATAAAAATAACATCCTGAAGAACCGTCTGTAGATTCCAAGGCAACAAGAACACAACCAAACGATGAGAATGGAAGACTGATTAACCTTTCCACTCTTCTCATTTAAGACAAACCACCTTCTGCTCCACCCATTAGTTTTTGCGCTTTTCTTCAAAAGGTAGCCTGAAGAACAAAAAAAGGGGGAATATAATTATGCATTTATTTGTTAAATAAATCAGTATGTATTTTGTTACCACAAGTCAAAGATGTGTTAGACTTCAACAACTGTTCAAAGTGGTTCTTGAAGAGAATTCTTGTGACAATGTGAATGTTGTTCTAATGGACTATATTGATAAGGTCTCTAGTAGATTAAATTTGAATTGTACATGGAGCAACGATGCGGTCAAATTGCCTGAATAAATATCAAAACGTGCTCCGCAGTGATATTTATTTCATAGTCAAGCACAATGATAGTCTGCACAAGCATGGATCACAAAACCGGTACCGTTTTGGATCCCGGCAGGGGGGCGGGAACGGTAACCGGCCGGTTACCGTTCAAACCGGAATTTTTCCAGATGAATTTGCTTAAAAATCATCCGAATTTCGAAAATTAAAATTTGAATTTGACAAAGAGGAAAGAAATCGTCCGGGATTTTGGATCCCGGACCCCGGCCGGTAACCGGCGGGGAATTTTTTTCCCTGTGCACGAGCATAACATTTGAGAAAGGATTTCCATGGTGGCCTAAATTGAGCATAGCCAGATTTTATGCATTTTATACCTGCAGTAATTTCACCAGCTGGACCAGCAACCTGCAAATTCGACCCCTCTTTTTTGTCTTTGTCTTGCTGACTTGATTTTTCTTTCATTGATTTTAAGTTGCCACTAGCTTGCTCAGATCCTGTTTGGGGACTGGAGGCCTGAAATAAATGAATAACTTATGTTAACCACAAAAGCCAATATTTACTCATCATCTCTACCAATCTGAAAATTTTATTACTATCAAAGAGTGTATTTCTAATAAAACATGTTAGTGCACATCCTAAGACAAGTAGGCATAAGTCACACCCTTTTTGTCATGGACTGTTCAGCCTCTTGTCCTTTCTTGGAAGATCGGTTTTTCATCTCATCCTCACGACGCTGCCTTTCCATTCTGCCAATATCAGGCAAAAAGGCCAAGGGTCAGCATTCTACAATGTCATCATCAAATTATCATTGCTTTCAGAAATAAATAATGGTCAGCTTCGTTAGCAAGAAAACTATGATTCAGTTCATTTCAACCTAGAAATTGTATATGCTTGACAAATCATGAGTTCATGACGGATTCCAACTAAGAGAAGAACGAGTGACGACAGACGAGTTGAAAACCTGAAGTTGCATATTTCCTTCAGTATTCAGGCATCACTTGATTAAGATAGTCATTTGAAAGTGAAAATAGGATACATACTACCTCAGCCTAAAGGCAATACAATTTATGCTAGTCCCATAATGTCAGCCATATTATGGAAAATGAAGTTACAAATTGAGAGAATGTAATACCTTTTTTTTAAGTTACATCTTACAAGTACAGAACATTGAGAAGGGTGGAATAGCGATTAAGTACTGGAGACAAATAACAAATAATTGGAGAGCAAAAAACCTAGCAACAAGAACAACCAACCTTCTTTGCACCAGACGGATGAAATGTTGAGGGGGAACGAAGGCACGCTCCATATCAACAAGTGCAACAACCATCTTTTTGGCATCATTTTTGAAGCTCTCCAATGCATTTGATGCTATTGCAACAACCTTGACAAAAGGACAAAAGAGAGTTTACACTCAGAATGGTAAAACAAGAGCTTTATCAACAAGCAAATAGAAGGGGAAAGATACTTGTAAAACAGATAAGTGATACCTCATGCTTGAATGGAGGATATCTTCCAAGCCCCGGTGTGGCATTTGCGGAAGCATTGACTATGTCTAACAATACACGATGTACCTAGTGTATTAACAAAAATAAACATTAGTTTTACTATGGCATTAAACAAGATAGAAATTAAGAAAATTGGCAACCTTACATAAGCCATGTGGTAGCTATATACTATCTCAACACTACATAACATAAAAATACCACAATGAGCACACCCAAATTGGACAAAATCCGACCAACTGGAAGTATGGAACTGTCTCTAGGTAGGTAGTTCCATGGATCAGTAGCTAACAACCCAATAGCTAATAGTTGCAGCATTGGAACCAGAAATTCAACCTCAATTTTGGAAACTCAAACAAGATAATAGGGAAGCATACCCATTTTTTTAAAAAAAATAGATATTTCAATCAAATGCATCCAAACAGACCTCAAATTTAGGAGGTTTTTCTGGTGGGGCCCTGGGAGGGTGAAAATGGAAGTGCCATAGAGCATAATAAACAATAGACTATGTTTAGATTACAATAGTTTGTGGAAAGTAGCAACGTTCTACATCAATCTTCACCTTAAGGGAAAGAGAGAGAACCTAAATATTTTATACTTCTATTGGCCAGGCATGTGTAAGTGTGTAACAAGCTAACCATGCTTACTATTTGGATTGACTGGAACATACCTCTTCAACACATAGTCGTGATGGCTCCTTCGCCATTTCCAGTACTATTTTTATCAATGATCTCAACCCTTTTTCTGGAGATATCAGATATGGTTGATAACCATCGGCTTCCAAGACAATCTAGAATGTCAAGAGAATACCGTTCATAAAAGGTGGCAAACTGCCCATTAGAGCTTAATCTTAAAAGTGAAACCGATCATACCCTTTTGACATTGCTCAGATCAAAATGCCTGTCCAACGGTAGCTGTTTAATTCTGTCTGGGAACTTGCCTTCGAAACTTGCAACAATTTTCCAACCAGATCCCTTTTATATGAAAAAACGGTATACTGGCCTTGTAATCAATTATTCATAGGGTGACAACTCATATCTAAACAAAGTATAGTTTTGAGGTTCGTCGCTAACCTCACCAGATGTAATATGAGCAAGAAACTTATCCTCGAATTCCCGGCACAGCTCCAAAGCAACTGCCCGGGTTCCTTCAGCACTTTGTACCATAGACTCTCCCAGCCTTGCAAGTTCGTCTTGCACCATCTGGGATTTACCCTGAAGGCTGAAATAGCAGCACATGAAGCAAGTGCATGTAATTTTAGCACTAGATCACACATAGTAGTGAATTAACATCAATGTAGTAAGAGAAGGAATTCATGTAACACTACGCAGTTTGATATCAAATTAATAGATACTAGATTCAACAGTCATTGAAGCATGAGACACAATTCTTACCCACTCAATAGGTTAGGAAGCCGCACTTTCATCCGTTTACGTGCCTGCTTAGCAATGATGTCAACCAAAGCAATCCTACCTAGCTTACTCTGAGGAGCTCCATTTAAGATGGATTTGAGGGTTTCTGCTTCAGCCCGCCAAGCTGTTTCTAGCGAGTTTTCAGACCCAACTGATCCAGATTGTGCTGATGCAATCGAAACCGATTGTCCTATTAGAGCAACCCACTCAATATCTGGAAGGTTTTTTGGGCCCTTGTTTGACAAAAGGGCCTGAACACAAGCTATAGTTTTCGCATCTCCAGTGGCTTGATCAACTTTGCTTAACACACCTACAGTTCTGGTCCCTACGGTGAATGGAAAAACATTACTTACTACAAAAATGAATGGCAATGGTATTACTGAGGATGTTTACTTCAATTGAAAGACAGACCATCCGAGTCAATATCCTTGGCCAGCCTAAGAACTCGAGATGATGCAACATCAGCCGCTTGCATTGCGGGTATCACAACTAGCAGTATTGCATCATTGTGCCCAGCATACTCGTTGATCTGAATTAAGACAATAATCAGTATTCTGCATCATACTGTAAGCAAGTATGACAGATTTAAAGAACTATGTATGTGGTGCTCTCTAAAGTAGACGAGTAAGAAAAACGTAGAAAAGGCTTCAAGGGAAAAAATCAATCAACCAGAAATAACTGCCAAATTACAACATTCCATAGATAAAATATGTACGATCTACAACTCTACATTGCACGGATACTTCCGAAAACTTGCGTACCAGTATCGGATACTGCCTCGGATACAGATACTGCCCTGATACGCCCGGATACGTATCGGCCGATTTTCCCTTTTTCAAATAAAGAAATTAATTCGGATACCTTCGGGATACTTTTCCGGATACTTCTCAACCCTAACTGAACTAACCCCGCCGCCACCCTCTTTTCCCCTCTCTTCCCTCTCTCTTATGCTTCCCCTCTGCCCCCACACCTCAACGCCTAGTCAAATCCCCTCCGCCCTGCGCCACCGCCCCCACAACCACGCCCAGCTGCCGCTCCCTACCCTCCGCCTCCTTTGGCCCTCCTCCGCTTCATCACACGCCCATGCCCATGCTGCGCCCGGCTGACCCCTCTCTTCGCCCTCAACCCCGACCGCTGCCCTCGCCTTCGCCCTCCAACCCGGCCGCCCCTCCTTTGTCCCCATGCCCGGTCCCCTTCCCATTCGCCTCCTTTGACCGCCCCTACCTCCGCCCCATGCCCGCCCTCCCTCTGCCCGGCCGTCGCCTCCACTTCAACGGTGAGTCCTCACTCTTCTTCTCCTCTTGTTTTCCCTGATCTCCAATTCCTTATTTCCTTTCTCCCCTGTTCCCAAATCCGACGTGGTACTGGCGAGGTATGTACATCTGCAAACTTCGCTTAGAGTAATTAAGGTGCTGGCAAGATAGCTGACACTTAAGATCTGATTTGTGCATTGTCCTTGATGGCAAGAGTACCATGAGCTCATGGAAGAGTTTATGAATGTTGTTAAGCAAATCTATGGTGAGAAAGTTCTCATCCAGGTCATTCCAGACTCCCAGCAAATTATTTGTTATATATTGATCATTCTTACTTGTTATCACTGGAATGTGAGACTGGATCTTCCTTGTGCGAGTTTGAAGACTTCGCCAATCACAATGCGTTTGATTTGCTTGCAAAATATAGCAAGAGTCATCTTGTTTTCGATGATGATATCCAGGTAAATGAACTACTTGTTTTGTTCGTGCCGTGATACTTTTAGTTTTACCAGAAGGTTCTTATTGAGTCAGTACGCTATCCCTAGCGGGTCTGTTAGCATCACAGAAGATGGTCGGTGGAACCCTAGCGGAGCACACTTATATGTTCCTTGTGCTACTAAGTGGTTCAACTATTATTTTGTGATTTATGCACTGCTTATTTGCTTTTCTATTTTGTTGTGGAGTGTGGACTGGTCGAGGACTTTGGAGTTTGGAGAATGGTAATGATGTATTTGTTACTATGTCATTTATATAAATTATGATATGTCTAATGTCTATTTACAATCTCATTTCTTGCCTGACATCATGGAGTCTATTGGATTTGGATTCAAACTTCATCAATATTAAGGTATTCCCATATTTCACAGGCTATTGGTAATTTGAATATTTCTGGAATTTTATTATTATTTTATATATATAGAAAATGGCGTATCGCATATCCGTATCCGTATAAGAGTATCCGGGCAACCTAGTGTATGATGATGCCAAATTACAGAAGAACAAGTTGACGAGTAAAATCAACATAGTTTAAGTACTTACCATTGAATCGTCCACAACTCGCTGGTCTATCCCAGGTAAATCGATCAGTTTTAGTGGGGGGGCTGAAAATAAAACAAGAAAAAGTATAGTAAGAGGCTTTTACAAAGCACCACACTAAAATTAAAGGCAAACAGAAATAACAAAAACAGAATTAGTACATAAACTAATCATAGGGTTCATCAACAGTAGAACACCAAAACATTAAACTGAGGGGGGGAAATTGGAACACTCGTATTTCAGCAATTACACACATCACAAGGTTCTTTTGTTACTTTCTTCCACAGCACATACAATGCAACAGACATAAATATCCCATCCCAACTTTCAATTCTCCTAAAATATCAACATATCATCTATACCATTCTATACTATACTATGTAGTATGTGCATTGCTAATGGAAGGGTAAGCAGGTATAGGTTTGCTAAAACGATTAAATTACTCATGGACAAACCTGTGCTCGTGCGCAGCTTGAGATAAATCTCATCTCCGCGGCCCCTCCCCAATCCACTGGACGCACCCTTGCTGAGCCTATCCTGCAGCGAATGCCGCAGAGCACCTGCACATCAACAAACAAGGCAAATTCAGCACCAGGTCAAACCTCAATGGATCAAGCGAAGCAAGGTTGTGAGATCCCACTGACTTGCGGACACCTGCTGCGACTTGCTGTCGATCTGCAGCACGATGGACTTGCTGCTGAGCCCCGGGTCCCTCTGCAGGTCCACCACTATTGGCGCCCTCGTCGCCCCGTTCTCCCCCGTCGGCTGCACCACAGACCACCACACAAATCTAATTAAAAAAACCCACCGAGGGAGAGAGAAAGGGAGGAAGAGAAAGCTGAGCTGCTCGGGTAGAAGCCCACCAGCACGGGGTGCCCGATGAGGCTGTTCAGCACGGCCGACTTGCCAGCGCCCTGCACGAACGGATCAGAACGGATCAGATCGGAGCACGAGCGGCGGATCGCGAGGGGGGGTTTGGCGGCGGCGCCCGATACTTACGACGTTTCCCAGGGCGACGGCGTTGAGGAAGGTGGAGGGGCGCCGCGGCGCGGCGTCGTCGGAGGGGTCGTCGTCGGCAAGGAGCGAGGCCGCCTGGCGCATGAACTCGGACAGCTGCGACAGCTCCTCCATGGCCTCCATACTCGATTTCTCCAGCAGCGGCGGCCGCGGATCTCGCGGGATCGGGAGCGGCGGCGGAGACCTGGACGCGGATTTGAAATCTGCGAGGACGGGACGGGATGGGATGGGAGAGACGAGACGAGACGTCGGGGTGGTGGATTTGGGCGAGACAGAGAGAGAGAGAGGAAGGGGGCAGTAGTCGTTTGCTTGCTCGGTCGGCTCTGCAAAGGTGCTCAACTTTTTTTCCGACTCGAGTCAGTGCGGTGGGGTTGGGTTGGGTGAGTCCGGCCCGTCGGATTTCGGCTGCTTCTGTGCGGAGGAATTCGAATTTTTGTGCGGGATTGAGCCGCGCCGGCGGTGAGAGAGGGTTAGAATACTGGGGCTAGTTCGGCCTGAAATTAAATCGGGATTGGGTTTGACCCGAGTGTGAATTGGGTTTGGTACGCCGGAGATTGTCTTTTTCTGTCGTTCGGTTTTTATCCCCTTTTCCTTCTTTTGTTTTCGGACGCTGACGACTCCACCTCGGCGGCCTCCAGTAGTCTTCACCGCCTCGCCTCCTCTCCTAGCGCACCACCCTAAAATCTAACTCGCCTCTTGACCTCGTCGCAAGGTCGGCGCGTGGCAGGTGGTCGGGGAAACGGTGAACAGAATTGTCTCATCCTTGCTGATAGGCAACAAGCGCACGGGGGAAGCATCCAATGGGGACATTACCGAGAGGCTCGAGCTGGCGCGCGTCAAAATGGAGGCTGCGCTCGGCGCGTACAGCAAGTGGCCGACCATGGACGCGTCGCTGCTGCGGTAGCGCAAGATGCTGGAGCGCGCCGCCAAGGAGTGCAAACGCAGAAGGCTCGCGGTGGAGGACCAAGAGGCCAAGAAGCTGATGAGGGACGCCCCGTTTTCTCGAAGGATCGCTCATGCCGCTGCGTCGTTTGTGTTGTCGCTTGTTACTGCAGGCGGCGACCGTGATGGCGAGCCGAGCGCGGAGCAGAGGCGGTGGTGCGGTTCAGCTACCGATCAGGCCGCCGCCGCGCGACGCCAAGGAAGGACTTCACCGTGGGCCACTGGGCCTGATCCTCCGTCTCTCGGAGAGCACCGACGTGATCGGGAGCGCGGTCGAGTGCCTCCGGTCCTTCACGCCCGACCTCAAGTTTGCGGCGACGGTCGCCGAAGTGCCAACCCATGACGTCCGCGACGTGCCGCTCGTCGACCCGAGAAGCCAGACGCTGCCCGACTATCTCTCCCGCAAAGCGCGGCTGCTCCGCCCCAACCCACTGTGCCGCAGATCAGGAGGCGATGACCATCCGCACAAGCCTTGCAGCAGCAGCAGCACGAGCGCGTCGAGATTATCGGATCGGTTCCCGGAGCCGGTCATTCTGATCGGAGTGTGCCATCGCCGCATCTCCTTGCCGGAGCGCGACTGGCAGTGGCAGACGTCAACGCCGGCAGCTGCGGCAGAATATCAGCGTGGCCCAGCGTTTTGCAAGCGACCTGCCGCCCATGGAGATGGGAGTGTTCTTCCCGCTGCACGTCTCCCCGCCTAAACACTGCTGCTCGCAGCGGGCAGAGGCCGGTGGCCATCCAGCAGCGCAGGAGGAGGAGGCTGCTGATGAACCGCAAATACGTCGTCGTGGCACTGGCGTGCAGCATGAATTGTTTAGCCTGCACCGAGCGGATGAGACGCTGCTGCCCAAGGCCATCGACTGTGTATACCTGTGACGCTCCGTGTCATTATTTAGGAGGATAATTATACTTAAGTATATGAACTACTATTCGTCTACTCGGTAGGACACTACTTCAACCTACTACTACTACATCTTCCACTCTAAGTGTGTATGTGGATGCTTATGAAGTACCAAAAGGTCCAATGACTCGAGCAAGAGCTAAACTACTACAACAACATGTGAATTTGTTTCTTAATGCATTTCCTTTTATTGATGAGAATAATATACTACCTCATGTTAATTTCTTGTGTATTCTTAGATTTGAAAAACATGAGGTTTTTTTGGAACCAAGCGGAAGAATTCCAACATGTCAAGCCACGGTTAAGCATGTGGGTTGGCAGCCACATGCCAACAAAGCCACGGGCAAGCATGTAGGTCGGCAGCCACACACCAACAAAACCATGTCAAAGCCACAACCAAGCCTTGTGGGTGCAGCACACATGCCATCAAACCATGTTCGGCCATGTACATCTAGTTTAACATGGATTAGAAAATCCAAATGTTACTCACAGTCGGCCCAGGGCCCATGTGTGCGAGCGTAGGGATTGGTTGGGGCACCTTATGTAGCCGCCATCTCCCCCCATTGTAGAGATAGACCAGATTTTGAGATTAATAGATTGTTTTGCTTGATAGTTCTTTCATGGTGATTGAATTCATCGTGAGGGAAATTTGAGAGTTCGTCAAAATCAAGATCGTTCAATCTTTCCGCTGGAAATTGGGAGCGCGATAGGGCTTCGCTTGATGGTCGTGGAGTCTGGCATGTGTGTTCTCACGAATTAAAAAGTGTTCGTTCTTGCATTGGCAACGGAGGATCGCTACGATTCGAGAGGCTACACATGAGTATCTTGATCCTACGTCAAGAGGATCACTACCATCTTGAGTCTCCGGTCATGTGACGTGAACAGCTAGAGTCGACGAACCACGTGTTCTTCCCCCTTCCGCGGCAATCCTGAAAATCAAGGCACAGAAGATCGATGTGTCTCAATACTGGGGTTAGTTAAACATGACTTAGGAACCCAGTACTGAGACACACGTCTGCGAGTAGTATACAAAGCAGAATTGCTATCTTTGATCCTATTTGAGGTTCTATCATGAGCAATGATTACACGAACATGAGAAGCATCCTGTCTAGGAACATGATAATGATGAGCATGTGAAACAAATCGTAATTCATGTTTCTTTTCTAGATGACCATGTCTCATGAAGACTCTAGGTTGATAAGATGAAATTCTAACAAGATTTTTTCTAACATTTTTCAACCTACGCCAACAGAACTCAAGCAAATACCCATCCTTCTTGCAATAGGTGCAATGATACTTAGTACCACTGGGAGGAGCACCTTTTGGCTTAAAAGATGGTTGGGCAAAACCTGTAGATTTGAAAATGGTTTTTGCAGGTTGTGTTTTGAACTCAACTAAGCTATTTTTCAAGATTGGAACGACATTTGGCTTGGACTTGTCTTGGGCAAAGTTGCATCCTAACCCTTGCTTCTTATAAGGAGTTTTTAACTTGTCAAGAATCATGTTTAACTGTTTCTTACACTTAGAGAATTTTTCTAATGTATCCTTAATACAAGCATTCTCTTTTCCAAGATTAAAACATAATTCATAAGTTTTGACTTTAATAGCTCTAGCATACTTCTCCTTATAAATAGCAACTTCAAGCTTAAGGGCTTCACATAAAGCACAAGGAGCATAATCAATTTTGCCCTTAAACTTAGCATACTTAGCTCTAACTGCTTCTAATATGTCTTTTACTTTATGTTCACGTTCTAAACAGAAAGAGCAAGTGCTAGACTCAACTTTATCAGAAGCAACCAACTTACTAGATTCTAAGCATTTTTCACATGGAGAGGATTTAACTTCAATTAACTCAGTCCTAACATTTTCTAGTTGGTGCAAGACAACATCATGAGCAGTTTGCAATTTAGTAAGTTCAGAGTGTAAAGCATGGCAGGATAAACATTCATCAGCATCAAGATTCTTAGCATTCACAAGTTATAGTATGAGATTATCAACTTGTGACACTAAGTCCCTATTCCTAGCCATGGTGAACTCTAATACCTTATCCTGACTAAGCAGTTACTCAAATATAATATCACATCTAGCAAAGAGAACTTCATAGGATGAAGGTACCTCATCGATGTCATCATTGTTGACGGATTCGGCCATGAAGCACATGCCGGTGAAGTCTTTTGCCTTCCCTTTCTTCTTGTCGTGAGGGAGCTCCTCCTCCTTGTCCTCCTCGCTTCCGGAGTACACATCGCTGGATTGCTCTCCAAAAGCGGCAAGGACCCAGTGAGCGGCCTTCATGATGTTGGCAGCATCAAACTTGGACTTGTTTCCTTGAGGCTTCCTCCAGGCTGCCTTATCATCCTTGTGGTTGTCCTTCCCTTTTAGCTTGGGGTCGTTCGCCCAGATATGGTAGAGCTCTCCACACTCATAACATGTCACAGGGCCGTCACTCTTCTTGTTTCACACATTGTTATAGGGCCGTGTGATTTTTTTAGCTAGAAGTGCTAAATCAGCCTCAGGAATACTCTCAAGTTACTCTTCATGGATTGCAGATAAACTGGCAAGTGAAAATCCAGAGGAAGACTCAAAAGTTCTTTTAAGAGGGTCAGCCACCAAAGCTATGTTTTCCTTCTTATGATAACTAACTCTCTTGATCTCATGAGTCTTGAGCTTACTATAGAGCAGCTCTAAACAGAGATTAGAGAAATTGGCATTCTCCTCAATGGCAATAGCCTTCATCTCCCACTCCTTGGTGTTGATTGCAGCCAAGAGATGAGTGACATTCTCAGACTGAGAATACTCGATATCTACTGCTCTCAACTGATTAATCACCTTGTTAAAGCGAGTGAATACATCATCGATGCTCTCTCTAGGACGCATCTCAAACTTGTTGTATTCTCGCTTGAAGACTATCTAGCGTACTTGCTTGATTTGGGACGAGCCCTCATGGTAGGTTTCGAGGGTGTACAAAATCTCGTGCGTGGTCTCATGATTACAAATCATGTCATACTCCTGTCTACCAAGCCTGACATATAGGAGATTCTTTGCCTTATGGTTGTTAGCCAAGAGGGCTGATGAAGCCGGCGTAGCAACCTCGGGCAAAACGAGCGGAGCTCGAACAACCTCCCATATAACATGACCTTCGCTTTGAAGGAAGACATGCATGCGATTCTTCCAATAGGCATAGTCGAGCCCATCGAAGATATGCGGCTTGATGAAGTACTTCTCTATCGCCAAGTTCAATGACCGGTTAAGATCAGGATTGATCTAACCGGGCTCTGATACCACTTGTTTGATCGGAAAGGCGACTAAAGGGGGTGAATAGGAGCATGATCTCTTTTTCACCTTGACCGGATTCAACAAGATTTTTACTCCAATAGCTATGAAAGCTATGAAGATCAATATACAAGCATAGCAGATGACTTGTATTGAATCCAATAAAACCCCGAAGCAAATAGATCAAAATCACAAAAAAAATCAAACCCAAATGAGTTGGGCGGTCATACCTCCTTGTACCTAGTGATCTAACCTCTCCATGGGCGGTCTGACGGGCAAATGGTTGGCGGTATGACCTCTAGTCCAATGAACAGTAAAATCAACCCGAACTCAAAATCACAAATTGGTCTAACTTTTGATCTACAACTTCAAACTTCACGAAACTTGAAACATACCTTCTTTAGGATGTCAAGAACCTATTCCAATAAACGATCGTGAAGATCGCTGCCAAAGTTCCGACTTTTTTTTCTGTTTGAGTGAAAGTTGCTTCAAAACCGAGTCAAAACCAAAATATGATTTAAAAACTTACTCGTGGGTAAACGATGATCAAGATGATCCTAAATGCACTCCCACATGTCACAACAAGCAAGATCCAGGCTAGAAACCAAAGGAAAACCAACGGATCAAATAAAGCTCCAAAATCACAAAATAAAGAGTAGGAACAAGTAGAGACTCATCTTGGGAAATCTTGCTTGGATTGATTTGAGATTGATGTTGGTTTACAGCCACTCCATCCTGGAGGACAAAGGCTCAACACTTGAGCATACAATCAATCCAACTCTCTATAACGCTAACCTCTCTACTTTTCTGTCCTAACCCTAAAACATAAATTAGGGTTTTAGATATGAGGGTTGGGAAGTGCAAAACCAGCACCCTCCCCTATTTATAGTGAAGGCTAGCTTCTAGAAAGATATCCCTAATGGGCACCCGTTAAACCCACACACAAACGTGTCTCACTTACTCACATATTTCAAAGCGTCGTCTTCATCTTTTCTTGACCTAAACCACTTCTCCTTGTGTCGTCTTGCGCCATGGTTTACCAAAAACCATCAAGGTAGTATTTAGGTAAAGTTACCAAAATACCCCTTCTCGACCCTTCTCCAAAGACCGAATCTAAATCTTCATGAAGCAATCCCATGCTTCGCCATGTGTAGGTTGATCAATGACTATCTTCATGTCGGCAAGTCCCTCCCATCTGGCTCCCACCGAAACCACCAAGACACTTGCACCGACCCCCACGCCCTTGATGCAACTTGTCGCACCGAACTTCCCGTTCGGTCATCCTTGTCCATTTTACGCCATGCTTGAGCCTTCTAACTTCACCCGGCATCCTCGATCGTTCTGAACCTCAGCTCTCCAAGCCTAGTCCCGATCATCCTCGTCGTTGACCGTCATTGACCTCCAAGCTTCCTGCACAACAATAGACAAAGAAATCGATTCCGGGAACAAGTTCTCCGCAACTTGACCCACGTTAGTCAAAACATGCATCATGCAACATATATGCACTGAAACCCATGAATTTGACCTAACCAACAATCATCGCCGCCAAGATGGCCGACGAATAAGTCAAAATCGGTCAGACCGCCACCCATGGCCGGTCTGACCGCCCAACGAGGGACCTAGCCAAATTTCCTGCTTGGAAATCCGAAACCTCCCCGAAAATTTCAAACGAATATAACTTTTGACTCGAAGCTCCAAAAATTATGAGACCAAGTGCAGGAGAACCCCCTCTCTTACCTACACCCTCTATTTTTGGCCTGACTTCAAACTCTAAAGTCTCCTTATGGCCGATCAGACTGCCGCCCATTGGCCGGTCTGACCGCCAGCCACTAGACCCGAGTCTTGGCCGATCTGACCGCCAGAGGTGGCCGGTCTGACCGCCACAAAGGCCAGTCTGATCGCCTATAAC
Source organism: Phyllostachys edulis (assembly GCA_036346405.1). Taxonomy (NCBI): domain Eukaryota; kingdom Viridiplantae; phylum Streptophyta; class Magnoliopsida; order Poales; family Poaceae; genus Phyllostachys; species Phyllostachys edulis. Next base: position 58,827,252 of record CM070555.1, read on the forward strand.
CTGACAGCAACTGAACTTTGTCGAAAACGCGTGTTTCGACAAACCTTCAACGCTATTGCCAATTGTATCATTGTGGACATCATGAGGATATGTTCATGATCTTAAGTGATGTTACAATTGGCAATTTGGTTGAAGGTTTGTTGAATTTCCTGTTTTTCAGAAAGATTCAGCAAAGTGTCAGGATAATCGGTAGTACCGGTGTGTTGTGGGCGGTATTACCGCAGTGCGGTATGACCACAAGTGTTGGAGCGGTACTACCGCAAATCACTTTGACCATAGGATTCCCTGAGACGTCCGATTGAAATCGGATGGCCCAAAATCGTAGTGAACGTTCGGACCTCCGGACGTTAAGTGGCCTTATGAGTCGTTTGATTGAAATCAAACGGGCGAAAACGAGATGAACTTTCGGACCACCGCACAGTGCCTAGATCTGACTGTTAAAACACGTGCTCCGATTGTTCCCGTTAATCCAGAGCGTCCACGTGGCAAGTCGCTTTGTTCTAAAGCTTTTTGAGTGATTTCGTGGAGCGGTAGTACTGCAAGATAAAGGCGGTAGTACTACACTTAGGTATGACCGTTTTGTCTGCAGTATGGAAATTCCAAAAGCAATTTTTTTGGGAAGTTTTTGAATTCTCCGAGAGCGAAGCGATGATCGAACGGGCAGTTCGATGCAGCTGGTTGGATCAAGCGACGCGGGGGTTGGTGCAAGTGCCTTGGTGGTTTCGGCGGGAGCCGGACGGGAGAGACTTGCCGACATGATGAGAGTCGTTGATCTACCTACACGCGTGGTGAAGCGATTGATTGCCAAGATTGATCGGTTTTCGGAGAAGGACCGAGAATGGGTATTTTGGTAATTTCACCAAATACTGCCTTGGTGACCCTTTTGGCTAAACCACGGCGCGAGACGACACATGGAGAAGTGATTTAGGTTAAGAGAAGATGAAGACGGTGCTTTAAAATACGTGCATGTGTAACCCGTTGTGTGTTAGAGTTTAACGGGTGCCCTAATGGAATATTCCCTAGATGCTAGCCTCTAGTACAAATCGAGAGGGTGCTGCCCAACATCCCTCGAAGCACTTCATTGAGAAACCCTAATCTGTCTTAGGGCTTAGGAGAGAAAATAGAGAGACTAGGGTTCTAGGGATTGATTGATTGTGTGCTCATGTATTGAGTTGTGTCCTCCAGGATGGAGTGGCTGTAAACATCATTCCATATCTTCAGATCAATCAAATCATGATTCTGAAAGTGAGTCTCTTTCGTTCTTGCCTTCTGTTTTGGGAGTTTTGGTGCTTTTGATGATCCACTGCTTTTCTCTTGAATCCTTCTGTTGATCTTGCTTGCTGTGACTTGTGGGAGACCATCTAAGGTCATCTTGATCATCCATAGCCTACGAGCAAGCCTAGGATTAGATTTGGGTATTTGACTTGGTTTTGAACCAATCTTTATCAAATCTGAAAAAGGTTAGAACTTTGTTGTGGATCTATTGAATAGATGATTGGAATAGGTTCTGATATCCTCTAGAGGATATGTTTCAAGTTTGATAGGTTTGGTTGGATAAATCACAAGTTGATCAATCTTTTGGTTTTGTTTATCTGTTGTCGGCAAGAACTCTAGGATAATCGGTCATACTGCTACATGAACTGCGGTAGTACCGATTTTGGTAATTTTTCAGCACAGTTTTCTATGTTTAGCTGCTGCTCTTTGGGGTTTGCAAAAATTGTTGAAGCTCCTATTCAACCCCCCCTTCTAGTCGTCTTTTCGGTCCTACAATCATCATCCTAAAATCGTGAGCATATCCCCATGATATCCACACTAGGAGACTAGCATGAATCCATGATTTTATTTAGCACTATACAGGCTTTGTACCACTTTACCCATAGCTACTCTGAACTCTCTGTGAAGTGGGTCCACCGCATTTCTTTTGATGTGGGTTCGAGATCAAAATACAGAATGTTTTTCAGATTACATGATTAATTTCTCCACCCCATTACTTTCTGTTGGTGCTGACCTTGTCATCCACCGAGTTCCAGCAATGTTGGTTAGGGCAGCTTCTATCCTACACCCAATACTCTACCTTAGTGCTGTAGCACCTTGGAGCCCCTACTTTCGGACTTCTCCTATCGGTCCTAGGTTCCTCCATCACACTTACACATAGTACTTACTCGATGTGGAGAGTATAATCACGTAACAAGGTAGCATTTTCTACCTGTCGAAACGGGAAAATGGTTGGTACTGAATTTACGGCATCTGATCCGGGTGAGAGTTTTGTTGGTCCTTATATATTAGCCATATGTAAAGGGGTCCCACCTCTTCCATCATCATCATCGCTTTCCTTTGCCCAGGCCCCCTTTACCAGCCTAGTAATTCTCTTCATCTTATCCACGTTTCTTTTCTTCATCTCATTTTTATCTTTAATCTGATTTGATTTTGAGACATAGTTTTGATGTAATACATATACGATACAATAATATATGGTTTATATTTAATATAACTATATTTATGTTCAAGAGAATAGCTTGCCTTCGTAGTTGTAGAAAAGATCGTCGTCGAGAAAATCGGTATCGGTTACTCCTGTTTGCACTGACGCGTCCTCTGCTATTTATACGGCAAATAAAACGTAAATAAATACTTAATGACTTTTGGTGCTAATAGGTATACATAAATTAGTTGATTTTCTTTTGTTAGTCAATTTTAATTTAGTAACATTTTTCGGCTCCTCCGTTAAGTTAGCACTCCCCAACTGCGGTTTATCGTACGAAAACAACACACTACTAGTACTCGTATGCAACTATGTTTATTGAATTTTATTTGCGCACTACGCCTAATTGATTGCATTTAAGTGCATACGTGTTTATTTATTCCTCTAAATAAGCTCAGGGTTGTTTATTTTAATTATCCTAACATGTTTAAATTATTTCTAACACAATAGATTATTTGTCTAATTTATTTGGTTCTACCGGTGATTAATTACTTTATAAAGTCTCTAATTTATTTTACATTTTTTCTTATTTTTATCTTCTGCTGGTCTGTATATTGTTGTTCATCTGTACGAGGTTTAAAATTTCATTTTTTTGGCGATTTGACTGAAACTCGCAGGTATGGTACGTACGGTTCTCTCTTTTTACTAATAATAATTTTTATTCTATTTTATCTTACTTTATTTCTTTATTTATCGGTCCGGTCTATAACTATTTATCCAAACGCGATTTGCAAGATTTATTCGGTCTAGCGAAATCACCGCTGGCAGGCATTTCTACTAGCGTTTATTTTTACTACGAGTTTGCTACTAATAATATTCATTAGAAATTACCTTATTACTTAATTCCTAATTCCTTATCTAATCTTTTCTTATTCATAATCTCTTTCTTAATCCCTTTCTTTAATTCTCACTTAACCCCTACTCTCTCTCTCTCTCTGTCTTCATTCGGTTGGACAAACCATCGCCACTCATTTTTCTCATGCCAAAGCACCTAGGTGCATTGCTTGTTCTTCATTTCTTCCCCATTCCTCTCCATGAGCTTCTCTCCCCTGTAGATTTTGCCTTGACCGAATTGTGGTGCCCCGGAGGCCTCCCCTGGCCGCATCCCTGGCTCCCGTTCCTCTTCCTTCTTGGTATTTCTTTTCCCCGATTCCTCCTCACTTCATCTCCTCCACCCATTCTTCTCCCTGGAGCTTTGCTCTCTTGCGCCATGGGCTCATGGCGCCGCTCCAGCCGGCCATGGCGCCGCCGCTCCCTGCGCCTCCGGATCGATCTCGCGCGCGTCCGCGCCACTGCCTGGCCCGTCCTCGCGCGCCTACGCGCGGTGGCCTCCGGCTTGGCCCTCAGGCCCGCTCCCGTGCCTCTGTCGGCGCGGCCCACTCGCGCCCCTCTGCCTCTCCCTTCGGCCCAGCGCCGCCGCTCAGTCACCAGCTCGCACCCCGCGTGTGCGCCCGCGGCTTGGCTGCCGCGCGCTCGCTCCCCTCATGCGGCCGGCTCGGCTCTACTGCCATCCCGCGCTTCCCCTGGTTGGGCTTGTTCCTGGTTGCTTAGGCCGCCGGATATGGGGTGGTGGCCAGGTCATGGCCTCCACCAAGCTGAGATTCAGCCCCCTCCCCTTTTTTTCCTTTCTGATATTTTAGCTTCAAGGTTTTGAGTTTACTTCATTTTCTGATCTTGTTAATTTTTGCTCCAGCATGATGAAAGGTGATGGGATGTGGTGCTGGGTTGAGCTACTGCCGGGGTGTTGTTGAGGTAAAACAGTCCCTCTCTACCTCCTATGCCCCCGTTTGCTCTGTGATGAAAAGATGGGACGATGATATTGCTAGTGGGTTCGGCTTATGCCCTGTGATGGATATTGAGGGTTATGGGTATGGATGTGGGATGGATGATGATATTGTTCGTGGTTCATGCTGTGGTTCTTGCTGGAGGCTCTCTGTGCATGTGTAGTTCATGTTGAGTTATTTGGTTTGAGCAAAAGATAGATGGCAGTGGGGAGAAACATGATGGTTACCTGGTTTGGTCGTTTTGGGTTAAGGATGCCAGTGATAGTGGTTGAGGGTGGTGCTCTCTGGTGGTTCTTGTTGGTCTCTTCTGTTGCTCCTTGTGCTTGTCAGCTCGGCGTGGTCCTTGGCGGTGGACGCCGGTTCCAGTCGCCGTTCTCGCTCCCTTGGTCTTCCTCTTCTCCTTGCTCCCCTTCTCCTTTGCTCTCTTCCTGTGGCTGGTTGGGTTGTGGAAATGGTGGGCAAGGGTGGCAGTGGTGCTTGGCATGTTGGGTTGGCAGTGGTTGGTTCGGTGGTGGCTGGGTTTGGCCTTGGTCTTGCTTTGGGTTTCTTGCTATGCCTTGTGGAGGCAGTGGGTTGGCCTTGCTCTTGGGTGCTTGGGTTCTCTCGGCTGTGTAAGAATGGGGGGAGGCCTGTGTGGTGCTTTGTGGGGGATGGAGACTTACGAGGGGGGTGCATCTCGGCTGTGGATTGCCTTTGGCCAGGTTCATGTCCCCTATGCCCCTGGCTAATCCGAGTTGCCCTCACATGCTACTGTTGGGCTAATCACCTTTTGGTCCACGGTGAATAAATCACTATGCGAGTGATTTTCTGCGGTTGAGAGGAGTCGATATCACGTAGGTGCCAGATTCAAATACCTAGGTTGGTCTGGAAATCTCGGTGATCTTCCTAAAATCTGATGGCAACTTTCTGCATTCTAATTCTTTTTTAACGCCTCTAGTTTTCTATTGTGCGGATGGTTGATGGCAGGCGATGGAATTGTGGGTCGGGTTTTTTGATTGGCTGAAGGATGGGTTCGATGGCTAGCGATATATGGTTGAGGAAAGGCTCTGGGACGTGCATGAAGACTTTTATTGCATTTTTTTTGTAATTTATCCTCAACTGTAATTTATTTCTTGATTCGTTGTGAATTAATTCTTGTAATTGATTTAGGGATTTTACTATTGTTCTATTTCGGCTTGAAGTGAATTCTTGTTAATAATTTCTTGTTTGCATTAATAATTCACTTTCGCATGCAATGGATTTTTGTAAAAGACCCCACAATTATATTGACGATTCATTAATGCGGTAATAATTATATTGTAAAATTCTGTTGTTGAATTCTGATTGTAATATTTTATATGAAATTTCTCAGCGATGCGATCAACATAAATTTGAGCTTTGTGTTCTGTTTTTGATTGGAAAGGTTTAATTACTGCTAATTATCGATTAGCGTTATTTAGCTCTAGTTAATTGATCAGATTCTCACGGTACAGCAGGGCCGAAGCGACGGCGTACGGGTCGTGGTGCCTGTCTGGGCATGGCACTGCCCACCATTGCGTGCGAGACCATTAGCAGGGCCAAGGCTTCGTGTTTGCCTACATGAGATATTGTGTCTTGCTGGAGGTGAACCAGCGCCCCGTTTTGTCGTGTAATAATTCAGTTTTGCACCTGTTGGTAAGTTGGTTCCTTCATAATCCGTAGCTGCCTGCCACATGCTTAAAAAGTGGGCATTTCACGAGCGAAATCACGCGCACGCCTGATCAAATCGTCTCGTGTATCGCACAAGGGGATGGACTTGGTCATCGGTCCTTGGGGTTAAGGTCTCTGTCAGACGGGCTGACGACGGACACCGATTAGTTGAAGCATGCAGCTGAGGAGGCTTCAACCGAAGATGGCGTCCGGGGACACTGCCTGCCGTGTGGCATGCTCGATCTGCTACTCACGAATCACGGTCCAATTGCGGACAAATCATAGCCATCGAAAGCGAACGCAGCCGTGGAACAGGTACAAGGTCCAAGATTGCTCGCTTCGGCATAAATTATCCTGACGCTCTCAATATATAAAAAGATGATCGGTTTATTGAAGGTTACTACCGTTCACGTGTTTAAGATCGAGTCTTCTTACGGTTTTGCACTTTCGGATGACCAGCGCTGTTGTTGTTGAGCTTGAGTACGCCTGACCAGCTAGGTGGTGTCCTGTCTCTAGCTTCGGTGTTAGTGATGTTTAGTTAGGTGTCTTATTTGGGATTTCTCTTCGTGCGTGGTGTGGTGTTGTTATCATTTAATTTTTCAGACAGGCTTCGCTAGTTTTTCCGATTTTTGCTTTGTTTTGTACCGTTTCTACCCTCTATCTTAGTGAAATGAATAATAGCAGTTCTCCTGCCAATCGTTAAAAACAGAGATGCTTGCGATGTTATGTTGGATCTAAAACTCTAACCTCACTGAGATACAGCTGATGAAGCAAGAACTGCATGGTATAGTAGCAGGGTGTGTGTACCATATTAGTGCGCCTTTGCATTAATTGGATGGAAAGCATCCAAAAACAAAAATAACACATCGTTAACCAACTCCAAATGTCCCTAGCTTATTATTTGTTTTTTTTTTTTTGCGAGGGAAGCTTATTGTTTTCATGAAACCACTCACATGTGCATGAGTGCATCGGATGGTTAGAACTTGCATGTGTCCACGCAAAAGTGAGTTTATTCCTAAGTTCAATTCCTAACTCCGTGTTTTCCTTGTGCTAATGTATATATCTTTATCTTTACTATTATAAAAAAAGTAATTAGTGGTGGTAATGAGTCAGTCATCTACGTCTCTACCTCTTAGTTGGTGAAATCTTTTGTAAATAGATACATACATGCATACACATGTTACTATAAAAGATTTTCTATGGACAATAAGATTATTTATGCATGTGGTTTGTGATAAGATTCTTTGTGTCTTGTTGATAGGATGTGAATTATGTATGCAACTTTTAGATGTTGAAATAATTACTTACGTATATTGGGTTTTCAAGTTTACAGCTCATATATGTTTGTTTGAGATCTGCTGCAACGTACGGGCACTCGGCTAGTTTGTATAGAGTGCAGATTGCGTATGTGATGCAAATGAATCACGATAGGTTTGGGCGATCGCCTGAGGTAGCCGTACTGCAAACCCTCCCACGCATGTGATCCTCGCTTCATTTCTTCCCTTGTTTCTTCCGTTCTTGACTTCGTCCAAGTGCCAAGGAAGGCCTCGTTAGCCCAAGCCCACTAGCCCATCTACCAAATCACCAATCTGACTATCATCTATGGTCGCTCGGTTTTCACTCCCCAATTTGCAAACTCCAAGTCTCCACTCACTTTACATTCTCCAACCCTAGGCGAGGGCGCGAGCCAAGAAGGCGGCAAGCGGCAGCAAGCAGCACCGTGGCAGCCGACTTCAAGAAGCAAGTAGCGATGGCGGCACCATGACGCGTCTGCAAGCGAGGCCGAGGGCCGACGCTGAGGAGCGGCGGCGCGTCTTTCTCCGACTTCAACACAACGCGGTCTCATGGCGGGTCATTGAGGCGAGAAGCCGACCTCATAGCATTCATCGCGCGGGTTTCCTTCTATTCCTTTTAGAGTTCTTCTTTGTGTGCCTATGTGGTTTGCTCCAAAGATTGCAACTTTACCACGTGCTATCTCTTCTGCCCTAGCTCATGTGGCCATCGCCGGTGGCGCCGTGCTATGAGGCGTGAGCCACTGCCGACTTGCTTAGGCTGCACAGCTACTTGCTACTACTCCTACTTAAATGAGTAGTAAATGTGGTGTCTGATAGTAATTTTTGGGGGAAAGCATTTCCAAGACAAAGTATGTTATTTCGTGTGTTCATATTTACATCTATTGGCCATTTGTCCTGAAATGGCCTCTTCCTTCTGGTATTGTGATTTTGAACAGGTGGGTTTGTTTAGATATTTGACATGCTAATTCTTGGTCATTGAAAATCAAATAGTCACAGCAACAGAGTAAATAAGTAATTGCCTCAGTCTCCTAGATGCAATTAGTAATATAGTGGTATATCTTTCTGTTTGTCATGTTCAATAATTTTTTTATGATTTATGATTAATTAATCTGAATACTCACCATCCATCTACTCAGAGGCAGAGCCAGCGGCTTTGAAAAGCCTGGACAAGTCCACTGCGGCACTGCCGTCTATTAGCAGCCTCAAGGCGCTCATGATCGCGCACGGCCTGCTCCTCCGCTCCGGTCTTGCGCCCTTGTCGCGCGAGAGAATGGCAAGCGCACGCACCAACACCCAAACTAGCAACGGCAACGCCGGCCACGCGCGTCCCACAGAGCGACCATCAAAGAATTCCTTCTACTAACACGGTAGGGAATTATCGACGGGTCGTATTAGAAACCGGCAAAATGGATAATGCGATCCTCAGAATTAACGCGCCGATCATCAATTACCATTTCCGTTCTATGTAAGGCAGGACAGTGGATGCAATTCAAGCCTCCGAATCCCAGCAAATCCACGCAAGAGTAAAATTGGAAGATCGATCAATCAATCAATCTAGCTATCCATTGCATTCCATTGATCCTGCTTTTTACCCTATCTATTACAATATCGACAGATTCTTTTCTTTTCTTTCGTTTCCTTTCAACGTCGAGCGATCGCCGTCTCCGGCGACTTCTTGCAGTGAGCCCTCCGCTCTTTCCACCCATGCTGTCCGATCCCCCGAATTCCGGCACGCCTACGTCAGAGATCACCCGGGCCAACCGACACAACACTGCTTCCGTTTCCTATATAAACCCCGCGCCGCCCCCCATGAAAGCACACGACCAAGCACAACACCTAGGATTTCCTTCCTACTCAAAAGCTCACCGTTGCTGCGTTGCAACAAGTAGTATGGGGCCGAACGTGGCGACGAACAAGGGCACGACGGCCATGGAAGGCGTCACGGAGACATTCTGGCCGTGACGGCGACCTCTTTGGAAGCGGGCGAGCCACGGCTCAGGCAAGTGTAGCCAATAGGTCATGGCTCATACCTGATCTATTTTTGACAGGTTATTACTAGTAATTCAATAATTTAGTATTTTTGTGTTAAATTGTTATGTAAATTTTATTGACGAGGTACATTTTCTATATTTGACCTATCTTTGTATGTTCACATGATTCAGATTGTAGTTTTTGATATCTATTTAGTGTTATATGCTCTATTAAAAGTGATTGCAATGTGTTATTCCGCTCGACCTAAATTTCTATCTTGAGCCTGCCACTGCGTATAAGTATGCATCCATCTCGAAGAAACAAGTATGTGGTGCAAACGAACTACGTATAAGTACGTATCCATCTCGAAGAAACAAATGAAAAAGAATATCACTTCAGGATAATCACGAAGGAAGAACAAGCAAACAACATGTCAAATGTTATTGATAGTCACGTTCCATTAGGACTAGGGGTTACATCAGTTGCGAGCTACCACAGCACGCAGAATGTCAAGCCGGGCCCGCCGATCCGCACAAAACCATCGGCAGCAGAACGGCAGCGACATCGAGCGAAATACCACGGCCAGCCGAAGTTGCAAGAGTCAAGAGACAAACACCATGGGTTCTGATCTATGCATGTACACCCATGAAAAATTTCATAATTACACCCACGTTATTCGCTTTGCGTATAAACCATCGAATATCACGTATTCGCTGTTTTGTCCCTGCTACTTGGTTGCACACTTCACATGCATCCAGCGCCCCAAAAAATTGAGAGAATTCAACAATTTTCAACATTGCGTTTATCATATATCGCACCTTTGGTCATTTTTTTAATATATTAATCCTGTATTGTCTAGCCCTCCACACACACATGCTAATCGTAAAAGAGGCGAGGAATTCAGCCAAGCTGTAGTTGGCGTGAAAGGAATATTGACCGTCATCATTCAGTCGTTCTATATAATAGACACTTAAGTAGCTACTTCCTAGGGGTGTGCACATATGCACACAGCTAATTGTGTGCACATATGCACACAGCCAATCCAACCCATCCAATGTAAATCCAACGGTGTGGATCCAGCGGTCCTCTTCCCGCTTCTTTTCTTCCCCGCTTCCTCTTCCCGGCCGTTGTTTCTTGAAAAAGACCCTGCAAGTCTCTGTGCATTCCGAGCCCGGCGAAGCGAAGCTAGGGTTGTCATGCGCCTCCTCAGGCCGCCATGGCTGCCTCCCGCCACGCCTCCTGTGGCCGCCTCCCGCAGCCTCTCGCCTGGCCGGCCATGCCTCCTCTCCCTGCCTCAAGGCCTCCTCCGTCCCTTGGTGCCGCTCATGCATGCCGTCTCTGTAGCCCCCCGCACTAAGGCCGAGGTGAGTTCATATGAGATGAAATAGGGGATTGAATCCGAAATATGAGATGAAATAGTTGATATGAGATGAAATAGGGGGATTGAATTAGAAATATGAGATGAAATAGGATACGAATCCAGCACTGTTGTGGTAATTGATTCGTTCTTTTTTCGGTTGCAGCAGCCCAAGTGCCGCATGGATTCCACAGAAGATGTGAGTAGCTCCGTACGCCCACTAGCGTTGCCATGTCCTGAAATGGTCGATGCACACTCTCTCGTTGTGAGCAGTTTGTGTAAAACACCACAAAAGGCGGCGAGCATTCCGTTCTGTGTAAGTGTATGGTTATTTGAATTTTTAAATTTGAATGAGTAATGTCGATGTCATGCTAATTGTTCCAAACTGCTGCAGGGTTCGTTATCCACATCGGTAGTTAATGACGACCTGACGCCCGCCGTGGTGATGATTTTTGAAGATGAGGATGCATCCCTCGAGTTTTACAAAGCATATGCACATGTTGCTAGCTTCTCCATGCGTATTGGGCAGCGGACGATCATAAACGGTGTTTTGCAATGGAGGCGGTATTATTGTGCCAGACGTGGTTGGACTTGTAATAGAATTGGACATGTTGCATTTCGTTGTATGGACTTATAGACTCATATGTTGTCTGGATTCTTGTCTGTTACATTGTCACATGCACGCCATCTGGACTGAATTGAATGCTCCTGCATGTTGTGGTCTTGTCTTAAGTATTGAGTTCTTGTCTTATTGAGTTCATGTAAATGTAAAATGGACAACTGAAAGATGTGCAGTCTGTAGATGGGTTGAAGACTGGGATTAAGCTTAATGTCTTATGTCATTCACAATGTTTTTCTTCAGTGCAAAATCATTTTGAAATATGGACTAAACTCCAAGCTGCAATTAACAACCTTTTCAGATGTCAGATAGCAGTTCATCAGGAAGGTTATGGTGTGAGGGGTAAGCGAGACTTCACCTCATGGGTTTGTAAGGCTTGTGAAACTGGCATGAGTATTACATTAGCTAAAATTGAACCACACCTGTGTTAGGATGAGTTTGTACAGTATCAGATTGAATGGTTGCGTTGAGGAGGACCTTGTTTCCACTGACTTCCAGGGTGACAACAGGTATTTATACTTAAGAATACCAAACTTGCTTTTTATAGCACATGTTGATTACCTCTTACTAGTAAATATCACGCCTGACTTGTTGCCATTTTTTTGGGCTTTCTTGATGACAGGTCCAGCTTTGAACGACAAGTTTGTGAAGCTTGTGTCCTGGTACGACAAGGAGTGGGGATACTCTAGACGAGCACAGCACCAACTAGACGAGCTAAGGCCACAGAGAAGAGTAGACAGCTAAAAATTTTGTGTGGAAGTATGTCAGCTAAAAACTATATTGGTTGTATCCTGGAGAGCTGGTTGTATTTTGCGTCAGTATCAGATTTTCAAGTTACAAACATTTGGAAAGATTTCAGATATGGACTACCAATGTAAATCCAACGGTGTGGACTACAATGCACTGCTATGTCAATTACATTACTTGTTCAGTTCTGAATATTTGCATTTAATTGTCCGTTAAACAAGATTACGCATGGAGTGGTTTACTCGCCTTCTTATATTGGTATTGTCAATGGTTCCTTTTCCCATGATTTCATGACCATCTGATGCAGTGAATAAGAATTATGCTGCACTATCACTATGTACTATACCTTATGCTGCTGAATGCCTTAGAAGATCGCTTTATCTGCTCATTTCCAGGTCAAAGATCGCTATATATCATATGCACAACTTGCAGAAGATTGGCTTTCAAAGTATGATCATATTCTCCATATGCCATTCCTGCATACTGCATATGCCACTGCCTTAGAAGACGCTGAACAATTTCTTTGGGGTGACCATGACATTGATTCTGTATGTTTCTTCTACTGAGCATGCTGTGACTTGCCTAGAAGTATCAGATTTTCAAGTTACAAACATTTTCAAGTACACAGTATCAGTCATTCCAAACGTGCATTCCAGGAAGGCAGTCATTCAAGTGATACACTGGACCAAACATGCATTCAAGTGATACACTAAATCAGTCATTTCAGGAAAGCAGTCATTGTACAACACGAAATTAGTCAAGTGCTACACTAAATCAGTCTTCCCAAACATATTTAAATGACATTCTTCGCAACGAAAATTCCTAAAAAGAACACTAAGCATGCAACAAGAACCATTTTGAACTTCTCATCCGCCGCAGCCGATTTCAGAATTGACTTGTTAATCTTGTCCAACAACTTGTTCATTTCAGCTAAATGTGCCGCGACATGGTCGTCAACATTGGGAGTTGTTGGATATGTTCGGTGTGCATTGCCGAATATGACGGCTTGTTCCTCTTTTATGTCCTGTTCCAACTGCAAGGCAGCCAGATGTGTCTCATATTGATCTTTCCACATGAAAGTGTCGCAGCCTGCATAATTCTTCTGCACAAAAACATAGAAATGTTATTACACATAAGTGGATAGGAGGAAACTAACATCTATCCGGTTGTATTCAAACAATCTTACGCCGTTATTGTTAGGACATTTGTAATACTCTTTTCCGCGATTCTTTGAGCTCCCAAACACTGCCCAAATCATCTTCTGACCGCATTTAGGGCATGGCACAAGCTGTAGTCCCCCACAAGGCCCCGACACTTCCTTCTTCTCCATGAACTTCGTACTGCCTCCCAACCGGAAAATCAACCACATGTCACAAATGGTTATGTCTAACATCAATATCTCATCCCATGTCAAGATTTGTTCAATCTGCTAACATTAATCAATCACATATCTCTATGCCAGACATCACAGGCACACATCACATACATCACATATCTCTCTGCACTTGTTTGTAATTGCAAATTTAACATATCTCATCCCCATGGTTACAACAGAAAAATTAAGAATTAATGTCTGCCTTACAAATCAAGAATCACATACCAGTATTGACCAGCTCGGCGGTGGTGCAGGGGACGTCAGTGCAGGGGCTCATTCGGGGCCGGAGGTGCAGGAGGCTCTGGTCGGCCAAGGACGAAGGGGAGGCTTAGGGCCGGAGGCGCAAGGACGAAGGGGAGGCTCGGGGCCGGAGGCGCAGGAGGCTTGGGGCGTGCAAGGACGAAGGGAGGCTTGGGGCAGTAGCAGAAGGACGAAGGAGGAGGCTTTCGGGGCGAGGCGAGGAGGACGGCGGGATTTGAGAAGCAGCCGCATGGTGGAGACGGCGGCGGCGCGTGGAGGGACCTAGCGACGATTCTACCCAACCGAATGTGGATCGGGCCGAGGCGCTTGAGGACGGCGGAAAGCTTCGGGTCTGAGGCGAGCAGGACGGCGGGGCGGAGGAAGCAGCCACTGCGAGATGAAGGCGCGCGCTGGGCGCCGTGTGGAACCCTAGCGACGATTCCACCTGCGAAGGCGAGGCGAGCAGGACGGCATGACGGAGGAAGCAAAGTGAGACGAAGCGGCGGCACATGGGGCGGGTTGGAACCCTAGCGACCATGAATCCCAAGCGAATGTGCATCAGGGGGTTATCCGCAAAAAGGACTAATGTTGCCTCTTTTGATCGCGGGGAGCGAAGCGGGCGGTCGGTTTTGATCGCAGCCGTTCCTTGCAGATTGGATGGACCGGATTGGCTGTGTGCATATGTGCATACATTGTGCTGTGTGCATGAGATATGCCGCCCTACTTCCTTCCATTATAAAAGAGTGACATTTTGAAATATATACGGTCAAACTTTATATACCTTGACTTCTATTACTTAATGAATATTTAGACTGCACACTTCGAAAATGATGCATGTATATTTTTTCTCGAAAATCGTTTTCATAACATTGTAGTTTTATTATATTTTATAAATATACTACAATAATAATAGCGACCAAAATTGTGTCTTAGACACATATTGATGTCTAAAATGTCACTATGTGGCCTGAGGAAGCATTCCTGCATTAGGCCATGTACAACGTACGGTGCTAGCTAGCCCTTTGGCCTTTTGGCTCCGGTGCAAGCGCCCTTGGAGCAAACCAAGCCAAGTGGCGCTAGTTCAAAAATAATATACGGGGCCATTTGTATGGAAAAACGAGAGATGGACAGAGAAAGTGTCGTGGAAGAAAAAGATATGATATTTTTCATTTAGTTGTGCATCATGTCTTAGAGAGAGAATGAGGTGCTAGAGGCTGCAGCTAAGAAGCAAATCTAATACATGTGTGATGCGGTAGTGCGGTGGCGGTTCTGACACCGCCCCGCATTGTACATGCCCTTACATATAGGGGTGAAAACGAGACAGATAATTCCCGTCCGATCCGATGCTGCATTCGGAAAAAAATCCGTCTGGTGTATCATTTTTTGTAGTCTCGATCGTATCCGAAAAATCTTATGGAATATGAGTTGGGGTATCAGAAGAGCAATACCCGATTCGTATTTTATAGGATATCCGAAATATCTGATAAAATAAATAAAAAATGGATATCCGATAAACATGGTTTTCTAGCCATGGACTAATATATAATATGAATTTACATTTGATTATGTTTATGTTGTTAAGTAGGATAAATAATTCTCTAATAGGTGGTATAATTTGAGTATTTGATACTTTCGTTGGGGAAGCTATATCTTTTTTTATGTGTACACTATCCGTGACAGATTTGAATCCAATTCGCATCCGCCTCCGTCTCCGTATGTCAAAAAAAATCTGTATTTATATACATATCTGATTATAAATTCAGAGTAAGAAAATGGGTTAGAATCCGCCCCGTGTCCATATCTAAAAAAACAGTATTAGATTATAAATTCAGAGTAAAAATATGAGTTAGAATATAGGAAGAACAGTATCCGCTCGACCCCTGTTTACGCTAGTAGCTTCAGGACGCTCGCCAAGTTTCCACGTCCGCCGCCGCAGACCAAATTGGGAACACGCCACAAACCCAGGGGCGAGGCCGCAAAAAAGGGCAGCCGACCCGATCGATCGCACCATCACATCATAAAACCCCACGGCGACACGCCCACCCACGCCAACTCCCCTCGACCGAGCTCTGCCCTCTCGCCCACAGCATATTCCCCCCGAAACCAAATCCCACTCCCGCACCAAATCTCACACCGGCACATGGCGGCGGCGGTCTCGGCCAACGGCGGCGCGGTAGCGTCGAACGCGCCGGCGCCCGGGCGGCTCGCGTCCGTGTACAGCGAGGTGCAGACGAGCCGCCTCAGGCACGCGCTGCCCCTCCCCTCCGTCCTCCGCTCCCACTTCGCGCTCGCCGACGGGCCCGCCAGCTCCGCCGCGGGCAACCCCGGTGAGTAATGCCCCGCCGGCTGCTTCTCTGGATCTCGCGCTGTGCTTGCGGGTTGATTGGATTCGAGCTTGGATTTGAGGGTTTCGATCTGTTGCAGATGAGATCGCGAAGCTGTTCCCCAACCTGTTCGGGCAGCCGTCGGCGGCTCTGGTGCCGTCGGCTGAGCCCGCGGCGGCGAGGCCGCTCAAGGTCGGTGTCGTGCTCTCGGGCGGCCAGGCGCCAGGCGGGCACAATGTGATCTGCGGCATCTTTGGTGAGTGCGACTGTTCTTGAGTTGTTCGCTTGATGAAAGCTGCAAAAGCTCAGATTTAGCACTAGTGGAGACAAATTTAAAGTTGGTGGTTTAATAAGAGAAGGGTTAGTGCCAGTCTGGTGGGAGATCTGAGGACTATGGTCATCGTTGTTAGTTAAGGTGGTATCTCTAAGCGAGCTTCGACATTGAACTTGTACAGTTGTAGATCTTGTAGATTATGGTAGTCTGATGAGGGCTAAAATTGCTAAATTTACTTGTCATTTGAGTGTTAGTTTTGATAAAATGGCATTAAATTGAATATACTATGATGAAGTTCGAATTGTATTTTGAGCGGTTTCCAAAAGCTTTCTTGTTGTTGACTTGGTCTGGATTGTGTGAGATCAGATTACCTGCAGGAGCGTGCAAAAGGCAGCATCTTGTATGGATTCAAGGGAGGACCAGCTGGGATCATGAAGTGCAAGTACGTTGAGCTTACTTCTGATTACGTGTACCCCTACAGAAACCAGGTATGGCAACATAACCTTTGCTAAGCACGCTTAGTGAAATTTCAAGTGTGTTCTCTTTTGTGTAAGCCATGTTAATTTGGTTGGTAGCGTTAGGTAAGATTCTGGTGTAAACAGGATCATAAGATATTGTTTGGTGCAAATCTTATAGAGGTTTCCATTTTTTTTCTTTTCTGAACTACGACGATGTTAGGTGTCCGGTATTGTTGACGATGTATTCACTATTACTTTGGCGATGCATGTTAATTTTGTTTTTCCTTTTTAATAGGGTGGATTTGACATGATCTGCAGTGGAAGGGACAAGATTGAAACGCCGGAGCAGGTATGTCTTTGGGCATGTTTATATGCAAATGCTTACTGAAACCTTCTGTTCCCTTTTTGGAGAATTTTGCTACTGTGTTGACTAATCACTACCTCACCAGCGTCATCTTTTAACTCTATTTGGTGTTTGTGCAGTTCAAGCAAGCTGAAGACACAGTCAACAAACTTGATTTGGATGGACTTGTTGTCATTGGTGGTGATGATTCAAACACCAACGCATGCCTCCTTGCTGAGTACTTCAGGTTGGTTGCTGTTAATACCTCAAGCTTTGTACTGTCAAGTGTGAAGTGTTTTGATTTTCATTCTACAATGCTGTAGCTTGTTATTTTTATATTATATAATATATATTTTTCTTGAAATATTAGGTCACAATATCATTGCCTGATTTGTAAATGCACATTAGAGATTATATTCGATTGTTTTCTTGACCATATTGCTAGTTATCTGCTTCTTCACAAGCAAACAAAGATGATACTTGTAATGAACTTTGCATTGTAGGGGAAAGAACCTGAAGACCCGTGTTATTGGTTGTCCAAAGACTATTGATGGAGATCTAAAAAGCAAGGAGGTTCCAACAAGCTTTGGATTTGACACTGCTTGCAAGGTATTAGGTTCTTGATCCTTACGCATCAATCCCTGAGTTTTCGGCAAATACTAGTCTAGATTTCAAAGATTTCACTTATATGGTCATGGTACACTTGCTCAACTGCACAAGCATTCTTTCAGTTTAAGGTGAAATCACGACATTTCACACAACTGCACAAGCATTCTTTCAGTTTAAGGTGAAATCACGACATTTCACACAGATGAAGATTTAGGATCATGTTATGACAATGGTGCTTCTTCTATTTCAGATATACTCTGAAATGATTGGCAATGTCATGACTGATGCACGGTCAACGGGAAAATACTATCACTGTAAGTTTCTCTATCAGTTGTTTGGACACTCCGAGCCATGATTTTGTTTTCCTACACTTGGCAAAGAGTCAATAACAATAAAATACGTGAAATTTGAAGAGGTCATGACTGCCAACTGCTAAATTCTACTAGTACTTCCTCCATTTCTTTTTATCTTTTTATAAGGCGTATTTTGGTCAAGCACAGAGATTAAGAAGGTCATGAAACCAAGAGAATAGTAAAGGGAAATAACCTTGGTGTTCATGGTGTTAATTTATTGGGAATAAAAGAGATAGTAGTTAGTGAATGTATTTACACATAAATGCTGAAGAGAGGGAAGATAAATGAGGGCAAAAGAGAGAAAATGTCATTAAATCTGCATGGGCGCCTTATATTTTGAAATGGAGGGAGTACTGTTTATTGCAGAAGATAGCTATCGAATCAGACTGTTATTCAGTTCTTCAGTAATTAAATTTGAGAAAAGAGTAATCAAATACTTGGCAGATTACTTAACTTGATCTTTGTGTTAACAAGCATCCCAGTAAAGCTCTACAACATACATAAACCCTGTAACTGCAACTTATCCATGTTAAACATTTTAATCCTTCAGTAATTAAATTTTTAGAAGAAAGGCATTAAATAGTCAACGTTCTAGTGAATTTATCCTCCTATTTTTTTTCCTAAGCTATGTCTATAATGCCAACAAACATTCTCATAATGCTGTACACCATACTGCAACATATATAATCCACGGATGTTAACTATGGAACGGCATACATAATAGATGATCCATTTTAACATATTTTTGTTAATTTTTTACACCCTAATAAGTACTTGCTATTGTCATGCAGTTGTGAGGCTTATGGGACGTGCTGCTTCTCACATTACATTAGAGTGTGCTTTGCAAACACACCCTAATGTTGCACTCATTGGAGAAGAGGTTCGTAATTCTTATAAATGAAGTTCTTTCTACATTGAATATTTGAATTAGCATCATCCGACATTCCATTCTTTTTCTAGTTAGCTTGGTGATACATAAAAAAGTACACAAGAGGAATAAAATCATCCGTACACCTCTACCAATATTTTATTTCATGTGCATTTCAGTTTCCTCTTTTCCTACCAAATTTCTTAATTTTTATACATTAACTCACAGTTTGGCTTTTTCTAAAGCAAAACATGTGTTTGGAACTATAGTTTACATATTCTATTTTGCTGAAATGCTGCAATACATTGTTTCCTTTTTTTTTTGCATTAATGTAGGTTGCTGCGAAGAAGCAAACCCTTAAGAATGTCACAGACTACATTACCGATATCATCTGCAAGCGTGCAGAACTTGGTTACAACTATGGCATTATCCTTGTACCGGAGGGCCTGATTGATTTCATCCCAGAGGTTTGACAATCTTTACGCATCCTGCTATGTTGTGTTTTCATGGACTGCATTACTGATATCATTCTGTTTCTTTTCCAGGTTCAAAAACTCATTGCTGAATTGAATGAAATTTTGGCACATGGTGTTGTTGATGAGGGAGGCGCTTGGAAAAGCAAGCTTCAGCCAGAATCTCGGCAACTGTTTGACTTCTTGCCCAAAACCATTCAGGAGCAACTTTTGCTTGAAAGAGATCCACATGGCAATGTTCAGGTAAAAACATGGAATTTTTTTGAAGCATCCTAACCAGGGAAAAAAACCCCGGCTGGTTACCGCCGGTAACCGGTCTTACTGGTGGGGATTGGGAGAAACAAAACTGGCCGGTTTCTTTCAGGTTTAGCAAATTCAAAATTCAATTTTTGAATTTCGGCTGGTTTCTAAGCAAATTCAAGTGAATTTTATCCAGAATTTCCCGGCATTTCGATGTAGGCGATTCTGCATTGCATGCTTACCGCCGAGATTTGCACCGGTACCGGGTTTTCTATCCTTGATCCAAACCAAGGGTCATGTAATCGGAACCGGGATGGATCCCGCCCCCTGGCCGGTACCGGTAACCGGCCGGTTACCGGTATAAAATTCGCTAAAATTTGATTAAAAACCATCCGAAATTCAAAATTCAAATTTTGAATTTGAAAAAACCGAGAACCGGCCCCCGGCCCCCGGCCGGTAGCCGGTAACCGGCGGTTACCGGCCGGGAATTTGATCCCTGATCCTAACTTTGTTTAGTCCTAAAAAATTGGCCCTGTTTCTGCCAAAAAATTAGCCACACTGACTGGCGTCCAAAATGGCAAAATGTCATTTCAGGTTGCAAAAATTGAAACTGAGAAAATGCTTATTACCATGGTTGAAACTGAATTGGAGAAGAGAAAAGCTGAGGGGAAGTACCCTGCACATTTCAGAGGCCAATCTCACTTCTTTGGGTACGTTTGTACATTGAATTTTCCAAAATAAACTACTCTTGCTCATGCTGTTGCTTTGTAATTTTGCAGATACGAAGGAAGATGTGGCCTTCCTACTAATTTTGATTCTAGCTATTGCTATGCGTTAGGCTACGGTTCAGGGACTCTTCTTCAATATGGGAAGACAGGACTTATTACGTCGGTATGCCCACTATACTTTCTTGTCACGTTACTTGATAGATGCCTCATGTCTGGGTTGACACCTGATTAACATGCTTTTGTGGTATTTACATTGTTTACCTTGTAAATTCTGTAAAGACCCACCACTTTTCAACCATGCAAACATTGCCATATATTCTTTCCGGTTTCCACCCCATATTCATCACTGGGTAGAAGTTTATAAACCAAATAGAGCCAATATATGATTACGATTTTCTGGGAGCTATTGTATTGTATATGTACTTTCATGATTTGACTGTAGCCTTGTTTTTTGTTTTGTTGACTCAGGTTGGCAACCTCGCTGCTCCGGTGGAAGAATGGACTGTTGGAGGAACTGCATTGACATCATTGATGGATGTTGAGAGGAGGCATGGTAATTTTCTACAGTTCCATATTTCCTAGGCGGTTTTCTTTCTTTGACTTGAAGGTTATCCAACTATGTTCCAACTTCCAACAAGTGCTTTTGACCATTTATTCAAGTAAATGTGATAATATAAATCCATTTGATTTTTTTTGGACTAATCAGTATCAGATTTTAACTTTTGACGTTGTTCTCTACAATCAGGCAAGTTCAAGCCAGTGATTAAAAAAGCTATGGTGGAACTTGATGGTACAAAACACTTTCACTACCATTACTAACAATTATGATGTTTATGTCCTTTTATCAAAATCTAAATTCTTTTATTGTCAATTATCAGGTGCACCTTTTAAGAAGTTTGCATCAATGCGAGATGAATGGGCCTTAAAGAATCGATACATCAGCCCTGGTATGTAGTCAGGAAATTGCCAGCAATGACTATAATATCTATGGAAATAGATTAACGTGTTAATCTTTCTCACGACACAGGCCCCATCCAGTTTAGTGGCCCTGGAAGCGATGATGCGAACCAAACCTTGATGTTGGAACTTGGCGCTCAGGCATAGAGATGTGTTGATGTAGCGTGCATCTTTCATTTCTTTCTTACAGTTTTGAAAGTGGAGACCAAACCTCCCAGAGCGGCCTGCAGTCTCCATATTGTGGAATGTTTAATAAGAGGTTCCGTTGGGAGTTTCTGTGGAGTGTATGCGGTGGCAATAAAAACTGATTTTAGTTTTTGTATGATTGCTCCATTTACGCACAAGTTGAGTTGTTTTATTTTAGTTCTGATTTTGCTCCCCTGAATGCAATTTTATAACTGTGAACATAAAGCACCCAAGTTGTAGCCACGTGAACCGGGTTTTGTTTTTTTGCTTGTTACCAGATTGTTATACATACTCCTGATTCTGATATAGCTGCCTAAGAAGCAACATTGTTATTCCTACGTGAATCCCTAGTCCTGTGATGCATGCTTTGCATGGTTATTAAGGCGGTAAGACCCACCTCCTCACACCTTTTAAGCGGTAAGGTGTGAGGCAGTGACATTGGATGATTTATTTGTTTATAAGGGAGTAGTAATTTGGAAGCCACATAAGATCCCGCCTGCCCTGGCTCCTCTTTTCCCCCTGCCCGATCGACAACCTGCACTTGCCCGTCTTCCTCTGCGCCCTTCGCCTATGCCTCACACTTGAGCGCGGTGAAGGCGGTGGGGAGCAGGGAGGCGGTGCGGCGGGCGCGATGTGTGCGGCTACACGTATTTGGGCGGCGCCGAGCGAGGAGGTGGCGGCATGGGCGCGCGTGGGTGGTGTCGCGGTGGCGGTGCTCCCTCACTGGAGCAGGGTGGGAGGTGGCACGGCAGGCGATGGGACAGGAGCAGCGCGGCGCTGGCGGATTGGGACGCATGACGCATTGAAGGCTAATGAGAGGTGGCACGACGAGGTGAGGTGGCCTGGTGACGAAGGGAGCGAGGGAGGCGGTGATGACCGGGAGGATGACGCACAGGTGTGATTCCGGGGAGAAGACGCCTTTGGGGAAGGCAAAGCGGATTTCCTAAAGGAGAAGGCGCCGGGGAGAAGACGAATGGGAGGAAGATTTCCGAAAAGGGAAAGATTTCGAAATTCAAACAAAAAGCTTCAAATTTTTTGAAAACTCTGAATTTTCTGGGTTATTTCACTTTACTCGTTGGTTTGAAATAAGGGTACAATCAGGCCGGAGGCAATCATATAAGAATTCAGGTGCTTGAAGCCACATGCGCCCAACATTCCCTAAGTTCTCTTGTTTTGCGCAAAGATGGGCAGCCTCATTAGCACTTGTTGGCACACAAGAAACAGTGACCCCTGCTGAGCTCCTGAATCTCAGATGCACTATGATCTCTCCTTGTCTTCCACAGATTGACAAAGGAGAGTGAATCCGTCTTGACGACTAGCTTGGTAAATTCTCCGGCAGCCGCTATCTTAACCCCGGCCTGGATTGCCAAGGCTTCCGCGGTCAGGTCACTAGAAATTTGGTCATACCAGACGGTCTGCGCCATCATAAATCCCTGACAACTGCCCCCGATGCTCCTGAACTTCTCCCTGCGTCGAAGGCTCCATCAACATTTATTTTCAGAAAACCTTGTGCAGGACAGGGCCATTTCTCGTGCGGCTTGACTGCATTCTGATGGACGTAATCACGCTCTTGATTAATCAGCTTATGAATGCTAAATTTTGGGTTACCAACATTTCGATAATTTGACCAAGTTTGACTTTGATTTGGTTTGTTGCCAAAACTTGATCTTTTCATTGGATTTCTTCGTTTTTTGGCCAAAACTTGCCCATAGCAATTTGATGACCAAATTTTGGCAATTTTGATCTTCAACTAAGTACACCCAGTAAAAATACAGGTCGAATCAGCATTAGGCCTAGTTTCGTTCGGACTTCGGACAGTTGTACTTGGACCTAAGCTTGGGTTCCCTTTTCATAAGCTCTCTAATTCATTTTCCTTGCCAATTCATGGGCAACCGATTTGACGACCAAATTCTGGTGAACTTTGGATGGGAAGTTTTGGTCCTCGACTAAACCCACGCCACGCCAGAGCTTAGCAAAAGAATAGGTCGAGTAGCGCATTCAGGCTGGGCTGTGGGGCTGTATGTACGCCATTCTTGCAGGCCAAGCCGGTTTGTCACATGCACTCGTTTTCTAATGTCAGACCAAATTTGCTTTAGGTGTGAAGACATTAATCTATCTCTGTACCTAAGATGAACCATGCCTTCCTCTCAAAAAAAGGGAAAAAAAAAAGATAAACCGTGCCTTGCCTAAGTGTGGCCTGGCCTGTAAACTGAGCAGTACTTTTTTTAGAACCAGAGTCTTGTCTCCGGCTCCAAATTTTCGTTAGGAAATAAGAAACTGAACAATGCTTCTATACCCTCCCGAAAATTTGGTACCTAAAAAGTACGCACTGATCTATCCTGGACATGCAGCAAAGGTCCAAGTGAATGAATCGCTCTTCTTCATCCACACACCGCACTCCAGCCTAGAAGAATGGACGTATACATATGCCAAAATGAAACTGTTTCGCTTCGCGTAGCCGGTAAAAGGCCAAGGGTCCGTTTGGAATGCAGGAACCGAGTGTCGTAGAAATGAAAACATAGGGATTATACTAAACATAATTTTGGATGATCAACAGGAATTTTGGAGGCAAGAGACTCTTGATTCGAGGGGAAAACGTGTGCTTGCTTGTGATAGGATGATTGGCGTTGCTTTTCTTGGATCTGGTTCTCGCTCTCTCGGTTCCATACATATGCAACATATCTTATCCTTGCCAGTTGCCACCCTTTATTCCCCAACTTCTATGGCTGTGACTGATGATGACTCCTCTCTTCTCCAGGTTTCACGTCAGCATCCACCAATCTTTTACCACCGGATCGTATCCATCTCATTAGGGCCATTTCATCAACAACCTTAGGGCTTAGGAGACAAGCAAGCATTGCCCTACTCTGCACACAAGGCATCCAACCACCAACTCAAACTTTCCTTCCCTTTGCACTTTGATCTAGTCGTCGAATCATTTTCTGTGCCTTCTTTGTGTCGAACCTTCCGTTTCAGCTTTTGCAGGTGCCGGAGTGATTGAGCAGTCTACTGTTGAGCTCTGTATTCTTTGCTTGCAACCTTACTCTGAAGTGTCAAAATTATATATCGTTGTGTCACTCATTGATATCTCAGCGCTTAAGAGCCAAAAGCAAGGGTTAGCTATGAATTCTACCAAATGTAGGTCGTTTTAGACATTGGCAAGGTCTTCAATGTTCGTTTGACTACACAACTTCTAGAATGACTTGCATTTGGAATCAGAGAGGATAGAAAGTGTCATTTTTCCCCCTAGAGGATAGAAAGCACCATATAAGTACGCACTAAGCATCAGACACAACATTTTTATCCAACGCACGCATAGTAGTAGAGCTTATGTGTCTAATCACCGTACTAGTACATTGCTATTTCCTTTCAGAACCGTTGATCCATCCTTCTCCATGGCCATTTCTGAATAAATCTTGCGACCTAACACGTCCATGTTTCAGTACAAGTGCTACAGCTGAAACTGCAGTTTCTGCAAGGCCCCAAGCATTTCCGGTCCAATTCTAGCCCCGGTCATTACGACATGCCGCCAAATCGGAAGCTTTCGAGCCGATGGCTCTCTGCCAGCAGCGACGATCGAGTTTACTGCGGGCATGTACGCCTCGCTGCCTGCCGCACACCTGAATTCGGTGGCCGGCATTATGGAGGCACCAAGGGTAGTAATGGCGCCCAAATCCGGTAGCTGCCCTGCCAGGCGGCGATAGATGGAACAAGAGTAAAGTTCATTATCGGTCGCAAAGCTTTTTATCTTTGTTATCTGGGTTTATAAACTTTCAAAGTGTGTCATCCCGGTCCCTAAACACTGCTTGTTTGGGTCTCAAACATACTCTCTTTACTTAGGCACAAGAATGGCACATTTGAAAGTCTATGGACCCAATTTATACACAACATAAAAAGTTTAAGGACTAATTTGAGACCCAAACAGTGTTTAGGGACCGGGATGATACACTTTGAAAGTCTATGGATCGGGATGACACAGCATAAAAAGTTTAAGGACCGGTAATGGACTTTACTCATGGAACAATGTCCTCCGCAACAGGTGGGTACCGTACCGAAGTAGCAACGGCCGGGATGCTGCGGTTGCCAGAGACCGTCCATTGGTGGTTGATGTTTTGATCGGACGGTCAGAATGCATTGACTTCACTCGCTTCGTTAGTAGGCGGATGGTGCATGGATCGCCACACAGCAACTTTGGATCCTCTGATGGAAATAGCACTCACTAGCTGAAAATGACGTGTTTCTACAATACGCATCATCGTTACTAGCAATTTACAAAGAACAATGGCTTTGCTTTTCTTTTCTTTTCTCTTCTTTTTATCGTGCAGGTGTTATCCATGTGAGAGGATATATTGAATAGGTGATGGTTGATGCCCAGTGGGTGGATAGGAGAAGTTCATCACACTTCGAAGGATTGAAAGGAAAGGCAAAAGTGAGAAGAGGAAGCAAGTGACAAAATAATACAGACAATGATTAGTTGCACTGCAGTAGTGCACTTGCCTTGCAGTTTCAATTCTTTAGCTGGTCATTAGTTGGTTGCTTCCAGGCTGGGTCTTTCTTGTGACAATATGTATGTATAAAGTGGGTGAACTTTGACACGCACATAGTCTATACTAAGTACAAGCTAGGCTTCTCCATTTTGTTGCTTCAAGCCTTTAGCTGATTATAGTGGCCTAGCAAGTCGGTAAGTTAAATAGGCACGTCCTATTTCGATTGTGAGCAAACTCCCATCTTAAGAAAATGGTTTTCATTTATCTTGGAGATATTGCTTTAGAACAAATGCAGTATTCGAACTTCAAATAACATTCGTATACCTTTTGTTTCAACAGATAGGAAAGTAGGCGGGGAATCAATGGGCACAGCATTTTCTAGAGAAACTTTGAAGTTCCCGGTCACAAGCCTCTTGTGTGGAGTATTGATTTCTGACCGAAAAAATTGATAGAAGTGATATGAATACAGAGAGTATTACAGGGAGAATGTACGGTATGAACAGTTAATTTCATATGGAATAGGCATGTTCCAAGAACAACCCATTCGAAGATAGAAATGTCACTTCCAATGCGACATTTCAGCCCCATCAATCGTCAACCTGCAGAACATGAGCTGCAATGTTGGATGCTGCAGTCTCATCACTTGGCTCTTCAGAGTTTACCCCAGCTTTGAATTCGACAAATGCGAAATGCTTGCAGCTATGCTCTTCACCTGATTGTCGTGTATGATTGAGAACTCTGGGCATTTCAAGGACCAGTTTTGATGAGAATTCATGGAGAATTCTCTTGATTGGCATGTTTGCTGATAAAGATTTATAACCTGCCAGACTTTTCATGGAGAATTCATATCAGATACAAGGCAATTCGATTCAACTCATCGTTTACGAATTCAGATCAAGAACACGAATTCAACTCAAGAACACATGGCATATGAATGAAAGAATCATCAATTATTAAGAACAAAAAATCCAAGTCTTTCCTATCAAACAATTGTACACCACCAATCGAGCGAATTGGGAACCCCAAGAATCACCACCCCAAAAGAATCAAAATCCCCCAAATAACCAATTTGAATTCTACCGAAAAGAACAAGCTCTTCTTTTCTCTATCCACTCTCCCCCCACCTCATGCCACCGTCAAGGCTGCCACTCCATTCACCGCCCTGTACAGCCCACGGCGAGCGACAGCTAAGCTCACGGCAGCGGTGGTGACAGCAGCAGCAATGCAATGCAATGCAATGGAGCACGCTGCCAACGCCAAGAACTGCGCAACCAACAAAAGAACTATCGTGTCTAGTATGCCACTACAGCTACAAGCTCCCCTTCTACCAAGAAAACACGGATGCTGGCAATGCAGACGACAATGCCGGCCCGGACGGCGGCGAGGCGGCGGCGGCGTCTTCCTCGCCGATGTAGAGGTCGTAGGACTTCCACGTATGGTCGAGCGGGCACGGCCTGCCGGCGTCGAGACGGTCCCACGGCTTGCCCTTGCCTGACCAGTGCATGAGGCTGACGGGCCCGTCGTGGAGCGGGCGGCAGCTGCCGTGCACGTTGTCGCCGCCGAGGCCGTGCTGGTTCCAGCGGTGGTCGACGGCCTCCACCTCGCCGGCGAAGACTAGCAAGAACGGTGGCAGAGACCCCAGCTCGTAGATGCGCTTCTCCTTCTGGATCTCCATCCACCGCTCGATGCGACGACGGTAGTTGCCGGCGCGCCAGCGGCGGAGGTCGATGACCATGACGCCGGTGTTGAAGTAGCAGGGCGGGCGGCGGCGGCCGGTGAAGACGCGCGCGCTGAGCTCGGGGTCGGACCAGAAGGCCGGCGTGAAGTAGCGGGAGAAGTTGGCGTGGCAGTACTCGGGCGCGGCAACCACGGCGGCGGACGGCAGCCGCGTCTCCCACAGCCTCCGCACGTCGTCGGCCACGAGCACGTCGGAGTCGAGGTATATCGCCCGCGGCACGCAGGGCGGAAGCAGGTCGGCGAGGTGGTTCCGCGCGTAGTTGAGAGGCGCCTCCAGCGCGGCGCGCACGGACGCGGAGATGAGCCCGGCCACAGCCTCGGCGCGGAACGGGTAGATCTCGAACCGCAGCGACGGGAAGGACGCCGCCACCGCGCGCCGTAGCTCCCCCTCCCCCGGCGCGGCGGCCAAGAAGTGGAAGAAGAGCGACTCCGGGCAGGACGCGTGCTTGAGCAGCGAGTAGATGGCCGCCATGGACCCCCGCAGGTAGTGCGCGTCCAGCGTCATGGCGATGTGCACCAGCCCCGGGTCGCACACCCCCGCCGCCGCCGCCGGGCACCCCTCCCCGTTCCGGTACTCCGGCGCCTCCGCAAACCTCGGCAGCGCCCCCGCCTCGCCAGAAACGACCGCCGCCGCCGCGGCCAAGAAGGCCAGCGCTACAACCCCGGCCCGCATCGCCCGAGACGCGGCGCCCATGGACGCCGGCGACGAGGGCTCCTCTCCTCTCCCCTCGGCGTTTCTTGGATTCTTGCGGCGCGCGCAGTGCGGCCCGTGCTGCGCTGTCTCGTGGTGGTGGTGGAGCAGACGAGCAGTAATGGGGAGGGAGTAGTCGGTGAGAGGGCGTATGTATTTGTGCGGGTATGCAACGGTGGTGGTGTTTTTTTGGGGGGAGATATAAATGTGGCGTTAGTGAATAATAAATCCGGAGGGCGAAAGGTAGGAGGACGAGGAGGGCGTCCCGTGCGTGTACGGGGAACGCGTTAACGTTTTTCTTAGCGCGGTGGTTGTGTCTGTTTTCAATTTTCTTTCTTTTGCCTCGATAGCTGTTGCATGATTGTATGTTTAACAGCATGTCAGCATGGGCCTTAGTTTCTGTTTACTCTCGTGTTAACATTGAGGATTCATCAAGGAAAAAATATTGAGATGATCGGAGTGCCAAGTTTACAGGAATTTCACACGAAAAACAATTCGAGTTCTGTAGGAATCGTGAAAATTTTCGCGATTCAAACAAGGTAATTGATAACATGGATAATATAAATCTAATCGTTACTCTAAATGATGAGTAAAAGAATTCGGTTAAACTGTACATGTATTGAAAATATATGCTTTTCCACTCGTATATTTGCTTGATATCTCTTGGCTGTGGCCAAATATCTTATCTGTCTCTATATTATTTTTTTGCATCATCGTTTTGTCATAATTGATTGACCACCATAGTTCAGTTTCTGTCTAGACGTTGCAATCAACCTTTTTCCAAATGAAGTACAACTTTTTGTAGCGCATATTTTTTTTACCTCGAAGGTATTGAGTGTTTCTAACAGCTGGTTTGTTCATGGTTAAAGAAATAGAAAACTTGATGTCTAGAATTATTTGGTGGATGTACCATTTTACTTTTACACGAGGGTACCAATGTGGAGTTTTTGACCGAAATAGCGGTTTAGCGCTGCATATTTGCAAAAATGTCCCCTTACTACACGATGACTATACGGCAGGGTTTTTGGAGCTGATATGAGGCGAACCCACACGACGGCCGTGCGGTGGAGGAACCTTCAGCGGTGCGGAAGGTCCCCTTTCTCTTTCCTCCAATCTCATTTTGTTGGTATGAATTTTTAAATATATGACATGAGCTCAAAAAATTATGATTTTTTTTGTGAAGCCTCTTGACATAGTGTACTTGTTTGTGTAAATTTTGCATAATTTTATTCGTTCCGATAATAGCATCACTGTGAATCGAGATGGAGGAGGGGCCACCGCATGGGCACCATGCGGAAGGTGGCATGGTGTCAGCTCCAAAAAAAAACCTGCCGCATGGTCACCGTGTGATAGGGAGATATTTTTATAAATACTGAACAATAACTGCTATTCTTACAAATACGCGGCACTAAAGCACCATTTTAGCAAAAAAAAAACTCATCAAGGTGAGCTAGTTTATGGAATACAACGATTAAATAATGTTTTACGGTAATTAACAATGCTTGTTATTGGTTGGAGAGCATGGGCAGCTGGCCACTTTTTTGGAAATCTTATATTAAGAACACTTGTTCAGCTGTTCCTGACAAGGTACTATTACGACGCTAGCTAATATACGGGCATTGGCAACTATTCCTACCAAAGTAATATACTTTCTCCATTCTTAAATACATGACGTTTGACCAAACGTGTAGTCAAATTTATATAACTTTGATCATTATTTTTCATATGATTTTGTTAGTAAAAAATTACAAAATTATTATATTATGAAAATATTTATCATGACAAATCTAATGATAATATTCACTCATGATCAATCTAAATAGTTTTTCATATATTATTAGTCAAAGTTAGATAAATTTGACTGCACGCTTAATCAAACATCATGTATTTAAGAACGGAGGGAGTATCATTCAGCCACAAGAGTTCTCAACTTCTCATGTACAGTCATGTGCACTACCACGTTAGAAGAGTCCTAATCTAGCAAGCCTAGAAAATACCAAAATCGATGCATTAGACACACGGTGCCAGCCCCGGTTTTCTACCAAGCAGAGCTACTAATTCCAAAATACCTCTAATACGAATTTGGTTGGCACTTCAGAATTAGTCACTACCTTCTTGGGGTCTTATTTGGTTAGAGCAAAATATCTGCTTATTCATATAGATAGATCAAGATTCATTTCAAAATTTTGGTCTATCTGAGTAAACCTCGACCGAAAATAGGCTTTCCGAACCAGCAATGCATGTTTTCTTCCTTGTGATTTGTGTGTGCGCGCACGCCAGTCAGACGCTCGTGTAACTTTTGCAGAAGACGCAGCTGCAGCGAAAATTAACTGTGATGTCAGACGAAAAGGCTTTGGATCTAATCTAATGTTGGGCTCGGTCGCAGCGTCGGAATCCAACGGGAGCTGTAGCCTCCCTCCCTAGAACTGTTCCACGCAGACCGCCGACAGCTCATGTTGCGGGTCCCATCAAGCAGTGACTCTTTTGGCTGCGTGGACCGTGGACCATGAGCATGCAGCCGGGTGGGCTCCGGGGGACGGAAGCGTGGCCATGGCACCGTGCGCCCGTGTACGGCCTGCGGAGATTGTCAGGATAGTTTAAGCTGGGGTTAGCGGAGTAGTTAATTAATCGGCTAATTGAGTGGGAATCAGTGGGTGCCCAAAAGATTTGCGTCCGATTCGCGACACGAGCGTTTCGACGGGAGGGAAACGCTTGGCGCTTCTAGGAACATCCGTGCGTTTTTATTTCTTCCTGTAAAATGCTATAAGCTGCTAGCCCGCCCCGCAAAATTAGCCTGTTAAATTTAATACATTTTTTGTGTGTCTTGTGATGCGGACTTGGGATGCGTCGGGAGGGAGGAGAAGAGAGGGGCGGACTTGAGATGCGGTAGCGAGGAGAAGATGTCGTCGAAGGGGGCGGGGGCCTTCGCGCTAGCCTCGCCACGGCGGCCATCAGCTTCTCCCACACCTCCTCGCTGCGTCCTTCCCTGACGGCTGCGGCTCCCGATGATCGTGGTGTCGTACACCTCGACAGCCATACCGCGTCGAGCCCCAGCCACGGGGCAGAGCCGAGCAGGGGCGTGCGCCAGCATGGCCATGGGCGGCTTATCATCGTTATGCGGCGGAAGCCACGAGGAAAATCTTGGAGGCTATAGACGCCATGACTAGGAACGGGACGAGGAGGAGGGGCTTGAACCTGAAGGTGGACGGGTTTCGGGAGGAGCAGCCGCCAAACCCACCGATCGATTGTGTATATATGCATTGCGGGCTCAGCTAGCCTGCAATTCTGAAGCGGACGGTGTGAGGTAGGCGCGGGCTGTCCACAGCCTGCCCCACTTGCACCCCTACTTACAGAGGATCCATGTACACCTCCGAAAGGCAATGGCAAATAGCAGCATGCAAATATATAGAATCAAGACTCTAAATAGCTAGCTATATCTAGTAGTTTCTGGAAACAAACCTATAAGTTAAGTTAGCTTGCAAATGCCTCCTAGATCACATGTTTTGTACGATTTTCTCGTGTTTAATTATCTTTTTGACACTTGTTTTAATGCTTCTAGTAATTATGCAAGTGATATCAATACTTATATCAATGATTCGAGTGATTTCGATATTTGTAATATACGATTCTAACACTGAGACATTAGTAATGAAATGGTGTATTACAAGTACCAAAATCACCCAAATAATAGCATTATTAAAGCAAGTATTGACACTACTAAAACAAGTACTAAAGATAACGAAAACAACGAAAAATAGTGCTAACATGTGGTTTAGAGGGTTATTTGCATGCCAACTTAATTTACTGGGACAAAATAAATAATAATTAGATATGGAAAGCAAATTAACAAAAAACAGATGACTCATGGGTATGTTTATGGATTTTCCCATAGTTTTTTTTTATCTCAAACGCTAAGCTGCGAAAATAGGTAAATAGTAGGTAAATAGCTAGCTATAGCACGCTATAGCTTTTTTGGGGCATCTTGCCGTAAAAATCGCGATTTAAAACCTTGTATAGAATCGACATAATCAAACAGAAATTGTGCCCCTGTCTGACAAGGAACCACACGAGTATTATTGTCATAGCTAATTGCAAACCACAACAAATGAATCTGAACTATGGTAATAACATAAAAAAACAGCACAATGAACCGAAACTAACAAAACACAGGTTGGTAGCATAGAGAGGGGATCATCAAATCTGATAAACAATTTGATAAGTCTTCCACTGATTACACGGAAAAAGAATTACGCATCTCCCATATTTGAAGAATGCAAATGGTTCTCTAGGTATATTATCACTAGCATAAGAAAAAATAGAGCTACTAAAGCAAAATACTACACCCTTCTTCTGTACAACAATGGTCCTCGGTGTCAAATAGAAAACTAGCAGTATCAGGTAAGCTAGTGTGTTCGTGTAGCAAAGCAGGGTGCCGTAGGAGTGACGGCCTACAAGGGCGTGGCTCCGGCGGGCGCACCGAGAAGTGGAGAACAGGTAACGTGAAACGACAGGCTAGATTTCCTAAAGAAAAGAACCGAAAAGGAAAAAAGTGTTAGATAATCTATAGTCGGGTACCATCAATCTAATCACAAAATTAACAACAAGAAAGATACAATGTATAGAGGAGATTTAATTATTTATTCATCTATATGTAACTTATATACGGGGTCCTCATATTTATAAACAAATGGGTAAAAACCCTTCAGAGACGGTCTAGTCTTTTACTCATAATTAGGTTTTGTAACACCCTCTTTGAACAAAAGACAACGATATGCAAATATGTCATAAAAAACTTCTTCCAAAAACTCATTAGAAAAAAAGGAATGAAGAAAAGAATACATTACATTCGTAAATTGCATTACCCTTGTTGCCTCACTAAAAAC
Organism: Phyllostachys edulis; assembly: GCA_036346405.1. Taxonomy (NCBI): domain Eukaryota; kingdom Viridiplantae; phylum Streptophyta; class Magnoliopsida; order Poales; family Poaceae; genus Phyllostachys; species Phyllostachys edulis. The sequence goes on from CM070555.1 coordinate 58,860,398, forward strand.
CTTCATGTGAGAACTTCAGAAAAACTCACTAAATAAAAGAGTACAATGTTTAATCTTTGGGGTTCAATTTTTAAGATTTTGGATAAATCCTCAGGATTTAATAAGAGTCGTGATTTAGGGATTTATCCCCCTAAACTCTGCAACTCTTTAAACCATCACATTCTAATACCATTAATGCATATTTGGAAACTGGACGTAGGCAGAGACTTAGTGAATAAATCAACTGTATTTTCACATGACTTTGTTTGCAGGATCTTTACCTCATTTTTCTTCTGGATCTCATTATGATAGAAAATTTAGGAGCAATGTACTTCGTGATATTGCTCTTGACATAACCCATTTGTATTTGTGTAATACAAGCAATACTATCTTCATAGATAATTGAGAGGGTATTGACGGTATTAATACCACAATACTTCTGGATGTTGTTAATCACACGTGTGAGCTAAACAAATTCAAGTGAGACTTCATATAGTGTTATAATCTCTAGGTGAATGGTAGAAGTAGCTACCAAGATCTGCTTAGATGACTGCCAAGAGATGGTTGCACCACCACAAAGTAATATAAATTCATTATGAGATTTTGCACTATAGGAATTTGACAGATAGTCAGCATATCTTTAGGATTTAGTAATGGTCATCAGGATCTATGCATGATCTTCATGATCTTTGCATTATCGACTAATTAGATCTAGATTGTTAAGTGGTAAGACCTTTAAGGTGAATTTAAGCAGTAATCATCGTATCAACACCTTCTAGGCTTGACTAAGATTTTCAAAATCTCAAGTATGATGATCAGTATAGCACATGCTCCCCCTTAAGACAATTTTCGTTGAAGTCTTGTTGCTCTAATGTCTTCAATAAATTTTTCAAAAATCAATATAGACAGGTGTATTGTGTTCAAATTAACTGGATTACCACAATGTAGAATCTTACATACAGATACCCTATTACTCATATGGAGATCTTAGGATAAATAATGTTCGATAGTAACATGCTTAACTTATCAAATACCACCATTTGATTATGCAACACAAGTAGATTATCCTTACAGAGAATATGAGGTAGTACTAGTTGCAAAGTCGTATGCCTTTCGGATAAAATTTATCAAAATATTTCAGGGTCTTAATATTTTGCACTATCTTTGAGTGATTAAAGTTACAACCAATAGTTTGTTCTGCAGAACTATAAAGTATGGTTGTACCACTCTAGACTAAAATATAATTAGTCTTAGTTTTGGCGTATAGGGGATCAATTGCCAATATCACCAATGTATGTCATACCTTCATAGAACTAGGGGAAACCACTATTCCACTAACTTCTAGTAGAAGATGCACTTTATAAGTGCTTATGTGGTGCACTTCTGGTTTTTAGGTTCCTCATTACATTCTTTCGAGTCTTGATGGGTCCTTGTCCACTTATAGAGATCATATAATCATTGATGTGATTAAGAGATCGTCTGGTAGGATAATATTCCTTCAAGGAGATGTTCTCTCTTCCGAGAGATGCTCTTACTACAAGTAAGAGACTATTGGGTATGAGTTTTATATTTATTACGATTTTGTTTCCTTTATTGCTGGGAATTTTGAGTCCTTCGAGGACCTCATCAAGGATTTCAGAACTCATTGATTGTATATTTTATTTATCCGTTCATGCCATTTGCCAGAATTAGTATGCAACAAAACATTATATCATTCATAATACGAGAGTAACGATCTCTACGGGGACCTTTGAACCATAGCTTTCACCACTTCGTTATATTCATAATAACCCATTAAGTCTGAACTATCTGGGCTAAGACTTTTATTTAGCTATTCTGGTTCAACCTCATATGCTTTCATTATGTGACCCGATATGAACGTTTGAAGTGTTCGACCATTGACTTTGGTTCCGGATCCGTATTCTCACAAGAGAAACTTTAGCAATTGTAGAGGCAATGTCACTGTCGACAACTTTTCTCCCATATCCTCCAAATTGAGGGTATCTCGGTGTTAACCAAATCTTTGTCATTTCCCAAACAAAAAATTATTGGTCATTCCGTATTCACAGCATTGTAATACGTGCACATCAAGTTGTTAGGCTTTCATCTTCATGTTGAACCTCTTCATGAGGTATTTCACCTTCAAGGTAAGTTCCCTTAGAGAGAGTTAAAAGAGCGATTAAAAATTGTTTTGACTAGTGTCATTAGATCTTAGATCTGTCGGCGTCCCCACAGATTTTAGATCAAGAACCAATAAAGTCAATTTCGCAGAGGTGGATATGTTGGGTCACGGGTAGGCTACGATAGCTACAAACAAAAATTTCTACCACGCAAACCAGGAAGCCATGCAAGTAGATGATCATAGATCGTTACCACCAGACGCGCAGAACAGCGGAAGAAGGGTTGGAGCAGCCTGGTCCAACGAAGAGCGCGTCGATGTAGTGGTCGTAGTCGATCGTCCAACGTCCAGCAAGTCGATGTAGTGGTCGTAGTCGATCGTCTCCTCCAGCAACGTCTGCAATTCCTTGTCAAGATCGCGGATCGTCCTCAAGCGCAACAATCGTAGTAGCGCCTCTACGGTATCCACACGTCCAGGGAAGGAACAACCGAACGCTGGTGTGCCAGCACCAAGTCGCACGGTGGAGCTCTCAGGAAGATGGCGGCTAGGGTTTCGGTGGTGTTTCACGCACACCTCCCAACAGCCTCATGCACCTCCTTATATAGTGCTCGTGACGGATCCTATCCGAACACGTTTACGAATCGTATTCGTACTGGTTTGTTCCAACCCGTTAAGTGTGTGACCCTGTAGGTTCATGTGTAGTTCGGTTGTGAGTCGGAAACCATTTTCGACCACAAGTCGTAGCGGCTCCTAGCAGAGCATATCGATTCCCGAATACACACAAATTACATCGGACGAACCTTAATGCAATATGATCTACAACTAGGTCCTTATCACTTACGACTAGGTCATATCTTTATATGACCAACAGATTTGATCACGACCAACTCGTAACTCCTTACGACTTGGTTTCGACCACTCTGTGATTACGTTCGACTAGTCTACGACTTGCTTGTATCTCCATACGACCAGTCCGTAGCTGGTCGAACTAAGCGACCTACTCATGTATTCTCCCTTTGCCTCACGATATCTGGTTGAACTCCAGGTGAGATGTTGTGTCATCCATGGACTGTTCAATGCTTTCTCGATCGAGTGTCAGATAACTTTACGTGGTCGAACACTTCGACTACTAGTGGCATGGCCATGCACTTTCTTTATCCGATCACAACAAGGGGCCCAGAGACATCTCTCCTGTTATGTTAGGAGGGGCAAATCCCATATCCGACCAGTCACATTCCTCTCCATGTTTTAGAGCATACCCGAAAGCTACCTTTATAACTACCCGATTCACGGTGTAGCGTTTGGCAACCCCTAAGAGTGCTCTTACACATGTAGGAAACCATCTTGATCTCGTGTCTAAGGATTATACATCATCATTGCTTGAGACCAACTAACGACACATAGATTCATAACAATCTCAATAGTGTCTCAAGGTGGGTCTTATCCAACATCATGTTCTCTAACATGTGTCCATATTATCGGTTTGATATCTCCATATCTATGACTCGTGAAACATAGTCATCAACCAATACATATGCTAGTCTATTCATATGTGTCCTCATATGTTTACGACCAGGGATCGTGTAAGAATAATTATCGCAGAAATATAGAGTTTCACAACCAAGTCACATACTTGATAATAAATATTAACAATATTATTCTAGGAACAAGATAACACACTATCCAATGTCATGAACATAATGAAATATAATCATCTCTATGATTGCCTCTAGGGCATATTTCCAACAGGATATACTATTCAACCTGGGGTATTCCACTCTTAACGATGTATTTACTGCAAGTAAACACTGTGGTAACTCTTTCATTATTGGAAATTATCTGGCAGACTCCCCGCTTCCGGCGTACAAGAGTATAAACTAAACCTTAAGTTTATATTGACTAGTGCGTATATCTTAATACTAAAGATCTTTTTCTTTTAGAAAATACGACGACATTCAAACTTTTGGGCATTTCTCCCCTCAATGTCGAGATTCTATCTTTATTAATAGCATACCAAAAAATTGAAGGGATATAGGTATGCTACACTAGCTAGTCATTTAAAAAATTCTACTACGTAAACCAAGAAACTATGCAATCAAGAGATCATAAATCATTACCACTAGACGCGCAGGGCAACAGAAGAAGAGTTGGAGCAGTTTGGTCCAACGTCAAGTACGTTGATGTAGTGGTCGTAGTCAACCGTCCAACGCCCTCAACACCGATCGTCTCCACCAGCAACCTATCACGCTCCTTGCACAGGTTGTGAATCGTCCTCGATCAGCACAGCAGCAACTGCAGCAGCGTCTCTATGGTATCCACACGTCTAGAGGTGGAACATCGTACACCGGTGTGCTAGCACCAACGCGCACGACAGGACCTTCGGGAAGATGGCTGCTAGAGTTTCAGTGGAGCAACTCTTATGTACCAACAGCCCTATGGCTCCCCTTATAAAGAGCCTATAATAGATCCTATTTGAACTCGTTTGTTCCAACCCGTTAAATGTGTGACCCTATAGGTTCATGCGTAATCGGTTATGATTCAGAAACTCCTTTCCGACCACGAGTCGTTAGCGGTTTCTAGCAAGACATAATGATTCCCGAACACACATAAAAAATATATCGGACGAACCTTATGCAATATGATTTGTGACCAGGTCCTTATCACTTACGACCAGCTCGTATCTCCATATGATTAGTTCATATTTAGTCACGTCCAGTTCGTAAATCCTCACGGTCAGTTCGCTGACCAGTTAGTGATCATGCTCGACCAGTTTATGACCAGTCCATATCTCTATATGGCATGTTCGTATCTGGTCAGACTGAATGACCTGCTTGAGTATTCTCCCCTTGCCTTACGATATCTGGTTGAGCTCCAGGTGAGATATTTTGCCATCTATGTACTGTTCAATACTTTCTCGATCAAGTGATGAATAACTTCATGTGGTCGACTCTTCGACCACTAGTAGCACGGCCATGCACTTCCTTTACCCGACCACATCGAGGGGTCCAAAGATATCTATGTTGTTATGTTAGGAGGGGCAAATCCCATATCCGACTAGTCACATCCCTCCATATGTTTGATAGCATACCCAAAAACTACCTTTATAACTACCTAGTTACGGAGTAGCGTTTGGCAACCCCTAAGTGTACTATTACACATGTAAGAAACCATGCTAATCTCAGGTCTAAAGATTATACATCATCATTGCTTGAGATCAACTGATGATACATAAAATTATAACAATCTCAATAGTGTCTCAAGGTAGGTCAATCCAACACCATGTTCTCTAGCATGTGTCCACATGATTGATTCGATATCCTCATATCTATGACCGGTGAAACATGGTCATCAATCAATGCATGTGCAAGTTGAGAAGTCACTAGTGTTCCGACCAGTGACATCCGACTAGGAATACATTTAAAATGACATCATATTAATTGAACAGCTTCACGAACAAGTCACATACTTGTTAATCTTTATAAATGATAATTCGTCCAAAAAACATAATAACATTTATTCTATAACTCATAAATATATACGTGATACAATCATCTCTATGATTGCCTCTAGAGCATATCACCAACAAATTCCCCTATCATGAGCACATGATTGATCGAATTTCAGATTCAATATAATCTCCAACAACTGGTGGTGGTCCAAAGATGTATACTACAGTGGTGATAACACGCATTTATTTTAACAAAAGGTTTGATAATTATATGCAAGTGAACATATGCAATCATTCTAAAATCAAGTCACTTCCGTGCTTTCCAGGTCCTATGACTTTCCTCCTCAAAGCGCGACATACAAGAAAAGGACCCCAAAATATAAAATAATATATAACCAAAAGAAAAAGGAAATGGAAAAGATGAGCGCCAAGTACAGTTTACTAGGCAAGCTTCCTATTAACATTGTTTTTTTTGTTCCTTAAAAAAAAACATTAACATTGGTTTTTGTTTAATATAGCTTGCCAATCAGACTGAACATCCTTCAGCTGTAGGCAGTGACTGATCAATTGTGTCATAGAAGGTTTTACTTAGTGTGAAAAACAGAATCCTATTGTAGTCCCCTAGACGCTTAGGAAAAAGAGAATGTAATCCTCAGGAACACGAATGGTATCACTCGTAATTTACTAGTCACAGGTCCTCCTGTCACCAGCCGCAACAGAGGCTTGATGCCCAAGCTTTGACCTTCGAGATGCGGATTTTGTTGTCGCATCAAATCCTTTCCACAAAATCAGTACCCGTGTTTGTACTCTTCTATATGGTAAGGATCTGCTTGAAACGCAAGGATTATATAAAAGAAAAAACCTGTAAAATTCGATCCCACGCTCTAAACGAACCATAAAATGGTCTTAATCTCCCCATGCATCTAGAATTCCCACGATCAAACAACCCGTCAGATATCTCTCATTACTACACACTGCTTGTTCTAAGCCGGGCTTAAGAGAGGGAGAGGGAATAACCGAAAACGATTCCGAATAAACGAGAGATTTTCGAAGCGAATAACCAAGGACGGAGACAGAGGACTAGTGGGAGTCACAGTCCATTCAAAGTTGGTGAAGTCATTTATATAATTCTTAATTTATTTACGTGAATAAAATATATTTATATTTGACACCCCTCGATATTTAGTTATCACAATGTAGCGCTTGTGCTCGAATAACAATTGTTTTTGCCAAAAGGCACGCCGCGTTCACAAAAGAGGAAACCGTGCATGCAGGAAGAATTGAAACGGCAAGACGTTCCATGCAATGCACGCATCTAATTTGGTCTTGCACGTATGAAAACAAACTGATTCCGGTGGGCAAGCGCGTGCAGACGGGAGGGAATGCGCGTGGGCGTGTGCTCGATGGGATGGAAACGAGGCCGTGTTTTCGCATGCTCGTTTTTGACTCGCGGAAAAGCGTAGTTGGAATCGCTTTTCCAGCGGAGAACGGACCACTTCCACGTCTCACGTGCTTCTGCTTGCTTGCTTGCTTGCGCCTTGCGCGCGTGTGGTTTAGGTGGTTTTGCGATTAACGGGACGATATTATTTTCACTGCACGTACCATCGTTTTTTTTTTAACTCTTTTACTGAAGTTGGTTTTGTTTTTAAGAGGAATCGCTTGCAGTGGCGGACACATTATTTTTAAGATTACTGTTCGAAGTTACAATAATAATGTTCCATGCTTTTTCTGGTGAGTTAAATAATTCACATATTTGTGTTTTACTGGTGGGAGGATGAAAATTTAAATACACAGAAGATAATTATCTAATTTTGTGATTGTCAATTTATTCTTGAATTGTTAGGGTCTTCTGTTTGAGCTTGGATAATTGCAAACAACATCTCGTTATTTTTTTGGCAATCAACATCATAGCACTTTTTAGAAATCACTAAGTCTTAATGGATAGAACCCCGAAAATTGCACAGTACATCAGGTTAATTCATCTAGCCTGATTAGAGAATGTTGGTATGCTACTGGGCATTTTGATTATGAAAGAAAGAAAAACCAGAAATAGACTTCAAATGTAGCCCAATTAACTGTATTAGTTATCGATAAATTCAGTGAGCTAGCATCTTTTGGGTTTTAGCACCGAATGAAGGCTACCTAATACTCCTGTAAAATAATTAATATAAACGCATTCAATTTTGAAGCATGCCACCGTAACCATGCAAGGTTTAGCCGTATCATTCATCTATTTAAATGAAGCAGGCGGCAAGAAGAACATTCACTATAATTGTTGAGCCAAAGTAGCTTGGGAGAAAAATCGCAAGTAGTTTTTTTTGTGATAATTTGTTCAATAGATTCCTTGCACCACATACGAATGACATTAAGACAACGATCATATGGACTTCTTGAGGGAATTGGGGATTTGGGCATTGAATTCACCTGTGTAGCCGTTGCTGGTCGCTGCCTTCTCGCCGTCGCGCGCCGCGAGCTCCCTCTGGCCCTCCCCATTTTCCTGTCCACTGCCGCGTGAGGGCGTGGCTGTTGCTTGCGGTGCTGCGCTGCCCGCTCTCCCGCCGCGTTGCTATTGCTTCTCGCCTGTGTCAAGCTGCGTGGCCGCATCGCTGTCAGCGTCAAGAGAGCGAGAGAGATAGCAAGAGCAAGATGTGAGCCCAGACTCTTGAGCCAGTTAGGGTTAGCTCAGTTGATGAGTTGGATTGAGTTGATAAACTATTTTGGGGTATAAGCAGATAGTATTTGACTCAACTAAGAGTATATATATAGGTAATATATATTCTATATGCCAGATGTTTTGTAAAAAAAAAAGGTGTTAGGTGGATTCAGAAGCCGATTTCTCTGGGGGAGGATCTCATCGTGAGGTCCTCCCCCCGAGCCGCACATCGGAGAGAGGGGGATGAACGGTGACAGGAGAGGGACCTCCTCAAGGCCCACGCGTGCTGGTCTGGGCCAAGAGGAGTGTGTGGACAATGCTCTGATCCCAAGCTTCCGTGGTGCCGCTTTACAGCTACTACGTCCTGAATTTAGCGTGTGTACCGTAGATGCATGGACAGTGAGGATTCCGGTGTACCAAGGACCATCCCTCGCCAAAGGATGGATCGAATGGCTGCCTATCAATCCCAGCTCCCGCTGGTCGATCGTTGCGCGGGCTTGATCTGCAGCTGGAACCAGCCGGCACGCGGACGTACGTACACGTAGCCGGCGAGTGGGCAATACGTACGGCGACGCGCACCTTATATAGACCGCCTACCGCAACTCCGCAGCATAGTGCAAAAGGTCGGACCAATAATCGGAGCGGTGAAACAACTGGTTTACCGGTTCCGGTTTATATATATATGAATATTATATTTATATAATTTTGTATATGTAAATTATGAATCTTCAGAACAAAAGATTTATCATTAAAATTAAGCATGTATAGCTATAGCAATGACATAGTTGTACTGTAATTGTCTATCATAGTATTTATTTTGAGCAATGGGGTGAAAACTACAGCCTAATTCTTAATAAAACAACTAACATACAACAGTAGAACACTCATATTCACATCTTTCCAATTTTACTCTAGAATTCACAGCAAGAAAATAATAAGAACGATCGTATTTATGTCCTAAACAAAAACCGCTTGATTCAGTGAAACCAGAACCAGTTCACCGATTTACTAAAAAAACAACCGTTTCGACTAGTTTTCCCAATCAGAATGCATGACAGTGGCTGAAACGAGCCAGGTCACGGTCCAGCTTGTTTTACTATGCTCCGCAAGTGTCCACAAGACCACGACATGTCGATACATCCTCAAGGACTTGACCTCGCTGACTCGATGTAAGCTGTCCTGAAACGGATGGATACGTACGTGCTGGACCACACTGTTTTGATTCCTCTGCCTTTTCCCCCCTCACACTCGACGACCTCTCTGCCTCGCTCGCGCGTTGCGACAGGACGGGACGCCTCTGGAGTCTGCGGGCTTGGACGGGCCGATACGTGCGTGCGTACGTCCAAAACGGCCTGGAGGCGGCGGCGCTAGCTGCTCCCTCTCCAACGGCTACTACTTCTGCATGTTACTCTGACTCGTCGGTTTGTAGGCTTGTAGCCAAGTTGGAGGAGAGATGCCAGTAGGATGATCTGATTCTGATCGGGTAAGTTTGCGCTGTGTGTGTACGCTCCTTCGGAACCTCTTCCCCCTTTCTAGATCCACGTCACCACTCGTGCTCCGACGGTGCCACCACCAGCAACGCGGTCAGCCAAAGGAGACGGCGGCCGTTGGTGGTTCGTCGAACAGGGAAGAAAAGTCGGTGGCAGGGCAGGGCATTGGAGATGACGATTGTGCGTAAGAGGCAGCAACATCTTCCCGACGGAAACTGGTCCTCTTCCCAACCGTCCGATCGACATCAATAATATACAGCGAAAATTGCTTCTTCAGTGCTAAACAATAAAACCGATACATTATTTTGTACGCACAGTACAATCGATACCCTTTTTGTAGTTCCATAGAATACTGTAGCAACAGACTCAGATTACTATTAATACGATGTCCATCTCCAGGGGAAGTGCATTCTCTGCCTCCCCCCTCACCGTCGGATCCCTTCCCTCCTCTCTCTCTCTTCAAGATAAACAGTGGATAGGGGGGGCCCTCGTGAGGCCCCCCACAGAAGATTTATTTCCCTCTCCAGGACAGTAGGGGATCGATCCCTTACCGACGGACCTTCAGAATGGTTGGATCTAAATCTGACAGCTCAAAAGTCAACTTGCGCACAAGAAAAAGACATCACCTGATCAATAGGCAACCCCTAAAGATACATGGTGTGTTTGGCCAGCCAAAATTTTGGCCAAGGTTTTGGCTCCCTCCAATTTGGCTAAGGATTGGCAAGAAATGCAGGGATATGACTGCCGGATATGTGTGGCATAGGTTTGCAAAAAAAAAAAGGTTCCAAACAAGAGCCAAAATTATTGGGACTAGATTTCGGCTGGGTTGGTTTAGACAGAAACCAAACACAACCACAATGGCCATGCTGTTCAGGCCCAAGCAATTGAAGGAGCCACCGATTCTGTTACGGATATCCAGCCCAGCTCAATCAAGACTACGGCCCAGCATCACGGCACAAGAGATGGGCGGGCTAGGCCACACAAGAGACTAAACATATGAGCAATGTGTGAAGCATCACGCATGCGCAATTAATTGCACACGAACAAAATTTCAGCTGATGAGGATAAATAATCCTTATTTACTTATCTGTAATTCTTATTATAGATGGTAATATCTTTATATTACCCACAAGTATATCTCTTATTGTTTATAAAGAAAAAGTTTTTTGGAGTAGTCATAAGTCTTACTACGACCACCTTTTGGTCGTAAGTTTTCATACGATCAGTTTCTAGTCGTAAGTCCTTCTACGACTAAACCTTTGCTATGTGTCTTGTCTATGTCATAGACCTCTCTATAACTTAGGGGATTATGACTACCCTATATCGATGGAGTCAACATACATGTGGACCCAGTCGGTTAGGGAGTATTATGCGCCGTGTTTAACACATGTGGTATTTAATATACGTTGTTATTCTCTGTGAGTAACCGCATGAATCACCTGTCTCTGACAATAACTGGCTGGTAACGTAGGGGTGTCACGTCCTTGACGACAACTAACATCAAGTGGTTCATCACTTGGAACGTTGATGCGCCTCTCCGTCTGAAGAAACTGTCACCTCTTCGTACATTATATAAAGGCTGAAGTCAGAAGGCAGAAGGGGAGATTGATTGATCAGGAGCATAAGACATTAGGCATTAGTCTTCCTCTTGATTGTAATCATCACTCAATACAACCACACATGAGTGGGGTTATTATTCTCTCCGGAGAAGGTTCGAACCTGTATAAAATCCCTGTGTCATTCTCTGCGTAGCTTTAGTCTAGGAGATTCCTCGAATCAAATAATCATATGTAAGATCGGTTCTAGATAACCGACAGTTAGCGCTGACAGTGGGGACTTTCTGGTGATTCCTTGTCAACAAATTCTCTTTTTTTCCTAATGCTTCCATAGCAGGTGAGTGGAACGAGGAGAATTGGTTCGACTTGGCCGATTACGCAGACATCGACATGGATGCCGGCTTCGACTACGAGCCGAGTGTCATTTCATCCGATGGTAATTCCGCCTCCAGAGATCATTCGCCAGATCCAGAAGGCCATGCCACCGATGGAGTTGAGGAGGGGTCCTTTTCCACCATAACAATACGTCCAACTGAGGGACTAGCTTACTCAGAGAGCAAGGGTCTATCCGACCATAATCAAAACTGCACCAAGGCAAACTCACAACATGATGAGGGTTCTCCATCCGAATGTTGAGTCCGCTTGAGACAGTTCGACCTGGCGAGGCAAATCTTGGAAGCCATCATTCTGGGACTCCATCAGCACCTGGTGGTCGTAACTCTGCAGTTACCCCCGCAGAGGATATGAGGGAGCGCATTATTCCTGTGAGTTCGACCACACGTTTGCAGAGCTCGCGTGCGGACACAAACGGTTAAAATCTAGAGTTCCCCTTCTTGGAGGGGTTTACTCCAAGTCGCCAGACATTATCATTTGACCACTCTTCAAGCCAGGAGGCCTCAAGCGCAAGTGGAGATCATATACAGGAGGTCTTCGCCCTCTCCTCAGATCATGATATCTCTTCTAGGAGCAGGCCTGAGGATGCTCCCCACCGATCACGCCCTACAACCCCCTCGTGGCAATGATGAGGATGCCTCCGGCAATGAACGGGATCAGCACTCTGATGAGCGTGGGAGAAATCCTCGAAATAATAGCACTCCATTGAGACAAACTCAAGGATCAGATGTGGATGATCCCGAGGCAACCCGAAGGAGAAGAATTGCGGCTCAGAGAAATTTGTCTGGACACGTTCAATATCAGTCGGAGGAAGCCCGGGAACTCGAGCATATAAATGACTTGCTCGAGAACCCAACTCAAGAACTCGCACGAGCGCCAGGGTACGACCTCTTCGCTGAAGAGATCGTGCGAAGGTTTCGAAGCACAACGGTAAGACTTGAGCATTCTCCCCGACATCGTTCTGGAAGTCGTAGTGGTACGACTCTATCGATCACCAGTCGTTCGAACAACTCGCCTTATGGAGATCGACGCGACAACATGTTACGTCGTTCCCTTAACCTTAACTCCAATCAGAGAAGAGTTCTTCGAACGTCTGACGATCGACAAGCTCCCAGGGGAGGTGATCGTTCACCACTCCGACCCAGAAATCTGCAACGACAGATGGAATACGAGGAGTATTACCCTCGTAGGACTGAGACCTATCATAGGTCGGGTCCACCCACGACCGGGTATCGTCATCTACGATCACCTAGTGATATCAACCCTTCTTTTCTATAGAGAAGGCGGTATGATGTCATTACCAGATGTCAGGCGTTATCGCCTGATCTCCGAGCTGGTCGCTGGCCGTCACAGTTTCGACTGGTGAACATAGAGAAATTTAATGGATCATAGAATTCCATCGAATTCCTTCAAATCTACATGACCACTGTCCGAGCAGTAGGAGGAGAGCACGTCATGACGAATTACCTTCCAACTGTGCTCGAATGGTCCGCTCGATCATGGTTGTTAAATCAGCCACTCGAGTTAATCTATACGTGGCAACACCTCCGCGACCTATTGCTGGCTAACTTCCAGGGCACCTACAATCGCCGTGGAAAGGAGGACGACCTGTACAGGATGAGACAAAATGACCACGAGACCTTACGCCAATTCATCAGGCGTTTCAGTCAGGTTCGCAATTCAATTCTAGATGTTTCTGACTTATCTGTTATCTAAGCCTTTAAACAGGGAGTTCGCAGCAGAAGGATCATAGATGATATCGCTTTGAATCCTCCGGCTACTGTCGTTGAGCTCTTCGAGATGGTTGATTGATATGCGACTGCTGCTGAAGCAGTCGAATGAAACAAAACCATCGATCGAGATGACAAAAATCCTCAAGAAACGGGCAAAAGCAGCAAAAAGAAGGATAATAAGGCCAAGAAATCTAAGAACAAGGCGAATGGTCAAAAGCCTCAAGCCAACAGTTCTAAGGAAGTCTTGGCTGTAAGCGATAAGGAGCCTCGAAGTTTCAAGCCATACTCCGAATGTGGTAAAGGTAAATGCCCCGAGCGGAAGAATGACAAGCTCAAGTGGTATCCTTTCTATAAAAAGGAAAGATATGACCTTCGCAACTGCCAAGTTTTTCTAAAAAAACTCGAAGACTACTACACCGGCAAAGGACCACTTCCTACACTCAAGGAGGTAGGACAAACGAGTGGTCGAAAGCAGTCGGACGACAACGTGGAGATGCCGATCCAAGATTCGAAGCACACCATCGACCATATCTTTGGGGGATCTTCGACATATGAGTCAAAGCGACAGCTCAAGGCCGTCGTACGAGTGGTAAGCTCCATTGACCCTCCTCTTGTCAATAAATTGCCGAAGTAGTCGGAGGTCACTTTCTCCTTTGAGAAAAATGACCACCCGATCCCTTCCACTTGACCTGGTCGGTTTTCGATCGTGGTTGAGCCCACCATCAACAACTGTCGAGTAAATCGAGTGTTTGTTAATGGTGACAGTTCGTTAAATATTTTATTTACCAGTGCTCTGGACGAGATGCAAGTACCTCGGACCAGAATAAAACATGTAGGATACTCGTTTCATGGGATCGTACCAGGTTCTTCGTCCAATCCAATTGGTCAAGTTTCTTTGCCTGTAACGTTTGGTTCTCCAAGCAACTTCAGGACAGAGAAAATCTTCTTTGATGTAGTTGATTTCAACACGACATATAATGCTATACTCGGATGACCAACTTTGACACGATTCTTAATGGCTGCTCATTACGGGTATCAATGTTTTAAGATGCTAGGTCCCAAAGGAGTGATCACAGTATGCTGTGACAAGAAGATAGCGCTTACATACGACCACAAATCCCTCGAGATGGTTGGCCAGATACCAACTCGAGAAGCAAGCATAAGTCAGCCTTCGACTAAGCAGTCGAAGCCTAAAGCTGCACCAAAGCCAAACGATGAAGTCAAGGAAGTCTCTCTAAATCCATAGGAGCCCTCGAAGACTGTTCGCATCGGGGTTACTTCTGACCCTAAATAGGAAGACGCCCTCGTCACTTTCCTCTGAGCTAACGCAGATGTCTTCGCGTGGCAAGCGTCCGCATGCCCGGAGTCCCCAGAGAGATGATTGAGCACAGGCTAGCTCTACGACCTGAAAAGAAACCCGTAAAACAGAAATTAAGGAGATTTTCACCTAATCAACGGGAGGCTATTAGATCCGAATTGTACAAGCTACTTTGTACAGGTTTTATAAGAGAAGTCGACCACCCAGAGTGGCTGGCTAACCTTGTAATGGTTAGAAAGTCTAATGGTAAGTGGCGTGTGTGTGTAGACTTTATTGATTTTAATAAAGCATGTCCACAAGATGATTTTTTTTGCTCTCTCTCGTATCGATCAGTTAGTTGATTCTACTGCTGGTTGTGAGATATTAAGTTTTATAGATGCATACTTTGGTTATCATCAGATTAGTATGTGTTTAGATGACGAAGAAAAAACCGCATTTATTACACCATTTGGAATATTTTGTTATGTCAAAAATAACATTTGATCTAAAAAATGCTGGCGCTTCGTTTCAACGCTTGATGCAAACAACTCTTTCGTCTTAACTACGCCGAAATTTAGAAGCCTATGTTGATGATCTAGTCGTAAAAAGCATCAAGCGACTTAATCATATTTCCGACTTGCAAGAAATATTTGACACCTCAGAAAACACCGTTTGAAACTCAATCCCGAGAAGTATGTGTTCGGAGTCTCTTTAGGAAAATTGCTTGGATTCCTTGTCTGTGCACGAGGAATCAAAGCAAATCCTGAAAAGATAAAGGCCATTAAAACAATACGCTCTCCAACCATGAAGAAAGAAGTACAGAAACACACAAGGTGCATGACGGCTTTAAATCGTTTCATCGCACGACTGGAAGAAAAATGACTTCCATTCTTCAGACTTCTAAGGAAGCATGAGGGTTTCGAGTGGTCAGAAGAGGCAAATGCAACCTTTGAGGATGTCAAGAGGTATCTTACGAGTGCTCCTATTTTTGTTTCTTTGAAACCAGAAGAGACTCTTAATTTATCTAGCTGCCATGCCACAGGCAGTGAGCGCGGTACTGGTCGCACAGCATGAAAACATCCAACGACCAGTTTACTATATAACTGAAGTTTTATATGGACCTAAGGAGCGATACCCTCAGGTTCAAAAACTTCTATATACCCTTCTCATGTCTGGTCAAAATTTGAGTTGAGGAATGTGATCCGCCATGACCACGTTTGGTCGTGGGTCTCGAGTAAGAGTTGTTGCTCCTTGAGCTTCCTACTCCCTCGGTGATCGAAACCTATTTCGACCACCTCAGGAGCAGTGCTTTCCTCAACCATAGGCTCTGCTGACATAGCGGTATCCTTCACAAGAGATACAAAGTTTTTCTAGTCGCTTAACAAAGCCGTGACAAGCTGAGACTAAAAAAGTCTTGTCACCATAGTAGAATGATACCTTGGTCTTGGGGGCTTTGTGTTTAAGGGCTTCGACAGCTTCGATCGTCTTTGCTCTCTCTGCAACAACTATGTCTGTAAAGAATTTTTTAAAGGGCCTAATCGGATCGAAAATCGGGCTTGCCCCTTGCTTGTCGACAGCCTTTACAAGTCGGCGTTTTTTTGGCTGGAAGAGCTTTGACTTGCTCCGCTTCCGTGCCGATGACCATCAATCCGACCTCTTGGTCGCCCTGACGGTCTGCCATGCCTACTTTCTGCAAAAGTTAGGAAAAACATTATTTGGTGGTCGTTTCCTACGACTACGAGGGCTCAAAGACGGAATTGATCATTGATTACCTTTAGGCCCCCCCTCCTTTGCGGATACGACCGCTAGGATTCAAAGAGCCACCGCGTCAGGTGGCAGACCTTTTTCGCAAACGAGCTTGACTCGGATGTCAATCTTCGTTTGTAAGAGATCTACGTAAGCACATAAAACATTCAGTGATTAGGCCTGAGATTAACCAGAAGAAAGCTAAGTTGAAAGATTACTTACATTTCTCGTAATCTCTGGTCGAATCCTTAGCCCCTGATTGCCTCCACATGGGATGTGCTCGTTTCTTCAAAGGGCTAATGCGACGCGTGATAAAATCCTTCACCACGTGCCACTGGTGAGCCTCTCTTCCTTAAAGTCTTTGATGGTTTGAATATAGGGAGCAATCCGGCCAAGATCCTTAGGAGTCGAATCCTAGGACGAAATCTTCTCAGCAACCTTCCCTACGAAGGAGAGGTTACGTCTTCATTGGTCGTCTCCCAGTAGAACCACTTATTCTTCCATCCCGACCATAATGACCAGATAAACATCTGAATGTATTCCTTGGTCTTCCCGTCATGGAGCTTCAGACCGCAGCTCCCGGCGATTCCAGACTGTCTGCTCATTCTATAGTAGTATTGAAAGAGCTCCAGGTCTGGAAGAATTCCAAGGTAGTACACAAGTACATGAAAACACTTAGCATTGTGGTGGAATTAGGAACTAGGTTCGCCAACTCCACCCCAAAGTGCTCGAGTACGAGTGTAAAGAAAGGATGAGCGGGCAGTCGGATGCCACACTCGCAGTACGTCTGGAAAACGGGGATCTGGCCGATCTCCCCCGACGGTCAATGTTGCCCAGCAGCCTCAATTCACTTTACGAATTCCTTCTTCGAGGTCTTTTCGACGGTAACCAAAGCTTTTATCTTAGCCGAATCCATCTCTAACTCCGCCCACTTAGAAGCGGCTCCGGCCATCTTCTTTGAGTGCGAGTGATTTGGGTTTGGAAAGATTTCAAGAGAGAGTGCGATTTGGTTGGCGGCAGAGAGCACAAAAGCTTGAGGAACAGTGGAAGCAAATGGGGAAAAGTAAAAACTCTAAGCTACGCCTGAGGTGCCTTTTTATGACCGCGCGCTCGAGTAAAAAATCTTGGTAACTCAATAGTTGCCACCTCTTCGAGAACCGCTCCGTTCAGATCGATTGGAATTCTTCAATGTGTTTGTTCGGGAAAACCAATTATGTCTTTACACCTCAAGCAAAATTACCTTTTTAACTAAGTCTATTTCTGGTCAAATAAAATACCAGTCGGAAAGGCTTTTACTTCTGACCATCATTCTACGACCACCTTATAGTCGTAAGAGCTTTTACGACTCCTTTTCCTAGTAAGTTACTTTCACTTGAAGTTGAGAGGCTAGATGATGAGGATATAATAATCCTCATTTACTTATCAGTAATTCTCATTATAGATGGTAATATCTTCATATTACACACAAGTATACCCCTTATTGTTCATAAGAAAAAAGCTTTATGGAGTAGTCGTAATTTTTCCTACGACCAACCCCCGGTCGTAAGTTTTCCTACGACCAGTCTCTAGTCGTAAGCCTTTCTACGACTAGACCTTTGTTGTATGTCTTGTCTACGAGCACCTCGTGGTTATAGACTTCTCTACAGCTTAAGAGGATTATGACTACCCTGTACCAATGGAGTCAACAGACATGTGGGCCCAGTCGGCTAGGGAGTATTATATGTCATGTTTAACACATAAGGTATTTAATATACAATGTTACTCTCTGTGAGTAACCACATAAATCACCTTTGTCTCTGACAATAACTACCTGGTAACATGAGGGTGCCATGTCCTTGACAACTACCATCAAGCGGTTCATCACTTGAAACGTTGAGGCGACTCTTCAACTAAAGAAACTGCCACATCTTCGTACACTATGTAAAGGCTGAAGGCTGAAGGGGATATAGATTGATCAGGAGCACAAGACATTGGACATTAGTCTTCCTCGTGATTGTAATCATCACACTCAATACAACCACACAGGAGCAGAGTTATTATTCTCTCTGGAGAAAGCCCTAACATGTATAAAATCCCTGTGTCATTCTCTGGATAGCTTTAGCCTAAGAGATCTCCCGAATCAAATAATCATACGTAAGAACGGTTCTAAATCACCGACAAGATTATCTTAGCTCACCGATCAGATTAAATAATAAATTGAGTTCAAGATGAGGTGGGGAAATGAATGCAGTGTGATACAGAATCCGGCAGCATATGCATTTCTACAGATTTATTTAGTCACAAAAAATGCAGAGCAGCACTAAGGATTCCTTCACCTGTATTATTTCTTCCTCTCTGTATATCACATTACAAGACAGACAAGCTTTTGGTTGGCCAGCCTAAGGAAGTACAGTTCTCACCTCCTTCCTGTCTACCCCGAAGGACTGCATCATGGAAAAGACACGAGGTAGGTTAGACAATATCAAATGAGAAATGATCTAAGGCAAAGCACTCAAATCAAAGTGTGATTTTTGAACTTTATAAACATGGCCGCGACAAGTCTTGGTTCCAAGAATTTGCATGCATGAAAAATTACCGAAGCTGAAGCGTCTTAAATTCTGAATTAATTATGTTAGCCTTAACATCTACTTACCTCCAGACCGCAGTCGTTGACATATACATTTGTAAAGAGCTCAGATGGATCAGGCATTGGACTTTCCTGCAGATATTGAATTGTGCCATGCACTCATAAGCACAATTAGTCCGGATGAATGAAACAACTGTAAAACATATCTAGCTGCAATTCTGACCTTTGCTTTAGCAATGGCAGTGTCAACTTGCTTCCTAAGTTCTTTCTCCATGTCCTAAAAAGACAGAATAGATCGTTATAATGAATTAGAATATACAATTGACTTAAGATTTCTCTATTCATGCCTTCAGCCAAAGCAAATCCCATGCTAAGTCTTGTGCTTTGTGATACTTTTTATGGTTACAATACCTTGAGCTCTTGGGCTGTTGCCAAGTCATGGGCTAATATCAGCTTTCTGACCCTTTCAATTGGATCGCGCTCCTGTTGGTGTCATAACACAAACAACTCACTCAGAACGCCAATCTTTGGTGGAACTTTTTTGAAAGAAACAAATCTTTTGTAGAACTTAAATTTCAAGTGGCGAGCTCATGGCCATCCTGACCTGTCGTATGCCTGCAATCTCATCCCTGGTGCGGTAAGTGCTCCCTGGATCTGACATAGAATGTCCATGGTATCGGTAGGTGTCCATCTCAAGAATCTAGAAAACCAAGATAATACAGATAACAGTGGTAACTAGCATTAGCAGCTATATTAAAAATGTATTCTATAGAAAAATATTAATGCAGCTTCTGATGCTACATTCCAAACTTCGAAGCTTTGTTTGTTACAAGCCTCTGTTCTCAGTTACTATTAATCAAACTTAATTTTCATCAACTAAGCAATAACAATGAAATGATATTATAAAGCAAAGTATAAGTAATACACTAACACTAACACCAACCCTATCAATTACACAAGAAAGAAACAGTTAGTCATACCAAGGTTAGCATTTAACTGATTGGAGGAGGAATAGCACCAAAAACAATTTAGTACAAATGATTTAAATGACCAACTTGGGAGTTGAGAGTACACTAAGAATACGGAATAATGGGTGTAAAATGAGCACTTTCCAGAAAAAGTATTTAAGAGATTTAAGTAACAATAAATGCACAAGGACCTAGATGAACAATTTTAAAAAGCATCGTGACCTAGGTTGTAATATAGGTAGACTTATTTTCAAAAAGTTCATGGTTCCCAAAATCAGGTCAATCCGTTAGAATTGACAGTTTGCACGCCCTCAATTTACACTTGAAAATTGATCTCAATGAAACTGGGTATAAAAAACAGAAACATAGCTAATGACCATAAGTAAATGTATACGTTAGACAGATTATTTTCATGTTTCACAAGTATAGAAATCAGGAGAAATTTCTTAGCAACTATGGACAGGACACAGGTGTTAAGACCAGGACACAGGGACACATCAGTAAATCACCCTCAGAAGTTGCATGAACAACAATATAGTATCAACAAGGTTTGAATAACAGTAACCCATTTTTAATGCATCAACAAGCCTAACATTGAACCTGTAGAGCCGTGCCCGCTAGTTTAGTAAGACAGGATTGCTACAGACTTAACAGTCAAACATACATAGTCAAAGATGTCTGAGCTGCGCTCGAATAAGCGGAGCAGCAACATCTTAAGCTAGCAGGAGAAAACATGCACACATCTCCAAGAAGCATAATTATGGTTGCTACTTATTAGTGTTGAATCCATCCAATAGCATGAGAATTAAATAATCCAACTATTCTACTAGCGGTATGCTCCAGCCAAATCCCAAGCCCTGATGGGTCCCCAAAAGTACATATATGCACATAATCCAAATTATAGAAAGCAATAAAGTTTCTTGAATACTTACAATTGGTCCATTTTCAAGAGCATGTTCTTTGGCAAACTTACAAGCCTGCTTAACAGCAAGAACATCCATCCCATCGACCTGTACCAAATAGTCAAATACAAGGTGCCATACCATTACCAAATATTCACTGCAATACAAACACAAGCACCACGACCAACTTCCAACTTCATACCTTTTGCTGGAACAAGAGAATTACAGGGGTAAAACAACTAATTTCGACAATAAGGCAACATAGTATGGTAATCGCTATGCAGCCCGAGAAGACGGGAAAGTCTGAATGATGTTACAACTACTCTGTAGTTCATCCAATAGTCCATCCTGTTGGAAATATGCCCTAGAGGCAATCATAGAGATGATTATATTTCGTTATGTTCATAATTTATTGGATAATATGTTATCTTGTTCCAAGAATAATATCGTTAATATTTATTATTAAGTATGTGACTTGATTGTAAAACTCTATATTTATCTTTGCGATGATTATTCTAAAGCGATCCTAGTAGGAAACAAATGAGGACACATATGAATAGACTAACATATGTATTGGTTGATGACCATGTTTCATGGATCATAGATATGAAGATATCAAACCAATAATATGGACACATGTTAGCGAACATGGGGTTGGATTGATCTACCATGAGACACTGTGAGAACGTTGTATTCTTATATGTCACCAGTTTGTCTCATTTACAATGCGTATGCTATATCCTTAGACTTGAGATCGTCGCACATACTCGAGATGTGTAGTGACTTACTTAGGGGTTGCCAAAAGCTACTCCGTAACTAGATAGTTATAAAGGTAGCTTTCGGGTTTGTCATGATACATGCGTCGAGGCATGGTCGATCAAGATAGGATTTGCCCCTTCATGCAACGGGAGAGATATCTCTAGGCCCCTCGAGTGATCGGATTCTAGAAATACATGGCCATGCTACTCGCAGTTAAGGAGTTAACTATAGTCGAGGAATTCGAGTCACGTGATCGAGAAAGAGTGGTTGAGCTAACCAACAAGGATGACACATACTCGCCTTGAGTTTGACCTATATCGGAAGGCAAAGGGAAATACATATGAGATTTATTAAAGTTCGTCCGATGTGATCTTTACGTATACTCGAGAGTCGGCATGTCCTGCTAGGGGCCACTACTGATTAGTGGACGAGTAGGAGTACTCGGGCTATGTCCAAGTGTACGTGAACCTATAGGGTCGCACGCTTAAAGGGCTAGAACACGTTTTGGATGGTGATCCGAATTCTTATGGACCACGAGTTCCTAATGGGCCTCAAAGTTCGAGACCCATCATGGATGCCTATATATAGAGGGGCGGTGGCATATGGTTAATCATGCTTATTAAGGCGTCGCCGAGTGGTCAAGGCGTCGCCCCGCCTTGCCGCGCATGCGTATGGCGTCCGCCTCAGGTGCAAGGCATCGCTAAGGCATCGCTCAGGCGGAGAAAGGCGTCAGGAAGGCCTGAGGCAACGCCTTGGACTGCTGGCTATGCTGGGCTGCTGGCTAAAGCGTGAGGAGCTCGTGTTGGCCTGACCCGACCCGAGCCCGCGAGAGAGAAGGGGAAAGAGGAGAGGGCGAAAACCCAAGAGCCAAAGACTCACCCTGAACCCTAGGTGACGACGGCGCCTCCATCTCGGCGTCGCCCTCTCCTCCCAGTCTCGGTGTCGCCCTCTCCAGCCCATCCCCGTCGCCCGTCGCCCAGTAGGTAGCGTCGCGCCGTCGCCCTCTCTAGCCCATCCCCATCGCCTAGGAAGGTAGCATCGCCGTCGCCGTCGCCCTCTCCAGCCCCCATCCCCGTCGGCTGTCGCCCAACAAGGTACACCCCTCCTCTCTGCTCTGTTTAGCTTGCTGCTGCCAATGACTCTGTTTACCGTAAACCGCTCATTGTCGCCAGCCAGCTCGATGCTCGATATTTGATAGTGGCCCGATGGTACGTGCAAGTGCTATGATATTTGATATGGCTCAGACAGTGGCTGTGCAAGTGCTATGATATTTGATATGGCTCAGACAGTGGCTGTGCAAGTGCTATGATATTTGATATGGCTCAGACAGTGGCTGTGCAAGTGCTTGCTACTTGCTACTTGCTAGAGGCTAGAGCGCTCTCTGCTATGCAACCATGCAAGTGCTTGATTATTAAATAATGCACTGCCTCTTCTAGCTACTTTTAATTATGTATGCTCTTGTTTGTTCTTTTATGCACAGAATGTGACATCATGTCAAGTCGACTTGACCTCTGCTGAAGAAATACGATCCATGGTGATCCAAAACGGAAGGCAAAGTCAAAAGATCTGGGCTGGAAGTATGGCTATTGGCTGGAAATTGGCAACTGAGATAAGGTGATGTGTATCTTTTGTAACACCGCAAGTTCAGGAGGGATTAAAAGGCTGAAGGAGCATCTTGCAGGTGGCTATTCAGATGTGGTAATGTGTCCCAATACTACCACAGAAATTGGGAAAGAGATGGGAGATTATTTGGAAAAAAGAGTAGTAGATCAATCTTCCTAGATGATGATGATGAAGGGGGAGGTCAAAATGTGGAGGTGGTAGCACATGACATCGAGTCCTAAGACTCCACTGTGAAGCTAAGTTCAGGGACAGCCACCAAAAAAGGCGTGTTGTCTTTTCATTTAAGGTTCTAGCATCAAGCAAGGCCAAAGCAAAGGATACCAAGTTAGTTGCTGGTATGCTTCGAAGAACATCCGAAGAAATTGTAGATCAAAGACGTTCTGGGTCTTTTCAAAGCACCATGGAGGGCAACACAAGGACCAGGGATGACAGACATTATGTGAATAAGCAATGGGCCTTGTGGTTCTACGAGTGTGGCATACCATTTAATGCCGCAAACTCAAGGCAGTTTGAGATTGCTATAGAGACCAGTGTGCAGTACAGTTCCGGGTATAAGCCTCCTAGTTTCCATGAGCTGAGGGAGCCATTGCTTCGGAATTGCGTCAAGGAGATAAGTACCTAGAGGGAGGAGCACGAGCGGGTGTGGAAGCAATATGGTTGGACACTTATGTCGGATGGATGGTCCGATAGAAGGGGACGCCACTTGATCAACTTCCTTGTCAACAGCCTGGAGGGGACTTACTTCTTGGAGTCCGTTGATGCATCAAGTGAACAACATGATGCAACTATGCTAGCTAATTTGCTAGATGAGAGAATCGAGGCCATTGGAAAAGACAAGGTTGTTCAAGTTGTCGCCGATAATGGTACTAGCTACAAGGCAGCAGGCAAGGTTCTAATGGGCAGGATTCTTACACTGTTTTGGAGTCCTTGTGGTGCACATTGTTTGGACCTTATGTTGGAAGATATTGGAAAGTTGAAGGAATTTAAGAAGCCTATTGCACGTGCAAAGCGTGTCACCACATTCATTTATAGGCATAGAAGGCTTCTTAGTGCAATGAGGGAGAAGACAGGTGGGATGAATCTTGTGAGACTCGCAGCCACTCGGTTTGCCACAGCCATCCTTACTTTGAAGAGCATGCACAAGCACAAGGATGCTTTGAAGTGTCTATTTGTGAGTGAATATGGACTAGTATCAAATTGTCAAAGACGGAGGCCGACATGCATGTGACAGACATTGTACTTTCTAAGGAGTTCTGGAATTCAATTGATGATTGCCTTAGAGCTTCAGCCCCACTTCTTATCGTGCTTAGGGTGGTTGATGGTGATGAGAAGCTCGCAACACCAGAGGTTGCATCATTAATGGCTCACGCAAAGAAGAAGATCAAGCTTAGCTTCCCTACAAAACAAGTAACATTTGCTCAAGAAGATCATGAACATTATTGAGTGACGTTGGGTAAAACAAATGGATCATCCATTGTATGAGGCTGCACTCTATTTAAACCCAGGGAAGTTCTTTGCCATCCAAAAGAGTGGAGATGGTACCTATGTTGAGGAGCTAAGGAGTTACTTCAATGATGTGCTTGCAAGAATGGTACAAGATGAAAATATTCGGAACAAGATTGATGAACAAGTCATGCATTATGAGGACCAACGAGGAGATGTCTTTTCAAACAAAATGGCAATCCAAAACTCAGAGTAAAGGAGCCCTAGTAAGTGTTGTTAATTTCAGCAAGTTAACTTCAGCATGTTTATTTCATTCCTAATTCCTAATATATGCGTGTATTTGCCATTCTAGTTGATTGGTGGCGTTCATATAGTGGCCGAGCCATTGACCTACAAAGGTTTCCTAAGCGTATTGTTAGTCTTTGTGCTTCATCATCCAGTTGTGAGCGAAATTGGAGTACCTTTGAATTTGTGAGTCAATTTGTAGCTTCTTTGTGTTTATTTTCATCTACTCAATTTATAGCTTATATGTGTGTATTAATTTCAGCAAGCTATTTATTCATTTTATTTACTTTGCTTGCCATTTGTGCTTTTGTAGCTCCATACAAAGAAAAGGAACCGGTTACTACACAAGAGATTGAATGATTTGGTCTTTGTTGCATACAACCGGAAGATGAAAGCTATGTTTCGAAAGAGGCGAGAGAAAGTGGGTAAAAACGATGACCCTTTGGTCATTGAGGAGTTTGATTAGGACAATGAATGGGCTGACTCATTGGTTGTACCACCTCAAGGTAGTCGTGAGTGTGACCTTACATGGGATGATGTTGATGAAGCCATTAGCGCATCACGCTCGCTTTGAGGTCGCAATCTTCCAAGGCAAAGCTAATAGGTATAGTCATGGTGAGCCTACGGCCTACCAAAGGCGTTCAAGATCTACAACAATGGTGGTTGAAGAAGATGGCTTAGATGAGTAAGGGCAAGACTCGGATTCGGGCAATGAAGAAGATGAGGAAGAAGATCCACATGATGATGCGGATGTGAGCGATTGTGACGAAGCTCCCAATGCTACTGAAGATGGTGAAGAAAACTTAGATTCTACTAGCAATCCCAATGAGTTCGATGATGGATATTGAGAGATGAGAGAGTTGGACTATGCTACTTTTGTGTTGTGGACTACTATTATGCCATTAGACTACTATAAGCTTGTGGACTTATCACCTATGTTATTTGTGTGGACTTATGTCGTGTTTGTTAATTTGTTATGTTGCTCATATAGTCATATTTAATTCTCGGATTCACTTAATTGTTATTGTGGACTTTATGTTGCTCATTATTTATGTACCTTGTTGCTTGGGAGAAGTGAAGAGAGGAGAGATTGTAAACAAGGTATGTCACTCAATTCGTATTTACTCAATTAATTGGAATACAATTTGTATCTATTACATTTATAACAATCTATATGTTGAAACTTGCAAGGGGGATGGATGCTACATGGGAGAAAAGCAATTGGAAAGGGGGGGATGGGTGCTACATAGGCTCAAGAATTGGCAACAACAAGGTACATGTGCTGCTAAAATACTCATTTTATTCGCTGCCTTAGCGCCTTAGGATGTAGGTAAGGCGTCGCCTCGCCTTGCGCCTTACCGCTTAAAAGGTGTGAGGGAGGTGGGTCGCCTCGCCTCGCCTCGCCTCGCCTTAATAACCGGTTAATGTGATTTGGAATTCCCGAAACCCTAGCCACCATAACTCCCTCGCCCAAAACCGTGCAGCCGGCGCTAGCACTCCGACGCGTGGTGTCCCTGCCCCGTACGTGTAGATACCTTGGAGGCGTTGCTGCGAGGCTTCAACGCTAGGACGATCCGCAAATTGTGACGGTCACGAGGAGCACTCGGAGGAGACGCGAGGCTAGTACAACTACAACCGCACCAACGCGCTACATCGACTCTTCTTCTACTGCGGGTCTACGCGCCTAGTGGTAATCCGATGATCTATTACTAGCGGAGGTTTCTTGGTTGCGCGATAGATTTTTAAAATTGCGTTAGTGTAGCCTAGCCGTGTTCCTTCACATCCACCTCACAAAATGAGACCCCAACAGTCTGATAAGCGATAACCGAATCACGGAAAACACCATGACCAAAATTGCGTTAAATCATAACATATACTGGTCAATACTGTTGAATTCACTGATCATATCAACTCCATAACAAACCAATCGAAAATTGATTCTTTACCTTCAACCCAGGCACATAGTCCCCGCGCTTGTAGTATGCCGGGCTTTTCGATGCCTTCCACTCGGCCGTCCCCATCCCATCTGCACAAATCATATATTCTAAATCACACCAATTGCAATTTGAATTTGCACTGATGAACAGCGTTACAAGTTAGTAACAACACGATCACACACTTTAAACAACTCACAGTGGTTGTTCTCGCAGACCAGTATGACGGGCAGCTTCCAGAGCGCGGCCATGTTGAGCGCCTCGAAGAGCTGCCCCTGGTTGGCGGCGCCGTCGCCGTAGAGGTCGAACGTGACGGTGCCCTCCTTCCTGTACCTCTGCGCGAAGGCGAGGCCGCAGCCGAGCGGCACCTGCGCGCCGACGATGCCGTGCCCGCCGTAGAAGTTGGCATCCTTCTTGTAGAAGTGCATGGAGCCGCCCTTGCCCCGGGAGCACCCGTCGCGGCGGCCCATGAGCTCGGCGAAGGCGGCGACAAGGTCCCCGCCACGGGCGAGGTAGAGGCAGTGGTCGCGGTAGGCGGTGATGATGGCGTCGGCGCGGGTGGTGGCGGCCTCCATGCCGACGGCGACGGCCTCCTGACCATCGTAGAGGTGGCAGAAGCCGCGGATGAGCTTGGCCTTGTAGAGGGAGTCGGCGGCGATCTCGGAGCGGCGCATGAGGGACATGTCGCGGAAGAAGGTGACGAGCTCGCGCGGGGTGGTAGCGACCTCGCGCGGGGGCGGGCCAACGATGTGGGACGTGAAGGGGACCGAGGTCTCGACGGTGAGGGCGTCCGTGGAGTCGGAGACCGCGCGGGCGTGCCTCAGGGGCAGCGGCGCCACGCGCGGGGTGGTGGTGAGATTAAGGCGACGGAGGATGGCCGCGGCCATGGCTAGTTGGCGACGGCAACGGCAAAGGCGGCGGGTGGCTTGGTTGGTGCTTTCGTGTGCGGAGGAGGGGGCGAAACGGCGGGTTTTGGCTGGAATAGTGGAATTTGGAGGGTTTTGTGATGGTTTGGAGGAGGCGTGGGAATCCTCAAGCCGGCGCGGCTGGCGTGGAGCGGCGCTCGTCGAAGCGGGTGGGGCGACGTGCGCGGTGGGTGAAATGGCAGTTTTTTTAGGGAATTTGCGGGGGTTTTGTGAAGGTTTGGAACCTGGAAGAGAGGCGGTGTACGTGTGGGCGGCCAGACGGGTTGGGGTGCGGGGGAGGGGGAGGGGGAGTGGGAGAGCGTCGGGTTTGGCGGGGCGACGTGGGCGTCGGGCGGTGGGCGGTGGAGGGGAACTTTGGGTGAGGACGGTGCAGCGGGGGCAGTGTCGCGGCGCGCTGTGCCGTGTCATGCGGTAGGGCGCGTCGCGTGTCGCGCGTTGGGGAGGTTGGAAACTGGAAAGGCTCAAAGTCCCCTGCGTTTTCTCCGTACCACGGTCTAACTTTACAACCGAGATGATTGTATGGGATTGTTTATTTATAAGATGCCTAAATTTTTTTAAAAAATAAGCTATGTTTTTTATCTATTGGATTAATATCCAATTATATGATACATCAATTTCTATATAAATTCAATTATCACAATAATTAGCTTAAATTTGAAAAAAATTCAAACGACTTAAAAATAATAAGACTGATTGTATATGCAGTAGGTCGTTGTGTCATGAGGACGTGGATGTTCCAAGGGGAAAACGTTGTTATTGAGATGTGACAGTTGATTCTCAGCTTCTCACTCTCACCATAACTCGGTAGTTTACGTGATGGCAACCTAGTAACTTCCCTGAGACATCATCCACACTCGCAAGAACCAGGCGATAATAGACTGTAAGCGAAACTCGAGTCCACGGAGAAAGAAAACAAGCAGGGTAGTGGACTGGCGCTGCTGGCGGTCGAGCTGTTGGCCGTTGCCCACGATGAAGCGGTAGACACGGCGCAGGAGCGTGTTATGCTCTCACTTGACACTTGTTCCTTTGAGTTACTATGATTTGAAGAATCGTACCTACTCGTGAGCCGCGACTCTTTACCACTAAACATTAAACAAAAGCAGCCTAGGTGCACAGGTGGCTCGCCGATAAAGCGGCCGGAGACACATGGTCGTGTTCAGCTGGCCCCTAGCCAACCGTCGCTTTCATGCTACGAACACCTGTCATCAGTTCAGTCGCCTATTCCTACCTAGATCAAGCACGCCACGAGATGCATCGGCGATGGAGACAGCAAGAAGCTTTGGATCGCTATCGCTTTTCTTCGCTGTAGCACCAGAAAGGCCCAAGAGAGTCCCAATTGCATCGGATTGTTTCGATCCAAGATCACCTGGATTTGGGGTGGCAAATTACCCGAGTAGGCTTGCCTTCTCTATCTGTTTCAAAAGGCAAGGTAGTTGGACACGGTTGCACTAGACTTAGTGGGCCAAATCTTAGTTGCATTCTCCGGAGAAGCAAACGTAGCCCAATTACCGGTTGCATTCGACTTCGCGAAACCAAGGAGAGAATCAAACGAAGCAAAAGCAACTGAGATTTGGCTGGTGATTTTACAGGCTACACTGGCCCTGCTGGGACCGCTTAATCTGCTTCAGGGTTAACCAATAGTTTCAACTTTAACATCTTAGTTAAACGAGCTTCGCCACCAACCTCTGTCGCCGGCCCATCTCCACTCCTCTCCGGTGTTATTGCCCGCGCTGAGTGGGTGGGACCATAGTTTTCTAAAAGTAATTTTAAATTCATTAATTTCTTCTGTGTTTTTGTGTTTTTCCTAGATCAAGTTAATCTAGCTTTTTTCGTCGGCGATTTATTTGCCGGGCTTCTTTTACCCATCATGGTTTTGCTGTACCAACTCACTTGGATGACTGCGGTGACGTCTACAACCAAAATTGAAATCGGGCTGAGTTGGTTTGAAATAAATCTTCTCTGGTTTTTTTTTGGACGAACAACATTGCTATTGAGACGCAGATTTTACACATTCATGGAGACCCTAGACAATCTACTTTCCGCTTTCGTGATCGTTGACAATCATGTTGACGTTGCAAGATCTAGAGTTTTTGGCGAGGAAGATAAAGAAGATGGAGATCGATGACAATTGTCGATGGTGTAGTATCGATCTTATGAATGAATGCTGGGGCTCTCCTAAAGCGAAACTACATAGAAAAGGGCACGAGAATTTTATGCAGGTTCATGCCTTCTCCTGAGAGAATAATAACCCTACTCCTGTGTTACTGTATTGATTGTGTTTACAACAGGGAGAAAGTCACTAAAATTAGGGTTTGATGACTTCTGTCTCTCGTTGTACTTGTCGAATCCCTTCTCCCTATGTCCAATGACTTTACTCCTTATATAGCGCATTAAGGTGTGATAGTTGTCCATGTCAAGAGGAGTCTTAACGTTTGATGCAATGCACACATTCAATGGCGGTTATTGTCAGAGACATATGCCTACATGTCATTCTGTAGTTATGTCAAAGACAGAGGTTTAACACGTGCAGTTGTCTCAGGAAATAACATCCCATACTAACTACTGCGTGTATTAAACACAGTGTACAAATATCTCTAGTCGATTGGGCCCACATGTTTGTAATTCTTATCGACTATAGCGCGGTTATAAATGACCTAGTCGTAGTAAAGCTTACGATCATAAGGTGATCGTAGTAAGACTTATGATCAATAGGTGGTCGTAGAAGAACTTACGACCATATAGGGCGGTCGAGAATAGCTTACGACCACTAGTTGTTTATAATCTCCCTCATTGTTGATATTAAGGGGTACCCTTAATGGTTGTATAAGAGATGTTATCATCTATAATAAATATTACATGTAAATAATTTAGTTAATTGATGATTATTATATTCTCGTCATCTAGCCCCCCAACTTCAAGTGAAAATGACTTACTTGAAAAAGAGGTCGTAGAATCATGGTCGAAGATTAAGTGTCTTCGACTAGTTTTCTTTTGACCAGAAATTGACTTGGTTAAGAAAGGTATTTTTTAGTTGAGTTATAAAAATAAAACTCCTTTTCTTGAATAAACAGAAAAAAGAATGCCAACCGTTCCTCATAATTTTATTTATTGAGAATAGTTTCCGAAGAAATGGTGATGCTTTGGTTTCCCACGATTCATCGGGAACAATTTCCAATAGAATTTTAACTGTTGGACTCCCGTCCTTATCCATTGAATTATGTCACAATTTGATGGCTATAAATAACCATCAGAAGGGCAGAACTAAGAAAAACTCATTTGTAATCTTTTTATCTTTCCCACTTCTGCTTCTTCTTAAAACTCCTCAAGTCCGAGTAGATTTCTTAGAAGAAATAGTCAGACCTAAGTTTGAATGGGAAGAATCAAGGATGGATATGAAGAAAACGACCATCTTTGATGTTGTTAGAAGGACTTTTTCGAAACTTTTGTTGAAGTGAAAAATGGTAAATGATGAACGGTGGTCTTTAAAAGATAAAGGTGATATTTCTATCTTCAAAGCTTTTTATGAGCATGAACTCAGATCGCTTTGGTATCCTTCCATCATGAGTAAGATCGTGGGGAAAAAAGTTCATGGAACATGACTTTAAGGTGGTCGAAAAGTCAATTTGTTCTATGGGTTGAAGTCCTCACGAATTTAGTGAAAAAGATTCCGATGAGCAGGTGAGCACTTCATTGTCTATGATGTGCAAATTATGATCAAAACTAAAGTCCATATCAGAGGAAACAACATACAGGACAAGCACTTACCAATTTACATATCTTCTGTTTTGTTTTAAGGGAGATCAACTTCGCCCACTTTGAAGAAGAAATCCGAAGAACTGATCAAAAAGACTAACGAGTTAGAAGAAAAGTTATAGAAGAAATGTAATAAGGACTTTTTCACTTTTGTAACATGTAATATGTATCTCTTGAACTTTATGAAATAAAGCTTTATTTCTCTGGCTTTGATCACATCCTTTGAAATCAATTCCTTATCTTGGTAGTAAGAATGAGGGTCGGGTCGACGCTAGAAAGTTCCTTTTAGTGGGCAAAACCACATGCAGGGAGGAGAGACTTTGACTAGGTGACATTCCCGTTTTTCGACCAATGTAAGGAGAATCAAAAGGTATGAAAAGAAATGTAAGGAAAATGATAGCTTTCGAGCACTTGCTTAGCACTCATATCAATTTTTACCTTGTTGGTTCGAAAGTGATGGAAAGACCATAACCGGTTTGCTTGACCACGAAAAACTCATGTCGCAAAGGTTAAAGTCACAAAAGAAGCGTTAGAAAGATGTTGCCCCTCGTGATGAAAAAATCATGAAGCTTGACATTCGCTTGATATGTTACCTACGACCAGTTTTATTTACTGGTCTTTTAAGAAGTGTTTTTTTAACTAGCCGTACTCTATTTTCAGAGCAGGTAGTCGAAATAAAACAACTTCAGAAAGCTTCGACCAGTAGCAAGAGGAAATGAAGACTACGAAGATCAACCTTGAAGACAATATTTCCCTTCTAAACAATATGATCGGTGAACTTGGTGCGAAGGAGGTCACTACTCTTGAAGACACCGTGGTCGGACATACGAGAACCATTGGACAGCAGGTCAAAACACTACAAGAGTTGATAACTACCTTAAAGACCAATCAAGCCGATTTGATGAGACAAGCAATCGAATGTGCAGTAAGTTTTGCTCTTGCAAAACATAAGTCTCATGACTGGAGTCCTAGCCTTCAACTAGTCAAAGTTGACTTCGACTGCCTTGAAGCAGAGACAGCACAACTGATCGAATAAGTGCAGCAATTCAACAAGAAGGATGCAAATGAGATGCAGTTTGGATTTCCTCTATGAGAGTAGTTTGTAATAGAATTTCCTATGTAAAAACAATTTCTTGGTTATGTATATAAAGCTTCATTTCCTGCTATTTGTCTTTTTGAGTAGTTAGTAACTCATAAGACAAGATAAAAAAAATAAGAATTGAAATTCTAAGACTAAGAACTGAAGCCATAATTATAACTTTATCCTAGCCCCGACTATTTGCTTAGTTTAATTAGATAAACTAAGTAAATAGTGAAAAACGAGCTTGTTTTTAAAATTCGTTCGACCTTTGTTGTTGATGTCGATTTTCTTGTTCTGATAGCAAAGTTAGGAACAGATCGATGCTAGAAAGTTTGCAGAGAGGAAAGACTTCGACTAGGTGATGTTACTTCCTCTAACCAGGTTAATCAAATCGAGTGTATCAAAAGTACTCGAACAAACTATAAAAGCTCAACTCACTTAGAAATATCTTTGTAAAATGTAGTAAAGAAACTAAGTAAATTGTTAAAAAGAGCTTGTTTAAAATTATTTCGACCACATTTTGTTGAACTTATTTTCCTTGTATCAGCAGCTAAGTTTAGGAACAGATCAACACTAGAAAGTTCCTTCTTGTGGGCGAGACCACGTGCAGAAATGAAAGACTTCGACTAGGTAATGTTACCTTCCTTCGACCAGTGTAAGGAAAACCAAGTGTTTTAAAAGGTGATCGAAAAAATCATTGAAGCGTTGCTCAATAGACATTTTAAGATAATAAAGATTGAAGAAAACATAAACTTTATTTAGAATATAAGATTTTACACATAGAACTTTCGCAACTAATCAATGTTCCATTAATTAGCAATAACTTTACCATCTTCCATTGCTAGTCATATATAGCATGGTCACGTCACTTCGACCACTGTGTAACGACCTTTCCATTTAGGGGAAAGTTTGTTCTGATTAAACTGAGATTGATTTTTTTTTTCAATAG
Organism: Phyllostachys edulis; assembly: GCA_036346405.1. Lineage (NCBI taxonomy): Eukaryota > Viridiplantae > Streptophyta > Magnoliopsida > Poales > Poaceae > Phyllostachys > Phyllostachys edulis. The sequence goes on from CM070555.1 coordinate 58,894,001, forward strand.
AAAGTCACCGACAAGTCTACAACAAGGCTGCGAGGTTGGAATTTACGATTGTAGTATTTGCGTAGGGCTTGTTGGTAGACTGTCGAATGGATTAAGGCTTGGTTCCTATTTTCTTCGAGTAGATTGATTTCATCAGCTCAAAGTTGTTCTTGGCCAGAGTCGTTATAGGCTTCGACTCTTGTGGACCGAATTTTTAGTTAAGGTGGAAGCATAGCTTCAACACCAAAAACTAAGAAAAAGGTTGTTTCGTCTGTAGCCCGATTAGCGGTAGTGTGAATAGCACATAATACTAAGGGTAATTATTTTACCCAAGCCCCCGAGTGCTTTATAAGCTAATCGAAAACCCGAGTTTTAATTCCCTGCATGATTTGGTCATTTGCCCTTTCAACTGCTCCATTGCTTTGTGGATGGGCGACAGAGGCATAACATAACTTAGTTCTCAATTCTTCACTAAATTCTTGGAATTTTACACTCAAAAATAGTGTACCATTATCTGTTATGATCCGACTTGGTACACCAAATCGAGTGATCGCATTTTTCATCACAAATTTCTTGGCTACTTTCATTGTTATCACAATCACAGGTTCGCCTTCAATCCATTTTTTGAACGTATCAATAGCCACAAAAGGAACTCAAAACCACTTGGTGCTTTTGCGAACGACCCTAGTATATCGAGACCCCATGTCGCAAAAGGCCAAGAAAGATGTACGGTTTCTAATGCTTGAGCCGGTTGGTTTATTTGCTTGCTCTAAAACTTGCATTGTACACACTTCTTAACGAGCTCTTGAGCATCATGGAGGGTTGTTGGCCAGTCAAAATCTTGTTGAAAGGCTTTTCCGCCCAGCGTTCTGTAGGAAGCATGAGTCCCACAGATGCCTCTGTGTATTTCTTGAAGGAGATATAATGCTTCTTTTTGCGATATGCATCGCATGAGAACCCATTGAGTACCTCATTTGTAGATGACTCCTTCGATCAAAGTATATATTTTGGTCTTATAGGATAAACGATCCATCTGAAGATCGTCATTAGGTACAATAGCCTTCTGAAGATACTCGTAGATGGGGTTCATCCAAGTATCCTCGTATTCTAGATAGGCTGCCTCAATAGGAGATGTCTCTGTTGTTTCGACCAGGGACGGCTTCTGGAGCTGTTTCAAGAAGACTCCTTGTGGTAGTTGTGATCAGGAAGAAGCTATTCGAGTAAACTAGTTATGGAGGAAATTATCATTTCAAGGAATATATTGTAACTCAAAACCGAAAAATACTTTTCAAGCTTCCTGACTTCCGATAAGTACTGAGACATGGTCGAATTAGAGCATTGGTACTCTTTTCCGACCTGATTCATGACCAGTTGAGAGCCTCCTCTCTCAAATAGTCGTTGAACCCGAGCGCTTTCACTGCTCGTATGCCAGCCAATAATCCTACATATTCTGTCACGTTATCAGTAGTAGAAAAGCTTAATTGAATAGCCTATTTTAATGTTTCTCTTGTCAGAGATACCAAGACCACCCAGTCCACAAGCCACTTAGCGTAAGTGACCCATCAAAGTACATTGTCCACTGATCGTGGGATTCGTACAGGGGTCATCGAACAGGTTCAGGATTTGTTCATTAAGCGATAAAGTTTGCCAAGATATGGGATTTAATGGTCGTTCGAGACACGAAATGGATGTCGAACTCCATAAGTTCAACCGACCACTTTACCATGCGCCCTGCTGCTTCCCTGTTCTGGTGAACCTCTCCTAAGAGAAATTCAAACAGCAGGATTAACTTGTGCGCCTGGAAACAATGCCTCAGTTTCCTGGAAGATATAAGGAGGGCATATAGAAGTTTTTGTACCTGAGGGTAACACTCTTTCGGCCCATGTAAAACTTCACTAACGTAGTAAACTGGTCGTTGAATGTTTTCACGTTCAGCGATCAGTACCGTGCTTACTGCTTGTGGCGTAGCAGCTAGATACATTAATATTGTTTCTTTTGGTTTAGGAGAAACCAAAATAGGAGCACTCTTAAGGCATCTCTTGACATACTCGAATACTTTGTTTGCCTCCTCTGACCACTTGAAACCCTCATATTTCCTCAGAAATTTTTAAAAAGGGAGTCATTTTTCTCCAAGTCGTGTGATAAAACGACTTAAAGCCACCTTGCATCCTATGAGTTTTTGCACTTCTTTCTTTGTGATTGGAGGGAATATTTGTTCAATGACCTTTATCTTTTCAGAGTTTGCTTCGATTGCTCGCGCAGAGACAAAGAATCAAAGCAATTTTTCTGAAGAGACTCCGAACACACACTTCTCAAGATTGAGTTTCAACTGGTGTTTTCTGAGGTTGTCGGATGTTTCTTGCAGTTCAGAAATATGATTAAAGCGTTGTAGGTTTTTTACGACCAAGTCATCAATATAGGCTTGCAGGTTTCGGGCTTGTTGATGAAGGCATCAAACGTTGGAAGGAAGCACCAACATTTTCTAAACCAAATGGAATTTTAACATAGCAAAATATTACAAATGGTGTGATAAATGCGGTTTTTTCTTCATCATCTATACACATACGTATCTGATGATAACCAGAGTATGCATCTAGGAAACTTAATTTTTCACAACCAACAGTAGAATCAACTAACTGATTGATACGAGGAAGTGGAAAATCATCCTTTGGACAAGCTTTATTTAGAGCAGTAAAGTCTACACATATATGCCATTTACCATTAGACTTTCTAACCATTACAAGGTTAGTCGACCACTCTAGGTGGTTGACCTCTTTTATGAAACATGTCTTAAGTAGTGTTGACAATCAAGTCACCGATGTTATAAAATAAATAGAGGAAAATGACTAAGAGTTTTTGAAGGAGAATGGGAATTGCTCTTTATTCCCTCTGTTCCAAGCTATGTCTCTACCGGCGCTTCTAGAACACTTCTACGATGAGGACCACCAGTGCAAGCTATGGATCATTGATGACGCAGATGGCCCTTCGCCCCTACTGCTTTGGTCAGTGAAGGATTACTGGGAGCTAGACGATCGCTACGTCCTGATCCTCTGGGACATGGGCATGTTGCCCCTTGCGAGGATGGTCTATGCCTGTTGTTGGCACTTGTCAATAGGTGGAGGACCGAAATGCACACCTTTCACTTTCGGTAGGGTAAGATGATGATCACTCTGCAGTATGTCTCGTTCTTGACCGATCTCCCGATTCAGGGTGAGCCACTTGTTCCGACCCCTCCGTCGACGGACTGGAAGGCCAGGCTGGAGCATCGGTTTGGCCAACCTGTCCCAGAGCGTGCACGTGGCATCCCTTGAACTTGGCTGAGGCACTTCAATCAATGCCCGCAGGGTGCACCTGACGAAGTTGTTAGGACGCACCTCGTTGCTTATCTTCTTCAGCTCTTTGGTTCAGTCCTGTTTCTAACCACACAGGACAATTAGTGCTACCCCAGCTTCATCCGCTTCGACGAGTCTTTGGTTAACGCAGAGGCTAGGCCGATGCTTCGATATAGCTGGGGATCAGCCGTCCTTTGCACCACATACCGGGGGTTGTGTGACGCTTCGCGGTGCGACACCGGTGGTACCCCCAACCTGGTCGTCTGCTACGTGCTCCTGCATCTGAGGAGTTGGGAGCACTTCCCTGTTGGGCGGCCGTCCATTGAGAGAGCGGTGCACTCGTACACCGTTCCGGACGACCAGATAGACGGGCCCACCATGGGCTTACGGTGGACTGCTACCCGTCTATGCTAGGCCAAGGACAGACCGGCGAGGTGCTACTCATTGTTCCACAACGAGTTCGAGTCGTTGCATGACAGCGACATCATATAGACTCCATGGTATCGAGAGTTTGTGCACACGGTAGCACCGCACGGACTGTCCGTGCAATGCATCCAGGACGCATGACTATGGACGACGACCTGCCACTTGGTGTTCACACACATGGTGGAGCCTTACGCGCCACAGTGCGTAATGCGACAATTTGGTATGCACCAGGTCGTGCCCCCCCCCCCGCCCCGACGGCACGCTCTTGCCGCAAGCTGTACACGTATGAGTCAAACTTCATCCGAGTAATGTTTACACTTCTTACGTCTTCTTTTCTAACATCAATCCTTACAAAATGCAGGCAATCGAGTGCGGGTCGGCATAATTAGGATTGGCGCCTAGTTCAGCACGAATGGACTACGGCATGGACAGAGAGGGCGCACTTGGAGGTCTTGCATGAGCTGCGTCTGTACGACGTTCGAACATACGGTAAGTACATGGAGTGGTACGTGTCATGGTCGCGCATAAGACTCACCCTTCCTCCATCGGAGCGCCCGGAGCAGGTCACACACGAGCAGAGCCTCCGCCGCTCGTTCGATCATCACAGCGCTTCGCGGCGTGACGACACCATAAGACACTAACAACCTCTGGTCGTTTTATTGATGATATTTGTACTCTTCGTTAATGAACCTGTTATGCATGTCACTACAGTCGGAGCGGGCGAAGCGCATCAAAGTCCGCCATCCATAGGCCAAACACAAGACTAGCTAGGACGCTAAAAATTTTGAAGTACATCTTTGCGGAGTCGAAGAAGATAATAAAGAACTTGAGCTACGGTCGTTCGATGGAGGACGTCCTACGCATCAAGCACCAAGTGGGGGGAGGGCGTGCTCACCCACTAGGTCACCACGACCTAGCGAGTCCGGCCGGCATCGTAGCGTTTCCCGTCGGTCAACCACAGGCCAGATTAGCAGGGAGGTAAGTTATGTACAAATCTACATTCTGTTTTTTAGTTATGCCTTACGTTGCACTAACATCATATCGTTCTCCTGCCGCAGGTTCGTCGAGATGAATCCCGCCGCTGGAGGGGGTACATCCTTGGTGTGCCTTGGTGAGAGAGGCGAGGGCATGTCCTCCTTTGACTCCTTGGGTTCGAGAGAGTTGATGTCGTCGGAGTTAGGCTGCCGCTTTGTGATGCAGACGGCGAGCTAAGTCTTGATCACCCTCACGGAGATAACCCGAGGGCCTGGTATCTTTAAGCCATGTAGTTTTGATGTACTGCATTGCAAAAGCGGTTGAGAGTTGCCCTTCCCATGATGGCATTGAATGGGGACTCGATGTCAACAACATCGAACTGGACGGCTTCCGTCGCGGTGATTCTCCTGTGATCCGAACGTCATGAGGAGTTCGATCCTCCCAAGGGTTGGATGGATTTTCTGATGCAAGCCGGCGAGAGGCGTCGGATGGCGATAGGATGCGGGATGATAGCCCCGTGACTCCCATAGTTCCTTAAGCGCCTTGACGAGTATATTTGCGAGCTTCCTCTGTCGACAAGGATGCGGAGATCTCGCAATTGGATATTGTGGCGATTACTAAGAGGCGTCATCATGAGGAACCTTAAGCCTTGTGCATCATCACCGTGAAGCTAAGAAAATGCTTGCCCATTTGGGAGGGGCGCTTTGAGGAGCCACCCCACGGCGTTGATTTCTCGGCGTACTCATACATTGGCGTTTTGATGCATGGCCGGGGCCGAGCCCCTATTATGACATTTACTCGTCTTTGCGGCGCTTGGAATGGGAGTTCATGCTCAACATCGTTAGCGCGCCCGAGGGTAGATCACTAAGGGCCCGTGCAGGGTGGTGGAATTGCTGAAGGGCATCGCCTCTGTGGCCGTGGGGCGTGGCGGCGGCGCTCGGCGACGCGGGGCGTGTTCGAGGAGCCTATTTCGGCGGTGTCTTGGACGACATTCATTACGTATCATGCTGTTCATCTTATGGTAGGCACACGGCGCCCGTCTCCTTGATTTGGGTTGCCCTCCTTTCATTGCGGCCTTTGTCAGGGCGTCCCTTCGATGGGCTTTTGGTCTCGATTCCTTCTTGGGTCCTCTAGTGGAGTTGCTCCCGCGCTCCTGCGAAGGAGTGTCGGTTACGACAAGAATCTTGGAGTCACGTTCCTGCCAGAGTGATCCCTCCGTCATTGCCCTTCCTCCGGGGAGCTTTTGACTTCTTCCGGAGGAGATGCTTTAA